>OY757313.1:137434565-138634565 GCA_963583905.1 Stenurella melanura | reverse complement strand
TTGAAGTAACACAATTATAGAATCAATAAGTATTTTATGTATTATGTATATTATGCCTAAGAAAGGTAAAAGTAATTGATAAAATAAGGATTTTTAGTATTTTATTTGAATTATGTGGAAGTCATCCGATTTCGGGGTAAAGAAAGGGGTGAGGTGTGGGTTTGGGGGATATTTTATTGGTCCGTCTTGTGATTTCTCTGTGTAGTTATTGTCAACGTCTTTCGAAAAAGGTGGGTAGTCTCTAGTGCAGTAATTTGAGAGTGTGAGTTGCGTCATGGGCTCTGATGTCAGTTATATTGGTAATCAACGCCGATAGTTGAATTTTTGATCGCCCGATATAGTTCAATTATATCGGTATGTATCTGTCGGCGTTCGTCAAAAGTCTTGTAAGCATTGCGCCACTAAGCTGTCATATGATGTAATTTATTAAGTTTCACTTAGTTTGAATTTAATTTCTTGCCGTAGTTTCTCTTTTAGCCTTTATTGCCTGTCATTGTTGTATCCTAAATATGTACCAGTAAATTATACTTTTTATTACTGTTTTCGGGCGACCTGTTCGGTAAAACAATTTTCTGCCTCTCTAGCTACAAATATCCAATGTAATATTTATATTCTTTCCCTCTAGAGCTTACAAATATTGCTTCAAACGTCTACCTTCTACGCTTATTACTTCTTTTGTTTCTGTCATGAAAATCAGTTTTTATGCAAAAATATGAATATTTTAGGTAAAAATATTTAAAACGTTTTCTACGTAGCAACTTTGTTGACACTTGTGGAAATGAGATTTTTCAATTATTTATATAAAATGAAAATAAAATATGTAGGTATAGCAGGCCCAGGTCAGGATTTTGGAATTTTCCGCCCTTTTTTCGGACAAAAACCTAAATAGGTATTTAAATGTGTAAATGCAGGGCCGTCAAAAGAAAATCGGGGCCCAGGGGGTTGTAACATACAACATCAAAATATTCAATATAAATATCGAAGAGCGGGGGGTGACATTCATAATAATAAACTATTTACCTCTATCAAAAATTTGAAGGCCGGGGGAACTATTCCTTAGGATTGAATAATTCTCTTGGTCGAACTTTATGAAAAATGGGAGGTAAAATTCCTTAAAATTGAATATTTATCTCAGTCGGTATTTTGAATATCTTTCTAGATTAAAATTTTGGAGAGCAAAGGGTGCTAATCCCTAAATTATACAATAATTTTCTCCATCGAAATTTTAAAGAACGGGGAGTGATATGCCCTAGTGCTAGCTAAATATTTGTAACGATAAGAAATTTTAAACAGCAGCGAGGATATTCCTTTACCTAACAATTTCATATTTATCTCATTATAAACAATACAAGTTATTCGAAACTCGTTATTATTTGCATCGCACTAACCATTTACAAGTATACATACCTTTCTCGTCTTACCTAATGCAAATACTAACATTCAACTTCGGGCGAAACCCGGGCCCCCTCAAAAACTGCCGAGCCCAGGGGGAAACACCCCCGACTCCCCCTCCTCCTCTCATCGGGACTGAGTATGTGTGTATTTTTCAGTATAAATCATAAAATGGATAACAATTATTATTTTGTCATTATTCTTTAAAATCTTTTGGCGGCATGCCGCCCAAAAAAATTTGCCGCTCTAGGCAGCTGCCTACATTGCCTATTAGGAAATCCGGCACTGAGCAGGCCACTTTAAATTTTACTAAACGTCTGTTAGAAAACAACCGAAATGACTCACCAAATTCAATCTTTCAATCTTGGTTAGCACGCTATTGTAATACTATACTTGCAAATTACCTTTATTTTCAATGTTACTTCAGTTATTCTGTTTGTTTTGGACTAATTCCCAAAATAAACAATGAAACGCAATTTTTAATGAATATTTCATCACGGCAGAAAATCACTACGCCGCGACACACAGTGGGGCCATACCGAACTTTTTCAAACAAATTAACTTTCTGAAGGCATCTTATGGCCAAAGGAGCTGATTTTTTTAAATACTTAGCACCAAATTCTTAATCGATCCCCCCAGGCGGAATTTTAATTTTGACAGTTGGCAGCTGTCTACCTGCTGTCAAAATATCAAATCTGTGTACTTTCCGAACAATGGTACCTGAGTTAGGAACAAAAACCCTCCTGAGAATTCTGATCAAGAACTCAATGTCAGTATAAAATATTAAGACTTGACATCTGCCAAATCTGCTGTCAAATATAAAATCACAGAATTTTTCCATAAAAAAGTTGATTTAATGGAAAGATCCTCTAATTAGGAATTTGAAGAATGAGGATCACGAACCTATTGTCATAATGCAACCTTGGCACCTGAAAATTGTCAGTGTACTGTCAAAGTAATTTCTCCCCAGAAGTGGTCGTTTTAGAAGAACAACCTTTATTTAAGTTTTTCGCAATTAACGTTTAATTATTAAAATTTTAAAACACCGTACCTCAAGAAATGTAGGTCCCTTTACCTTGAAACTTACAGAAAAGATGAAAGTCAGTTAGTATCAATATTGTTCAATATTTCAAGTCAAAATGTTAAACATTACCTGAAAAAAATTATTTTTTGATAAAAAAATAGACATATTAATTAAGAATTATAATAAAAATTTAAATTCCGCCTGGAGGGATCGATTAGGAATTTGGTTCTGGGTTTAAAGAAAAAATCAGCTCGTTTGGCCATAATGTGTCTTCAGAAAGTTAATTTTTCAGACAAATACAAGTTGGGTTTGGCCCACTGTGCGGCATAGCGATTTCCTGGAACATTCCTCCAGTGATTCTTATATCTGTTCAAATGCGAAACGTTGGCCTGCAGAAGAAGAAGATGTAATTTAGAAGTGAATTATTTATTATGTGTTTGCTTATAATAATGAAACATATTCTTTATAGAATTTTGCAAACAGCGGCAAAAAAACTATCTATGAGAACTAAAAGAAAAATTATATGTAAAAAACATTAATGAAATCTTTGCATTCTTTCTAAAACCTGACTTCTGCTTATGATAGCAAATCAAAATCCTAAACTAAATTTGTCCAATTTCTTATTTGACATTCTCATTACATTAGTATCCAACATAGTTCCCTACGGCTAAGTAGATTAAACTAGTATCTACATGACCCTCTACGGTATGAAGATTCAGTTAAAAATGAGAACAAAGGCCTAAAATGGATTTATTTACCTACTTTATCTTATAAAAAATTTTCATTCTAATGCAAAACCAAGGCAATATCCATGAATAAGTATGAAATATTTATATTTGACATTGTGAAATATTTATATTTGAAACTGTCTATGAGAACTAAAAGAAAAACTATACTTACGTGAAAAATATTAATGAAATCTTTGCATTATTTCGATAACCTGACTTCTGGTTATGCTACCAAATTAAAATCCTAAAATAAATTTGTCCAGTTTCTTTTTTGATATTCTCATTATAACACTAGTATCCAACATAGTCCCCTACGGCTAAGCAGATTAAACTAGTATCTACATGACCCCCTATGGTATGAAGATTCAGTTAAAAATTAGAACAAAGGCCTAAAATGGATTTATTTACCTACCTTGTCTTAAAAAGAAAATTCATTCTAAGGAATTGCATTTTCATAAAATCTCTCATTCAGTTTCTTGGAAATGCTTAGCCTTTGAAACGTTTTTTGCCCTTATTCTGAGCTCATCAGAAAGGCACAAAGCCACTCGTAACGATGTTTCATGCAAAACCAAGGCAATATCCATGAAGTATGAAATATTTATATTTGACATTGACTGATAAAAAACAACAGATCTTCACATATCTGTTAGCTCGGTATTGCATGAAACATCATTGTGAGTGGCTTTGTGCCTTTCTGATGAGCTCAGAATAAGGGCGAAATACGTTTCAAAGGCCAAGCATTTCCAAGAAACTGAATGAGAGGTTTTATGAAAATGCAATTAATTAGAATGAATTTTTTTTAAGACTAGGTAGGTAAATAAATCCATCTTAGGCCTTTGTTCTCATTTTTAACTAAATTTTCATATCGTAGGGGGTCATGTAGATGCTAGTTTAATATGCTTAGCCGTAGGGGACTATGTTGGATGCTAGTGTTATAATGAGAATGTCGAATAAGAAATTGGACAAATTTATTTTACGATTTTGATTTGCTAGCATAACCAGAAGTCAGATTATCGAAAGAATGCAAATATTTCATTAATATTTTCTACATATAGTTTTTCTTTTACTTCTCACAGATAGTTCTTTTTCCTCTGTTTGCAAAATCCTATAAAGAATATGTTTCAAGAAGATGTAATATGTAATATCACATTATTCTTTTGAACCATCTATATTTGACGTAGAACCATGTACGACTCCATACGGTCAGGTATGAACCTACACCTGTCAACGTTTTATCAAACAATTGAATTATTGAACAATATTCTTAACATTTTTGAAAATGTACTATAATTTGTTATAAATTGGTCGCCTGGATCACCAGGTATAACTCTGGTAGATTTCTCTCTGTGTAGTTGTTTGTCACAAAAAAGTTATAAACTTTCTTCTCAGTAGTCTATGGTGATGTAGAGATTTTAATATTACAAATACAATGAACTATCTACCCCTTAAGATGATACCAAAAATATTTAATGTCTTTATGGTAAAATTCGAATTTTGCTCCAATAAAGTATATTAAATAATTCATGTAGTAACTTTGAAAGTAAAAGTCCTTTGTAAGTATAATATTATAAATGTGCATTTTTGAAGTGTAACTTCATTATGCAGTTATAGCAATATGATTCCCCCTCCAAAACGCAAACGAAAAATAGTAACGTTTTCCACTGAGCAGACTGCTCATGCAATATAATGCCTATTCGTTGGCAATTTAAATTCAATGTAATGTAATATATACTATCACAGCATTCTTTCGAACCATCTATATTTGACGTAGAACCATGTACGACTCCATACGGTCAGGTGTGAACTTACAACCGTTAACGTTTTATCAAACAATTGAATTTTTGAACAATATTCTTAACATTTTTGAAAATGTACTATAATGCATTTGTTATAAATTGGTCGCCTGGATCACCACATATAACTCTGGTAGATTTCTCTCTGTGTAGTTGTTTGTCACAATAAAGTTATAAACTTTCTTCTCAATCTATGGTGATGTAGAGATTTTAATATTACAAATACAATGAGCTATCTAGAAATTACCCCTTAAGATGATACCAAAAATATTTAATGTTTTTATGGTAAAATTCGAAATTTGCTCTAAAAAAGTATATTAAATAATTCATGTAGTAACTTTGAAAGTAAAAGTCCTTTGTAAGTATAATATTATAAATGTGCATTTTTGAAGTGTGACTTCATTATGCAGTTATAGCAATATGATTCCCCCTCCAAAACGCAAACGAAAAATAGTAACGTTTCCCACTGAGCAGACTGCGCATGCAATATAATGCCTATTCGTTTACAATTTAAATTCAATGTAATGTAATATATACTATCACAGCATTCTTTCGAACCATCTATATTTGACGTAGAACCATGTACGACTCCATACGGTTAGGTATGAACCTACACCTGTTAACGTTTTATCAAACAATTGAATTATTGAACAATATTCTTAACATTTTTGAAAATGTACTATAATTTGTTATAAATTGGTCGCCTGGATCACCAGATATAATTCTGGAAGATTTCTCTCTGTGGAGTTGTTTGTCACAGAAAAGTTATAAACTTTCTTCTCAATCTATGGTGATGTAGAGATTTTAATATTACAAATACAATGAGCTGTCTAGAAATTACCCTTAACATTATACCAGGAACATGTAATGTCTTTATGTTAAAATTCGAATATCGCTCTAATAAAGTATATTAAATAATTCCTGTAGTAACTTTGAAAGTAAAAGTCCTTTGTAAGTATAATATTATAAATGTGCATTTTTAAAGTGTAACTTCATGTAGTTTTAGCAAGATGATTCCCCCTCCAAAACGCAAACGAAAAATCGTAACTTTTCACACTGAGCAGACTGCGCATGCAATATAATGCATATTCGTTGGCAATTCAAATTCAACGATTCCTTCGCATCTCGCACTTTGACATGCCGCGGTACACCTGCAACTTCGTTAAACTGATTTACGACTTGCACTCTTAATAATTAAGGTTTGGTGTTTTATTTACTTTACAAAAGAATAACACCAATACTAATTTAGAATTCAAAATATTACGTTCAAATAATTGCACACAAATTTAAATTTAACTTATAAATTACCTATTTATATTGAGAAACGCTGCATTTTTACTACTAAAGTAATATGAATGATAAATATACGTTTAATATAAATAATTTACTTAGTCCACAGGCAGCAAAAATTATCAAAAGGAATAATTTTCTATCCCAAAATTGAGTCTGATTGTGGAACACACTGTATATAGAAATTGGAATAGTGTTTAACCAAATATTATATTACTTGCTTCTCCGATATATTGAGATATTGAAAATAATATCTTCCTCTGCTGTTTTAGACAATACTTCTTGTTGTCTTCCATTTCAATATATTCGACATTAAATGCCATATCGAAAGATAAATGGAGTAGAAAAAGTATAACACAATGGAATTAATCTTAGTTAACATAGATTTATATTTTATTCTCTAGTAATAAATCCAACTCTCGGGAAACAAATTATAACTGGATATACAGCACTATAATATTAAACTAATTACCAACATCGACCAGTTCTATTACAGTTGACACAACTATGAATACCTACAAGTAGATTTAGGCCAGATTTAGCGCATTCGTCAAATTGTTTAAAAAAAATATATAATGGCACTATTTCATCTAGAACTCAGTCCGTGGCGTGACAGTTAATGGAAATGTGGCCTACTTTATTAAATATTCTCTGCCTAGACTCTAATTTATAGTTTGCTCTGCGTTTTAGTCGAGGCAATATTAAACACATTTTGAGTTTTTATAAGTAGATCAGCTAGATTTCTCGCTACAATTTAAGGCTGAACTATTCATAGAGCATGAAATTAAATTACTGCTAAACTGCTCGGTGTTCATGATTTTAGAATAAATATTTTTAATTATTAAATGTCATAAACTTATTAGTTTTTAAATGTTGATGTCATGTAAATATACTTCAATAAAACAGTAGTTTTTAGTATTAGTCATGCAGATAGGAAGTATAACATTGCATTGAGGTATGTTTATTATTTTTCTGCAGATTATTGATTATATTATTAGAGTGCACTATTTTCAAGAATGCTGCATGGAAAATGTTTTGTTCATACATAAGTAGGTATGTTAACAAGCATTTTTAAACGACATTTTTTAAACGGTTTTATATTTAGCTTACATTGTGTTTTGTATGGGTTAAATCTAGTAATTGAAATTTTATCCCGTTCCTGTTGACCGATTGATCTGAAATTTGGTACACACCTTTAGTTCTGATGACAATACTGTTATGTATATTCGTTATCATTGTAGATCCAAAATGGGCGCCGCCACAAAATGGCGAATTATTCATTCTTTTTCAACCCCCTCAATATGGTTATCAAATGAAAGGACTTAACTAGTAGAATACAGTACACCATGAAAAAATTCAAAATCCAAGATAGCCGCGACCACAAAATGGCGGATTACTATTCTTTTTCAATCTCCTCAATATGGGTATCGAATGAAAGGGCTTGACAAGTAGAACACAGTACACTTTAGAAAAAAAATTAAACTAAATAAAAAAACTGAAAACTTAATGATGCAGATAATGTACTAAAAGCTAATAAATAATCAGGTAGGTACTAGGTACCAGTCATCACACCACTCTCCTCATCAATCTAGAGCATTGATCAGACTAAAATAAAATCGTGGGGCTTAGCGTAACCTGTTTAAAAGTGAATTATTTATTATTTGTTTGCTTATAGTAATGAAACATTTTCTTTATAGGATTTTGCAAACAGTGGAAAGAAAAGCTATCTATGAGAACTAAAGGAAAAACTGTATATAAAAATATTGATGAAATTTTTTGCATTCTTTCGATAACCTGACTTCTGGTTATGCTAACAAGTAAAAATTCTTAATTGCCATTCTCATTTTAACACTAGCATCCAACCTAGTCCCCTATGGCTAGGCAAGCTAAACCAGTATCTACATGATTCCCTACGATATGCAAATTCAGTTAAAAATGAGAACAAAGGCCTGAAATTAATTTATTTACGTACCTTGTCTTGCGTAACCTGAGTAAATATGTAAATGATCGTTCTGCGATGTCGCACGATGGATTTAATTCTACACACATTTTGCATAAGTTGCCTATTGAGAAAATGCATCCAAAGCATACCTATAATGATATGAGCGGTCGACTGTAGTTAATAGAAATTCGACTCGCCCCACGATTGTATTTTAGTCTGATTAATGCTCTAGATTGATGAAGAGAGTGGTGGGATGACTGTCCTGGTACCTACCTAATTATTTTTTAGCTTTTAGTACATTATCTGCATCATTATTATGTTTATGTACAATAAAACCGTTTAACTTAAAAATGTTTTTTTACTGTATTATGTATCTGAATACACAGAAATAATTCTACATAATTATCTTGTGTGTGTTTGACACCAAGAGATATATATTTCAGCATGAAGAAACAGAAGAAAAAATAAAAAAATGCAGTCGTTGCAGATAATAATGAGATATATCTTCTGATATTTTATCTTGAGGTTGACTGGAGGAACATACGTGTTTCAAATGTAAACCAACGGTTCCTTACACGTTGACATTGAGTCTCAGATTAACCAACTCGCTAAAAATGTGCAAAAAACCATGTGCACTCTAGTATGTGGAAATACTTAGTAATAAAATTTTAATATATTTTAAGCAGATATCATAAACATTTTTGAGACATTGGCTTTTAGAATATACGCCAAAAATGAAGTTTCTGGACTCATTAGCTTGCTTTACTTACTTCGCCTATTTCCCCCACACTCACATCCCTACAATGGAATCATTTCAATCAGATGTTGTTACAATATATGCGTGTCAATTTAATATCTCAATTTAATTTTATCAACCCCTTTAATAATGGAGTGAAGGTGGTGGTGGTGGTGGTGGTGGTGGTGGTGGTGGTATAGGTGGTGGAGGTGGTGGTGGTGGTGGTGGTATTGGTGGTGGTTCTGGTGGTGATGGGGAGGTGAAAAATATCATAAAGAAATCTGAAGCCTTGGCTACTAGTATATACACCAAATCCCAAGTCTCTGTACTCTTACCAGCTTGCTTTACTTACTTTCTCCTATTCACCCCTATCTACCTCCACGTATTCAACGGAATCATCTTAAAATATAATCTAGTTCCAGATGTCGTAACAATACATACGTGTACGTACCAAATTTCAAGTGAATAATAATTTTATTTTGTCAACCTCTTTAATAATGTAGTGGGGGTGATGGGGAGGGGGTGTAAAATAGTATAACCCCTTCACCGGAATTAGCGCAAAATATAATCTAGTTCCAGAACTCGTCATGACACATATGTGTACCAAGTCAATATCTTAAAGCCTTCGTGGGAAAACTTGCTCACAAAAAAAGTTACAGACAGACAGAAATTTTTTCGCTCAAATTTAAAATCTCGACGTTCGACATTCTAAGCCTATTTCAACAAAAAAAATCCACTCCACTACGTGAATGTGGAAGTAATAAATTAAATTGCAGGGGAAAATGCTTTGCTGTTTATCTATACCTTCTTTGCTGGGAGAAAAAAAAACAAGTTAATCTTTAATCGTTCACCGATTTAATGCACATTTTACATTACTGTTACAAATTTTATAGGATACTTTCACAGTTTCCTTGTAAATAATATTAGTTTCTGAAATTTTTTGTTTAATTGCAAAAAACCATGTTTTTTTGAAACTAAAATAATTATTAAATTTTTTATTTATCAATCGATTTTGTTCAAGAATCGGGTGCCTCTTCTAGCTAACACTAACTAACTATCCAAATTTCAATACAATCGGACTTTTCATTGTAAAGTTATCATGCTTACAAGAAACGTGACGGAAGGGCAGACGGACAGATAGACATAGAAACCGATTCTGTGCGGTTGGCGGCTTAACTCTGGGTCATCCTGTATATAATTATATAATGTTATTTATATTCAGAGTATATATCAGCTAAGCTGTACTTAAACAAAATAATACACTTGAGTATGAATAAATTATTATTATTATTATTATTTTCGCTTTACCCATTGCCGGACAGGGCTTCCGTGCTTCCCGACCGATACCACACGGTAGCCGCGTCGGCGATAATTACAGCCACTCCCAACGAACTGTGGGGTTAGTGACGGTAAATTCCTGAATCGTGTGCCCTAAGTAGACGAAGGGACCCCAAGATAGCCGCCTTCCACATTTGGCCTGCCAGCCATTCAGTTGATTTCTGATAGGCCGGTATTGTCTTCATTTCTGAGAACAGCGTAGGCTCATACCTCCGAGTACACCGATTATTAGGACGACCATTTTGACCGAGCAGCCTGGGTACCGAGCTCGTACCGGTGATCAAGATATTTGGTCCGTTTTCTTCTCTTTCAAAGTGGTGTTTGGCTCAGTAGGTGCCGAGAACTCGATGACAAATATCACCTTGTTTTGATGGTCGAGGAGGACTATATCAGGCTTGTTGGCTTGAATCAGCCTGACTGTCGAGAACGACGATTATTATTATTATTATTATTGTTATTATTAATAAAAATTATACCAGCAGTGATCTCTATAGACGCTTGATAGATATTATGAGAAATTATCCCATTTTACAAACTATGGTCTACTGGCGATGAAAATGGAGGTTAAACTTGAGTTAAACAATTTTAATCATCTCCAGATGATGTCAACATGATTGACGAATCGCGGGTCGAATTACAGTATGCGAGTGTTGTGCTCAAATGTTTTGATGTTTGTAAAAGCTACTTAAGAGACACAGGTATAGCCCGTTGCATTGCCATTTATAGCACAGACATTTTTAGACCATGCCTGCAACAATAACTGGTTTCTTATTTATAATGTCGAATGCAGTCCAGTGTATGACGGTTTCTGGCTCCGATTTCCATCAAGAAACATCAATTTGCTTGAAATTTGAACTGTAACTAGGGAATACCTTAAAAAGAAAACCCTACCCTATGCGAATGTGCGCATTTACCCTAGGGGTGGATACCACGCCAACTCTGGGGTGGGAACTTTAATATTGAAAGTAACCTCAGAAATCGATAGCGGAACACATTCTAAGTAAAAAATGTTCTACAGACTTTTTTCGAAAAATCAATACTTCTTTACTTATTCGTGATTGAAAATTTTAATTTTTCTTAAAAATAATCATGTTTTCAAACGGTTTTTCACGTAAAACTTAAAAACTTTGTATTTCATCAAAAAAAGTATAAGGGACAAAAATGTAGTTTATAAAAAAAAACAAAGAGATTCCTATTTTTTTCGTGGAAAAAGCAACAATGCTATCCTTGGAATTACTACCCTAATTGAAATTGAACGTAATCCATTTACAATTTACATTATTTAAGCACTAGTAATGTGATCCAGAAGTTTGACCGGTTTAGAATGCTTAATTTGAAAGAAATTATGGTTAAAGTGAAAAAAGCATTCATGAAATTTTTTTAAAAATCGCCTTTTTTTCAAAATAACTAAAGAACTATCGAATATACAAAGAAATTGATAGATAACAAAAAGTTAGGATTTTTTTACTGAAAATTTTATTCTTTTTTTATTGTCGTAGCTTACACATTAACCGAGATATAGCCTTTCAAAGTTCGCATTAGCGTGTGACTGGTACCGTTTAAACGTTGCCTTTTTTTAAAATAAATGGTTTAAGAAATTTGAAACCTGTATGAACTCGTAGGTCATAAAATTTCCTACAAAATGGTTTTTTGATGAGCTTTCTAGCGTAAAAATTAAGCGAGTTATTGTCGAAAAACCAAACTCACTTTTTTTTAAATTTCGGAGTTGGTAGATTTTGGAGCATAGATGAATGTATATATAGCATAAACACGTACAATTTTTTCATAATAAGGGATGATTTTTAAGGGTTGAAAAGTTGGGATGAAAAATATATGAAGTATGACAAAGTCAATAAATTGTTTTTTTCAATTTTATCATAATATGGGGTAGCCTATAAGGGGTAAATAAGTCAAATAAGGATCGACAAATAAAAATTAGTGTCTTAAAACATCAAACAATCTTGATTCAAACCCCATTAAGGTTTTTCAAATTATTAAATGCCTCAATTCTTTATTTTTTTAAGTTTTTGCAATAAGGGGTAGTTTTCAACCCTAAGAATAATTTGCGCATATCGACATAGAGTAGATAATTAAGTGGAGGGTAAGTAAAGCTTAATTCCAAAATTTCATGAAAATCCATCCTTCTTGATAGGATTCGGAGGTAATACCATATTTTTACCGTCGTACACTGGACTTATAATTAATAATCCATTAATTGTGAAATTCATGACATAGTTGGGTAGATGAACAGAGAGAATTAAGTGAAACTTACAACTCAACCGACGACTGAACTATCTTTCCCTGCAGGTCGATTAGGTTCATTAATGTCATCATTATAACAGTTTAGTATATTTATTAGTAAAGTTCCAAGTAATTATAACATTTTATAGGTCCTACTGGTAATATTAACGCAATTAGAGACATAATTCAGTGACGCTCTATACCCTGATTTCTCAACATTATTTATAATAATAATTTACGTCTTTCAAACATGTATATCGCTAATGATAAATAATTCATATTTGATGTGCTGTACTCTAAATTACTTTTCTAGAAAAAATATAAAACTTCTCGTCACTTCAGATGATAGGGCTTCATAAAAAAATTATTCAACCTTTCAAGCCAGAGAGCATTGTTTCTATAATATAACATTTTGTTACGAAAATGCTACGGAACACATTTTAGGCTCCCATATCGAATACCAGTAATCGATATCTTCCGATAATGTCAACCTTGTTGACGAGAAACACGTTCAGCCCCCTTCACAGTTTGCTCTCATGTGTTTCTTCAAATATTTTACCATTTTAGCAAAGTTTTTATTTTAACGTCAGTTTGGTGTTTTATATCGATTTTTCCGCCATATTGAATCCCCCATTTTGTATTTGCAAATTTTGGAATTTTTTGAAATTAGCAAGGATCAGGAAGTACCCAAGCAGTTCACCGGATAGATGAATATAGGTAAAAATAAACAGTCAAACTATGATTTATATTCATTGATAAATTATTGACTTAATAAATGACGTATATTAAAATTAATTTATTGCTACTCCATAAGCCACGCCTCCTCCCGTCGGGGGAAATTCAAAACTTTCTATATTACATTTATAACATTTTACAGAACTGTACTTTTATAAGAATAAATTGTACATCACATCATTGAGACATGCTTGAACATACCAGACATAGAAGGACGTATAACAACTGTATATTATTATGTAGGAGTAAGATTTGTAAAACATTACACCTGTAATCGATTCGGTTTTGAATTTTTTGCTGAAGGAAAGAGAACAAAGTTGAGCATGAAAGAGTGGGGGTGGTCTGAAGTGGCTTTACACGTACTATTATATTAGATTTATGCTTACAAATGTTTGTGGAGACCGTTGGTACAAACATAATACAGATTTTTTTCAGTTTAATTTCAAATGAAAAATCAGCATTCAAATATTCATATATCATTCATTTGGCTAATCTGCGAATAAGATAATATTAAACATCTGGTATTTATTCTATTTGTTTATTTATTCGTCTTATTTATATTAATATACCATACATTATATCTACCTATGTATTATACATCTTGTTCCGGTCCTTATAGAACACTAGGTAGTTGCACCTTTAGGTGTTACGTCACTAAGTTGAAAGATGAAGAGCTCACCACCAAGCTGCTTAAGAAGAGGAGGTGGAGAAACTAGAAACGATAGTAGGAGTTTATGGAACAACGCCAAATTATCGAATTGATTTTAAATAAAGATCGTGCAAATTTGAATAAATTGTTATTATTAAAGTATTAAACCAGTCACAACTGGCTTAATTACCATTTTACTGATTACCTAAGGACCTATGCGACTGAGCTGGCGGGTACAATAACTGCATGGATGAAAATTTGATTCTGCTTGAAGTTAGCACCTCAATTGTGCAAATTTATGAACGATTTGATTTGTGATCGTTGGCGATTTGATGGACAAGATAAGAATAAGTAACTTTTGTCCCTTGCGACGCTGCAGTTTTTGGGAAACCCCTACTTGCAATTACAGGAAATATGAGGTTATCACCCTAAAATTACAATGTCGAAAACATTTCACAATCCCTTGCGTATATTTGTGATTATATCGATTTCAGTTGCGACGCTGTGGTTCCTCGAAACAATGTGGAGCAATAATACATCCCAGCCAAACTTGATATTTTGGAAAGTTTGTGATGCTGTAGTTCCTCAGCCAAAATCTTGTTACATATTTTCCATTTTTTCGGAAACACCCTGTGTGAATCCGTGGGTTCTAAATAATTTCAACAAGAGATAAACACCACTAACACTTTATTTAACAATTTACTAACTATACAATACTTCAAATTCGAAATAACACTTTGTTTACTTGATTTTAACATCACTTTTCAACTTGTTCACTTTTATAAACTGCCTTCTTAATAAAACTTCTTCTTCCGCGCTGGTAATCGCGCCTTATATACTCCGAAATTACCTCTAGATTAAATTAGAATCTTCTCCAACCACAATCTAGAAAAGTCCATGGCTCTTTCTAGATTCTTTCCAGTCACTATTAGTAGGCATAGGCGTATCAACTCCAGTTCCAAGGGGGTGTAATTCATAACAATATCATGTTGGTTTTTGTTATGTTGCATAATTTTGCTGGACAATTGTAGCATCGCAAAAATGATGCAATCGCTAATGTTGGTAAACCACAAATGATCTGAAATTGTTTTTTTTTTAATTGCATCTTTGAAGTGCTGGAATGTATTATTTTTGTGCGAAACTTGTGTGGAGGTGGGAAAGTGGGAAAGGTGATTCTGGAGGCAGTAAGGTAGTTGAAAATAAGATTAGAAAAAGGAGACGATTCACGTGATTATAGTCACGGACGAAGCTTATTTTGAATTCAAACCGGCACGGTAGTTCAGCCGGCTAAACGTATTAGTGGATACCATACCAGACGTTGCCTATCTTTCTGCAACCTTTCTAGCCGCACTCTTCTATACCATAACTTTCCTCTATCACACATTTCCTCCCTTCACGTCTTTATATATTCTATATCCTCCTTTTACATTCTTTTTGCCATTTTGATCGTCTTTTGTTTATTCTGTCTTTTTGTCCTCTTTGTTTTAAATTTCATCTCGATCGAAAACCTTCAAGAATATCGCAACTTTTAAAATAAAGAATCTACTCTTCGCCATCTTCCTAGCACCAAGAGAACATTGAGTTTTTTCCCGTGCCAGCAATCAAAATTCATTAGTGTTGTTAGTCCATGAGTTATAGTTTTAGTTCATTTTAAATATTTTAAAATTGTTTATAACTTAACATAAAAAATTTTAATGTTAATTTTAAACCATATATATGGCAGAAGTTTGAACCTATTAAGTACTGTTGTTTTAAAGCCGAACCGGTCGGGATCCATCCAGTCCTACATTCACCACAACGCTGTACGTCATGGTTGTCTGAGTGGATCCGGATCGCGATCCGGGGAGGCAATTGTGGTAATGTCAAAGTTGAATAACTTTGTTATGATGATGATAATGATGCGTCATAATGGCAGCTCCGACACTGGCAATATTGGTGGGTAATGAATGTTATCTGTGCTTTTTCAAATGTGTAACCCCCTTCCGGACAGCCTGAGCTTTGGATTTGGGGGTTGTCTATGTGTGGTGTGTTTATGTTTTAAAACAATAATTAATTTTTTTTATGGTACACACAGTATTAGGACTGTTCTTTATATTAATTTAAATTTTTACTAAGCGTAACTTTTGTGAGTGTTGTTCTCTGACCGTCGTGATTTATATGAGTACGTAATTAATATGAATTAGTCAAACACGTTTTGTAGGTACTTCTTAATGGGTCACGCTAACTTATTTGACCTTTCTGTCTAACTCAGTTTCACTTCATCCGTACTAAAAGCAATTTACTTGTTTCGATTAGTTTATATGGTATTAAATAAATTATCCCTCAAACTTTAGTCAAACTCATTTACTCGTCACGTGTCAGCGAGTTTCTACAATTTACTATTTACTCAACAACAAATAAATTTATCATAACTCGACGTTAGTTAGTTGAGAGAAGAACGCTGTTAACATAATTTAGTTAACAGAAAGTACTATATACTAGAATGACATCAAAGTAACTGAAAATAAACTGAATGAAAATTCACGTCCAAAGACTACATGGGAAGTGCTACTTTCAACAAGACGTTTTTGGGAAAGTTCTATAATAAACGTGTTTGTAAAAATATTGACAAAGCATTTTTCGATTTTTTGTTAAAGCAACAAATAAGGCAGTTAATTATATTTTACTTCCACATCCAGGTAGTGGAGTGGAAGTATAGTAATCGTAAAAATAATTTCAATTTTTGTTTTGTTGAATACATGAAACGTCCAAATTTTAAATTTGAGCGAAAAAAATAATTTGTAAGTTTTTTTTTGTCGGCACGTTTTCTCTGGAACGGTTTGAGATATTGACTTGAAATTCTATTCACTTATGTATGATGACGAGATCTGGAACTGGATTGTTTTTTTAACCTATCCAGTGAAGGATTGGCGAGAAAATAGAGGTAAATAAGGGAAAATAATTAAAGCAAACTGGTAAGAGTACAATCATTTGGGATTTGGTATACATACTAGAGATTTTTTATAATGTTTTTCAATCCCTCCACCTTCATTATGAAAAGGGCTGTTAAAATTCAATTGAGATATTCACTTGATATTTGGTACAGTATATTTTATAGTGGGATCTGAAACTGGATTATATTTTGAGATGATTCTGTTGAAGGGGTGGGGGAGGAAATGAGTAAAGCAAGCTCGTAAGAGTACAGAAACATGAGGTTTGGTACATATACTGGAAGCCAACACCTCAGATTCCTTTACAATATTTTTCACTCCGCCCCCCCCCCACGACCTCCACTCCTTTAATAAAGGGGTTGATAAAATAAAATTGACGTCTGATTCGGATCATTTCGTTGAAGGGGTGGATGGGCTGCAATTGGGGAAAATAAGTAGAGCAAGCTAACATGAGTCTAGAAATTTCATTTTTGGCGTATGTACTAGAAACCAACGTCTTAAGTCTTTTGGCATCTGCATTAAATATTATTAAAATTCCATGATCAATCATTTCCACATACTAGAGTGCAAATATAGTCCAGAAGTTTTCCTTTAAAGAGACTTGGATGGAGAATCTGGATGTAGAAGTAGTGATTCCTTAGGCAGCGGTTTTTTAAACCTCGTATAATTGTCTATTTAAATGATAGATATTATGGGCTACACTGATCATTCGTATTTCCACATTCACGTTTTTACTGTCTTTTCATAGTACATTTTATAAGAATTTTTCAAAATTCCACCCCATATGTGAATTATAAATAGAGCCCTTCGCCCACTAAATTAAATTACAACTTTTTATTTGAACCACTATGTAGTGTAATCATGTAAATCATCCTCAATATAATATTAACAATACTCATAAATGCAGTAAACGTATATATTTAAATGACCTAAATTTAATAATTTAATCGTTTTAAAGATACAAAATATTCTTTAAAGCAACATCTTTGCCATAAGTATATTGGACATCGATAAGAGAAGCTGTAAATTTGTACGAACGTGTAATGCAAATGGAATAGTAAATATCTGACACTACATAACTTGAAATAAAATAAGAAACAAAACGATAAATTATTCCCTAATGCACTATATTTTACGTTGTTTTATTGTCTCTGACATAATAGTTGCTTTATCAGAAATTTCCATAAAGCAAAATGTAATATCCGTAAATTTCTTATATTTCCTACAAAATATATGCTGGGTCGGAATTCTAAACTGCCGTTTGATTTTAAAGCAACAAAAATTGAAATAATCATATTAATCTAGTAACTTTATACATCCTACCTGACGTGAAATCCGGTATCTATGTTTTTTTAATATGTTGGACATGATTATAAATTAATGTTGAAACCAAGTTTACGACCTCGGCAGACCTCCGGATCTTGGTCACTGTATCATTTTTTTCACAACTATGCCGTGTCTCTTAAAATTGCCTCCCTTTAAGAGGAATTCCGAATTTTTTGTACCTACTCCAGCTTGTACCGCTTCTTAACCGAATTAATAATTTTGCTAGGGAAAACATTTTCGTTACTTATTCTAATTAGATCCAATTGCACAACTCTTAAATCCTATTTATTTCCTCTCAACCCCTCAAAAATTCCCCTTTAGAATTTGTTTACTATTTCTTATGTATTTCCATGTACGATGTTATCATATCTCAAAAGTTTCAGAATTATGTACTAAAATAAATTTTCCAACACCCTCAAAAATCACCACATTAGTGTTTAATTTGCCCATTTTAGTCTATTCACATGTACAATCTTATCATTTTCAGAAAGTTTCAAAGTTTCAACCCGAAATTTATTTTTCAATCTCTTCAAAAATCGTCCCCTTTGGGTCTAATTTCTCTTTAGTGTTTTTTAAGTTTTGTAACTCCTATTTTGAACTGATTTACTGATTGAAATTTACAGATTCTTGTCCACCTAAAAGTCGAAAATTGCCCAGTGTGCGCCGTGCCGTCTGTGTCGCTGTTCTCTCTTATCCCCTTTCCTTTTTCTTCTTGAGCCCAGAAAAGATTGTCCAATGCCTCGTCGTCTGATTCTTCTGCGAGGTCTGGGAAGTGTATGCTTATAGTTAAATCATTATAAAAATACTTACCTCTACATAAAATATCTCTTTATATTTTCTGTTACTAATTTTTTAAATAGATTCAAAGCTGATATTTTGCAAAGTGATTTTTACTACATCTCGACAAAACAACCGGCGAATCGGCCCGGGAGTAGGCAGAGTGCTCTGCCCCCTAGCACATCACATTAAAAACTGTAATATGTACAGAAACGCAGACATATAATATGTGTTTCGCTTTAGAAAAACATTATTTATGTTTTGAGTATAACAGCTGTGTATCGGAGACTATTAGATCTAGAGCCCGTTCTGGTAACAACATTCAGTCTACATTAAAAAAGGACTAAATTGTTTTTGTCGAAAAAGTAGACCTTAGAGGTCAAAATCGATAAAAACTGAAAAAAAGGCAAAAATCTCGCAGTTTATTGGATATTTTATCAAGATCCAGAGGTCTGCAGAGGTTGTAAACTTTAATTTAACATTAGTTTGTAATCCTATACATTGTAACAAAAGTCAAATTAAGGGAGCCAAGTTCGGCCCTGTCGCAGCATAATAACCGTATTCCGATCTTGGTAACATGGTAAGGGTCGAGACTTTAGTAAACTATCGTAAAATACCGGTCATAGATACATCTGTTTTATGTTTACTTAGAGCCCAGGAAACGTGCTTTGTTAACTTTACTCTTTATTAGGTAGTCGACGTTAGCCACTTGTAAACAATAAATAAGCATCCAAATTATTTTATGTCCAATTTGCTTTGCCCGCTTGAAGTTAAGGGCACTTGTTGAAATATCCACGGGGGGTATAGTTAAATTTTCTAGACTAAGGCAGTTGAAATATGATTCCAGGAACATATGTAATAGACTAAGATAGATAGACCAAAGAAGGCAGATTTTTTCCCCTATGCAAAGGCAAAGCAAGGAACAAAAGGGGTTTTTTTCCATCTGCTGGACTGGTATTATAAAATGTTAAAGATAGGCCATATGATAAATACCATGGTTCGTTAGGTAATTTCAAATAGGGGGTACCGTTTAAACTACAGAAGGTTTTAATTGGTCGAGCTTTTAAAGTTTACTGCCCACTTTGGAAACGTATTATTTCGATGTAGAGATTATCTGGACTCTTGGTTTAACTTCGGTTCGGTCATCATCTACCTGCGAACCTTTTTCAATTGTAAAGTTTAAGTACATTTGTTTAATGTTTTGCCGGTTTTAATAAGTAGAAAATTAATGTGTTGTAATCGAACTAGGTCGCAGTTTAGCTAAAGATTTGAAATTGCCGCGGACCATTTTGTTTCTTGATATAGAGTAATTATCGTTTGTTAATTTGTTTAGTCGTCTTTTAGTGTTTGTGATTGTCATTCTCATTTGTTTTCATTTTCTTATGTAAATATAGTGATTTAAGTGTTTTGAGAAATCACGTGTTTTATTTGCTTGTCAGGAAATTAAGTTCAATTTACATTCAGTAAAGTTTGTTGGTGAAGTAACCTGGTTGATGGACACCAAAAAGGATAAAATCACCTAGAAAGCAAAGGGTAAGCACAGTTTTGTTTTCGATGGATATACTATGATATCGACGGAGTTTGCAAAGTGATTGGGCCACTCCGTACTCTGCCAATGGTAATGTCTAATTAAATCATGTAATTAGGGGAATAAAACCCCAGTTATTACAACATTATATTAAAATAACACAGATATCCGATTTGATGTCGGGTAACCCTCCTATTTTATGACTAGGTTACTGGACTATATAGCCCAGTCATCAGAGATATTTACCTCTAAACAAATAGGAGGTGGATGATTTTTTTTAATGCGGATGATTTTTTATTAATGTTTTTTTAAAAATTCATTAAAAGAAAAATTCAAAACTTTGTATTTCCGGTATTCTCCCAAAGTTTTGAAAATGGATCGAGATTCTCAATCCCCTATTGATTTGACGAAATTTCTATCAAAGTACAATGTAATCAAAAAGTATTTGGTGAAACAATGATCATATAAAAGTATATTAGAATACGCTCAACGGTCTTTGAGATATTTATAAAAAAATTGTTTCCCTCATAATCTTTTATTGGTGTGTAAGTCCCTTAGGGAGCGATTCGGAATATAAGTTTACTAGAAATATTCTGCCTAAAATAACTTTCTCTGCAACCTTCTAAAGTACTGGAATTAAAAACTGAAGCACCCTGTATAGTATGTCTGTGACACAATCCTCGCCTAATATTGCACAGCTTCTGCTCAACAAAATGTCCAGATTAAAGATAGCTTCTTTTTAGTGACGATGATTGTACTTAATCCCGAAAATAGGTCTACGTTAAAGAAATGATAAAGAATCATTAAAGAATTGCAGTGCAATATTCGACTGCAATTTTTTATTTCATTTCGTAATTTTTGTGTTTACTAATCGGATTCCTAAATCCGTTAGTTCGTGTTAGGTATTCCAATGTAAAATTTAAGATTACACATATCCTACGTATTTTCTTATGCAGTAATTTATATTTCAGTCCTTTTTGTGAAAAATAAATCAAATTTATATTCTCTTTTATTTTTCTGCTTACTAGGTCGATTTACTTTGTAATATAAAGATTTAATGTATGGATAAGAAACCCCAAAATTCCCCGGTTCTATTTAAAATGAAATAAAGATATCGGTGAATATGGGGCGGACAGATTTTTTATCATATTTAGAGAAACATGGTTACATTTCACATATTACGATTCTCATTCAGCGAATGTTAAAATGTAATTCGAATTTCGTAATGTTTGTTTGTTTTGTTTCCTTCTTTGTTTTTCATATGTTTATGAGGATTGACGTGATGCGGAACTAATCGAATTAAACAAACGAAATGCCATCATTCCGCCGACATTTATTTCGCAATTCGTACGGCATATGGCCCGTGTCTGAGAATATGTCGTAAATAAATTAACACCCAGCCTTAAGAACACAACAAGAAAATATTGTTGTAGAGTGTACTATTAGTTTTCTTCATAAAATAACTTCGTAGATGAATGGTTGACAGAAAAATAGATAGACAGACGGAATTGGAAGACTTTAATTTTCGTAATTTACATAGCATGATGCGTGAATATCCAAAGATTATAATATTTTTCTTCGATAAGCGAGGGAAGTAAAACCATAATTAAATATTTTTCCAAAATTATAATAAAATACAGTACAATCTGGAAGAAATAATAGAAAATACTTATTATAAATATTATTCATTCTATAAAAGTCAAACACAACATAATAGCAGTAAAACTGGAGTATAGCGAAACCGACGCTCCCGCGTCGGTACCTAAATACAGTGCTTTTCATTATGTACAGGTAGAGAAATGTATCTTTCGACTATATTCTATGTATACGCGATAGTTTTGTCTACTTATTGTGTAGTTTATTGTGTAATTTTTATTATGTTCCTTAGCGAACTACACTATAAATATCGGTATTTCTGCTTATCATGAGAGGCACTGAAGATTTAAAAAAACATGTACATTGTTTTAAAATATTTAAAAATCTGGTAACTTTTACTTTATAACTGATTTGTTTTATGTATCAGGGATTAAAAACTGAACCACCCTGTACACTATTATTTAAAGGGGATGTAAGCAGTCGATTCTTTATCTATTATATGTTAAGTAAGTAAAAAGTTTCCTACTGTTCTTACGATAAGAGCTTCAGTAACATTTCCTGGTTGAGGGTGGTTATAATCCTCGCCGATATAATTGTTGCACATTCTGTAGAATACTCTTGGCAGTTTTTTTTGTAAATGATTTAGTTTTAGACAGTTATTGTTTAATTACAAAACATAAAAAATATTGTTTTTTTATTTAAATAATTAATAACTTCAAAGCTCAATACAATCGGACGGACAGACAGACAGGCGGACAGACAGACAGACAGACAGACAGACAGACGAACGTTTTGAAAGTTGTTCAGAATTCGATCACCAACAAAGTGACATGAAATTTCTTTCTCTACGAGTGATATTACCGATTTTAGAAAAGTGTCGATTGAATGCAATATGCTCTTCGTTTTGTATCTTCAAAGTAAAATAACAAAATATTTGCGAAGAATATAATAACATTAGTTTGTACTAGCGAGTGACGGCCTTGTCTAACTGCGAGATGAAAGACAGCCGCCAAAGCTTGATCCATAATCTTCTCGCATTTGTGACAAATTTATTGCTTTTTTTTTCCTTCTTCAATTCTTTGGGAATTTCACTGCCACATGTATGTTTTCTTTCTAAGCGGTGCTAGGGAAATCTACAAAATATATCACAATTAACCAGTATGTTACTGGTAAAAAACCTCTACGCCCGTGACGTTTACGTCAAAGGATCAGTTAAAGGTTGGTTTTGATAAATAAACAACACAAATAAGTATGAAAACTTGAAATTAAATATTTCGCCGACGTTTCGGAAATCTATTCTGTTTCCTTTCTCAAGGCTTTTTTTGAAAAATCTTTTTTGCTGTGTATGACAAATACACAGCTCTAAGAATGTTTGTTATATTCAATATCCATAGATACTTACTATTTACATAGAACTGTTGATATAGTTAACAGTTTTTTAGTTTCTATACAATGTTAAGTTTGTGAAGTTCTTCTTTTAACATTGGCAGCCAAGTTGTACAGACATCTACGGAACAATTCGACACGCAATTATCCTCATTCAATAATATTATCGCGGATTCTTTTATTTTTCTTTTTTTGCTATCTGCCTCTTTTGTTAAAATTTTTGCCGAGTCCCAGTTTATTCTATGTCCGTTCTCCCACGCGTGTTCGCAGATCTTGGACCTCTGAATTTCATTTTTTCTGATATAATTTTGATGTTCGCCCAATCTTACACTAAAAGGTCTGGATGACTCACCCACGTATTGTTTGTTGCACTCACACGGAATACTATAAATGCAATATTCAAAAAACTGCATTTATAGTATTCCGTGTGAGTGCAACAAACAATACGTGGGTGAGTCATCCAGACCTTTTAGTGTAAGATTGGGCGAACATCAAAATTATATCAGAAAAAATGAAATTCAGAGGTCCAAGATCTGCGAACACGCGTGGGAGAACGGACATAGAATAAACTGGGACTCGGCAAAAATTTTAACAAAAGAGGCAGATAGCAAAAAAAGAAAAATAAAAGAATCCGCGATAATATTATTGAATGAGGATAATTGCGTGTCGAATTGTTCCGTAGATGTCTGTACAACTTGGCTGCCAATATTAAAAGAAGAACTTCACAAACTTAACATTGTATAGAAACTAAAAAACTGTTAACTATATCAACAGTTCTATGTAAATAGTAAGTATCTATGGATATTGAATATAACAAACATTCTTAGAGCTGTGTATTTATCATACACAGCAAAAAAGATTTTTCAAAAAAAGCCTTGAGAAAGGAAACAGAATAGATTTCCGAAACGTCGGCGAAATATTTAATTTCAAGTTTTGATACTTATTTGTGTTGTTTATTTATCAAAACCAACCTTTAACTGATCCTTTGACGTAAACGTCACGGGCGTAGAGGTTTTTTACCAGTAACATACTGGTTAATTGTGATATATTTTGTAGATTTCCCTAGCACCGCTTAGAAAGAAAACATACATGTGGCAGTGAAATTCCCAAAGAATTGAAGAAGGAAAAAAATTAAGATAATGCCACAAATAACATTTAGACAAATTTATTGCTGTTAAGTTGTACAGCATTACCTAATTAACCAGTTATGCAATGTAACAATATTATATAATACTGTAATAGCCCCATTTACCCTGTTTATACTACTTTGAAGGGTTATTATGTTTATTGATTATATCCATGAAAATTAATCTACCCCTTTCAGATGAGACCAATTTACACTATGTGGGACTATCAAGGAATACTCACGAATCCACCATAATAATAATAATAATAATAATAATACTTTATTAACCATTCAAGATACAAATAGTACATATGGCAAGTCAAAGTGTACATGAATGTATGTATAGAGTACAATTCATGAAGTTTATCAATAAAATTAGTAAACTAAACAATTCAACAAAAAAACACATGAATCGACGGTAAAGAATACAGTTCATATAAAGTTATTTAACAAATTTTCTGAACTGAGAATACTAAGATGTAGTCAAAGCTTAGTCAGTTAATATATAAAACAAAATTAACAACAAATATAAGACAAAGTACGTGTGCATACATAATATGTGACCTACTAAGTAGAACAGATAATATCATTTACCTTCAATAAAATCGGATATTGTGTAATAGCCCTTATTCGATAGATATTCTTTTAGTTTTATTTTAATTTTTAATTTGCTTGGAATATCACGAAGATTTTTTGGGAGAGCATTGTATAGGGTGATACAGTTATATATAGATGATCGTTTAAATAAGCTTTTATGGTGATTCGGTTCACATAAGAGATCGCCATCTCTCGTTGGATAGTTATGATAATCAGACCTTTTTTTAAAGAGAGCTATGTTATTTTTTGTAAAGGTTAGGCATTTTAGGATGTAGATGGAGGGTGTTGTAAGAATACGTTTTTCTATAAATATTTATCTACAGCTTTCATTTATTTTCAGGTCAAAGATAAGCCTAATAATTCTGTTTTGACAGATAAACACTCTTTCACACTCAGAAGCTTTGCCCCATGCAATGATATTAAATGAAATGTGGCTATACGCCATAGCATAATATATGCTGATTAAGCCTTCCTTGCCTAGAGTGGATTTTAACTGTAACATTGCAAAAAATGCCTTATTCAGTTTATTACATACATGATCTATATGTCTACACCAGGAGAGCTTGGAATCAAGTAAGGTGCCGAGTGATTTGACAGAATCCGATAGCACAATATAATTGACCATGAAGTTTTCTGGTACGGTCTTTTGAATGTGAAAGTTTAGGCAAACTGTCTTTTTTTCATTTAAAACCAACTTGTTCCTTTGACACCACGCACTTAATGATTCTATAATATTGTTGACCTTAATGTGAAGCTCTTCGGGTGTAGCAGCTGACACGGTGATTGATGTGTCATCTGCAAACATTGTTACATGACCATGCTCCATGTAGCTGGGTAAATCATTTACATAGAGCATGAATAGTAATGGGCCTAACACTGAGCCCTGAGGGACCCCAAGTGCAACACTATGGGACCACGTAGATATATTAATGCATGAATATCATCTATACGTGGTCCTTTCACAGAGATATGTGTGTACACATGCGATAATAAATATCAGAGGCCTTGGCTTCTAGTATACAATTTAAATGTATTGACCCCTCATTTTAACCGCGAGTATCTCATAAACGGAGGAGCAGAAAACATTGAAAAAATGAGGTGTTTACTATGAGTCTATTCTAAATCAATCACTGGAATTTGAATTGTGTACATTGAACACTTTTGAAGTTCTGCTAAGTTATATTGAAAAATGTCGTACTTTTTAAGGAAATTTTGATCATATCAGTTTTAAATCCATTACATCTTGGAAAATATGCCTACTATGTAAATAATATTTTAGACGCCGATAAAGCACGGCATTTTTTGTACGTGAAAATTTTTTCATAATTTTGTTGTTGTAAAATTCTGCAGTTATTCTCAAAAACGTGACGTCATGTTTATTCGGTTATTTATTGACGTATTTACAATTTTTTTATTAAAACAGCTAATTATATATAATTGAAAAAATAATTGGTATATATCAAATAATAATCTATTTATCAGGCGTAATAGATAATATTCTTGCAAACTTGCAATTATATTATCCTTTACGCTTGATACCTAAATTAATATTCGATACATATCAATTATTTTTTCTGAAAATTCTTACATTTGATATAGTTAACTATTTTAACAAAAAAGTTTTAAATACATTGATAAATAACCGAATAAACATTACGTCACGTTTTTGAGAAAATTTTAAAATAAAAAATTACGAAAACATTTCCCAGTACAAAAATTGCCGTGCATTATCGGTGTCTGAAATAATATTTACATAGTAGGCATATTATCCAAGATATAATGGACTTAAAACTGGTATGATCAAAATTTCCATAAAAAGTAGGACATTTTTCAGTATAACTTAGCAGAACATCAAAAGTCTCGTACATGTACAATGTACAATATTCAAATTTCCGTGATTGATTTTTTTTTTTTTGTTTCTCAGGGCTCGTCTGTTAATAAAAACTCCGAGGGCACTGCAGCCTCCTGGGCTTATTGTGCTCTCCCTGTCATGTTTCACTCCGCCCATTCCAGTACCCCTGTACCCCTAATCAGGTGATACAGATCCATGGTCGGGCGGGTGCTGATGAATTCCGGGTCCGTTCGTGCTTGCCCGTAAATACCATGTCTTCTGCGAGCCAGTGCCTCGCAGTTGAATATGATGTGATCGACCGTTTCCGGCTCCTTGCTGCATAGTCTGCAGTCTAGGTTGCCGTCAAATTTGCCGATTGTATTTAGATACTTCTTTACTGGAAAATGTCCAGTCAGAAGTCCTACTATTAGTCTTAACTGCGTCCTGTTCATTGTGAGCAGTTCTTCAGTTTGTTTTGCACATGGACCTTTAATGAGTGTTTTCCCATGTCGATTTCCTGGAATGTTCCTCCAGTGATTTTTGTGTTTGCTCTTGACCCAGTCTTTAATCGCCCTTCTGGCTGAGCTTTTGGAAATACCCAGCGCGGGTTCTGGGCCATAGAATGTATTAGCTGCCCCTTGTCTAGCAAGTTCATCGGCTTTTTCATTGCCGTCAATTTTGGAGTGTCCTGGCACCCAGAGTAATTTGACTCTGTTCTGCGCACCCAGAATTTTCAGCTCTTCATGGCAGTCCCATACCAGTCGAGATGACACTCTGTTGGAGGCCAGTGCCCCAAGTGCCGCCTGACTGTCTGATGCAATGGAGATCTGCTGGTTGACATATTGTCGACTTACATTCTCGCGTACACATTCAAGTATAGCCAGAATCTCTGATTGGAATACAGTGGCATGTTGCCCAAGGGAAAGACTTATACTTGCCCTGGGTCTTTCACCATGTATTCCAGCTCCAGCTCCTGTGCTTGTCCTAGACCCGTCAGTGTACCAGGTTAGGCCCTTACGTAGCATGTCAGGAGCTTCTTTTAACCAGTCCTTCCTATCTCCAATGGTGATATTGAAGGGCTTGTTGAAGGTGATTTTTGGTATCATGTAGTCTGACCTCATATTCAATAGAGGGTCTTCTACAGTGTTTATTATCCTCAAGTGTCCCCCAAATCTAGCTCCGTGGAGACTCGGGGTATTTGAGTTTTGCAACCTATATGCTTCCATTCTGGCCTCTCCCTGGATCACTATGCTAAGTGGAGGGAGGTCCAGTAGGGTCTCCAAGGCTGCCGTTGGGGTGCTTTTCATAGCACCCGTAATTCCTAAGCAGGCCAGTCTTTGTACCCGGCTCAGCTTATTCGCCGCTGTAGTTTGAGTTGTCTTTGACCACCAAACTAGAGCAGCGTACGTTATGGTGGGTCTTACAACGCTTGTGTAAAGCCAGTGCAGTACACTAGGCCTGAGCCCCCATGTTTTACCATATGATCGCCTACAGGTTGCCAATGTGGCTACCGATCTATGTATTATCCTGTCTAGGTGTTGGTTCCAGGTAAGCTTGGAGTCTATAGTAACTCCAAGGTATTTGACCTCTCCCGACATCTGCAGTTGTGTATCTTGAAGGACTAGAGGGCCTAAGCCGTCCAGACTTCTTCTTCTAGTGAATGGGACGATGTGGGTCTTTAATGGGCTGACTTTCAGCCCTTCCTCATCGGTCCATTTTTTGACCATGTTCAGTGCCATCTGTAATCGATCCCTGACTATGTTATTAAACTTTCCCCTAACTATGATGACTATATCGTCAGCATATCCTTGGGCTTCAAATCCCTCAATTGTGAGTTTTCGTAATAGGCTGTCAACTACAAGATTCCATAGCAGGGGGGACAGAACACCCCCCTGCGGACAGCCTCCTGCAACTGACGCACTTAGGTTTTCTCCCATCATGGCGGTGAATACCATCCTGCCTTTGAGCATGCCATCGATCCACCTGCAGCAGGTGTCCTCGATGCCGCGCTCTCTTGCAGTTCTAATGATGGAGTTGAAGGAGGTGTTGTCGAATGCTCCCTCTATGTCGAGGAAAGCACCCAGTGCCACCTCCTTGTGTTCCAGAACCTTCTCCACCTTCTGAATTAGGTGGTGAAGTGCTGTTTCTGTAGACATGCCTGCTCTGTATGCAAATTGGTTCTGGTGTAGTGGACTTCGGACCAGAACATCATCCCTAATATGCCTGTCGAGCATTTTTTCCATAGTCTTAAGTTGAAAGGACATAAGACTGATGGGTCTTAGGGACTTGGCTTGGGTGTACGAGTTCCGCCCAGCCTTTGGTATAAATACCACCCTAACTGGTTTCCACCTCATTGGTATGTATCCCAGCGCTAGGCTGGTTCTGTACAATGTGCAGAGCTTGGATGCCAACAGGTCTATGCCCTGTTGGAGCATTATTGGCAGAATTCCGTCCGGTCCCGGAGATTTGTAAGGCTCAAATGAGTTTATTGCCCACCTGATTTTGGATTGATCTATCACTTCTTTGGTTACTGACCAGTCCGTCCTGGTGGCCCTGTTTCCAGTTGTCACCAGTTCTGTTCTTAGCCATTCCTCGAGTGATTGTTCAATAATGGTAGATCCAGGAAAGTGCACACGGAGCAATTCCTCCATGGTTTCCTTTCCTGTCTTGGTGTACTCTCCTGTCTCTATTAGAAGGGAGTTTATTGAGCAATGATTGTCCTTCGAGAGAGTTTTCTGGAGTCTGGCACTTTCCGGGATACTATCAATACTCTCGCAGTGTCTCCTCCAGGATTCTCTCTTGGCCTTTCTCAGTGCCAGATTGTACTCAGTCAAAGAGGTCCTGTATTCATCCCAGTTGGCTGATCTTTTTGCAAAGTTGAATTTTCTTCTCACTTCTTTCCTCATATTTGTAAGGTCATTATTCCACCAGGGCACATTCCTGGTGGATTTCCTTACCACTAGAGGGCAGTTGTCTTCATATGCAGAGATAATTGCGTTCTGTATTTGTTCCGCAGCTATCTCCACATCCTCTTCTCTTCTAATATTCGTTATTACCCCCCCAAGTTCCCGGGCAAGGTCTGTCTTATATCCTTCCCAGTCCGTCCTGCGGGGGTTACGATATGTTTCAGTTACACGGTCCAGTCCCGTTATGTCGAATCGAATGTGTCTGTGGTCTGAGCAGCTCTCTTCCTCAGACACATGCCAGTTTTTAACTATGTTACACGCATGCGATGTACCTATTGTTATATCTATCACTTCTTGCCTTTGTCTGGTTACAAAGGTCGGAGTATTACCTACATTTGCTATGTCTAAATTATATTCCATAATAAATTCAAAAAGTGACTCACCTCTTGGATTGGTATTGGTGCTCCCCCAGACCGTGTGATGCGCGTTTGCATCACACCCGATGATGACCTGAGATCCTCTTCCTCTGCAGCTCCTCACCAGTTCCTCCACGGCCTTGGTTGGTGGTGGCTCAGGGTCGTCATATGGAAAGTACGCAGAGCCCAGAATTAACTCTCTCGGCATACCCCCACATGATCCCCTGATTTTGACTGCCACTAAATCCCTAGAACAGAAATTAGTTAATGACATTACTGCTTGCTTACCTTTAACAAGAATACACGCTCTGGGAGTCTCAGTGGATCTGCTGTAGATGAGTTCTCCACCGACCTCCTTTAAGCCTCTTACCTGACCCTTGTAGACCCAGGGTTCCTGGATCAGTGCAATGTCACACCCTTGCATGACTTTAGCAAGGACCGACGTTGCCGCCTTACTATGGTGCAGGTTTATCTGCACCACCTTCATCTTGGGTGTTGGTTTTCTCCTTGAGTTTCTTGAAGGAGACTCTACCTAAGCTGTAGTAGGCCTTGAAGTCCAGACCTTCAAGTACCTTCAACGACTTTTCGTCGATGGAGTAGGCCAGCGTTTGCCCCTTCTCCTCGACTTTACGACTCATCAGGGACCATCGTTCCGTACTCAAGCCATCATTTTGCTTCTTGAGACGGTCTCTGACCCTTGATTCGTCGACTGGCTCGGGGATATAGACGAGGACCTTCGGTCGCTTGGGAAGGTCCTTGGTGTTCACCACAGTGATGGACACCCCCTCCTCCAGCTCCTTCATCCCTCGAACCGTTTCCACGAGCCAGTTTTCGGTGGAGGGGTTCGCACAAATTACATTGAGGATCCCCCCCTCATATTTTGGAAACCGTTGGAACCTCGGAGTCGCTACCCCGCAGGGGATTGCGTCCAGTGCTTCCACCAGTTTGTCCTGAATCAGGTCTGCTTGTTCCTGATTCAGCAGAGTATCAGGATGGTTGGCATTGATGACAGACATCCTGATGCCTGTCATGGCATCCCTGTAAGAGACAGTCGGCGCCGTAGCGCTCCTGACTCTTTTGGGGTTTGGTTTAGTAGGGGTGTTAGAGTCCGGTCTAGGCCTCTTGGACGTGCCTGCCGGTGTAACCTCCATACTTTTTTTTGGTTGCATACGTGGCCGTGGTCTCTCGACCATTGATTGATTTAGAATAGACTCATAATAAACACATAATTTTTTCAATTTTCAGATTGGAACTTTTTATGATAAGCAGTCTTCAAAGTACATTTTTTTTTAAATTCTAGCAAGAATTTATAATCAGCGTATTAGGAAATGAACATTTGTACAATTTCTTTTCTACAAAATAAATTCATGTCCCATTTAAAGTACACCTATTTGAATAAATCAAGTATCTATAAAAGGAGAAATATCATTACAGAAAACCAAAAAGAGTTCGCCATAGGTTTTCCATATTAATAATTTTTGAATAACCTTTCAAGTTCCATTTTATATTATATAGTCATGGCTCATAAATTGTAAATTATGGCTGCAATTTTATTTATAATTGCCTGTGCCCTGCTAAAAATTAATTTCGAAAGCAGTAAATGTCACATGAATAATGAAGCTTTAATTTAAATATATACACTGCAACATTAAATCAACTTAAAATGCTGTATTTGTTACTAGCTGGCGCACCCGAAATTTGGGTGCTGATGTACATTGCCAATAACCTCATAAATTTAAAAACAAAGGACCCCAAAATAGATTATTATCAACCTAATTTATTAATGAATTTCATTGCAGCTTTAAATCCTATTATAATTATTCAAAGTAGGATATCGTTGATAACTAATTATTTCCATTTGTCCAAGAAGTATTGTAACAAGTAAATGTATTATTAGTACAGTCGATAAAGTAAAAATTACACCGGAAACTCGCAAAAAATGTTATCCGAAATTTTCCTTCAGTAACTGTTAGTGAGAGCGGCTGTCCCAAGCAGAAACACAGTAATTGATAAATTTATAAAAATTGAGTTTTCTAAAGTACTGGACTTACTGTGTCCCAACACGTCTTGTGGAACACTTATAATTGACTAAATAATAAACATTTAAGAGTTATTATGTGCACAAAACACAGTAAGTGACTCTGAATGAGTAGCATACCGGAACAAAACACAGTATCAGCCAAATACCATTAGAAAACACAGTAAGTACTTTGGCATTACTGTGTTTTTGCATGGTCTGAGTAGTTACTTTGTTTTGAAAATGGTGGTCAGATCACCCCTTCCATAATTACCACCATTTACTGTGTCAAGTGCAATGATAGGCAGCATTCAATTCAGTTATTTAAGAGATCTTCATTTCTAATTAAAGACCTACGTGTGTCTCAATTGTCAATTTCCTATGCCCAAACACACATACTGTATATCTAATGTTTACTTTTTAAGTATCTACCAGTTACAAATACAGTAAATGCAGTTACTGTGTTTTGTATATAAATAATTATGTATGTACAGGTTGCGAAGCTACTTAAAAACAAAATATAGGCTGCTAATCAAACATTTTTAAATACACTTTTACTCTGATAATGGAGAATGACACATCAAGTCATTTACGAAACTTCTGTGAAAATGTATGTTAATATCTCTTCAAATGTTGTGAGGCTAACATAATTCATTAAAAATCAGTTTTCCCGATATTTAGCTCGACTACAATTACTGTGTTTCTACTTGGAACAGCCGAGAGGATTAAACATCACAAAACCATAAAAATCCGTTCTGGAGGTGCCGCACAACCCCCCCAAAAAGCCACCACTTCGGTGAAGAAAGCCTTATTTTAATGATAACTCGTTAACCGTCGAAGATATAGAGAAATTGCTCATCATAAAAAAGAAAGCTTGACTAATTACCTAAAAAGATCTTCTTATAATTTTCTTGTATATGTGTTTGTATATGGTTTTCGAGAAAATCGATATTGACAAAAATTGCAAAATTTGTATTTTTAATGTGCACAAATGTTCGTTTATTTGAAATTTTTTACGCGCGGCCTATTGAAAAAATTCAATTGCTCGAAAACCAAACAAGCTAGGAAGAAAAATCAAAATGGGTTTTAAAGGGGATATAAAATACTCTCTTGTGTTGCCATTTTTGATGGCTACTGATATTTATTAGTACACAAAAATTAACAATATAGTATCTCTTCATTTTTTGTGCATCTAACTATTCACAGGCCCATAAAAAACAACTGACTTTAATATAAATTATAAATACATTATCTTTTAGTTCAAGGTAGTACTTCATTGCAGAGAAAATTAGGAACAAAAATATTTATATTTACAAATTTACCAGCATGTTGAAGTTAGCCAAAAAAAAAAATTCAAAAAAGGTTGCATATTCAATTTTTCGATGATATTTTTCTTGTGCAATTTTTTAACTATTAAGTGATTAGGAACAATAGTTATATGATATATAAACTGAAAAAAAAAATTTCAAATAAACGAAAATTCGTACACATTAAAAACACAAATCTTGTCATTTTTTTTCAATATCGATTATCTCGAAAATCATGGCATATACAATAAAATTACAAGAGGACTCTTTTTTAGGAAGCTAGTCAAGCTTTCTTTTTGATGAGCAATTTATATCTTCAACGGTTAACGAGTTATCAGTAAAATAAGGCTTTTCTCACCGAAGGGGTGGTTTATTAAGGGGGTTTCGCGGCAACCCCAGAGCTGATCTTTATGGTTTTGTGATGTATAATCCTTCCACTAGCAGTTACTGAAGGAACATTTCAGATAACATTTTTCTGTTATGAAAATCTTTATAATTATTGGACTATTACAAAAGTGTGAAGTTATGATTTATGAAAGATGAAAGTTAAATAGTTTAATTTGTTGTAATCTTTTTTTATGAATATTGAATTAAATTTGTATCTTACCTTCTAATATTTTTACTCTCAATTATCTTCCTCTATGGAACAACTTTTAAGTGAGTAATCGGTTCTTAAACTATCTTTTGATTAATTACTTAGTTGTGTAAAGGATTGAATATACTTCAGTTATAAAAATTATATTCAGAAATAATTAGTTAACAAGCGTAATAATTTTATTATACACAAAAACATAAATTTTATTTACTCCAGACTTTATGTTCTTCTGTTTTTTCAAAAATTAATTTCTTTCCAGTAAGCATTCTGTTTATATGATAATCTAATTTCCAATTTTATTATATTCAAAATTATTGATACAAATTAATAAATTATTTAGTAACTTTGTATCTATTAGTTCATGTATTCAAAATATTATTTCATAATCTTCTTATTTCATTTGACGTTTATAAAATGTGTATTTAATATTTTAGGTTATTTCGCTCTCCAAAAACGATGCTTATGGTTCGATAGTACAATAGCATATTATAATATGAGCGATTATGATTGTTCTCGACGATAATGTTTGAGCTCACGAGCCGTAGACGAGTGGCGCAAATTTTCTGAGTGGATAATGGTCATAATCGCGAATGTAGTACACCTATTAAACAAATAAATTAGGCTAAAATTTGATAGCATTAATCGGTACCTACTCGTAAGAAGTGGAAAACGTAAACCAACAATATTTCGATACACTTGGTTGTCACTGTCAGCGAGTTGATTGTCAGCTGCAGCAAGAGTTGATCGCAGTCGATCTAAATTATCATTGGATCAGTGAACAGTGAATTACGGAATATATACAGAGTGGCCCATTTAAAAGCGGGGAACTTTTATAACTTTTTTCTTTTTTGTCCGACTTGAACTAAATTTTACCAAAAGATAGAACAAATTAGTATCTACTTATGGTCAAAGAAACATTCGCGTCTTACAAATGCAAAGCCACCTGCGGTACCAAAATAAATGTAAAAAATAAAGAAACCATATTAGGCATGTTTTAATCGAAACACTTTATTAATTAAAGTTGTTCAGGATTGTCCAAAACCCTATAGTCCAAAATTCCAGCAATATTAGAGACTATTGAAATTTTGTTTAAAACTATGTTCTAGTCCGAAAATATCATTTTAATTGTTTTTTTTTCTTTAGAAAATAGTGCGATGACAATTTTGTTTGAAATCAAACGTAAGCTGCCAGGTAGTTGTCAAGTGATTTGCATTTTTTTAAATTTTGTAGAAATTTTGAACTTCAAAAACAAAATTCAATATTTTTTAATATTGCTGGAAATTCGGACTCTAGGTTAGGATAAAGTTTTTCGATAAAAAATGCCAATATGATTTATTTATTTGCTCTATTTGTTTTGGTACCGCAGGTGGCTTTGCATCTGTAAGACGCGAATGTTTTTTTGGTCATAAGTAGATCCTAATATGTTCTATCTTTTGGTAAAATTTGGTTCAAGTCGGACAAAAAAGAAAAAAGTTATAACAGTGCCTCGCTTTTAAACGGGTCACTCTGTACTTGCGATTGGCCGGATGCAGTGAATTATGAATAGACAATTCACTACAGTAAATTATAGGTACGATTTTTCACCAAGAAAATGTTAAATGTCATATAATTAAGTAGGGTAGAAAAAAAAAATTTTACAGGCAGATTCTATAGCTATAGTAAATTGCTTAGTGTCTTACTTATAACAAATTACTAATAATTTCGTTTCTTAGTCTCATCTAAACTTTATTTTATTCAAATCATCTGCTTTTGAAAGTATGTGAATTTCATTATAGAGAATAGATAATGTCACTTTCTATAGAAATGCTGTATTAGAGCATTCTTAGGTTGTCTTCCATAAAAAACCTTCTCGTTCTTACATGATTTTATTTCAATCATCTTTTTCGTCCATTTGAATCGAATCTTGTAATCTATATTTCATTACTTCTTGTATACTTAGAACATTAAAATTTGATACAGTGACGTCTTCTTAATGTTAATACAATAAATTGTCATTAGTCTTTTGACATTGCTAGCGAAAATATACCGATATTAAACAAGGGATTAAATCCAAAAGGGAAATGCCACAATTAATATTTAAAAATATTCCTAATAACATTTTCTAACTGCCTTCCTTCATCCCTACAATTTCAGTTTTCTTTTATTAGATAAAGAGAAAAAATTATTAAAGTTGTTTGTGGAGTTAGATCCCTATCTCAGGTATAGTTCAACTAAGTATGTGCGATATTACTCCCTTGGCTACATTAGTACATCGAGTCATTGTTTAATATCTACAGTCCGCAATTCTAAAATTTCATTTCCTTAGACCTTTTTTAATACTGTAGATTTTCATAGATAACAAATGGTATACAGGCAGGTATGATTTACAACATATGAAATAAAATTAAATCTCATAAAAGAAATAATGTTTATATTTTCTTCTCCTTCCTCATACTCACAATGTCTTTACGTTTTATTGTGACCCAGTACTTCCTTATATAACAGAAGAAGATGAATATTAATAAACACACAATTAAAAAAAAGTCATTAAAATCGGACCTTCCCTGAGGACTAAGTAGTAAAAACCTTCATTGACTCGGCTATTTAAGGCATATTCATAACTTACTATAATGTACGCCAACTTTGCGCTGTCAAATGTGAACAAAACTTATCTATCGATGGTAAATACAGTTCTTTGCAAAATTGTGGGTTGAGTTAATTCCGTCAGTTTGTAAATCGAGTAGTCCATTTTCTGGCATTTAAATCATGGCTAGAATTTCCCCGCATCAATACAAATGGCAGTAAAAGACCTCATTTTGGTCATAAGTTTTAAGTTTTTCACTGACGTATTTTGATTAGTCTATATTTGCCTCAGTATATCGTCATGGTTTCATGAAGAAATTAATTGATACAATATCATTGATATTGCAGTTGTTTCAGGTCTATAAAAATTAATTCATATCTTTTTAACCGTTTTAAAATTTTCTATATACGAATTTGATTAGAATAATTCGGTCCTACAATTGTACAATTTACTCACAAGTTAAAATCCGGGAAGCAGGATTGAACAAAATAGCGAGCTAAACGAAAGTTATTAGGTAAAAGAAAATATTTAGTAAAAAATATAAGATTCTTATGACATCTAAACGAACAGAGACATAATAATACTACATTAGGCTTTCTGAGAGCTTCACCAAATTTTACTTGATAAAAATCGTGAATGTCTCTAAGGATTATTTAAAAAACTTTCCTAATGCCTTAAGAAAAGAATACAAGAGATAGAACTTCAAAGCGATTCGAAGTAAATATTTCTTTTATTGACAGGATATTTTGTTACGTTTTGATATGAATATCCTGTCAATCAGTTTGCTTATGTATAGTGTTAGAAATGTAAGATTTTCCGCTTGTAACCTTATGCAAAGATATACAATTACATAATGGTCTAAATTTCTTATGGTACTCCCAATTAGTATTTTAGATCAATAGTGAATAAAGTTAACTTGCAAAATTCTAAAATTTGTTCTTTTGCCGCTAACGGTGACAAGCTTAGAGTATTCACCTCAAAGATTGGTCAAAACGTCAGTATCTACAACATGCCTTATAGTATATATGATCTCAATTGAGACAGCATAAAAACGAAAACTCGGAGTAAAGTCGGCATCACCTTTATAGGATATAGGCGGCGGCGGTAAAAATGTAAAAATGCTTTAAATATTAAATAAATATTTTTTAATTGTTAAAGAAAGGGATTTCTATAATACCTTTTTTAATAAAAGTGGCTACTGAAAAAATGTGTTTATCACATTTGATAAGTCACATAAATGATATATAAGGGCTATGTTTATTGTCTAGTGACGTACCTCTCGTTCTATCTTATAGCGGCAATGTTATGTAATCTTAGGCGGGAGTTGCATAGATGGTATATAATCCTTCCTAAGGGATGTAACGCAGCGACTGTCTTGTTTATTAAATGTTAGGCCATGAGACTATGAACTGTGCAGTATCATGATGTTAGGCAGGTGGAAAATTTCTACTATTCTATAAAGGAAACTCGGCAAAATTCTAAAGGGGGAACTCGTTTTCTGGCATCGGTAATTAGTCTCAGAAGCGGAAATAGGATGACGTCAAATAAACAAATTTCAAAAAAGCTTTGTCTATGAACTTTAAATAAGCAATATTTCATTCGTCACTATCCGAGTTTTCAGAACTTGAATCGTTATTTACATTAATAATAATTGGATTAATAGGTAATATAGAATATTCATTTTCCTTTCTTATCACATGATATACACACTTCTTCCATATATCGCTTTTGCCTATTTCGTCTACTATTATCTTTATATTCTTTAAGGGGTTGGTAACGCAATAATATGGAGGCAGATATAAAATAGCAGGATCGTGTGCTTCAAAAATTTTTTCAACTGCATATTCCTTTTTAAAATTTTGCTTTCCAGTCAGTTCTAATAAAGTCTGTCTTGTGTTTTTTTCTGGTATTTCCAAACCGTTACCTGTCATAATATCAATAATATCGTCTTTTCTTGTGTTGGTGTTCGGAATTTTTGTGTGTTGCCCAACGGTATGACGCATTGTCCATAACAATTGCAGAACTGGGTGAGATATTTGGTAACAGCTGTTGCCCACTTCTCAAATAATTCGGCTGTCATATCCTCATGGTAGTCGGCAGAGGATTGCTTGATATTTTTAGCAGGCAACAACAACGCATTTGGAATAAAATCGTTTTTATTTCCGGCATGTAGAATTATAATTCTTTTGCCCCTAGAACATGGAGTACTTAAATTACAATCTTGGTGTTCTCTACGCAATCGTATTGAACAACATCATGGATGTCAAACCATGTTTCAAGTTAAATTATGTCTCTATTTGCATCTAGGTATTCTTTTATTTTACGCAGGTACTCGTGTCGATGACCAATGATGCGTGCTGATTCCATAACTACCATTCGTTTGTCCAATTTTTTGTACCTAAAACCGTAATCGAGCCAAACGTTTCGCAAAGTTTCTAATGATTTATAGGTAAAATCTGGATAGTCGCGTAACTTATCCCTAATCATTTCTAATGTGGGCATCTTCTGTTCATTGTAAAAGTCATACACAAATCGATGAATGACATCTTTGGACGCGTTATCAAGTTTTTGATATTTTTGGCCAACTCTTTTCCGTTTAATAGAATGATCAACTACATCCCCGTTTCTAATAACCCTATAAATTGTAGTACATCTAAATTTGGTTAATTCACAAATCCTCTTCACAATTTGATTATATGAAGAATCAATATTTTCGCATTTTAAACACGAGTAAATATTCAAGATAACCCTTTGAGTTTGAACGTGTAAGACTTTATTTTCAAATTCAGCTTGTAAAGGCTCTGTATCAAAATCGTCTGTTTCGTTGTCACTACCATCGAAAGGCCTCCAAAATGCCATTTGAAATAATTAATTGCAAAAAATCACTCAAACATAGTAATAAAAGTAATAATTTGTTCAAATATTCACTAGAATTAAGTGTATAACGCTGCCTGTATACTGCACTGCCTCGTACAGATCATACGATACAAATAGTTCATAAGTAAGTATTTTTTGCTTTATATATTATGGCATGCGAAAACTCTGAATAAGATTGGTGTTGACAAATCAAATTCGCTAAGCATCTAATTCCAGCTATATTTCTATGTAACAGGCGGATCAAGTCCACGTGGACTATAGACGAGGAGTGGTGAATATAAATCTGTAAAATTCTGTGCTCTCTCGTTCAATGTGAAGCGGTATATTGACAATACCACGTAAGATCCTCTAGTTCCGTGCTGTTCAATTTCGTAAATACTATACCTGTCCCAGTGAGTTTTATTTCTGTAATTTTGTTTCTTCTTAGAATTTTTAATACTTTCAGGTTTGTTTAATGATACCATAGTTAGAAACTGTACTTTCAGAATTCTGTCTGTCTATCTGTCTCACTTTTGAATGTTTATTTTTTCCCACCATTTCACTAACCATATTTCTTGTAAATCTGCAAAAGTTATGCATTATGGCAGCCTTATTGGATCCCCTATTTCGAATTCTTAACTTTTGACATCAGACTCAGTATCAGTCATGGCAAAAATATATAACTAGCAATTTTAGTATAGTTTATCCACGACGCATTCGCCGAATACTGAGATATTCTCGAATATAAAAAACATTTTTTCAATTTTTTGTACTAGACAAGCTACAAACTAATTGGGGATCACGGCCAAGCGTTGAAATTTCTTAAGCCATTCCAGAGAAATGATTACACAAACTTAAAAAAACAATAAAATTTCTTGCTTTTAAAAAAAGTTTAAAGTCAATTAAAAGGGCTTCTGACTTGAACAGAAACATATTATACATCAAAATAAAGTCAAGAGAAACTCGTGAATGTAATTAAGATATTACATATTTAGTAGGGCATGCAACCACAAAACTAATTCACGAAAAAGTTGTCTAGACGGGATAATTCAAACGTTTAATTTGAATTAACCTATGGACGTCATTATATCATTAGGCCACGTTGCAGATTGACTTGATAAAAAGCTTTAATGGAAAAGTGTGAACGAAATTTCATAAAAAGTAAAACTCATAATTAAAATTAATATGCAGAAAGTCTAGCCCATCTGTTTTCATCATTATTCTTCGTGATTTTTATGATGCATATTTTAACGGGTCTGGGTAATTAATGTTATTTCCATTTTATAAATTTCTCATATCGGTAAAAGCAGAAGTTGGTAAAGTTCTTTTAAATATGTTTCAAAACTCATTTCAGTAATTAGACCTCACCGATTCATTAATAAATATAACACAGAATAGAATTAAAAAACTAGGTTGATTATTTTAGTCCTAGCAAAAATGTAGTAAAATTATAAATTTTGATCAACTCGAAAACTATTATATTTTAAAACCACGGAAAGAAAATATACCATAGCTTCATCAGGACCGCTGTATTTAAAAGTTAATCACAATTTATTTACTTAATTGTATTGAAACATATTCTTTATAGGATTTTGCAAACAGCAGACAAAATAACTATCTATGGGAACTAAAAGAAAAACTATGCGTAAAAATATTAATGAAATCTTTGTATTCTTTCGATAACCTGAATTCTGGTTATGCTAGCAAATTAAAATCCTAAAGTGGATTTGTATAATATCTTATTTGAAAATTATCATTCAACAACTAGCATCTACACAGTCCCCTACGGCCATGCAGATTCTTTTAGTTCCTATAGATAGCTATTTCCTCTGCTATTTGCAAAATCCTATAAAGAATATGTTTCAAGGACCGCTATATGTTTCAAATTTTCTAAATCTTTGAAAAGTTGCTTCTAACATTTTCTCATATGAACTCGAAGATATAGTTTCTTAACAATACGTATTACTTGAAATGATCTTCTGGGCATAAAAACATTTTTCAAAAATTGAATCATCTGAAAATTACATTATAACTTCCACATCCACGTAGTGGAGTGGAAGTATAGTAATCGTAAATAAAATTTCAAAAAATTTTCTTATTGAAATAGGTTTAGAATGTCATGAAACGTCGATTTTAAATTTGAGCCAAAAAAAGATTTATCTGTCTGTCGGTCTGTAACTTTCGTGTCCGCACATTTCCTCAGGAACGCTTTAAGATATTGACTTGAAATTTTGTATACGTACGTATCATAACGAGATATGGAATATATTGGTTTTCGAACTTATCCGGTGAAGGATTTGGGGCAAATATCAATCAATCTATTTATTGCTGTTAATTAACAATTAATTTGTTGTACACAGGTCAGCATTAAAGATTACATCTACATGGTATACGTAATAATATTTAACAATATATAATATATTATTATAATACATGAAAAACATCGCTATTACAAATAATTGAATAACATATTACCCTAAAATAACAGGACTATTGAACTCCATTAAGAAAGTTTGTTTCATTAATATTGTGTACTAAAAATTCGTTTATACCGTAAAAAGCCTCTGTTATTAGGAATGTTTTTATCAATTGTTTGTATCTCACTCCGGTGCCTCACTTGCCCTATTGGGGATTTTATTATAAAACCTAAGACCATAATAATTAAAGCCGTAATCACTAGACTTTAGCCTGTTACAGTCGATTATGATATTCCTTATATTATAATTATGTATGTATAATACAGGTAGATAGGGGGAAATATGTAAAGCAAGCTGGTAAGGGTACAAAAATTTGGTATTTGGTGTATCTACTTGAAGCCATAGCCTCAGATTTTTTATAATATTCTCCATCCTCCCACCATCCCTACTCCACTATTAAAAGGGTTGATAAAATAAAATTGATATATTCACTTGAAATTTGGTATACGTATATATATTATAATGGCATCTGGAATTAGATTATATTTTGAGATAATTCCGCTGAAGGTGCGGGGGGTAAGTAAAGGCAAATAAGGGAAATCATTAAATCAAACTGGTAAGAGTACAAAAACTTGAGATTTGGTGTATGTATACAGTAGAAGCCCAGGCCTCAAATTTCTTTATATTTTTCAACCCCCCCAACCACCTCCACATCATAATTATAGGGGTTGATAAGACAAAATTGAAATATTCACTGAAATTCAGTATGCATTGTAATGACATCTGATTAAGAAGAGTTCGTTGAAGGGGTGAGGAGAGGATGTTAATTAGGGAGAATAAGTAGAGCAAGCTAACAAAAGTCCAGAAACTTATATATAATAAAAAAATCTGAGGCTTTGGCTTCTAGCATATACACTGAATTTAAAGTTTCTGTATTTGTACCAGCTTGCTTTACTTATTTTCCCCTATTTACCCCTATTTAACCCCCAACCCTTCAACGGAATCATCTAAAAATATAATCCAGTTCCAGATGTCGTTATAATACATACGTGTACCAAATTTCACATGAGTAAATTTTATTTGATCAATCCCTTTAATAATGAACTAGAGGTGGTGGGAGGTTGAAAAATATTATAAAAAAATCTGAGCCCTTGGCTTGTAGCACATACATGAAATTTCAAGTTTCTGTACTCTTACCAGCTTGCTTCACATATTTCCCCATATTTATCCCTATTTACCGCCCAACCCTTCACCGGATATCTCCAGTTCCAGATCTCGGTATAATATATACGTGCACAAAATTTCAAGCCAATATCTTAAACCGCCCTGGAGAAAGCGTGCGGACAAAAAAAAAGTTACAGACAGACCGACAGACAGACCGACAGATAGACCGACAGACAGACAGACCGACAGACAGACAGAATTTTTTTTTTTCTCAAATTTAAGATCTCGACGTTTCATGATATTCTAATCTCAAGACAAAAAATTTTTGAATTTTTTTTTACCATTAATAGTATAGCGATGCCCTCGAAATGTATAAAAAATGTACTTTATGCGCTTTTCTCGCAAAGCCGCAGCCCAATTTTGCTAATTTTATCGGTTTTCGACTCATTTGCATGTAAGAAAGAAATAACAACAAGAAAATTCAACTTCCCGATTACATCACTTTTCACAATTTTATTTCACTAATTTCCCTCCACTAGAATACAAAATTTCCATTCGATAAACGAAGGAAGTAAAAATTCCATACAGTACAAAGCGATAAAACGAACATAGAATCCAACTGAGTACTTCCCCTTTTTACAAAATGTTGAAACTAGAAATGGTACAACTGCAAAAATTATATTTTTATCTTCTGATTTTGTTAATTGTTTTACAATATTAAATAACCCAGGGAGGTTAATAAACATTTTACTGCGTACTTTGTTTGGTAAATAATATTATATACGTAAAAATTGATAAAGTAAAATACATTTTTATTCTCTGAAACTCTTGGTGTTGAACTGTAATAAAAGAAAATGTAAGATAATTCATATTATTACGGTGCCCAAATTAATTGTAAGCTTCGAAAGAACAACCGAAATATCTTGGACCATAAAGCTTGGTAATATATTCATTTTTACGCTTATTTAAAATGCTATTAAAGTATTAGGGAATGGGAAGCGAGACATTTCTCCAAGTTTTTATACAAAGATGACTACTAGCCGCTATCAAATTTTTACTCAACAGAGCTTTACAAAACGTGCTAGAGCATTTCATTAAATTTAACTCATACTCTTTTGTGTCATTTGTAACAAAAAGCATGAAAAACTTTTAATCCTATTATCTTTGCTGGTGTCGCGGAGATATCTATGAGTTTTCAAAGACCTCTTAAGTTTTTTATACTAAACCAGTAGCAGATAGATTTCTATTCCGGGTGAGATTCTTTATCGCGAATGTTTAAACGATACTCTAGGCACAGTGAACTTTAAAAGGCCCCTATATAAAATATATGATGTAACAGTAATATTTATTTATCTATCAATTATTGAAGGTACCTATATAAATATAACTGAGCACACACGTAAACTGCTTAAAGTGTTAATAAAGAACCGTCGCTTCACTATTTCCACATCCAGATTTCCCATCCAAGTTTCCTAAAATGAAAATATCTTGAATGTTACAAAATACATTGTGGTATGACGCTAGTATGGTTCTCAAATATTGTAAAAAATTCAAATGTTTGACTTCTAGTATACTATTATTATGTTTTCTTTTATATTATGGATATATGAAAGATGAATAAATTATTTTGTAATAATCTTTTATTTAATTAATATTGAACTTAGTTTATATCTTACCTTCTCTTTATTTAATTTCAAGTAACTCCCTCTATGGGATAACTCTTAAATCAGTAGTCGGTTCTCGAACTATCTTGTGATCTAATAACTCAGTTGTGTAAAGGATTGAATATATTTCAGTTATAAAGATTTAGTAATTAACTATTAACAAAACAAATTATTTCTATATCAAATACAAACAAAATAAATTTTATTTTGCTCGAGACTTAATTTGTTTTCTAGCACTACTCCTTTTCTATTCTTCACAGTTTTCCAACTTCAAATTTCCAAATGTCAAATATTTTCCAATTCTGTTTTCTTTCCAGTTTCAATTCCAAATTTCCAAAATTCCAATTTAATACATTTATTTATATTTAACTTTATATCCATTCTCAGTTATTGGCTTCAAAAATTTTATTTCATAATTTTTTTGCTTCTTTGACGTTTATCAATTTTCATTTCTTCACTCAAATATTTTAGGTTAGTTTGTTCTCTAAAATCAACTAAATCCTTCAAATATAAATTTTACTGCCAAAACTAGTGACTTCTATCCAAATTTACCTACTTGATTTACAAACAACCTAACATTATTTGTATTGAATTTATTAATTTGCATTTACAATATATCCTTGACTTAGTCGTTGCTTAAATTATGAATTACATTTTCTTTTCAATTTTAGCAAATTCAATGTGTCCTAACTAATTTATAATTCAAACATTATTCAAAACTGTCAAATATAAAATTTTAAAAGGCAGACTATAATTATATCAAATGACTTAATAACTAACTTATAACAAATTACAAATAGTTTCTTATCTTAGTAGCATCTAAATTTGATTCTATTTAATATATTTATCATTAGCGACATAAATACCTTCATCGATACATGCAGCAATTATAACTCAGTTCAAAATAAGATTGATGTGTTCAACAGTAGTGTAGTCTCAATAAAAAAACCTGAAACTATAATGTGTGTGTCGATGATTATTGCTTCTTTCTTTGTATACTCATAGTACTTATAGTATTTATAGCATATTCATATTGTTATATTATCATAATTTATGTTTTTACAAATCTGTATTGATTCTGTAATTAGTGTTATACTGTGAAATGAGGTATGTTAAATAAATAAATAAACAAACAAATGCCAATAATTACTAGCGTTATGGCTATTGTATTTCTTTTTCACCCTGTCATGTTAGAAAAATTGTATTACGCTCTTAAATGAAAATGTTCTATTGAAATATTGAAATGTCCCTTTTAAAATATTAATTTTGAAATATAGGACCTCCAATGAATATTAAAATAAAATCTAGTTGTACATATTGAAGGTTAACAATTTCATAACATAACACTTATATCTAATAATTGAAATTAATTAAATATATCCTCTCCTTTATTAATCCCAAGATATTTCTTCAATAGATTATACATTATTCAAAATTAGAGTAAGCGTATCTTAAAGTATGTGAATTTCTTAACAATATACACTAAATCCCCCAAGTGTCTGGGCTCTTACTAGCTCGCTATATTTATTTTCAACTATTTACACCCCAGCCTTTCAAGGTAGTCATCTCAAAATGTAATCTAGTGTCGATATAATAGGTATATGTGCCAAATTTCAAGTGGATATCTCCATTTTATTTTATTTACCCATTTAATAAAGGAATGGGGGTGGTAAATGCTATAAATGCTAAAAATACGAGCGAGAGGACAGTACCATTTGCAAATCTCAAGTTAGATATCTTAAGTATGCTTATATCTACTCCACCTTGTCACTGGTAAAGAGAATTGGTAACTGAACGCAGCCCTGTCTGACGTCTTTATCAACTTTCCATCTTATCGGAGCTACCAACTGTCGTTGTCGTCGACTTTCACTAAAGCAGAGTTTTCTTGATTGGAGAATATACAGCACTATTTTACTTGTATGTGTTGTTAATGCCAGCAATCAATTTCTCAGGCATATGTCATTTTCTTCTTATGTTGTGGTACAAACACTGAAGTTCACAAATCATCAGGACAAATTCTCGTCTCCAATAATTTCTGGCATATTCTGTAAAGAATTTTTCACTCCATGTTCATATACAAAATAAACACATTGAACCACTGCACACAACAGCAGAAATGCGTATAATTTTCTCTTGTGTATAGAATTTTTCGTAAAATGACTGTAAAATAAATGAATATAGATATAAATAAATGGAAGTTTAAAACATCGTAGAAAATATATAATTATAGCCAACACTCTTCTCATTTAACCACCCTCTTATGTTTACAAATAACCAACATAGTACGTATGCAATTTTGGACATATGTGTGTAAAACATAATACTTAGATAATTAAGTAATATTTCATATTAAAACAATTAATGAGCTAAAAAATAATAAAGCACAGGGACTTGATGGAATAAAAGCAGATATTTAAAGAGATTTAGCCCATATAATTGCTCCACCTCTCAACTATGTACTAAATAAGTCATTTAATATTGGTGTGTGCCCAGGAGCATTTAAAATGGCGGTCATTACCAATTTATAAAAACGGAGACAAAATGGATGTGACTAACTACAGACCTATATCCCTAACTTCAAACTTCGCAAAAATTTATGAATAAATTTTATATAAAAAAATTAATGATTATTTAGAAAAATGCAACATTTTATCAGATCAACAGTTTGGATTTAAGGAAGAAAGATAAACAAGTGATGCTATTGTCGAGCATACAGGAGAAATTAACCACTCTGTTAACAGTAAAAAACCGTGCTTATGCGTCTCTGTTAATTTGGGGTTTGATAGGATTGGCCACGTCCAATTGCTTCAAGTTTAATATAATATTGGAATTATGGGAACTCCGTACAAACTTACAGAAAGTTATTTAACAAATAGACAACGGTGTATAAAAATTAATAATATATTAAGTTCACGATAAATTGTTGATTATGGAATTCTACAAGATACCGTTCTTGGACCAATATTATTTAATATTTATCTTAATGACCTATTCAAAATGAAAACAGGGGACATAATATGCTTTGCGGATGACACCGTGATGTTTAATTGTGATACAGAATGGACATCATTAAAAAAAGTAGAGATCGACATTAAAAACTTTCTTAACTAGTTCAATAATAGACCACTGACCATAAATAAAAAAAAAACCTATTACATGCCATTCACATCTTATATTAGATACTTGCCAACATTTAAAACAATAAAAATAAATATTAATGAAAATTAAAATTTTGATATTTCTTCGGTGAGCAATATGAAATATCTAGGCATATATATTGGTAGTCATCTAAAATGGAATGTACAAATAAACCATATAATGAAAAAACAAGGTGCATATTACATAAATTTAAATATCTCTCTGATGTGCTCAAAATTGAACAACTAAAAATACTGTATTATGCACTGATCGAATCGCATTTAACCTATGGTATTATTGCCAGGGGGGGGGGAAGCAACAAACAACTTTCTCGGCAGCTTACAAAAAATCAAAACTGCATATTAAAAATTATGTATAAAGAACGTAGACTATTTCCAATAGACAATTTGTATAAAGAAACATCCATGTTTGACTTCCGACAACTGTTTTATCAAAATCTGTTGCTTATACAATATAAAGACAAAAGAAATCTTGTTAAAATCCTCCATAAGCATAACACAAGGCATGAAATCAACGCCTCTAAATTACCCAAAATAGAAAAGACAGTTACCCAATACGTACCTGGGGCCCAAAATATAATATAATTTACTTTCACCTAAACCAAAGAGAATTAATTCAGACAATTTATTCAAATCCAAAGTCAAAAAATGGATTCTTGAAATACCTCGGAGAAATCTACACAGTGTAATAGATACAAAAGTTCCGCACTATAACATAAATATATAAAAGAGAACTAAAGAATATCTAGCAAATACAAAATAAAACGAAATAAATATTTTACAATTGTAATTAATTGGATTGCATTTATATAATTATATAATTGGATATTTTCTGCAAGTACAATGCACAACTATGTAAAAATACATATGTATATATGTATCGCATGAAAATGTGAATCTTTTGCACATTTTCTATTATATGTAATTATATATTCCATTTATTTACACGATGATTATTTTGAAATTGTATAATTTAGGTTACATACTCTAGATGTTATTGTGATTACGTAAGATATTAGTTAAATGTACTTGTATGAATCTAAAAACTTGGGTTATATACACATAAATAGATATTAATTTATTACAGTTTATCACACACTATCACACACTATACTTAATACGATGTGCTAAATGAAACGCTATATACACAATACCACAACATATTTAACAAATGCAAGTATTTATAAGTAATAATACCAACTCGCAAGGATTCCATTTGTCGGGTTTGCTCCATTTATTTACTGTCTATTGTCAAAATCAACACATTCCAAAATTTATGCTATTATATTAACGTTGTATGTAAATATATTGTATTGTTATTTTCATTTTTTTTCGCAAATAAGTGTTATTATTACTATTATATAATACGTTGAAATTTAAGTTAAATACATATATTTGAAATTTTCAATGCCCGAGTGCATGCAACATATTTAGTTTCAAAAGTCAGAGTTTAATCACCAACATCTGTAGGATGCATCTAGCAGCACGCTGATATAAGTAAATCAAGTTGTCTAAACTTAGATATACAACAATCTGGTGCAGAAGTGTTGCTGTTGTTGTTCTGATACAATAGGTCCCTCCCACACTTACATATTTGTTGGCAAAGTAATCAAATTCCACATCGAATGCTCTCATTCTAAAGTAATAGGTACTCGTCTGGAATTCTAATCTTAAGGCATTAACAAAAACGAGAGAGGAATTGAAATTAACAACCTGAGAGATGAGTGCAATGTACAAATTTGCCCTGGTTCGTATTCAGTAGCGTCGGAGCTCTGTATGTTAACCATCGAACGAAATTTGGAAATTTTCAATGAAGTCAGGGTCGTGCTATTTATTTTACGTGATTCGTAATTTAGAGAAATGAAACGTGAAACTTACTGCATATTACGTTGAGTGTGTGTTCTAAGACTCGTCCAATATACTGGTGCTCAATTCCGCCGAGAAACGTTTGTGAACTCTGCAAGAAAATGATTTTATTTATAGTTTCTAAAAAATGGAGGATTATGTTATAAATAATTGCACCGTTTTTAAACAGATTCGAATTCTTAACGAACGCAGTTGATTTCTTTATGGCTTCACATTTGTTATAGTCCAAGAGATTATGTCACTAAAATCTGTTTCACAGAATACCTTGATAGAAGTTGCAAATTACTTTGAAATCTTGAAATTGAATTGAAACTATGCTCAAATCAAAAGCCTCGAAAGAAATTACTTTTAATTAAATTAATTCGGAGTTATAAGTTGAAATATAAAAATCTTCAAAAACTAGCACGATACAATTTATCACGATTATAAATAATTGTATAATAACTGCAAGATTCTCATGGTTTACTTCGGCCTACTTTGATCTAAGTGCCCGCAGACCTAAGATATTTAGTGCCGGATTTTTTTTGTGGAAATGTAAAGTGTATTGAAAGAAGAACAATATTTTTTATGAAATAATATTGTATTTATTAATTAGGCGCACGTCTAAATAAAGTGCTTTGTATGTACTGATGCATTATTCTCGAAATTTAACTACAACTCATTAGTTTTCTCTATATATAAATTTGTGATATAATACTTCTAATGTTTATTTCTCCACTGTTATTTATTTAAGTTTGTACAAATTGTCAGTCCTTTTGTCTACCTATTTTACACCTAAATGTTATTTTATTCCACATCTTACCTCACTATTGTCTACTTAATTCTAACCACACCATATATCTTTGTTTTTAATTATTGACTTTAATTGTAGGGCTTAGTGTTATATATTTTATGGTTATTTACTTTAATTATTAGCTTATCTTAGTCAACCGTTACCTTTTTATTGACGTGTGTAAGCACTTTTGTGAATATTAGCACCAATAAAGTATCTATCTATCTATATATCTATAATTAACATTGCAATAATATTATCATAATACAAAATGATATGAAATAGTCGCATAAACTGTGTAAAAAAAGGTATTACTATAATATGAATGACAATATGAAGTATTATTAATATGGTACTCAAGAAGCTACCTCTCAAAAGAGTAGTAGCTATGATGCATATCATCAACGACATCTTGAGACTACGTTACTTACCACCAAGTGGAAGAAAGCAGGCGTCATCATGATTCCCAAACCAGGTAAGAATCTTACCTTTCCTTCTAGTTACAGGCCCATCAGTTTTCTACCGTCGAAAGGATCGTCCTGAAGAGACTTAAAACCCTGACTGATGAGCTTCAGATCATCTCAGATGAGCAGTTTGCCTATCCAACAGAACATTCCATCGAGCTCCAAGTACTTCATCCAACGAAGTACATCACGGAAGGTTTCAACCATCGACAAGCCACAGGAGCGATCTTCTCCTAGCGAAGATGCTGTCGATGGGTTATTCTGTTTAGCATCATCAAGTTAGTGAGTTCTATTTTCATCGGAGGCAACTCCGTGTGAAGATTGCTGACAAACTATCGACCTAGAGGCCGATGGAAGCAGGCATACCGCAGGGATCGGTACTCTCTACCCACCTGTTAATCATCTACTCCTCCAACATTCCAAGAACCGCGAGGACTTCTTTGGCGCTCTACGCAGGCGACACGGTCATAATCGCAAGATGATCGAATACAAGACTTGCCAACCGTAAGCAGCATTCCTTCTGGAAGAGTGGTGCGAGAAGTGGAAAGTCAAAGTCAACGCGGAGAAGAGCAAAGCCATCCTCTACAAGAGAGTCAGGAAGCAAACTCTCATAGGACACGTCTCCATGAACGATGAGAACATCCAATTCCACGATACCGTCAAATACCTTGGCGTTATCATGGATCGAAGCCTGACGTGGATACAGAACACGGAAGCGACAATAGAGGAAGCAAAGGCAAGGAGGACTCTACTATACCCTAGGGGGAGGCAAAGCCAACTCAACCTGAGGAACAAGCTCACACTTATCAGGATCCTCTTTGCGCATGTTCTGACCTACGCCTCCGTTGTCTGGGAATACCAAGCAGCCACCTACCTGAAGAGGATACAAGCCGTGGAGAACGTCGCACTTAGGTGTGCCGCGGATGCACCATGGTTTGTCAGAAACGCCGACATCTTCAGAGACCTGGACTACACCCCAGTAACTGAAGTCATCCAGGACAGAGTGAAGATCCCATACTCCCGAGCTCCAGAGCATGGGAATTCGCCGGTCAGACAGGTGACTGACTATGACCCCCGACGACGCTTCAAGGAACAAGAGGCCGAAGCTCCAGATCCTGGATAATGGGTAAGTATAGATACTCTTTATCTGTTTTAGCCCGATCTTCAAGCCACGCTGCAAGGTGACAATGACCAAAACACCCAATTACCCGATCCCGGGGGTACCTAGCCAACAACTAGCTTGGTACCCTTACCCTTAGCCCGTGCCGGCCTCAGATGCTAAGAACGCGCCTTTGGCCGAACACAAACCTTGAGCTACACGGCTCAATGCCAATTGGCACCCTGGGCTTCCGATTAGTCAAACACCCCAAACCTCCTTCCAAACTCCGAGAGGTCTGGGCAACAGCCAATTCCTCTCACGACAGACGAAAGTTGCTCCCGGGAACCGACATGCCAGCGAATAAAGAAAACCAAAACGGAATAGCGCCAGAAGAAACAACCCAGCTGGCATGGTCCAACAGCCAGGACTAGGGGAGGTCCGCTAACCTCGCCAACATAGTCCGAATTTGCGGGGCGGCTGACAAAAACAGCAGGCCCACCCCTTACGAGGCCGGTCCAGATCTACAGCGATGATTGGGGCAAATAGCTCGACCCCTAATCATCCAAGACCGAAAACTACAGTAGAATAGTGGCACCACTAAACATCCATACCCTAGCCAGGATTCGATCGCGAGACTCTGTGCTCACAAACCTTCTTCTTAACAAATTTATTTCTATTTAAGATATACAACATTGTCTCCCCGGATTGAGATCTGGAGCCAACTGTACAACCACGGTGCGCAGCGTCGTGGTGTTAGTGCGGGTGGATCGCGACCGGTTCGGCTCAATAAAATTACAAAAAGTTAAAACTCCTGCTGTCTGTGGCGGCTTAAATTTAACATTTCAATTATATTCATCTAAAATATTTAAAAACATTGAAGATTATAAACACTAGAGCAAATTGAGAAAAAACACGGATTTTAATTTGGTTGCTTAGATGGGAATAAACTCAGTGGAAAAGACCCGTTAGAGGCAGTTTGTGCCCCAACATTCTGCTCGCCGTTGGGAAGTTTTGGTTGGTAGAAAGGAAAATAGAGCTTTAAAATTGTTAGAATTTGTATAAAGTTTATCAGCAAAAAGAGAATTTTAACAACAAAAAGGACAAAATAACAAAAAAGACAAAAAACAAACAGATGACAAACATGAGGAAGGAAAGAGATAGGTAAAGAATAAAAGATGTGGTGGTGACAAGTGTATGATAGAAGCTTTGGTAGAAGTGATCGCAAGCCAAACGCCTTAGCATTGCACCACTGAGCCGAAAACAATTTTTTGAAGCACCTTTCATGACACCTTATAACTTCGATTTAATTTGATTGGTTGTTTTGCCAGCATAAGATGAGCATTCCTGCCGATTTCGGACATCCAGTGTTAATATTTTTGTATACTGTCGGACCGGGTATGGGACATGCTTGTTGCCAGCAGCGAGAGCCACATGACGCATGGGGTACGAATACAGGATGGCAAGTGTAGGTGTTTGTGAGATGCTTCTTTTAAGTTTCCATCTGTCATCATCAGATGGGAAGTGTAGACGTATGCGAGATGCTTCTTTTTGGATTCCATTTATCATCATCTCCTTGTTTATTCTTCTTCTGAGTTTCATGTTTCTTCTGTTTCTGATTCCAGCAGTTTACACCTCCTCCTGTGCGCTTGCGTCCATATGTATAGTTTCATGTTACCCAGAAATCTATCTTTTCATATCATCGTCCTGCATCAGGCGTCCACTTCGTTTGTCTGCCAAGACATACATGCATACATACATTAACTCGCTGCAAGGAGCTTTTATTTATTAACCGTTACACAGGTAAATATCTATTCACAGTGGAAGTGCAAGAAAGGGCACTGCCTAGTGGCAAAAAGAGCCCTTTTACAGCGGTTTATGAGAAAGAGTCCCAAGAGAATATTTTGTACATCCTTTATTTGTAATGATCTGCAGAAATTAATTCCAATTGCCGTCTTTCAATTCCAGATAATTTTCTATTTTATTACCTATATTTAATATATTTTCGATTTTAATTTTAATTTCTATTTCAATTTTAATAAAGAAATAAACTAATATACTAATGCTACTACTAATTAAAGAAAAAATATCTTTTTCATCCACAGCTGGTATGTCTATATTGCTTTATAAACACATGTTGCTCATTCCCAATAAACAACCACTTGAGGGGGTACCATCCCAGGTATAAATGTGTGAGTCGATTTGTTCCTTTCTACGATGCGACGGACTAGGACTGCACCAGATACGTGTTTACTTTGTGTTTTGTACTATTATTAAACATTTTACAATAATGTTCAATTTTGAATTTGGTGTGTGCTTTCTTCTTCTTCTATTATTACACTTCACTCTACGTAGAATTTTTTAGTCTACCGACGACTTAAATTTTTTCGAGTTTAATGAAGATTTAACCGATTCTTTTTGCGTTTTCTTCGGGAGCATTACACGACATAACCACCCTCAACGAGATCCACTCTCACTCCGATCTGATTTTATTAAAAATACCTTGGTCACGATTTTTAGAAACCTGTCACCGATGTTTACGAGCATATCTTCCACAATATATCGATCCTATGAATGTATTCTGTGGGGCAGATGTTAGTGTCGTTTACTCTTGGACTATTAGCAAAATGTGTTAATTGAAGGTCATGAAATGTGAGAATTTGCAGGAGTATAGAAAGTCAAGTATATTGAGTAGAAATAAGGTAAATGATAAATGCAGCTTTCTTATTTGAAATTCTTTTATGATTAGCAGGTTTCGAGAAAATCGCATGTGGAACGCCCTCGTGGATCCAGGGAATGGTGTAAAGTTAGTACATATCGGACGTGACCTCAGCGACGGAAGAGAAAACTACGTAATCGCAAACGAATCTCAAACAATCGCAAATAGAATTCCAACTTTGTGGTCCTGGGCTGTATTATTGCTGCAAACTTTTTACGGGGTACCGCAGCGTCCCAAATGTAAAATTTTACATTCTATAATCCAATTTTGAGCAGATGGCTTTAATTTTTTGCCTCTCTCAAAAATAATTGGCTCGCAAATGACAAAGTATATGATATAAGAAATAGGGTTTTTTGTTATTATTTCTGCAACAGTGCTCGTAACTGCCATTTGACTTATGGATACCAAAGGATTCCCAATACTTAACCACGACAGATGACGTGATGCTATTAGACGTACCATATAGCAACGGGATATCTCATGATTCAAAAAACGTTAAGAATTAAAAAAGAAGAAGAAATTGATATTGATTTTTCCAGCTATCCAGGCATTTATAATTACATAATATGCTGCAGTACATCCTGTCTAATTGAACCAAAACTGTAAGTCGGTGATGTTTGTAAATCCTGCGAAAACTTATAGACGGAGAGCTGGCTACGAAAACAAAAAATTGTAAGGTGCAGTGAACATTTTTATGTACAAACCCTCCTTACTAGCTGAAAAGTACATAGCTCTGCAGTCTGAAGTTCATCCCGGGGAAGGAAGCGTGGGCGGGCGACCAACCGCTTTAGTTTTTAATGAAAGTAAAATCTCTGAGTTCAGCTCTGAAATTTTGTGTAGTTATAGTTTTTAACTGTAGAAATAAATAAATAAATGCGATGTAATTTTAGGATGAGAGATATCAGCCAAGAAGTTCAAAACAAATTTAAAGAAAGCCTCTGTGAATGTCGTCGCTTAACGCGCTGTGGTATGGTCGGGGTGGATTTGAAATGTCAATTAGTTTCTTCCGAAAAAGCAAAACATGAGATTTTTAAATGCTCATAACTCATAACTAAATAAATACATCAGCAGGGAGGCTTCCTAATGTCGATATCGAAAGATCGATATTGGCCTTTTGACGGCATCGTTAACTGCATGAGCGAAATTGAAAATTGGAGCCGACAGAAGTGAACTAAAAATAGCAGTTTTTGACATTTGGCGAATTTAATTTGTTTTTATTCCATTAATGTCACTGGTACGTTAATAACCGAAAAACCCGAAAGAATAGGGAGATTTTAAATATAAAAACAAAATCACCAGAACTGCACCTCAACCAATGTCAAATTTTAATAATTTGAACAATTTTTTTACAACTTTACCGACTTCTGGCAACATTTAATCCCCGAACTAAACTTCTGGCAATAATTTTACGCAACCTCTACAGTTAAAAACTATAACTACACAAAATTTCAGAGCTGCACTCAAAGATTTTATTTTGATTAAAAATTAATGCGTTTGACCACCCGCCCACGCTTCCCTCCCTGAGATGGACTTCTGGCTGCAGAGCTATGTACTTTTCAGCTAGTAAAGAGGGTTTTTACATAAACATTTTCACTGCACCTTATCATTTTTAATTTCCCTGGCCAGCTCTTAGGCTATTAGCATTTTGCTATTCTCGCAGTAATAAAGTTATAATCAATAACCGAATTTCTATTTGACATCGTTTGCATTGAGCCTAGTGTAGTCGGTTTCATATTTTACTGGTCAAGTGCGAAAACAGAACCAAAACAAGTCAATCTAATTCAGAAAGAGCGCATATTTCGTTAACTGCTTCTTTCAATAAATGAAACCACAGAACAAAGCTAGACTGGGTACGGCGCAAATTTTTTATCCGATTTTCAGCAAATCTCTCTCTCGTCTTAGAGTGTGTATAGTGCGAAAAATTGATTCAAATATTTTCATTAGCTTAGACGTTGCAATTTCTTGACAAGGTAAAATTATATTTAGTATAATTGGATTTATTAATAAGCAAAATTGAAATAATTATATCATCAACAAGAGTCATCTCTAGAACAACGATATCTAAGTGCATGTAGGTATGATTTTGAGCAAGAGTCCGGGTTAGAGAAACTTCAGGCAACGTGCTCGGTCCTTGCTAGAACCAAGAAACTCAGAGTTTAATATGGGCTTTTGTAAATGTAATTTAAACGTTTTTGTATTTTTGGATTTTGATGAAACTTAGTATCAAAACCTTTTAAGAGATGTTAAGGTAAAATATGTAACAGTATTTGAGAAGAAATCACTAACAGCTTAGTGATTTTTGGTGCTAAAAACGTATTACCGGAAGCATGTAATTTAATGTAAAATGAAATCAAGGCCAAATACAGACACAATTTTTGTAACTACATTCAAGAAAGAGTTATTCTCGAAGTTAATCAAATTTGCAAAAAAATAAAAAAGTTATTGACTTATTTCACATTTAAAGGAGACGTATGTAGAAGAAATTAATTTTTTTTTAAGTAAGAAAATATTTCTGAACATCGACTTCTGAATAACCTACAGAACACCAAACCCACCGTAAAATTTCATAAATACACCTATAAGAGTTTCGGAGATAACAGTTGTAAAAGACAGATGAATGCACAGACAATTGAGTTCGTCTGTTTTTTAATTTTTGAACGGAACGCTGACAAACTGAAATTACATTACATTTTTCTAATATAAGTCCATCAAATCGGAGCAAATTAAGTATAGAAAAAAACATACAATGAATAAATTCTTGTTATAGATCTACAAAAATTCTGTATCAATCTTTGTCCTATTGAATCGCTTTGAATCAATCTATCCTAAAATATTCATCGACACGGCACTGCTCACCTTATTTTAAATTCAATACCAATACAATTCCGTTAACAAGATCACTTGAATGCATCAGTATTCAACAGAAGAGACCCCGTAGAGATGGTTCGCACAAATACAGCCCTTTGCATCATTGATCCAAAATAAACCATGGACAAAATTTTTATTACATAAGGTATTTTGTGAAGCAAGTAAACTGACGAGTGATGAAGGAATTCTAATGCAGTATGTTGGGCAATAAAATACAAAATGAGTGTCATATTGCATTGCATGGCAGGATCTAGTCAATTTGTGAAGATAGTTTTCAACTACAGTACACATCATACTCTTCATCAGTTTATTGAACTTTTTATATAAATGTTGCATAAATAAACATTTATTTAACAAGTAAGATTGTACAACTTATAACCTTTCAATTGGTGACCTTGATAGTTTTAGCACAAGTAATTTCGAGTGCAAATTATATTTCAATAAGATTCGAGGTCCTCGACGCCCGACGCTCGACGCCCGACGCTCGACACCCGACGCCCGACGTCCGATACTCAATTCTATGAAAGACGACAGCGCAAATTAAAGACGCCACGTCATTTTTTATCATCCTAACGGAGCTAAGTAATTTAATAATAAGTTATCTCAATTTTGGTAGATTTCACTTTCTAGCGAATTATTGAAACACAAGAAACAATTTCATTCTGTAAGTACATTACATGCAGCCAACCCCCAGCAAGTGCCAAATATGCAAAATAAAAGTTTAGCTGAATTTTAAAATAGTTTTAACAGTAACCGCGAACAGGCAGGTGTGTCAGTCAAGTTGCCACAGTTCAGGAGAATATTAAAACTTATTAAGCCCTGTAATAATTAAGTCTTCATAGAAATGGCGTTTTTTTTGTTTTTGTCATCAGAAAAGACGACAATCCAGAGACAGTCTGCTTAGAGTAGTTCATGTTGTTCACTAGAAAACGAACGACGGCTTCGACGTTTAAGCTTGTGTTTAAAATTTTGGGATTCATTTAAATTTTTGGCTGTAATAAAATTTTACAGTATTGTAATATTATGAAATGTGTATTAGTAATGTATAAATCAATGATAGATTTCAAAAGATTTACAATTACAAAATAAAAAATGAAGAGAACAACTTTTTAAAATTCGAGTGATTTATAACTATCTTGTTTACTTATCGATTTTGTTGAAAAATAACATGGGATTTCCCCTACTTAACACTAACTCACTGTCCAAATTCTTACCAGATGGAGGGACTGACAGACAGATGAACATTTTGAAAGTTTTTCAGATTGCTAACAATGATATAAAAATTTTTCTAGAAATTTTACGTTCTTTTTAGTGGTCTCTAGTGTAGATTTTCTACGAAATAAAAGAGAATCATTTCAAATTCTTAAAATTTTACATCTGTGACGTCACTGAAACGCGACCGGGCCTAATGGTCGGCAGCGGTCACTGAAGTGAATCCGCCTAGCGTGGCAGCTCTTTATCGGGGAAGGTCGTGAATTAGGTTATGCCATACGTCACGTGATTTCGTAAAATAACCTCCTGAAAAAAATATATGTTAACGATTATAAGCTTCTTGGCGCCAGCCAAGGTTAATTGACAGAGTTCGGGGAAGAGAATCAACACAAACAAATATATAAGAAAAAAGCACGTACGAAAATGTACAATTTAATATAAAAATGTGTAAAAATTCCAATAAACATAATGAAGTAAAATATCAAATAATTTGATTGTTACAGACAGAAGCTGTAACAATCAAATAGTTTGGTGAAGCCAGGTACCTACAAATGTAAGTACTGATACATGAAAATTGTTTCTATGAATAGACTAATAAATGTATATAATATCTATGAATCACACAGATTTAAAACTTATTTTGTTTTTAGGGTTAACCGCAAACAGCTGTTTATGGCTTTACAAACCTCACAGTTTGAGGGGAAAGGTTTTTACTAGTATTTTGGGATTAAAAACAAAATTGCAGTATGCTAAATTAGAAAACAGAAAACTCATAAACCAGCAAAACAGAATTATATACTTATATCGCTAAGAGAGAGAAGTAACACATTATAACGCTGAGGGCTGGTTACAAAAAAACTGGCGATTAATTTGAACGTACTACAGAATGGCAATAGTTCTTACACAACGCAATGTTTCAGTGACTAGTCTTGCAAGAACATAACGTACGTATATCTACGTCACAAAAAAATGAAATATCGCTTATAATGATCTGAATTAATCACGGATACAAGCAGAATTTAAAATATGCTATACAAAACAGCATTAGTTGTTCGTCGTAACGCGACTAAATGAAAATGTGGGAAGCCTGCTCACTCTGAAGATGGTATTACCAACGTTTATGAGGCTCTACTGCAGACGAACCTTATCCTCTCGCAGCCTCGGTCACCAAGCCAGAATTATTTATCTGTGGCACGCAGGACACCTTTTTTAACCTTTAAACATTTTTTATTTTATTTAACTACTATAATTCAAACCTTAAGCTAGAGTATTGCATTATTTCATTTTTACAATCTTAAACGATACATGAAGTCCGTTTTTAAACGGATACATTATATCGTGAGCCGGTGGTATGGCTGATGACTTCCAGCAGGTTTGTTTTAGGGAAATACGCAGTAATGAGGACAGACGCAGGACACCGGTGCAGCTTGACGCTGTCAGTCTCAACAGACAAAGGGGTGACTCCAAATTTCAGCAGATCTTCTTGAAGGGTTTGATAAAATAAATCAAGCAATAAAGGCAAATTTTAACAATATAAAAAAATCTGAAGAATGTGGGCTTATTGAAATTGCCCTAGTAAATTGATACAAATGTTTCTAAAGAATATAATTTTAGGAAATAAGCACTACTATTAGATGTGTAAATGTTATTTGTGACATTATCTTAACTTTTTTTTCCTTCTTCTGTTCTTAGGGACTTCCTGCCACATGTATGTTTTCTTTTTAAGCGGTGCTCGGGGAATCTACAAAATATCACAATTAACCAGTATGTTACTGGTAAGTAACCTCTACGTCTGTGACTTTTGCGTCAAAGGATCAGTTAAAGGTTGCTATTTTTAAATAAACAACACAAATAAGTACAAAAACTTGAAATTAAATATTTCGCCGACGTTTCGGAAATCTATTCTGTTTAATTTTTAAAGGCTTTTTTCAAAAATCACGCTTGGGAGAATAGACACAGAATAAACTGGGACTCGGCAAAAATTTTAACAAAAGAGGCAGATAGCAAAAAAAGAAAAATTAAAGAATCCGCGATAATATTATTGAATGAGGATAGATGCGTGTCGAGTTGTTCCGTAGATGTCTGTACAACTTGGTTGCCAATGTTAGCCAAACTTAGCATTGTATAAAAACTAAAAAAACTGTTAACGATATCAACAGTTCTATGTAAATAGTAAGTATCTATGGATATTGAATATAACAAATATTCTTAGAGCTGTGTATTTATCATACACAGCAAAAAACATTTTTCAAAAAAAGGCTTGAAAAAGGAAACAGAATAGATTTCCGAAACGTCGGCGAAATATTTAATTTCAAGTTTTTGTACTTATTTGTGTTGTTTATTTAAAAAAAGCAAACTTTAACTGATCCTTTGACGTAAAAGTCACTGGCGTAGAGGTTATTTACCAGTAACATACTGGTTAATTGTGATATTTTGTAGATTCCCCGAGTATCGCTAAAAAAAAAACATACATGTGACAGGAAGTCCCAAAGAATTGAAGGAAAAAAAAATTATTAGATGTTATTAGGTTTTAACACACTCCCACAATTACTGGAGAACGTCTCTCTGTTCCACCAGGGTTCAAAATGTCTGTCCCTTTTTTACTAGGTTTAAACAAAAATATTTGGAATTTGCGCTAATATCTTAATCAGGCTATTCAATGAAAATCTCTATACAAGATTTTGATATTTGTCAAATTAAAAATCAAAATATAGCCTAACAAAATTTACTAATTTTCAATCAACACCCTTAAAATTTTCCATGCAATTAACATTGTTTAACTGCTATCCAAATAGCTGCTTATTAAAAGAAAATAGGGTCACAAGCCTCTAACCTACTTCAAAATGTAATCTGGCTGAAACGTATATTAGGAAATAGGAGAGAATGCACGCTAGTATGTTAATCCACCTGAGAGATTCAACGACTGCGTTTATGCTTCAAGAATCTGCATGACTAATCAACATCAGTCTTTTGTGAAAACTACATATGCGTTTCAATAATTGCTAATTTTAATTAATAAATGTTTTAAATCGTTACACATCAGACACATTAACAGTGAATCCTGATATACCCGTGTACCAAATTTCATGTAAATAAGCAAAAGTTTTGTAATTTTGATATTATCAATAAATTTGCTATTTTCAGCGATTGAAGACTTGACATCAAATTCAGTGTCCGTTATACCGAAGTTACTAACTATCCATTTCAATGCAGTTCCGACGAAACCTAAATTTTTTTCTAGTTCTTAATAGTTCCGCCTGCTCTACACTGGTGGTAGTTTGACTAAAATGTTACAATACTGGTCAATAATACCCTATAGTATGTAAACAAATATTGTTACAATGAAGTGTTCTCCATTTTGTCATTCGCAATATTTCCGATTGAAAAATGTCTTTTCTATTTTTACTTACATTGTACTAATAAACGATTCAAATGTATTGACCCCTCACTTTAATCGCGAATATCTCAGAAACGGAAAAGTACAAAAAATTAAAAAAAATATGTGTTCATTATGAGTTTATTCTAAATCAATCACTGGAATTTCAATAATGTACAGTGAATGCTTTTGAAGTTCTGTTAAGTTGTATTGAAAAATGTCCTACTTTTTAAGGAAATTTTGACAACACTAGTTTTACATCCATTATATCTTGGAAAATATGCCTACTATGTAAATTATATTTTAGATACTGATGAAGCACAGCATTTTTTGTACGAGGAAATTTTTTCATAATATTTTATTCTAAAATTCTGCTGCCTGTTATTTTCAAAAACGTGGCGTCATGTTTATTCGGTTATTTATCAATGTATTTAAAAATTCTTTGTTAAAATAGTTCATTATATAAAATGTAAGCATTTTCAGAAAAAATAATTGGTACATATCAAATATTAATTTAGTTATCAAGCGTAATAGATAATATTCTTGCAGACTTGCAATGATATTATCCTTTACGCTTGATAACTAAATTAATATTTGATATATACCAATTATTTATTCTGAAAATGCTTACATTTTATACAATGAACTATTTTAACAAAAAAAAATTAAATACATTGATAAATAATCGAATAAACACGACGTCACTTGATTGAGAATAACTGCAAAATTTTAAAACAAAAAATTATGAAAAAATTTCCTCTTACAAAAGATGCCGTGCTTTATCAGAGTCTAAAATATTATTTACATAGTAGGCATATTTTCCAAGATATAATGGATTTAAAACCGGTATGGTCAAAATTTCCTTAAAAAGTAGGACATTTTTCAATATAACTTAGCAGAACTTCAAAAGGGTCCAATGTACATTATTTAAATCAGTGACTGATTTAGAATAGTCTCATAATAAACATGATTTTTTCAATTTTTTTCTGCTCTTCCGTTTCTGAGATATTCGCAGTTAAAGTGAGGGGTCAATACATTTGAATCGTAGATTAGGTCTATAGCTTTATGAAATCATTACGTTATTTCTTCCTTACTCCAGATGATACTAGATCATCCAATAAAAATAAATGTATTTCGACCACCCTATATGTTTGAATTCTCTCAAATTGATGCGCTGTAAAATCGCCCTAAAGAAATATTGTAATTCTGTCAAATGTACAACTTTTAGATGCAAATTACATCATAATTGATTTCCATCATGATGGTAATATAAAACGTGTTTAAAAGTTACATTTCCAAAGGAATAATGACTTGAAAAGTTTTACAACATATTTCATTTTTTAATAAAAATGTTTTATTATAAGCCGACGAATTTGTATCCGCCAAAGTTTTATCAGTCCTCTCACAAAAGACGTCGCCTTACGAAACTTTTATATTAACTTACTTCTAGTCCTCATACATACTTAACTATATAGTAACTGTTATAATGGGCTATATTATTTATGGATATTCTATTTTTTAAACTTTCTGATTGATTTTCTGCTGTGCAAGCCCGAGAGAAGTTGTGATTTTCTATTTAATAATTCAAATGGCCTTTATGAAAATAAATTTTTCAAGACACATTATCTATTAATTATTAAAAATTAACGTCGACCTGATTTCACGAAAGTTGATCCGCATTGCACTTTGATCCCATGACAAATCATTCTGATAGCATTTCGGCAGAATCATATTTACCGGACAAAAATGTATCAATGAATTGACTTAAATGATACATTTTGCGACACATAATAAATTAAAAATTGAAAATTCCCAATGATTGAAAAATATCAATGGTAACTTCCGTTTATAAATCAGGATATAGTGCAAAGGCCGTACCCGGGTAACTATGGGGAATCAACTTTTGCATCGATTTGACTGATTTTCATCTCAATGGTTGCTTATTAAGCAAAATTGAAATTTACCACATATCAGCTTCTAATTGTTAATATTTACTGACAAAAAAATATTTTTCGAATTACAAAAAATCTCAGGAACCGCTGCTGAAAATTCCATGAGATTGAAATATGTTGTAGAAGTACAAAAGTTCTATCTACAATATTTTTTTGTAATTTTCACTCCACAGGAAATCTGGGAAATAATAGTAAAATATTTTAAATTTAAAAGGTATGCTAGGAGGGGAATTACCTGGTTTTTGTCATGCGTTCCTCGTATATTCCCCTATAATATGATATCAAACTTAAAATTGTCTGAAGGGTATAACATATAAATATTTATAAAAATTTTAACTAACAAGCGTTCAACTGTAGTAATTATTTAATGCTCAAAAATACAATAAAAGTTTATTTTGGCTCCATTTATAAAGGCTCCAGTCGAGAGGTTGACTTATATTCGATCCAGCTCGATAACGTCACTAATAGTACTATACTGATATTAGGCCAGCGCAGCACGCTGAAGACCAATGTCAGAAGAGCGGTTTGTGTCGATTTTCGTCGTGCTTTTATATCCGAAATCACCACTAGTTGGTCAACTTTGATGCGTGCTCATACGCTGTGTTGGTGGGATACAAGGAAATTTAGTAATGTGACATGAATTTATGAATGCTTCATTACAATACAAATACTTCTAACAGACAGTAGAATAGCTGTAACAACATTGTATGACCATATAATTCAATATATTGAGTTAGTGGAGTGCCCTGTTGGAATATGTTTTTATTTCAGCGGGGCATTTGACTGTGTGAATCATGAAAAATTGTTAACTCACTATATGATTAGAGGACAACCACTAAACTGAATTAATTCGTTTTTAACCAATCGGTAACGGTATGTGAGTATAACATGTTAGTGAAAATATGGTACATAGAGCCAATTCTGAACGTTCGTTTTTATTATTAATGAGCTCGATTGAGTTTATATAATAATTTCTTTTCAATGTATGCTGATGATATTTCTATGATCATTTCAGATCCTATGGATGTGTTAGAACATAAATGTTATAATGTAGTAGAAACGATATCTATATATCTATTTTCAATCAATATCAGTTGTACTCCAATGCAGAAAAAAATCAATTAACTCAGTTGCATAATAGACAGAGAAAATGAGATTCTATTTCTTTTCAGGTCAATGAGTCGGTTATAGCGAGTACCCATAAGAGTATAAAGTTTTCAAGTTTACTTATCAATGAGTGCTCAAAAACGGATAATGCGTTATATAGCTCGCGTATTTAGTACCCACTCTTGCAAAGAGATCTTTAGTGAGTATAATATTTTAACTTTACCATGCTAAGACATTTTCGAAATGTGTGTTTATGGTTATCGAAACAAGAATATGTTTACTGCGAATAAAAATATTCATAACGTAAATACGTGTAGCAAGGAAGAGTTTCGAATACCATATGCAAGACTTAATTTAACGTACAATTCCCCGAATTAGATGGGACCAAAATTGTTTAATAACTTACCCTCTGAATGTAAGATAGCTAGAAAGTTATTGAATTTTATATCTAAGTTAAAGTCGTTTTTGATGTGAAAATATGTATACACTTTATACGATTTTCTATCTAGTTTTTAAGATATATGTTGTAACTTGACTAGGTATTTCTATACAGTTGTAATGTTGTCATTATGGAAAATAAATTATTATTATTATATTTATATACATCGGTTTATAACGTTCTGCGCCGTCTTCCGATGCCTAATCTCCACCAATCTCTGTCTCTCCACATGTCGTCGTCCAAATCTCTCTCCCGAACTGCATTGTCAATACCCTCTCTCCAATTTTTCTTCGTCTACCCCGTCTTTTTCTTCCTTGTGGGTTCCAATTTAGAATCTTCTTCAGTATTCTATGGTGTGGAATTCGTTGAGTATGCCCATACCATACGAGTTGTTTGGTTCTTATATCATCTATTATGTCGTGTGTTATTCCCATAGTATTTCGTATTCTCTCATTTGTGACTCTTTCTCATTTTGATTTTCCAGCAGATCTTCTCTTCCTATCTTTTCTTTTTTTGGCCATGCTTCACAACTGTAGGTAACTATACTTTTAATTATTGAATTATATATTTTTCTTCTATTTTCCTTTATTATATGTTGATGCCATAAAATGCTGTTCAAAATTGAAATTGCCCGTCTTCCTTGAGTATTTCTATCCCAGATGGCTTCATCAAGTGACATTATTATTATTATTATTTAGTGAAGTTTCCACTACTAAAAAATATGTCGGACAATTGAATGCCGGCTCCTGTACTATTAGAGATGTTATTGAATATTATTTTTGACATAAAATGATACTTTTCCATGTAAATGAAACTACGTTGACTTTCTAATTTAAATTTTGTTTTTTTATATGTGTCTATTATGTATTTTATTATTATTTGTAAAAATTTTGTAAATTAAATGAAATTTTAAAATCACTCATTATTAATAGGAGGCATCCCTTTATATTCACCATTAAAATTTTAAATTGTGTTCAAACACCCTACAATAATTAATAGCGCAAACAATAAAAACAATTATTTTTCTCGTTATCGACCTCGTCATTCTTCCAAGTGTTGTAAATATGCAGCCTTTATTCAAGCAACACAAAAGAATGCCACACTCTGCATTTTGTAAATCAAATAGGGGACTTTAATTACCAAAATAAATTATGATCACAAAAGAATTGGCGAGGTTCAGCAAAGATCTTTAAATCCCGGCTTTGAAATTAATCAGTTTGGGTTTTGCTTGTGTGTTTTCGTTAGGAACATCGTATTTCGATCGGTTTATCTCCCTTGTTCTATAAATAAGGGAATTATTTTCTGGTCAGATTTGTAACCACTCCAGATAAGTAAACAATATGAATTTTCATTATCTGCTTTTATGTATTCCTATATTTGATTCATTTTGCAACACCGACTTTTTAAGAGTTGTGAGTACTGGGCGTTTTTTATTTTTCTATTAAATATTTTTGATTTCAGTTTATATTGGAGAGAAGCAATTGTTTACTTCTTGAAGATATTCCAACATTACCTGTGTGGAAGTTTTTTTTCCATATTTTCCTAAATTAATAATAATAAAAATAATATCGCTTTATTCTGTAATATTATTATTAAAAGAGACGTCAATAACAGTATATAAATTATAATAAAATAAATCGCAATACTATTGTAATTTGTTAAAAGAAAAGATAAAAAAATATATGTATGTTATATATTATAAACATATTTAAAAATATATATACATGTAAATAATAATAATAATAATAATAATAATAATATAATAATAATAATAATAATAATAACAATAATGTTCATTGTCCCTCGTGCGTGCCTTCCACGAAATCGGGAGGGGGGGGGCAGAGGGCTCTTGGTAGTCAGTCAGTGAACTACAGCCGACTGGTCTGAGGGCCCAAATAAAAACTGACGAGCAGGAATGTCTGTTTAGGCAGCATTTCGATAAACCCTGCACCGTGTATACCATAACGTAGAAATACTGGGTTTATCGATTCGGTTGACGTTTGCCTTTTTAAGGTCAGCCGGGCTAAAGTCGAAAACCGAGGGATTTATTGTGGCCTGCCAAGATGGTGCAATTAACACGTTGGTCTACCGAGGACACGTAATGGGTGTAGAGGTTCCTGATATAAACTGTAGGACCTGCCATCTGGCGCCGGAGTCGCTCATGCATTTACTCTCTGCATGTCCGGTATATGCGATTTCGGCCTACATCCGCCGCCATATCGCGGCGTTACGGGTGCTCTACTATCATCTACGGCACTCGTACGGGATACACCAAACACCTGTGCTGCCTTACGTCCCCGGAGACATCGAGTCCGTTGTCAAAAATGAGAGGTGCCGAACTTATTGGAACTACTCATTTCCGACAGTCAGGCTATGATGAAGCCTACGCTGCTCTCAGGATTGAAGATCATACTGGCCAGTCAGAAATCTGCTGATTGGTTGGTAGGCCAGATGCAGCAGGCAGTCATCTTGGGATCCCTTCGCCTAATTAAAGCACATGATTCTGGAATTTACAGTCACTAACCTCGCGGGATTTGGGGAGTGGCTGTGGTTATTTTGCTGGCGCTCTTTCCGTGTGACGCCGGAGGCCATGGAAAGAGTGTCCAGCGTCGGGAAACCGAAAAGAAAACGTGTATTGTCCCAAAAGTATACGAATACAAAATGTACATATGGTGTAGAACTAGTCTAAAAAATACATACAAAAAACGAAAATACAAATTAAAAATTACCAAGACGTACATGAGTTCAAAATATTTATAAATTCATGTATTCATCAACATCATAAAAAGAGTGATGAATTAAGAAACAATATAAACTGTTTTTGAACTGTTTCACACACAGATTTACCGTAACTTAGTATTTCATAAATATATACACTTGATACCATTAATACTTTATATTCTTTGAACAAATTGCAAGAATGAAATTTGCTTACACCTGCTATATTACGTAATGCACATTTTTGCATTCTAGAAACTTTTATCCACGAATATGAAGATCCCCAAGATAAAATGCTATACGTTATTCTAGAATAAAAATGTGCATAATAGTAAATAATATGTGCTAGCTAGTTAAGAATTTAAGCCTATATAGTACATTACAAACTGATGAAAGTTTTGAACACAGATCTCTTATATGATCATCCCAATTTCAAAACTGATTAACATTTATACCCAATAATTTTACAGTGTCTGTTTATTTTATAGAAGTTCCATTTATTTTTATCAGTTGGCTCTCGGTTTCTGGAAAATTCCTAGGCTTAAATAACATAAATTCTGTCTTAGAAATATTTAAAAATAGTTTGTTTTTATTACGCCATTCAACAACATAACTTCTTTGAGAGAGGTACGAACTGATCCATTCATTTACTTTACCTCGTAAACCATACATATTCAACTTATCAAGCAGGAGTTCATGATTAACAAAATCAAACGCTTTACTTAGGTCTAAAAATATACCGATACATTCAATTTTATTATTCAAACTTTCATGAAGAGCCATTAAATAATTTACTACCGCTAATTTCGTACTTTTATCTTTTTGAAAACCAAACTGACAAGGTGAAATTATGTTAAACTTTAAAAGGAAATTTGTAATTCTAGTGAAAATAACTTTTTCCAGCATTTTTTATAAAGTGGATAATAATGAAATACTACTATAATAATTATTATCCACTTTATTTCTAGCCCCCTTTTTGTAGAGAGGGATAACTTTCGCAGTTTTTAAAATATCGAGAAAAACACCTTCATTAATAGACAAGTTAACTAAATAAGTTACTGCCTCCACAAAAAACCCTTCTAACTAACTCTGTCGAGTTAGATGCGTTTATTGCGCATATAATATTAAAAACTTCTATTTCAGATACTTCTTCTAAATATAATGTTGGATAGTAAATGTATGTTGATGGCTTGTAATTATTCTCATTATCAGTTAGTTATTTAGCTGCTTTGGAACATTTATGAAATGGTTGTTAAATATGTTTGCTATTTTAAGAGGATCAGATTCACTACTATTTTCTATTATTATTTCATTGATAGAACGTACGCCATCCTTATATGTGCTGATGTTGTCGTTTATAATTTTCCAAGCAGCTTGAGATTTATTGCTGGATTTACTGTAAAATTTATCATTATATAACATTTTTGATCTTTCAAGTACTTGTTTATAAACTTTCCTATATTTTTTAAAATTATGGCTATCAGTTTCAGATTTGGTTGCTAACATTTTTTTTGTGTAAAATTTTTAACTGCTTAGATGAATTTTTTAGACCCTTTAACAATATAGTGCACAAATAATCAGTACAGACTTGTATTATTGCTGATCTTGAAATTCAGTCAAAGAATAAAACACTTCGCTGGTTAAGAATGGGCTTGTTCCATGATATTCTTTTTATATGGTTTTTATACATTTTCATATAGTACTCGATATTCTCATTATACACTTAAAATTTTGTATTATTAACTTTCTCCGTTCTCGAGATATAAGGAGTTGAAATTAGTAATAGTTGCAAAAACCGAGCGCTCATTTGTGACGTCACTATACGCAAATGACGTAAGAAAAATGGCTTTCTGGGACCTTTCAAATTTAACCTAAAAAGTCGAAAAACATGGAATTTTTAAACGCTGGTAACTAAATAAATACGTCGAGTGGAAGTTCGTTCTATGTGTCTACGGAAAGGAGAAGGTCGGCGATGAATTATAATCGTAAATTGCAGGGTCGAAATCGAAAATTCGTTCTGGCAGGAGTGAGAGAAAATTGTAATTTTTTGACATTTCACCAAATTGTACTCCCCTACTGTCAAGTAGTAAGCAAAACAAACAATACTTCGAAAACACTTATAATTATAACCAATAAGGAGCATCAAGTCTATTGAGATCGCCGAGTCTATGTGTATAGTGACGTAGCGCCTGGCCACGCCCCATTTTTGCGAGATGGACATTTGTAATAGTTTTTAAGATGCTAAACGTGGGAATGAGATTCTGATTTTTTGCAGATCCATTAATTTATACTTGCACTTTCTATTTATGAAATAAAAAAAAATGCAGAACAAGCCCATTGTTTTGTGGAGAACACATTAAAACTTTAGTTTCTGATCTCCAGAGGAATTTTGTTGTATAATTATGGACCCCAATAGTCCACTCCCTGCTGTGCTATACTTAAACGGTGGTACGGAATTTGTAGTTGTTCCCTATTTCTTGTATTTTAGTGATGGTTATCAAAGTGATCTGCAAATATCTCTTTATGTGAGTGCACATATTTAAGACAACATAATATATGTTATCCTGGATTTTAATAGAAGCTTGTTTTTAATAAGTTTTTTAAAATTATAGGCCCATTACAATTACCTGCAATTTCGCTAAAGTTTTCGAGATCACTTTGCATACGTCATTTTCCAATCACATACATGGTCAAATTATATCTAACCGACTCTGTTCCCGGTAGATCCACTGAGACCAACCTCGCATGCATCACGCAATACATTTCCAAGGAACTGGACGCTAACAAGCAAATTGATATCGTTTACACGGATTTCTCCAATGCGTTCGACCCCCTGGATCACGGTATTCTATTAGAGGAATTGAGTAAGTTTGGGTTGTCATTGATGCAATTAGATTTTTTCCCTTCATATCTAAAGAACAGGCGTCAGCATGTGGAATACCGTGGTTACAGGTCGTTTGACGTCCTGGCCACTTTCGTTGTTCCCCAGGGTTCTGTACTGGGCCCACTTATGTTCATTGTTTTCATAAATGATATTGTGGTTACTCTCAATGTATAGAGCCTCGTATATGCTGATGATTTGAAAATATATTGCGTAATAGAAAACGAAAATGACTGAAAATCTTCAGAATAACCTAAATATCGTTAATGAATTATGCCTATCCAATTGCTTGCCTCCTAACATATCCAAGTGTAACATACTCACCTTTTCTAAAATGCGTCACAATAACTGTTTATTCGCAAAATATTAAGTTGGACAGATTTCATATGTCTAACTTGGAAAATAGAAGAATAATACATTCAATAGTCTTTCTTTATAAAATTATGCATAACATTGTAACAAAAGTCAAATTAAGGAAGCCAAGTCCGGCCCTGGTCTCATAGAACCACCGTATTTTCTTACGTCTGATTTCTGTAATATTTGAAGGGTCGGGGCTTTAGTAAACTATCGTAAAATACCGGTCATAGATACATCTGTTTTATGTTATTTAGAGTCCAGGAGCTTTTTTAACTTTACTCTTTATTAGGTAGTCGACGTTAGCCACTTGTAAACAATAAATAAGCATCCAAATTATTTTATGTCCAATTCTCTTTTCGTTTGTCGAGCTTGTTAAATAAGGACTCGCCGGGTGGTCTAGTGAGATTTTCAGGGCTAAAGCAGTTGATAGAGGCTTCCAGGAACCTATGTAATAGACCATAAGATAGATAGACCACTTAAGGCAGATTTTTTCCCCCATACAAAAGCAAAGTAAGGAACAAAAGGGGTTTTTTTCATCTGTTTTAGTGGTAATAAAAATGTTCAAGTTAGGCCGTAGGATAAATGCCATGGTCCGTTAGGTAATTTCAAATGCGTACGGTTTAAAGTAAAGGAGATCCTAATTGGTCGAGAGTTTAAAGTTTACTGCCCACTTTGGAAACGTATTATTTCGAGGTAGAGATTATCTTCACTTTTGGTTTAACTTCGGTTCGGTCATCATCTAGGGTATTAGTAGTATAGGAAATTCTCGTTTTGAGAACCTTTTTCGATTGTAAAGTTTAAGTACATTTGTTTAGTATTTTGCCGGTTTTAATAAGTAGAAATTAATGTGTTGTAATCGAACTAAGAATGTTCGGTCGCGGTTAGCTAAAGATTTGAAATTGCCGCGGACCATTTTATTTCTTGATATAGAGTAATTATCGTTTGTTAATTTATTTAATCGTGTTTAAGTGTTTGTGATTGTCATTCTCATTTGATTTCATTTTTTTCTGTAAATATAGTGGTTTAAGTGTTTTGAGAAATCACGTGTTTTATTTGCTTGTCATGAAATTAAGTTCATTTTACATTCAGTAAAGTTTGTTGGTGAAGTAACCTGGTTGATGGACACCGAAAAGGATAAAATCACCTAGAAAGCAAAGGGTAAGCACAGTTTTGTTTTCGATGGATATACTATAATATCGACGGAGTTTGCAAAGTGATTGGGCCACTCCGTACTCTGCCAATGGTAATGTCTAATTAAATCATGTAATTAGGGGAATAAAACCCCAGTTATTACAGTGGCGCAGTCTAAAAAGGATGCTTTTAAGGAAAAAATTTGCATAGCCAATTAATATTCAAGTTAATTAATTGAGTCACTGCATTTTTTAGAATTTTCAAAATTCGTCTTTTAAAATGAACCTACGTATTAACATGTCAGTTTTCGTTGTTGATTTTGTATTAAAATTACCTAAGAGAGTTTAAATTAGTGATTTCAAAAAGTAAAAGTTTTTTTTAACTCGTAAAATTATACCAATACGTTGAGAATTTCATAGAATTAATTTATTTTGCTAGAGTAATGATTTGTGAATGTGTCAAGTAAAGTAAATTAAAAGTAGAGGTGAAAAATAGGATATTATCATTGGTGGGGCATATTGTAGTATATGTAAGAACGGCTTGTGTTTGATTCCTGAGTAGCAAAGTAAAAAAATACCCTGAAACTTAACTACAATATGCAATTCATAAGGTTATATGTGTATAAAAGAATTAAGGTTGTGTCAAAGCAATAAACAAAGTATATGTAGAAATTAGTGCTCCTATTTACCGAGTGTTGAGAATAAAAAGGGAATTTTACTGATCTGTTGTGAAGTAGGGCATTTAGCGAAACGATATGTAGAGATATATTGTCGAGTAAAATTTAAAAATACGGACCTAGCGTTAAATTATTGCAGTAAAACGAGGTTATTGCACCCTCGTTCGGACAAAACCCTATTTATAAACTTAGGTACCTGTAGGAGTTGGTCATCACAAAGAGTAGATACCGAGCAAATTGCAGTAAAATAAATAGTAACTACATTAGCCAAGGAAAGTGGCACGAGATAAATAAGATTTTATTTAAAAAGTAAAAGGACAATTCGTCCAGGGATTATTATAATATACGGGTTGATGCAATCAGTAGCTAAAATAGGTAGAAATGTTGGATAGCTAAGCATGACACGGGAACCACGTTATAAAATTATTTATGCACAGAAACAATTAGCACTGTCGCACAGGTAGCGAAGATAAACAAGTCATTGTAATTCGAAATAGGAACTTTTCGCGGGAATATTCACTTTAGATAGATAGAGTATATAGGTCACTCAATGAAATAAATTACGGTTGTTTTCCAAATGTATGAATTTTGACGTAGGTAGATGAGAATGATTATCTATAGGTAAATAGGCATGGAGGCGTACTAATGTATGTGTGAGTATACATGTATAGATGAGCAGATATATAATTTTTCTTTATTAGACGAGTAGAATAAACAGAAATTAATTAGTATCCAAATTTAGAGACTCAGAAATCGCGACAGAAGAGAAAGAAAAGTATACATTGCAGTTCAGGGGGCATATAAACCCAGCGTTATAGAATAGAAATGCACCGTATGGGTCCAGTCAATAATTTTGCGCGAGGTATTCTCAAAGTGAACGGAATTGGCGCGTTATTGTTATCAGACAAATTAATTAAAATTAATTAAATAAATAGTACACCTATGGTTAGAGTGCAGGGTCAGGGTGATATAAGAAAAAGCAGAGGTACGCAGAGAAAGTTAAGGTTTTACCTGAAGGGCTCTTCTGAGATAACTTTGTGAATTGAATATTGTTAGTGAATAAAAGGATAGATGATGATCGTAGAGTGGAGTTATGCTGAGAGTCCAACAAGGATTTAGAAATATTTCTTTGTTGTTAAACATGGCAGACAAAATTCAAGACAAAAACCGGGGTAAGAAGTTGCTGATAAGAAATTTGCAGTCTCAGGTGTTCCACCTCTGGAAAATTTAGAGTTTAGTTAATATGAATAAAGGCAATCTTAAGGGCAATAAGCTTTACAGGTGTAATAAACGTTTACAGGGGCGTGCCAATACAGGCAATTTAGTCACAGAAAGCTTGGATACAATGTCGTCCGTAACCCCAATGATGATAGACAGTAATAAATCGGAGGCCAATACATTAGAATAGTAGGTACATGCCAGTAAATTAAATTTTATAAATTAATTAATGTAGAGTACATTTTTGGAAATAAAACAATACAGAGAGCCCATCATTTTCGAACTATACAATTAGAATATTTACGTTTTGAAGAAAATATCAGAGACGATAGAAAGATAAGAAAAGAAAATTTTTATTTAATTTTTTGGATTTCATTTTGATTTTTGTTTTCTTTTGGGCCAAAATCATGCTATTGTTAAAGAGGCTGAGCTCATTCAGGAGCATATGGTAAACATTAGGTAGAAAATATAAGAAATAGCTTTTAGACTATCATTTTGTGTTAGATAAGAGGCATATAGTTGCATAATTTCAGTTTCTTTGTGTGGCCTAAGTGTTTTATTCAAGTCAAAAAGAGTTACGGATATTCTCTGATTATTATAAGATTAAATGTAGATATATCGAGTTTATACAACTCTAGAAGAAGTTAGGGCATTAAGAAGACAAATATTTTTTTCCCTTTAGATAGAATGATGAGTGAAATATGGCATTGAGTTTTAAGAATGGTGATAAAAGAAGAAAAAAAAATATTTCACTGGGTAACAGTTTTAGCTAGGGTGATTTTTATGAATTTTATTTTTATAAAATTAGAGGCTTTAGTAATAGGTACGAAAACCTGGAGGAGAACACCGGCCGTGAGACTGTGAATTTTCTTTTTGGGGTCCAACAAATGAGTAGGGGGGAGATGAACAAAAAGAGGAGATGAGAGAAATACCGAGGATAGGGACAAATGGAAAGAGAAGGTTTGGTATAGACTAATGCAGTGTCGCTTTTCTTTTCAGGTCCAGGAAATATGATGTATTTTTTTGTTCTCATCTCATGTTTTACATTTAGGGTTTATTTCTTTTTTTTTGTTTTTCCTTCTCCCCTACCCATGTAAGCGGATAGGAATTCCGGATCGCCGTATGTCGGGTAAATTGTGACGAGCACCGAACGAGATAGAGATGAAGTATAGTTAAGGAGTGTTCAACATACAGGGTATTCGCTAGTTGCGTGTCGAAGCAAGTAATTTATAAAGAAATAAGTATACGGGAAACGTTGATGTTAGTAGAAATACTCCCTTTCTTTCAACTATGACCAGGTAATATATCCAAGAGATATATTTGGCATAATAAGCACATTTTACCCCCTCCCCAAAGTTATGACAACGGGTTAGCGGAGCAGAACTGAAATTTTGAAGTAGGTTTAGTAATTGCTCCAAAGGAAATGGAAGGTTAGTTTTTTCCAATATGGTCCTAAGGTTGGACTGGGGTGAAATGAACTTATGCGGTTGTAGTTTAACCTTTTAACCAGTGACGGGCTCTCCAAAGGACAACAGATTATAGAAAACAATAATCCAGCAGGAGGAGTAGCGTTCGCTGTCTCCGACAGTGACTGTTTGCTGCGAGCGGATCGGAGCGATCGTTGCGGGAATAGCCGGATACCCCGAGTAGGAGAGGTGATTAGGGCCCCAAGCCGCGTGGCCACAGAAATACGCCCTTCAGATGTATGGTACCACTCAGACTCTGCCGTGGTGAACAAGTCTACGACTCCTGGGACACCACCCGAAAAACGTACGACACGTTTGACAGTACCGCGACACGGGGCAACTCATACGGATATGATATAAGGAATTGGGGGTTGCACCGCGGATCGCGACTGTCAAACTGAAGAGATCATGCAATAGCCCAAAGAATTCCACGACTACGCTGACTACAACTTCCGAGTCGAAAAAGCAGCAAATGGGGGGTAGTTTCAGAAACACCCAGATGATGCACGATTTCGTGAAGACGCACATATTCCAACAGTCTAAGCTACGACTTAGTTTTTCAATGAATACCTGGTCGTGGAAATTCTCAATCACTACAATACCACAGACATTTCTCACTCCACCCCCCCCTCCTTATACACTTGGTGTCTGTCCGAGGTTAGCCCGATTTCGGAACAGTGCCCCGGCAAGACTCCTTATACGGCTAAGGATGAGAGAAGAGGGGACAGGGATCACTTGGAGGGTTACAGACTGAAAAGGGTAGTGCGTATTAGAGTAGTTATTTCTACTAATAAAAACACGTTATGGGACAGCAAGGCAACTAGTGAAACGTCAAATCGATACAAGAAACAGCCGCGGAATCGAAGGAAAGATACGGACCGGAGATTACGTAACCAAGATCGCGCCGTTCCTATCCTCCATCCGGGACCACCGATTGTTCGCGTTCCGAAGGAACGTTTTTTTTTTTTGTCTTTTCTTTTGTTTGTGTTTCTTTTTTTCTTTAAGTTTAATTCTAGGTCAGTAAGAGGGTTTAGGGCCACGAACACGCCAGGGGACCTACAAACTACGCGCCGACCGAGGTAGGGACACGGATCTCCACAGGGGAAGAACCACAACAGGGAGGGCATCAGGACGAGCACCCCAGTCAGGAGAAGGATCCAGCGGAAAACAGGCGTATATGGTCCTTACGTATTCACAGAGAACTTACACGTACTGATGAGTTTCAGGTTCCACATCCCCACTACCGTCGGACCGATGAGGAGAGCCAGGTTCCGCAAGGAGGAGGCCACGAGGTCCAGGGGAGGACCACCGATCGCGCCCAGAGCCACCGCCATGAGTAGCCACGGAGAACCACCCAGGGGGACAGAGCCAGTTACAACAACAGGACGATTCAACCAGCGAGAGACGGGCTGCAGTAAACAATGCCGACAACGAGTTACTGCCAACAATGTGTCTTCCCATCCGCGAAGACGACATCAGGTGACTGTCCGGACCTTAGACTTGGTGTGCAGCGACGGAACTCAATGTAAGTGTCAGTGAACAAGTTACTCAGTGATCGTGACGGGAATCGCGGGGACCCTAGTAGATAATTAATTTTAAACTTTTGTAATCAACCTATACTGGAATCGAATCAATTGTTTTAGTCATGAAAAACCAATATGCTTCAATCTAAAGGGGAGGGCAATGTAACAAAAGTCAAATTAAGGAAGCCAAGTCCGGCCCTGGTCTCATAGAACCACCGTATTTTCTTACGTCTGATTTCTGTAATATTTGAAGGGTCGGGGCTTTAGTAAACTATCGTAAAATACCGGTCATAGATACATCTGTTTTATGTTATTTAGAGTCCAGGAGCTTTTTTAACTTTACTCTTTATTAGGTAGTCGACGTTAGCCACTTGTAAACAATAAATAAGCATCCAAATTATTTTATGTCCAATTCTCTTTTCGTTTGTCGAGCTTGTTAAATAAGGACTCGCCGGGTGGTCTAGTGAGATTTTCAGGGCTAAAGCAGTTGATAGAGGCTTCCAGGAACCTATGTAATAGACCATAAGATAGATAGACCACTTAAGGCAGATTTTTTCCCCCATACAAAAGCAAAGTAAGGAACAAAAGGGGTTTTTTTCATCTGTTTTAGTGGTAATAAAAATGTTCAAGTTAGGCCGTAGGATAAATGCCATGGTCCGTTAGGTAATTTCAAATGCGTACGGTTTAAAGTAAAGGAGATCCTAATTGGTCGAGAGTTTAAAGTTTACTGCCCACTTTGGAAACGTATTATTTCGAGGTAGAGATTATCTTCACTTTTGGTTTAACTTCGGTTCGGTCATCATCTAGGGTATTAGTAGTATAGGAAATTCTCGTTTTGAGAACCTTTTTCGATTGTAAAGTTTAAGTACATTTGTTTAGTATTTTGCCGGTTTTAATAAGTAGAAATTAATGTGTTGTAATCGAACTAAGAATGTTCGGTCGCGGTTAGCTAAAGATTTGAAATTGCCGCGGACCATTTTATTTCTTGATATAGAGTAATTATCGTTTGTTAATTTATTTAATCGTGTTTAAGTGTTTGTGATTGTCATTCTCATTTGATTTCATTTTTTTCTGTAAATATAGTGGTTTAAGTGTTTTGAGAAATCACGTGTTTTATTTGCTTGTCATGAAATTAAGTTCATTTTACATTCAGTAAAGTTTGTTGGTGAAGTAACCTGGTTGATGGACACCGAAAAGGATAAAATCACCTAGAAAGCAAAGGGTAAGCACAGTTTTGTTTTCGATGGATATACTATAATATCGACGGAGTTTGCAAAGTGATTGGGCCACTCCGTACTCTGCCAATGGTAATGTCTAATTAAATCATGTAATTAGGGGAATAAAACCCCAGTTATTACAACATGTTTGATTGCCCTCTCATTTTAGAACAAATAAATTTTCATATACCTCGTACAACAAGTCGGAATCGTGATACTTTCTATCATCCTACCCCTCGTAATAACTTACTAAACTTTTCACCTTTATATTTCATGTATAAAAATTATAATCTACAGCAAGATCAGCTTGAGATATTTAACTGTAGTATTAATTCTATTAAAGAACTTAATGTATGATTTATAGCGTCCTCTTTTTGTACTTCTCCTATAATCGTCTTTATATCTCTATTTTATTATAATATTTTTACATATTGACAATGTTTTATGTCGTGATAGTTTAATTAGCTTAATTAGTTTATTATATCGTTTTCGTATTCTTTATTGTAATGTTCCCAGCATGTAATTTGTTACCTGTTGGGTGGTTGTATTCAAATAAATAAATAAATAAATAAAATCATTTTTATTATTCTCTTTTTCTCAATTTTAAATAAAAGCTTTATTTAAAAATATTTTTCTTTTATTTATAATTACTTATAATCAAATTCGTAAAATGTAAACTCTTGTGTATTCATTTTCATGCTAATCTGATCCTCCTTTACAACGCCCATATGCCATATTGCAGCCGCAATCTTTAATATTTTACATTTAATACCGGAAATATCTATTGTCACTGGAGCTATGAAACTGAATCAAGTTTCAGCTCGAACGGATAATACAATGTGAATTTAAATTCACGTACATGTTTTGAACCTTAAAGACATATATACGAAGTAATAATATGAACATGACTACTTTCTAAAGGTACAATTAATATTTAACGAATAATCGTTTGTTTGTTGCTTGTGATTTGATGTGTGCCGATAATATACTGTCGAAATCATCTTAGAACAATACGATAATACTTCAAATCGAAGTAGCACTCCAAATAACCTCAAATTTTCCGTTCTTCATGAAGAGAATAAAAACTTGAACAGGAATAAGGAGTTTTCATCTATTTTTGTGCTTCATGACAACTTCCCCAAGTTTACGTTTATTTATTTGACTTACACATTATGGGAGTAAGATGGTACATGTTTGAAAGTGCATTATCTTCTGTTTGCTTATACTTGTAACGAAACATATTCTTTACAGGATTTTGCAAACAGCAGAAAAAAACTGTCTATGAGAACTGAAATAAAAACAATTTGTAAAATTATTGAATTACAATCTTTGCATTCTTTCGATAACCTGAATTCTGGTTATGCTAGCAATTAAAATCTTAAAATCTATAAGTGTTAGAATGAGAATTGTTCAATAAGAAAGACAAATTGATTTTAGGATTTTAGTTGCTAGCATAACCAGAATTCAGGTTATCGAAAGAATGCAAAGATTGTAAATTAATAATTTTACAAACAGTTTTTATTTTAGTTCTCATAGATAGTTTTTTTGCTGTTTGCAAAATCCTATAAAGAATATGTTTCATTATATGCTGGTACATATTTCAACAAATTATACATTTTTCTGTAGGATCTGGTGAATTATTTCCAACTGGGGTTTTTCAATATCTGTTGAATCTTCATCTAGTCATTAGTAATATTTCTGTTACTTGGGTACGGTTAATCCTTATTAATTCTTAATGAATATACAGTTACTCTTTTATCAATGCACCAACAAACTGATCCATAACATTGAAATATTTGTGCCATTCAAATTTTACAGCACGGCAATCTTATTCTGTAATTTGTATTATTTGAAAAAAAATTATCAAATTTCGTTTTTGACCCTGTGTGGAAGACTATCATACACAACACTTAAGGTAAAATATTAGATAAATTACGTCATACTAGTAAAGAATTGCTTCAAACAAAAACCTACCTGAGGTAAAGAAGTAAACTTCCTCTTCATTTTTCCACTGATCAACTAATAAAAGATTCATGTTGAGCCGTATTTGTTTCTTTGTATATTCCTCTAGCGCCGAAGCAATAATGTAATTTAAGCATCTCCTATCTACGCTTCAATAACGTCCATCATCTAGGTTGAATGTTGTGTTTACTAGCTGCTGGGTCCTTATACCCTCTTGTTAACATTTATTTCAGTGCGTTTGGGCTTTTCTATTTTCATGGAGTCTATAGCAAATAGTTTAAGGTGATATTGCGGAGTTATATTTCTTAACTAACGCGGGGTTTCTAACAAGCAAACGGTCGTCACGAGCAAAACATCAACATTACCTGGGGATGTATGTGTTTGGTTAACCGTGTTTATAGGTTTAACATAACAGAGCATCCGATATCATTTTGCCGACAGCAATTGTTGAATTGTTCTACAATGTGGGCTTCAGTTATACAGTGTGGGGCAATAGTGCGTCGGACCTCGATATCTCGAGTTCTACGATAGCTAGAAATAAAAAAAAAATGCAAGTAAACTGGATAAAAAAGTCTATAACTGAAAATTATTTTCGAACATACAGGGCGAGCCAAGACGAAATTACAGGACCAAGTGCCTTTTTTTTAATGGAATACTATGTACAAGTAAACCGTTGTAGGATGGCCAACAGCCGCGGCAGCCGCGCAGAGAGAGAAGAAATATCGTCGCTGTTGAACAGAGACAAGTTTCGTAACTATGAACGTAGTACAGTCGGGGGAAGAAGTTCAAGTAAAAGGTGCTTTCTTATTTACCAACAATTCGGGTATGTCACAGGCCAATTGATGATTTCGATTGAACAACAGTTCTTTGTACACGTAACATTAATGTTTATAAGTAGATACTTCTAATAGGTACCATGTGTTAAATATAAGTTATACACTACGAGCACTTTTCTCAAGACTGTACCGATGTTTACACGAGGAAGGAACATAAACAAGTGAGCTCCGTAAAGGTGGGGTGGTTTCAACTACTGCGCATCCTAATCTCGTTGGCCATTCTAGGATGGTCGACCTGTATATCAGTACATTTTTTGAAGCCGCTTTCGAGGCTCTATTCAATCCTATATTAGCATTGAATATCTCCCAACCACTTGGATCTAACGAATTTCTTTCTTGAAATAATGCAATCTGCAGGTGGATATTAAAAAAATCACCACAGTCACAATTATGGGTTTTATGAAAAACTTATGTGAATACCAGTTACAAGACATCTAATTAATGTTTTTGAATCATTTTCATTTCCTAAAACTGTACAGGGTGGCCAAAAATTATTTTTCAATTAAGAACTTTTTAAACTGATTTTTTTCAATTTTTTCAAATTGAACACTCTGTATATTTTTCAACGTAGTAGTAGTAGTAGTAGTAGATAATTTAGTGGTTTGAATATGTTAAAATTTAGTATCTGTTACTGTGTAAACAATATAACATAACCGTCCATCGATCATTACGTTTCATGTGTCGATTTGAGAATCTAATCAAGAATAAGATAATGCTGGCAGAAATACATCTTCCTCACAGGAGTATGTCAAAGTTTGAAGTAATATTTATAATTAGGTCAAATCTATATTTTGATGATTAGAAAGTTATAATTACTTCTAAATCACAACTTCATTGTTAGTGTCACGCCATAGGTGGGAGAATATGATTCTGAAGGGCACTTTAGAGCTAGAATATATCTAGTTATTTTAGCTTTATAGTGCGGATTAAAAACCTATATTTCTTTGTTTCTCGGTAAAACCTTTGTAACGAAAATCTTATCAGCTTTGTTTTTGTAGACTGCATATTATTTACATACACCAGCAAATTGAAAGGAACGTAGATTAATTGCATATTTTTACGTATTTTTTTCTCCTAATAGGTTTGAACGGAATCTTTTAAAAGGAGATGTTAACTAACAGCCTGCTAATTGCAGTTTATTTTGCAAAGCTTCGCCACTTTGAAGTCTATGTAAAAATCATAATACAAAAAATATTATTATTAGTATTGTTGTTATTATTATTATTTGATTGATTGATTTGATTGATTAGCCAGCATATGGTAGGCATTGCTGCCACTTCCCGATATCCTATCTGGATATTTTTGTATACCGTCGGACCGGGTACATACGCCGGATTCTATATGGATTCTACAAGCTTGCTGCCAGCAGCGAGAGCCGCATGTCGCATGAGGTAGAAATATAGGATGGGAAGTGTAAGTGTTTGTGAGATGCTTCTTTTAAGTTTCCATCTATCATCATCTCCTTGTTTATTCTTCCTCTGAGTCTTCTGTTTCTGAATCTAGTAATATGCACATCCTCCTGCCCGCTTGCATCCAGATATGGTTTCATATTTTCCAGATATTTGTGTGTCCTGTATTAGTGTGTCCATTTTGTTTGTTTGCCAAGAAATATATTAGCTTGCTGTAAGAATCTTTTATTAACCGTTCCATAGGTAAATAGCTATTTAAAGTGAAAGTGCAAGGAAGAGCCCTGAGAGAAAATTTGAGACACTGTCTGCTAAGGTAAAGTAAAATAAAAAAGTAAAATCTGCAAAAAATAAAAGAGAGATCTAGTAGAATATTTAGGATGCTCTGTATATTAAGCAGAACTTAATTATTTTGACCTAAGAAACATTGTTGTATTTGTTGTTTTAATATATGAATCACGTGACAGTTGCCAATTGAAACCTTCCTGTTGTGGGACTTGTCTTATATTTAATACATTTTTAATATAACTTATCTTTTTCGTCCGTGTGTATATGTTGGCAGCTTCCCTCTCTGTTCTGTAGGATTCCCACACTACTTTTAATCGCTGCACTCGTTGGTTCACCCTTCATAGAAAACAGCTTGTTACTCACTAGAGATAAGCTTATGCTGCACAGTTTATATTAAATTGTCAGATGTTTGTGTCCCTTTTTCAAGATGTGTATATACGCTTCTAGGTGATGTTATATTCAACCAATGTATGTTAATCAAGTATCAACTATATGAAATACCTAGACTCATGATAATTTATATAAATTATAGCTGAATTGTCCACGCTTTAATTCAACACAAGTTTGTACGATTTCTCACAGTTTTATCTAAATTTCTCAGGAGCTACAAAAACGTGCCTGCCTTCTACGCCATCTGAAACCGAACACCATAATACCAAAAATAGTGATTTTGCAAAGAATTAATAGTTTTAAGTATTTAATGATCAAGCAAAATTACAAGGATAATTTATTTCAATAACGTGTATATCCCTCACGAGCCCTGGTGAGTGCACTCATCCTTCTTCGCATACTTATGATGGCGATATGGATCGTTTCTTGGGGAAAATTCTTACACATTTCAATTAGAGCAGCTCTCGCTTCATCTGTGTTCTGAACAGAAGGAATTTGTTACTTAAGTCATCTGCCTGGCTTGCCCCATTCTGGTTCAATAGTATTCAAGTCCAGGGAATATGCAGGCCAAATCATATATTTTAACATATTTACTTAAACGATATTCTATTATACTAACATTTTGTCGTACTTTACATTTGCTCTTTTGAATAATTTCCTATTTGGCGTTTGGAATTCTCTGGTTTTCACCTCATGTATTTACATTACATTTCGGATAATATTATTAAGTTAATAATTATTTGTTCTTATAAAAATTACACTGGTCTACAATAAAAATGTTCGGCTCCAAGAATTAAACCTATCATTCCTTAAGTATTTTTGTATGCCGAATCCGAATTTACAATTAAAAAATGTTTCTATCGCATAGACTTCGAGTAAATCGCAGTTTTTATTGACAAAATTCGGTTTTTGACAATAAAAATTGCGATTTACTCGAAATTTATGCGGTAGAAAATTTATTAAATTAAAAATTCGAATTCAGCACACCAAAATACTTACGGAGGTTGAGGCGTTACGGTCCCAACCAAAAGTAAATCGAATTCTAAATATAAACTTTTCCATAATAAATTATTACCAAAGGTTATAAGACGATGATACCAATAAGTATTGTCATAAAGGCATAAATAAATCATTTTTGATTATTAATTAATTATTTAAGAAGATTTAATTATTGTACTTAATGAATTAACTTATGGATGTTTTGTCCAAACTTATTAAATAAAAAATTATGTAAATATCTGTGTATTGTACAAATTTGTTTCAGTAAATAATTTTTAAAAACATGAGAATCAGTAAGAATTAAAATTATATTATTATATAATTGAAAAATCAGTTAAAAATCATTAACGAAAAGAGAAATTTGACAGCTTACAAATGTTTAATTTTTTTTATTTATTAAAAGTCTCCTAACTAAATTTGAAACAATATTAAAATATGCGTAAGACATCAATGGTTTACATAGTTAGTTTTCGGAACTGCTGACATTATTCGGTTATTTGCTGTAAATTAAAATGTACCAAAAAATTGATTAAATGAGTCGTTACTCTCTGGTAGTTAATCATTTTGCACAAATAACCCATTACATAGTGGTAGAAAACATAGTAGTGTGTTTTATTTAGTAATTTGTGTTAAAATGTACCGTTTGCATGCCTTATTTTCCATAAGTTTTTTAAAATTCTTAACTTGATGAGTTTCCTAATGACTTTGGATTTTTACAGAAAATTGTGCCATATAAAAATCTATTAAATAACTTTATTTCAGATTTTTTTTCATTATTTTCGTCTAACGCCTCAACCTCCTTAAGGAATGCTAGGTTTAGTCCTTGGAGCAGAAAATCTTGTTTTTTTTTGGAGACCAGTAAACACACAGTAAAATACGATTCAGCAATAGAACTTTTCTCTACTTTTCAGAGATTCTATTAAATTCATTTATTTATTATTTCTTTTGCTACTTGTTAACGGAAAGAATTCTCACGCAACCACATAAAATACCCACAACAATTTAAAACACAATCCAACCTTTTGCAATAAATTTCACGGCAAGAGAACTTTTCACACTAAAACAAGTACCGTGAAATCAGCTTACGAATAAATATTTCTCTCTCTCTCTCTCTGGGATTTATTTATTGGTTTTATGTTTTATTTTCTAGACGATTCATCTAAACAAAGTGTAGCAGCTTACACATGCAATAAGGTGGGGTGGTCTCGCTTCCCTAGGTAAATATTGTAAATTAAGAACCACACTACCGCCACCGCCGTCTTTATGCATTGCGTGTGTTGGTTTATTAAGTTAAATACAGTAAATCTCTACTAGATTTTCTTAGGCAAATAGCCTTATATGTTGAGTGAAACAGGGACGTACGTTGAAATAAAATGAATAATGAATTATCACAGTTATAGTCTAATAGTAATTCCAAGAAAAAAGGTGTGATGCACCGACAATGAATAGATGATGATTGACAATATTATAAACGATTACAACCTGAAAATAGTAATCTAAGTTTTAGATTCGATCGATTTAGTAATCAAAGTTGCGTGACTAAAACCCAAGTCACTCGGAAGCGCCTTTTTGTCATTCTTAGTTGTTCAATTTCTTACTCACATGTTTAACTAAGTATTGATAAATTATCTGCCGTGAATAAAATTTGTATCTGAATTTTAGAACAGAAACTATACGTCCGAAATCATTTATCGAAATAAAATTTTTTGAAAGAAATTGAACTGCCTTTAAAAGACGGTTACTAAAAATTATAAAACAGGATCATTGAACCTCATTACCCAATATCGATATTGAAATCGGTTAAAAGTAAAATAACGAAATTTTATTTCATAAGTTTTAGTGACGATTTTTTTAAGGCAGCGCGGCGACGGAGGTAAATATATTTCAAAACGAATTACTTCCACATCCACGTAGTGGAGTGGAAGTATAGTAATCGTAAGAAAATTGAAAAAAAAAATTTGTGTTTGCACGTTTTCTCAGGAACGGTTTAAGATATTGACTTGAAATTTGGTACACTTATGTATCATGCCGAGATCTGGACCTAGATTATATTTTGCTCTACTTCCGGTGAAGGGTTGGGGGTTAAATAGGGGTAAAAAGGATAAATAAATAAAGCAAGAGTACAGAAACTTGGAATTTGGTATATATACTATCAGCCAAGGCCTCGGATTTTCTTATAACAATTTTTCAAAGGAGTTTAGAAAATAATATTCACTTGAAATTTGGTTCACGTATGTAGTGTAATAATATCTAAGAAGGGAAATACGTAAAGCAAGCTAATAAGAGTTCAGAAATTTCATTTCTGGCGTATATGCTAAAAGCCAACGTCTCAAATTTTTTAGGACATCTGCCTCAAATAGCATATTTTTAAAATTATATGACCAATTATTTCCACATACTAGAGTGCAAATATAATCAATATGTGTTACTTTAAAGATACTTGGATGGCAAATCTGGATGTGGAAGTAGTGATTCCTTAGACAGCGGCTCTTATATGCATTTTAATGGGTTTCATGTATGTATATATTCAAATTAAGATATTCGCCACAATGAATTTTTTTATATCAGATTGATTGTCATAGAATACTGATATCCTCATAATAATATATCAAATTCCATGTAGGTCTCCTAATGTCTTGCAGTTGTGCTAGCACTGTTGGGTTTTTTTACTTTTAACATTGACTATTTCGATAATACACTTCAGGCAATATTTGAATTTTGCCTTGCATTGGTAGTTCAGCCTACTTACTGTGCGTTGGTCGCAATTGATGAAAAAAACTACAATGGAACTACTTTCGAGCAATTAAACCCAACGGTTTGTAAAAAATGGTATTATTATGAATTCTTCTTAATGTGACTCTGAGTTGCTTTGCGATTAAAATATTTATTCTGACCTCACCTCACCTTTTCCTGGACATTGATGAAACTCATATGGGACCACTGCACCTCTTATTAATATCGTAGATGATGGCAGATTATAAATACATAATTTTTTTAAATGGCGCCACCATACCCCTTTACACTGCGATGAGAACTCTGTCTTCCTTATGATGAATTACTTTCTAAGTAACTTTTCATTTATTCTAAGACACTTGTTTCAAAAACATTTTTTTTAAAATCACACTGAAACCTAGACCTATCTATCGTCATGTTGAGTATCAGTAAGTTAATTTAAAAAATTGGATCCAAAAATATAGGAATGTTTTGCCAGTTTCTAAAATAGACATGTAACTCTTAACATGTTGAATTCAATTATAGAATAAAAAAATGTCTTTGTGAATGTATGTGTAGATTATTGCCGGTAAACACAAGAATCTCTGTTCGAACCAAAATTTATATTTCAAATTTGGCACGTATGCAAAATAAGAGCATAGGGTACTTCCTGTTAAAATTGGGCCAGAGCTGTGTAATTTGTTGTACTTTATATAAGGTATGCTTTATTGTAATTTCATAATGTTATGATTATGATTAGGCACTCACAATAAGACAATGTATAAGATATTGAACCTGTATAATATACAGTTCATCTCTCATGTTTCTTTTTTTAAATATTCAAATAGGTAATCACAGTTGACTACGTTACACTGCAGCGTTCACTTATTTCTAAATATTCCTTATACCTGTCCACATGAAATACGTTAATTTTATCTACACCCCGAAGTGAATTTATAAGTCTATAATCTGAGATGGAACCTGAACTTTGGGGTCTGCCATACACTTACTTTAAGCTCTGATGGCATGCAACCTGTAGATAGCGACGTATTTCCTAAAGTAAGCAAAGGATACCCTATAACATAAAATAATTCGTCTACTAACAACGAAGTAGAAAATTGTCGCGTCGTCACCGGTACATGTCCTTTTAATATATTTATTTGAAATTATCTAATGTAAGCAAACCCTGGCAATAAAAATCCATGTCATTGCCCAACAGTGAATAAAAATTTGATATATACAGGGTCGCCCATACTCAAGTACCCTTCTTCGAGATAAAGCACAAAAAATAAGTCGAGTTTTTATTATAAACTTTTTACAACCCCTTGAAGGGGAGAAGTGAAACGTATATACTTGCGCTAATAAGTTTAAAGCGTTAAAACTAAAAATAGATATAATTGAAAAGAAATTTGAACAATTATATTTTTGACTAACTTTTATAAACAACAGAAGCTTAGCAAATTCGACACAAGAAAGAAACTAAACAAAAAAGATTTAAATCAAGCAGAGATTATCCCATGATTATTCACCAAGATCCAAGATGAACTGACTACAAAGCAAGTTTTATTGAAGAAACACAAGTATTCATGACCCTGATCGTACTAACATATGTCGACGATCGCTTAACCATTATAGAAGAATGGCAGGATATTCTCAACTTCCTAAAAAACATGAAACGGCATCTAGACTGAAAATAAACTCAAAAAGAGTCTAGCATAGGCAAAGAGTTATCAACAAAAGAGAAAACTGTTTATGGAGAATATTACAAAATAGATGTCTAAGTCAACACCCGAAGAACGACGAATATGCTGAAATTGCTACTAATAATATGTCTAAAGAACTGGAAAGCAGAGAAATTGCAAAGGAGAAAGTTAAAAAATCATATAGAGACGCCAATTTTACTTTTAATCTAGAGAGGCAAACCGTCATGGAGTCTTATCAAAAGAATTCACATAACTCTCGTACTGCAAATAATGACATGCAGAGTTTAAAGCGTTGCAACTATAAGAGTCAACGGAAGAAATCCGAGAAGATCATCAAGATATTATTTTATAGCAATCATAAAAAAAATTAAAAAATATTTTTTTGCTGCAACAGGTTTAGAATGAAACATATTCTTTATAGGATTTTACAAACAGCGGAAAACCCTATCTAAGAGAGCTAAAAGAAAAACTGTATGTAAAAATATTAATGAAATCTTTGCAAGTTTAAAATCCTAAAATAAATTTCTCCAATTTCTTATTTGACATTCTCATTATAACACTAGCATCCAACATAATCCCCTACGGCTATTCAGATTAAACTAGTATCTACATGACCCCCTACTGTATGAAATGAGAACAAAGGCCTAAAATGAATTTACTTACCTACCTTGTCTTAAAAAAATTTTCATTCTAATGGATTACATTTTCATAAAATCTCTCATTTTTAATTTCAGATAATTATTTAATTAAGTAGGTATAACGCACACAAAGACATAAATTAATTTTTTACCAAACGCATGTCTTTCTGACATTTCTGAAATAGGTCAATTTTTGATTCCAAATGTATTTTCCAATGAAATTTCAATATACAAGGCGATTCGCATTCGGATAATAACGCATTTTCTTATAATGGAGCAGCCTATATATTACTCATTTTTAGAATCTACATAAAGAACTAATTCCAAATGGATAATAAAGCTCTTAAATTTATAAAGGTTTGTTGAAAGTGCAATAATTCATGTGCGTCCCTCATCAGCTAAATAAATAATATAATGCAAAATCACATGAGATGAGAAATTGGAAAACTTTTATAAATTTAACAGTGCGATACATTTTTGGAATTAGCTCAATATGTAGATTCTAAATATTTAATAATACCTATACATACAAAAAAATGCCATTACTCCAGTGTAAATCGCCTTGAAATTTCAATTCAAAATACGGCAATTTAAAATCAAAATCTACCAATTTCAGAAATATTAAAGAAAGTCATGCATTTGGCTAAAAATTAATGTATGCCTTTAAGCAGACGCACTGTATATATTACCTACTTGATAATCAATTGAAATTAAAAATATTCTTAATATCGAATGCATCATCATCTTAGGAGTCTAAGTCCCACTCAACTAAACGAAATTTATAGGTCTTATTAATCATAATGGTAAAAATAATTATTAACAGGCACGAGACACTTGTACTATGCATATATACACGCCATCCACAAACAAGAACAAAAACTATTACGTGCATACGCAATACTTAACGTCACAGATGTCAATTCGGTGGGTATTAGGCACAAATAGATTTTCCCTAGCTAGTGAACTAATAACATTTATTAAGAAATATTTGATTAGTCCCCTTTAATAGTGACAGCTTAAACTTTACTAAATGTTATTGGATGTTTTAGGTAACGTAGTACTAATAGCAATTTGTTCTTATTGAAAAATATTGACTTATTCCAATAAGATACGTTTGTTGCCATAGCTGGAGAATAATATAAATAATAATAAATAATCATAATAACACCGTTTTGGAAAAATGACTTCAATAGCTCTTAGTAATTTAAAATGCTGTAAGTATTAAAGTCGTAATAATGGTTACAATATTTTTAATAACCTTTATTAGGAACTGTATAGCAAGATACCTTAATAGGTCCAATTTCCTCAGTGCATACGAATTTTCAGACATATAATCAATAATAAATAACTTTTGTACCACTTTTTTTTTACCATTGCTATCATATATCAATAAATTTGCTCAAGTAAATTTAAATTTTTATTTACAAACATTCAATGACTATTATTTGTTGTTGGAAAATTTAGAATTTAGGACTCGTGTCATATTTCAGTACGATGGATCTCATTCATTACTTCAGGTAGGAATTTGGCTACATGAACAATTTTAAGTGAATTGGCTAGGTCGGACAGGGTCTGTAATATAGTCTGCTCGGTATAGTGACGTCATTCGTATAGATATTTTTCTGTGAGTAGTTTCACAAGCAGAAATTTTATATTGGTAGCATGAAAACTACTATCTTCTAAATTAATTATTGTTTCATTAATGATGACTATAGTACTCCTGCGTTGTATTTTAAAATATAAATTAAAGTATAGTGATAGAAAAAAATTACAGTTAGGTACTATAATCTCTTAGCGTTAAGCGACTTCTATCAAACTGGATATGCTGAAACAGTGCTAAGGCGGATTGACAATAAAGTTCTATTATCCTTGAGTTTTAAAGTTGTCTCAATTGTAAACACAGTAAATCTTCAATTCTTACTATATTTTCCTTGATATCTCAGCGTTCCTGCTGGTATATCTACACAAGTTATATTTACTTTAAGAACTACATTGCATTGAACGCTACTGACATAAATGGTTTGTATAAAAGGCGCACCCACTATAAAAAGCGCAAACAGGATACAATGGAACACGCAACGTTTGCCACGAAATCTTTTGTCAGGGTTTATTCACTTCTTAAATTTACTAGTGGGAGAAAAATATAGACCTAATATGTTGCTTTATTTTAGAAAGCCCGGGCAAATGTGAAAGGAACAATAAGAGAGAAAACAAATATTTTGTAATGATACCGAGTGACAGGGCTGAATGTAGAGAAAGGGCAGTTTTGGATACATCAAAGCACGTTTTGGTTAAGTAATAATGAACTGTCCGTTTGATGTAAATGAAAGAGTGACATTTGACAATAGTGCACTTTAGAGCTTAGACTGTTTTATTTATTATACACGGTGTCCCGCACGTCGTATGACAAATTGAAAGCAGATACGAGAAAGGCATATTTCAGCTTTCCATATTTTTTCCATGAACGCGTGTCCGATTTTCACTTATTAATTAGCAGAGAATGGCTCTCATGTCGTTATTCCAAAGAGAATTAGCGAACTGGTAAACATTTTGTAATATAAATAAAATTCAACTAATCTGTCTTTACTGATACTTCTAAGGGACACACTCATACATACCTTTGCATGTACTATCAGGTAGCATGTAACATAGATATCCTACGTAACATTATGAAACCAATTTATTCTATTTCCTCCTATTACTCATGACCTGTTGCCACACGTTTTTTGATACACGCATTGTTCTAGTTTGTCTCCATTTGTAGTATAGCACGTCTGACAGCAGCTCTTACATTTAATTGACATAGTTAAACATGGCTTTCTCAAAGACAAAATACACATCAAGAAGTAACAAAATAAAATTTACTAAAACTGGAATTATTCAATAATTTTCAAGAATGGATAAAGCAATTTAACTGAAAATTACTACAGATGAATCTGTTAGTGTCAACAAGTCTGTATTAACAATGCTAATCCAGAAGGAACGAATTTACATGGAATCGGTAATGTTTCGTATCGATATGCAATTCAAATTTTTAGAGAAAAGTATCCAAATGTGACTGAAATTTGCAGAGCAGTTCGCAAATTAATATAAAAATTTGATACCATTGGTACTTTTAAAAATATAAAGAAAAGCTAAAGAAGGAAGGAATAGAATGATGACGATGCGTCTGCTCTTGTAGTTATTTACTCTATTCAAAAAATCTAAGGATTTTGCTCGTAGGAGAAAATCACAAAACATAGGTGTTAGCATATCTCATATTCAGACAATTTTAATAAGCAACAAATTTAATCCATTCAACTAATGCTTAATCATAAAGTGCTTCACGGAGATGATCGTCGTCGTTTGGAGTATTGATTACTATTGGGTGAGAAAATTGTTGAAAATAGGCTTTTTCATCGAAATATTCTACTTAGTGAAGGGTCAACAGTCAACATTCTCAACTAATAGGGTTGTTTTCTCACAAAATTGCAAACACTGTGTTGAAGAGAATCTAGAAAATTTTAAAAAGTGAATGTATGGTGTGGTATAATATATCATAAAATAACTGGTCCTTACTTTTTGGAAGAGAATCGTAATAAAAATTCATATATGGAAATTATAAATAATTTGGTTTTGGCAGAATTAGACAATTAAAATTTGGAGTTTGAAATAAAGTTTTTGTATCAACAAGGAGGATGTCCAATACATTCAACAATTCAAGTCAGAACATGGGAAACATCAATTTATTTCCCCAACAAGCGATAGATCGGCTGCTATAGACTGTTAGCATAGCTGTAGGGTCACCTGACTTGCGTCCATTAGATTATTTTTTATGATAATATTTGATTGATTAATTGATTGACTTGCCAGCGCAAGGTGAGCATTGATGCCGATTCCGCGCATCCAGTCTGGATGTTCGTTGCAGAACGCAGCTCGGTCGTGCGCCGAACACGCTCAACGGATGTTTAAACCGCGTGCCGGAACCAAGCTTTGGATGTTTTATATACCGCCGAACCGGCTATATACGCTGAGTTGGATATGGGGCATGCTTGTTGACAGCAGCGAGAGTCACACGATGCATGGGGTAAGAATATAGGATGGGGAGTATAGGTGTTTGTGAAATGCTTCTTTTGAGTTTCCACGCTTCTTTTTTAGTTTCCATGTATCATCGGATGGAAAGTGCAGGCGTTTGCAAAATGCTTCTTTTTAGTTTCCATGTTTTTTTGAGTTTCCATTTATCATCATCTCCCTATTTATTGTTCTTCTAAGTTTTCTGTTTCTTCTGTTTCTGAATCTAGCAGTGTAAACCTCCTTCCGCCAAGACGTATATACATTCGCTCGCGGCAGGGAGCTTTCATTTATTAACCGCTCCATAGGTAAATATTCATTTACGGTGGAGGTGCAAGGAAGAGCCCTGTCTCATGGTAGACAGAGCTTCTCACAGAGAATATTTTACATACCCTGTATATCAGTTTGTCTTTTTTAGTAATTACTTTCGACTGTCACTTTCCAATTTCGGGTATTTTTCTATTTCATTAACTACGTTTAATACCTTTTCAATTTTACTTTAGTCTTTTTTTTCAATTTTAATAAAGAAATAAACTAGTACTTAATAAACTGAAACTGCTACTTATAACTTATCATTTTTCTTCCACAGCTTGCCTTATAAATAGAGGTTGCTCATACAAATCTACTTGAGAGGCGTCTTGAAGGGTCGGTTCCAGGTAGTTTCCGTTTACGACGTAGGGGCCCATACGTAGACCCGTGTTGACTTTATACTATTATTAACAAATACTTTACAGTCATTTTCTATTTTTAATTTGTTGCGTGCTTTGTTTTTCTATTATTACACTTCATTTTACGCAGAATTCTTTAATCTACCGATGATTTAATTCCAAGTTTAATGGGGTTTTAGCCAGTTCTTTCTGCGTTTTTTCTGGAGCGTCACTCACAACACGTCCGTCCTCGACGAATATAAACCGCCTCTCCTGTTTCTTATGAGAATATTTAAAACAAAGAGTCTATGTCAATGATTTTAACGACAACATTGTATTCCCAAAATAAAAAATTCGCGTTGCTGTTGCCACCATAATGTTAGAGAAATATGTGCCACTTAGAGGTTTATACGCTGAATTTTTCTCGCTTTAATGGTGTAGACTGGTGCATGTCTTTAAGGTGATTCTTTCCAATTCTAGATTGTTATTTCTTTAAACTCTGTATTTAAGCTCTCGTTGAGATTTCAGCTGAAGTTCCTCCCATCTGGTTTCCTCTGGGCCATCAACCTTCTTAGTGTCTTCTTCCTGGATGACGTCGCAAAAAAATGAGAAGGTTCCGTATATCAAATGCTGAAAAGTCGCTTTGAGGAATATATCTCTTAGAAAATCGAATTGATGGTGCAATAGGCTATCCAGGGAATTCATAATAAACGTCTCCAGATTCTTGTCAGGAGCATATCAATGCTTTCTCAACGGTTCACGTCTCAGAGGAAGGCTCAAAATACTTAGAAGATCAAATACTTTACTTATCGAACGTCCCACTCTTTCCGTTCAGCAATATTATTATCACTATTATTATTCCCCTTTTTTTTTCCTTTTAGTGCATTTTTTAAGACTTTCAGTTTATTGAAAGAGTGTTTTTTAATTTTCTGTTTTGAAATTATTTATTTTACGGACGTCACTACAGGTAATACGGCTAACTAGAAATTTCAATCTTATAATCAAAACAAAATTAAATAATGTATATAAAGATACAGGAAATACTATAAAAGGGCCAGCTAAAAATTCATAAACTTAATAATTACACGGTTTTATAAACTTAACGATTCAATGACAATTTTTAAGATTAAATTTATTTTTAATTATTTTTAATTGGCGTCAGTAATCTGTTTTAATTACTAAAAGGGAGACTAAGACAAAGTGCTTGTTTAAAAATGAATGGATTTTTTAATGAGGCAGAAGCAAGGAGAAAAGTTCAAACATTTCTCTTTTTGTTAATTAGAACATTGAAATATATGGGTCATATTAAATGTTGAGCAAAAACACTTGTTAAGTGATAATGAGGCAATTTTAGTTATTCATTTATTCTTAATTAACAAACATTCAAGAGATATATGTTTTTGTAGATATTGAAGTTCAACAAAATTTAAATGGTCATATTGGTCATAAACAGAATTAGTTTAAAAAAATACGTCCTCAGAGTTTAAATTGTTAGAAAATGCAACAAGTACACACGTATATATTATAACGACACCCGGAATTAGATTATATTTAGAGATGATTCCGTTGAAGCGTTGGGGGTTTAATAGGGGTGAATATAGGAAAAAAAATTTTTTATAATATTTTTCAATTCCTCCCACCACCCCCACTCCATTATTAAAAGGGTTGATAAAATAAAATTGAGATTTCTACTTTAAATTTGATACATAGTATGTATTATAACGACATCTGTATTTAGATTATATTTTGAGATGATTCCGTTGAGAGGTTGGGGTTAAATAGGGGCAAATATGGGAAAATATGTAAAGCAAGCTGGTAAGTGTACAGAAACTTGGGATTTGATATATACTAAAAGCCAAGGCTTCAGATTTTTTATAACATATTTCAACTCCTCTGCTACCCCCACTTCATTATTAAAGGGGTTAATAAAATATAGTTGAGATATTCGCTTGAAATTTGGTGCGAGTATGTATTATAACGTCATCTGGAACTAGATTATATTTTGAGACGATTCCGTAAAATGAATAAAGCAAGGTGAAAGTTGAAATTTGGTGTATAATAGAAGCCAAGGCCTCACATTGTTTTGTAGTATCTCACCTCCCTCCCCCATCACCACCAACTCCACTCCATTACTATAGGGATTGATAAAATAAGATTGAAATATGTACTCGAAATTTGGTGCACGCATATATTGTAATGACACCTTATTGAGATGATTCCTTTAAAGGGAGGGGGTTGTAAACTGAGAAAAGTAGGTAGAGTACAGAAACTTCATTTTTGGCATATATGCTAGAAACAAACACCTCAAACATTTTTATGGCATTTGCCTCAAATATTATTAAATTTCTATGACCAATAATTTCCACATACTAGAGTGCTAAAATCAGGATGTGGAAGTAGTGATTCCTTAGGCAGCGGTTTTTATACAATTGTTGCACAATCTAAGGGTCCACTTAAATCAGGTTCTCTTCTGTATTGGTATCTGTCAAAAGTTTTGGAACTTCCAGAAGATAAGATATATTTACAACTAATAATAAAATATGTAGGATTAGGTGCTGAGGAAGTGGGTTTTATTACTAACTACTTAAATCATAAAAACAGAAAGTAGTACTTCTTTCTCCGATTCAATAAATATTTCTTTGTGTGCATCGTTGTTGCAGTTGTAATATCGTCTATAAATGTAAAATGGAAACATGTTATTTTAGATCACTAATAAATAACAGAAGCAACTAAGGCCACAAAATACTACCCTGTAGTCTACCTGAACTATTGGTAAGATTCAAGAAGACTATTGCATTAACTATGAAGACCATAGTATTCTAATTTAATTAGATGAATATCATAATCCACACAGTAAAGTGCCATGAAAATATCGACAAAGATTGTGACAACCTTATGCGATACATCTAAATTTCGGTGTATATGCAGTCTAAAAATGGTGCCATTGTTTCAAAAAGCTACAATTAATGAATCAGCAATGATTTTTACCAACGATACTGAGCGCTGACGTGCTAAGCACACCCAGTGGGTTATGCAGTAGTATTTTATTTAAAATAAAGACAGTTAGATCGAGTGCCTAATTTTCTTATTATTACACACGTGTGCAATACAAAATTTTATCCAACACTTTTTTTTAATGAAATTTTATTTGAATAATATTTTTATAAAGACAATACATTTAACAAATAAATTTTTGTTTGTAAAAAGCATTGTAATTGAGGTCAAGTAACGATTGTTATGGTGTTTACTGTTATTTATTGTTTACTAGTTTTTACACATAAACAATAAATGAAGTTAACAAATAATTATTAGTTTTGAAAAACTAATGAAAATTTTTATGTCCCGGATCAAATTAAATAGGAAGCAAATGAAGTCTCCATATTTCCAGTAGTCCTAATATTATGTATTTTCTACTTTATTATTAGTTTTCAATGTTCCAAATTAAATGCATTTTCCACTTTTTTAGTGTCAATTCTAAATTAATAGCATAAATGATTAGTGCTACTCTTAGAACGAATGTATTGCTTTATACAGTACGATTATTTAATATCCACAATTATCCTGAATTAATTTATGTAACGAATTTTGTTTGTTAAGTTGGAGACGAGCTTATATTTTACAAAATTGTCCTGTGATGTACAGGTTAGGTGTATGGAAAAGAATTTAAATCCCTATTCGTTAAATACGGAAGATTTTAGTATAGATGCCGTTGTATTTCCGAATATTACATACACATATATTGTAATTACATGATTTTTGAAAGGAGTGCACAGTTAAAAGAATGACTACAAGGCATTCAAAAGTCGAAGTTTGCAACCAGTTTGTTAGTGGGTGGTCTCTCCAAAAACATTTACAGGATAACAGCTTATTAAATATAAATCATTTTTGTCATGTACTTACATAATTATATGCTGTTTTATGAACACACAGATTCAGTTTTCAGGTTATGTACTTTCAGATTTGTTAACAAAAGCCTCATTCTTTTGATATATTATGGATTCAGATGATTTCTAAGTACTCATTGTGATTGTGCTGCAGGTACAGGCAAACTCGTTCGCTAGCCTGATTTGCAATTTACAAGGTACAGCGTGAGGTGATGAGACGTCATTCCTTTTAGTTTTTTAGCAGTAATGGCTATGGCTAAAGAGTTTTATTCGATACAATGTTTAGATTTTGTCAAATAGTTACTCATGAAAATAAACAAATTAAGCAAAGGGCTTAAAGTTATAGTAAGGTAAACACAATTTATCTAGCGGTTGACCCTTGAGCTGTGCAACTATTGTAATTTCAGTAAGAACTTTTCCTCATGTTGTATTAATGTTACTATTGTCTAACTTATGTCTGTTATTAAATAATCTCCTTTCCTTTTATTGTTTCATATATCACTTACTACTATCAGTAGGTACTAGTATATACATGCTTGTAAATGAGAATAAAACAAAATATATCTACTTAGTAAATATACAATTATTTATATCTCCACGTTTAACATTTGTAATATAACTTAGATTACATTTATACTTAAGTAATTACAATTCGAGCGATCTGGCGAGTGAATATATATTGTTCCAAAATATGTCGTGTGGTGTTTAAAAACTACTCAATTCTCTTGTTGAACATTGCAAAACTGTGAAAGTGGGTTAAAGTCAGCGTTCAGATTCGGATTTCAAATACAACAATCCAACATAGTAGTTTTTAAACAATCACAATATATACCTTAAAACAACACATTTATGCCCCAGGTCATCGATGACACTTTGAACTTTCATTCTTAATTTATAAACTTTATCAGATTTTATACAATCTGTAGCTTTTCTTTAAAGTTCCTCTTGAATTGCACCATATTTATAACCGTTGTCTCGTAACATTTTTCTCTTTTGACACAAGCTTCTTCTACACTCAACTCAAGTTTAGATACAAAAAATATCGAAATTGAGTAAAACACTACTATGTTTTTTACCACTATATTTGCACAAAAACGTGACTGCAGTTTCGACCCTTTTTAGGTCATTTTCAAACAATGATTAATTGAATCATTGTTTGAAAATGACCTAAAAAGGGTCGAAACTGCAGTCACGTTTTTGTGCAAATATAGTGGTAAAAAACATAGTAGTGTTTTACTCAATTTCGTTATTGTCATGGATTACCACAGAGTAACGGCTTCCTCAATCAATTTCCTTTTACAAAAAATATCAATAAAACCAATATAAACTGTTAATTTTTATACCAAATTGTTTATAGATTGCACTAACAGCACTTATTTTATCACAACCACCACCATTTTGATAGCTGGGTTTTAAGTTGCATGTTATGTTAACTTGATTCTAGTCTTGTAACACAGCAGTGTGGCCTACAATATAAGCCCACATTAAAAATAAAATTACTTTAACATGTAACAATTTACCATTAACAAAATGCTTGAAATACTACTGTAAAATCATTTCATTTTACTGCTTGCAATCAATTAACGTGTTCTAAGGTTTCTGTTATTTATTTCTTCTATAGTAATTTTCTATAGAATAGAATATATAAGTGGGGATAAAAGAATTAATCGATTTATTTTTTTGGTAGTATTATTTGCACTATCAATAATATTATTAATTATTAGGCCTAATTTAATTTCAATTTTATTGGGCTGAGATGGTTTAGGGTTAGTTTCATATTGTTTAGTGATTTATTATCAAAATATGAAATCATTTAATGCAGGTATATTAACTTCAACTTTTCTTAGAAAAAATAATCAAAAGTAATTTTCAAGCGAACGGATTTTGTATTCAAAATATTTTTAATATCCATTCCCGGCTTCAATTCGCATCTACATAACAGACAAATGCCCTTTCTTGTTATACCTTCTTTGTCTTATCTGACGTTTACCGGATAAGAAGAACCCACTATGTAAAATTATCTTTTAGAAATGCTTTGACGTAAATTTAAAATGTAAGAAGTACAAAAGGACAAAATAAAAGGTGACACGGAAACTTTTCATAATAAATCCCTAACGTTAAAGTCAGATGGTGTTTATTGCGAAAAACGTCACTAAATGCGGAATAAAGACGGAAATGAAAGGCTAAGTCAGGGTCGCAATGGCAGATAAAGATGATATGTGGCTGACAACAACTACCGGACCAGCTATAGCTTGATAGAAGAACCCCCAGAAGTCGTTAGGTAGCGCTGAATGGCACTTCCCACGTATTGACAATATGCGACAGAGGCATGATATGAGTTGAGCGAAAGAAAACAAGAAGTATACAACCAAATTAATAATAATAATAATAAAATTCATTTTCCAAATGATACATATGATAAATGACACAGACGATACTTCACAATAACAATATATCCAAATATTCATATGTTACTTTCGCATCCACGTAGTGGATTGGAAGTACAGTAATCGTAATCAAAATTTCATTTTTTTTTTGTTGAAGTAGGTTTAGGATGTCCTGAAACGTCGAGATTTTAAATTTGAGCGAAAATAATTTCTCTGTCTGTAGGTCGGTCTATAACTAAGTAAAGCAAGTTGGTGAGAATACAGAAACTTGGGATTTGGTGTATAAAGTAGAAGTTAAGGCCTCAGATTTTTTATAATATTTTTCAACTCCCCCACCACATTCACTACATTATTAAATGGGTTGATAAAGTAAAATTGAGATATTTACTTGAAATTTGGTACATATATGTATTATAATCATATCTGTAATTAGATGATATTTTGTGACGATTCCGCTGAAGAGTTCGGGGGTAAGAAGGGGCAAATAGGGAAAAATAAGTAAAGTAAGCTGGTAAGAGTACAGCAACTTAGATTTGGTGATACTAGAAGTCAAAGCCTCATGGTTTTTTGATATTTTTCAACACCTTCGCTACCCCCACTCCATTTTTAAAGGGGCTGATAAAATTAAATTGAGATATTCACGTGAAATTTGGTACACGTATATTATAATGGCACCTGAAACTAGATTATATTTTGAGATGGTTCCGTTAACGGGGTGGGGTGTAAGTGGGGAACATGACTAAGGCAAGTTAATAAGAGTACCTACAGAAACTTGCGAGCCAGGGTCTCAGACTTCTTTACCGTATTCTCCAACCGCCTCCACTCCATTATTTAAAGGGGTTGAAATTTGGTACACGTATGTATTATAATGATATTGAGATGATCCCGTTAAAAGGGAGGGTGAGGGGGGCAGAGTAAACTGGGAAAAATGAGTATAGCAAAGCTAATAAGACTCCAGAAACTTCATTTTTGGCTTATATGCTAAGAACCAACCCCTCACATTATCTTATGACGTCTGCCTCAAGTATTATTAAAATTCTATGACCAATCATTTCCACATACTAGAATGCAATTATAGTCAAGATGTTCCTTTAAAGAGACTTGGAAAATTTGTATTCGGAAGCAGTGATTCCTAAGGCAGCGGTTTTATATGATGATATAATTAAAAATATATAAATGTAGCAAATATTATGTTATTATATATACTCTTCGCAGATTTAAAACGAAGAATATATTGCGTTCGATCGGTACGTTTCTAAAACCGGTAATATTCCTTGTAGAGGAAAAAAATTTATATCACTGTGTTGGTGATAGAATTCTGAACTTTCAAAATGTCCGTCCGTCCGTCTGCATGTATGTCTGTCACGTTTCTTGTAAGCACGAGAACTTAAGTCAGATTGTATTGAAATGTGCAGAGTAAGCTAGTGTTATCTAGAGGAAGAACTCTATTGTTTTTGAACACAATAGACCAATAAATAAAAAGTTATACATTTTTCAATGCAATTTTCTTCTTTTATATTTTGTAATTAAACAAAAAATGTCTAAAACGAATATTATTTACAAAAAAAACTGTGCAGAGTATCCTATAGAATGTGCAACAAATATACAATAGGTGCAGTAAATCGGTGAAGAGTATAATAGTTAGCTTGTTTTGGCATATAATTCAAAAGAAAATGTAGAAATTTAATAAATCTGTCAATAAAATATTGATTGAAGGAGCCGTTACTCTGTGGTAGTTAATAATTTGGCACAAGTAACTAAATAAAACACACTACAATGTTTTCTACCACTACGTATTTATAAAAATTGCGACTGCAGTTTCGACTTACAAAGCCATTGTCAAGCAGTGAATCAAAAATGACTCAGTACATTACTTACAACAATGAAAATATTAATAAAAATAAAAATGCAATTGCAAAATCAAATTCTTTGGGAAAAGTACCCATGAAACAAGAAAAAAAGTTAAATTCAATCAAATATTGGCCAAGTCAAAGGAATTGAGCCAAAGTGCATCGCGGTGCGAAGAGAGGGGTAAATCAACTCCAGCCATGCCGTAGTTTTCGATACGCGCCAATATTCTAGACGGTCTCGGATGATTAGGGGTCGAGCTTGAGCTCTTTGCCCCAACCATCTCCGTAGACCTGGACCGGCCTCGTAAGGGGTGAGCCCGCTTTTTACGACTACCCCCCTACAAACGCAGACGGTGTAGACGAGTTTAGCAGACCTCCCCTGGTCCTGGCTGTTGGACTCTGCCAGCTGGATCGTTTCTTCTGGCGCTCTTCTTTCTTGGTTTTCTTTCTTCGCTGACATGTATTAGCTGTAGACTCACCGCGTATCATTTTTATTAAACTGCAAACCGCTGCAAGTAATATAATAAGAAAATTATATTTGTTTATAAATACAGACTGATAAGAAATAGGTTAAGGTTCAATTTGAGCTATTTTGAAAACTATTTATTTAGCCGTTTTTCGTAAAATTAGCTAAAGGACAAAATTACTGATAGTTCAGTAAAAAATGGAACAATCGAAAATATATATTTTTTGTTTTGTAGATTTTTAAATGATCTGCGTACAGTAAAATTCTTCCATTATTATAATTATTGACCGAAATATAAGCAATTGCAAAAGCGCATTCATGAAAAATCGTCAGAAATGTAGGTTAATCATCGAAAACAATTTTTTTATATCATTACAAAGTGCACTTGAAAACAAAACAATTATCTAAGATCATCGCGACGGCATAAACTGACCAAATTTTGAAAATTTCAACGAAGTACATATTTTGACCGTTCTGTTGCACTTTGTTTGCGGAAAATTGGTAGGCCGATTTAACGTGTTAAGAACCATATTTTCTGATTTCTTTAATGATTTTTTTATTAATTTTAAAGATTTTATTTAATATTTATTTAACAAAACAAATATTACCTAATATTTGCGGTTTAGTCCAATAAGAATAGTGAACTTTTTCTTGACTAAAAACGATTTTTTTTAAGTGCATTTTTTGAAGGGAAGTTACAGGATGCATAAAAATCGCTATATAACATTTCTATTCCTAGAATTTCTCTTTCAAAACTAATTTGGACTCCACAAAATCGTAATAATAATTATTAAATGAGTAATCACTATTTTACAGTGTAAACCTACAGAAACGGACAAAATTCATATCTTTGGTATGCGTCATTTTTCAAAAAAATCCTCGAACAGGTCGATTTTAGTTTTGTAAATGCTACATTTTGTCACTATATAAAAATTTATGACGTCATTGATTTTTGAGTTATGACGCCATCATAATTTTTTTTTAATGGAAACAGACATATTTGTTCAGTAGTTTTTGGCGGTATATTCCTTTAGCTTTCTGGTGATATAAAAAAATATGATATTACTTGAGCCATTATTTTGGAAAAGTTAAATTTATGTAAAAATGGCTGACCTTTCGCAAATTCACGAGTAATGTCCCACTTTCTTATGGACTGATAAATCTTGTTGCCTACATTTTTGTTTTAACTAGCATGAAAACATTTGACATAAAAACAAAACAAAGGAAATAATAAAAAAACAATCACTTTAACAACAGAAAGATACAGGCCTTTTTGGGTAAAGTATCGATAACTTTTTTATTCCTGGCACGTGTGGAACCTCAGTTTTGTGACACTTCTGAGACAGTGTAAAACTAGTGAATGCAATGCCACTTTTAAGTGAAAGAGAACGCCTAGAACTTTTGATGATGGTTGGATATGGTGATAGGCTGAGAACTCATCAGGAAGCATGTGATGTTTTCAATGCCAAGTATCCCGAAAAGCAAATTTCTAGATCCACTGTAAGTAGATTGATGGCTAGATATGATGAATCTGGCAGTGTAGCTGACCTCCCTCGATCTGGTCGCCTTAGCACAAGCAACGAAACCAAATTAAATATTCTTCTAGAAAGTGAGGAAAACCACCATCTTTCACCAATGCAGCTGGCTTTAAATCATAACGTGAGTCAAACTTCTGTTGTACGTCTATTGAAAAAAGAAAAATACCGTCCAGACAAAGTGCAATTAATCCACGAATTGAATGAGGACGATCCAGAATGGCGCTTACAGTTTTGTGAACAGTTGATGACCTTGTGCGATGAAAACCCAAATTTTTTAAAGAACATTGATTTTCCGATGAAGTTACATTTTTTTAAAGGGGACTGTATATTGGCATAACTGTAGGTATTGGTCACGCGAAAATCCTCATTGGACTCAAGAAACCCATACACAGCGACGAGGCAAAGTAAACGTGTGGACACTTATGACTGGTGATCGTTTATTGGGACCTTTTATTTTTGAAGAAAATCTTACGGCCGCAAGATATTTACAGTTTTTGCGAGTTCAGTTGGTGCCAGCCTTAGCAGTTATGTTTCCGAACAATGAAGATGGAGATATTCCTGCTGAAACCGTCTGACTTCAGCAAGACGGGACCCCACCACTTTTTGGGATAGCGGTCAGTTTTTAGATGACACTTTTACTGAAAGATGGATAGGTCGTCGAGGTCCAATTGAGTTGCCCCCTCGTTCAACGGATTTAACCCCCTTAGACTTTTTTCTTTGGGGTTACTCAAGGTCAAGGGTGTATTTTAACAGACCGGATACCATAGAAGAATTGTAAGAGAGAATTGGCTTGGAGATGGGGCGAATTGCCCATGAGATGATTCAGAACAGCGTGCAAAGTGTCTACCCCCGTCTTGGTCAATGCCAAATGGTTGGAGGATCGCAATAAGAGCAACGGAGACGATTTTTTTCTCACAATTACTCATGTAATTTATCAATCAAAAATTTTTATTTTTTTCTAAAAGAATGGCTTAAGTAATATCAATTTTTCTTATATCACCAGAAAGCTAAAGGAATATATCACCAAAAACAGTAAACAAAAATATCTGTTTCCATTAAAAAAAATTATGATGACGTCATAACTCAAAAACCAATGACGTTATAAATTCTGGTATAGTGATAAAATGTAGCATTTACAAGACTAAAATCGACTTGTTCGAGGATTTTTTTGACATGTGACACATATCAAAGATATGAAATTTGTGCGTTTCTTTAGGTTCACACCGTATAACCATTAATGGAGATGGCAGCAAACTGGGCATTCCTAGCAAACCAAGGTTTGACCTTGCTTACTGCGATATGATTTTCGTTGTATATTCTTTAAAATGTAGTTTGGATTCTACTACAAGCTTAAATCTGCTTAAAAACACTTAATCTTGTCTAAATTTAAAGAGTTCTGGAGATAATCTATAACGTGAGAGACAAATATTTAAAACATTTTATTTTTCAACACAATGTGTTTGTATAGAATGAAGTATTATACGTTACAGGTTCCCTTTTTTAATACTGTTTTAAAATTTGGTCCCATTATTGGAAAAATCGTATTACAAAGTTGGATTAAATTGAAAGTTAAGTAAATTAGACGGGTTCAGTTAGGTTATAATGATAATGGACGTTACCAGAAAGTTTTCGGGAAGTTTGTTTTAAACTTTGATGCTTTTCTGATCAATACTCGTTAGTCTAGTGTTCATCAACAAACTCATTGTAAACATGGAAATTAAGTGGTTTTAATTAAATCGGAAATAACAGCAAATAAATAAGTTTCTACTATTGCTGTGTACGATAACAAGGAAATAAATGTTGTTTACCAAGCGATTATTTTGGAATCGCGTAAAACAAGATATCCAGATTTATAGCTTCTCACTAACAATTGATAAAGTCGTAACCGAAGCAACCAAACGTATACTGGGTGCGCCAAAGTTCTGAATTTGGTCGATTACGGCTGTATTTCAAATGGTGGAAATATATTGTCTATAGATTATTTTCTTGATTTTCAATTCTGAATAACCAGAAAATATGTACAATTATACAGGTTATTCCGTTTTCGTTGTCCGGGCAACAACTTCGTTATTTTAAATGGAACACCCTATATTTTTTTCCTTTATCGAGTTACCCATCTAATTATATTTATAACTCTATTAAGGTGGTAGGTACTTAAAATGAACCGTTTACGATATAAAAAAGATTTTTTGACAAAAAGTGAGGTTTGCGGATAAGTTTTTGAGTACCTCTGATTTCATAGACAAGAAATTCTGCTTATACTGTTATGTTGGGCATATTAAGGGCTAGTAGGGCAGAAACATTATTAATATTAATCTTATACAGAGTGCTGAAAAAATTGAGTTTATTTTTTCGCTAATAAAAAAGGTCGTAATTCAATTTTTTCAAATGGGACGTACTATTTTCAGTTCTGTCATCTAATGAAGTGTTAAATTATCTTTCAATTGATATATCATAGTAGGTATTTACCTTTAGGAGTTGCATACATATTAAGGTTAATTGTCTGGATCAGACTAATTGTGTAGTAGTAGGTACAAGCAGTTTTCTATAATTAATTATTAGTCTTCTGAAATATTATTTTTTTACTTAGAATTGTTGGACACAGAATTGAAATTAATACCAGCACATATGTAATAGAGAATTTACTCATAATAAAAAAACAATTGTTTTAACAAATGTTCAAAATGTTCACATTTCGATCGAGACACATCTGAATCCTCTTCCTAAATGAATGACGCATTTCTTGCAGCATCTGCGGAGTAATGGATGCAAAGGCACGTCTGATCTTATTTTTCATGTCATCTACAGTGGTAGGAGTGTCGCGATAAACTATATCCTTTACATAGCCCCATAAAAAAGTCCATACCTGTCAGGTCGGGCGACCTTGCAGGCCATGCTATTGCTGCGCCACGCCCTATCCACATATCATTGAAGTTGCGATCTAACCATTCTCTGACATTTGCTGCAAAATGAGGCGGAGCTCCATCTTGTTGAAACAACATTTTTTGCCGTATATCAAGAGGAACGTTTTCTAGGAGAACCGGCAATTCATTTTCTAAAAAATCGTGATATATTCTTCCATTTAAGGGTCCATTAAAGAAATGAGGTCCAATAACAATCGGCCCTACTACAGCACCCCATACATTTAATGACCACCTCTGTTGGGAAACTGTTTTTAATAAATGAGGATTCACATCTGAATAATAATGAAAATTGTGTCTATTGACACAACCATTTTTGTGAATGTAGCCTCATCAGAAAACATCAAACACCTTATGAAATCGGGATCGTTATCGAGCATGAAACTAGACTATTCACAAAAATTCACCCTGTTTAAAAAATCATCTTCAAGTAATTCTTGGTGTAATTGAATTTTGTAAGCATGGAATTTATTTTTCTTTACGATCCGCCTTACTGTTGTCCTGCTTATGTCAAAATTATTGCTCAATTCTCTACTACTGGTGGTAGGATGTTCAACTAAGGATATCATAACCCGATATTCATTTTCCTCAGTCATTTTTCTTGCTGGAACTTCATGAGGTTTGTACTGCACTTCACCAGTTTCGATAAATCTGTCTCTAAGATTACTAAATGCAGGTTCTAAAGGGTGTCTCCTTTCAGGATATGTGGTTTTATAGACTCGGGATGCTAAGAGGATGTTCCTTGAGCACTCCCCCAGAATAAAAATCATGTCAACCATTTCTTCCCGCGAATAATTCATATTTATTTTGAAACACTTCTTCACTGGACAAATCAATAGACAAACATAAACTAACGACAAGCTAGAATGTGCAAATACCTAATACGTTCCACTCCTGGCAAACCTAGAATTACATAGCGGGTTACAACGTGAATGAATGAGATGGATTTATGCTAAGCTTCAAGACAAACAACGATAGATATAATTTGCAGGGATGTCAAGTTAATAACGGTGTCCACACCCCAGATTAGTAAAGTGGGAGGTTGCCTACTAACTTTTCAAGGGAGAGTCAAGACGCCATATTGCGCGTCATTGTGCCTGCCCTGTGTTTGAACAAAGTTTTTCTGTATGATTTCATTTTGAATACGAGTAATTTACAACACTAAAACTTAGGTCGAAAAGAAAAACACGGGGATATTACATAAATTACACGTTTTCAATATGAAATCATACAGAAAAACTTTGTTCAAACACAGGGCAGGCACTATGACGCGCAATATGGCGTCTTGATTCGACCTTGAAAAGTTAGTAGGCTACCTCACTCATGTTTACTAATCTTGGTCCACACCATCGCCTCGGCGCGGAGCGAACAAACTCAACACGTGGCATCAACGGATGTATCACCTCTCTGTCTACATATGCCACCATGAGCGGTATGCTTTGAAGATTGTCGTGCCAGCTCGTAAAAGTTGAGTTTGCACGACAAACATCAAGGCATACCGCCCAAGTTAATTTATGTGATGTAATGTTATGTAAAATTATGTGAATTTCAGTCAGACAGATATTTAACCTTAATATCTATGCAACCCTTAAAGATAAAATGCCTACTATGATATATCAATGGAAAGATAATTTAACACTTCATTAGATGACGGAACTGAAAATAGTACGTCCCATTTGAAAAAATTGAATTACGGCCTTTTTTATTAGCAAAAAAATAAACTCAATTTTTTCAGCACTCTGTGTAAGATTAATGTTAATAACGTTTCTACCCTACTAGCCCTTAATATGCCCAACATAACAGTATAAGCAGAATTTTGAAAACTCTCTTGTCTACGAAATCACAGGTACTCAAAAACTTATCCGCAAACCTCACTTTTTGTCAAAAAATCTCTTTTATATCGTAAACGGTTCATTTTAAGTACCTACCACCTTAATAGAGTTATGAATATAATTAGATGGGTAACTCGATAAAGGAAAAAAATATAGGGTGTTCCATTTAAAATAACGAAGTTGTTGCCCGGACAACGAAAATGGAATACCCTGTATAATTGTACATATTTTCTGGTTATTCAGAATTGAAAATCAAGAAAATAATCTATAAACAATGTATTTCCACCATTTCAAATACAGCCGTAATCGACCAAATTCAGAACTTTGGCGCACCCTGTATAAGGAATTATATACATTCATAGTGTTATTCTTAAAATTACGACTGGTTATGGTGGGTAATCATATAGCATGTAGGATGAGTACAATTAATCATCATTTTATTACTTTGTGTGTAAAAATCATATAAAACATCCAAAGCAATTTTATTTTCACTAATAAATAGAGGTAGTAGAGAGTGAACAGCCCGCTATGAAGCATTTTAAAGGAGGAGGGGTCGAATAAAGGGTATACAAAAAAGAAAAACAGATTATTATGTAAAATTTTCTGCTGGATTTGAATTTGGGGTTCACCAGTTAATTAGGAATTGCGAAATAGGAGAAAAAAACATATTTTGTCAAAACTCGGAAAAGCATGAAAATGTGTATTTTCTAATTTCTCACTCAGTATCTCGAGCCTTGTGAGAGATATTGATCTCAAGTTTTATAAACATATTGCTCTGATACTGTTCTTGGTTGATGTATGAAGCATAATTTTTTTACCGTGACATCTTTTTTATAAAAAATATATAAACTATTACATGTTATGCAAAAATACGAACACATTGTAAAATACAGCAAGCTAGAAACTTTTTTATTATTAAAGACAGAAATATAATATAACGACAAAACGTGAAGTATAAAGGTTAAGGAAGTTTTTGGAAACTATGTTTCTCTTTGTTGCTGTTTAGTCGCAAGTGAATTGTTAAAAAAAGTAATGATCATATGAACTAGTACATACATAAAAAATTAATTGCCAAGAGAAAGGTGAAGACAATAATATAACAAAATATATTTAAAAATCTACTGGAAGATTATACAACATTTTCACATAAACTCATAAGTGGACATAAATCTGTAACTATACCTATTTACTGAACATTTTTAATAAACATTGAAACATCTTATTTATCTATTTTGTGTGTTAAGCTACTTACTGCTATTGCTAATATCATAATGTCTCCTATTAAAATAATATTAATTGGTGAATTAACGCAAATAGGAAATATTTGCGTTAATTCTCCAATTAATATTTTCTGTTGGGGGAAGGAATAATTTGAATAATTGTAGGCAACATTTAACATCCTTAATAAAGAGCACTATAGCTATTGGTATGAATAATGTAAAAAAGATATTAATGCACTGGCTGTATTTATACGTGAAATAAATTATAATCAATTATTATTAGATGGAAAATTTATTGCATTTAAGTGTCGTAAATTTAATCATCATACGGTTTTCTTAATTCCTTTTATACACAGAATCTCTTGATTTTAGTTCAAAAAAAAATATTTATGATATTTCAGTTCATGAACTATCATATCTATACAGGTACCACCATGTCCTTGAATTTTATTTAGCAATAAATTATTTGTGTCTTTTTAGCCCTTTTTAAAACTTGTATTTGTCTATTAAAAGTGGGAACTGGGATGAGTTTCCTATTTCCCTTAAATCCCTGTCTTTATCTCACAGAAAGCACGCCTTTGTAATAATATAGTGAATAATATTTTTTGCTCTAGTTCTTAAATAAAGTGGTTTAGTTCTATTTAGAGGCAGCTCCCTTTTTTTCTAAAATTCTGGCGTCTAGGAACTCCTAGATTGTGCGTGAAACACGGGATTTTTACTTAAAAATAAGTGCTTGTTTTGCAGTTCTGTGCCCAGTGTTATGGAATACAAATCCGTTGTTGTATTTACCGCCTCTTTTTATTAATCAAAAGCCTCACTCGTTATATTTTGTTTGTCATATGTTATATTCTACGATGCATTTTACAATTTTTGGCCAACATGTACGGGTTTTCATATTTTTTGTAAAAAATAAATCAATTGACGAACTCGAAATTCGAATCCGCCAGGAAATTTTACATATGAATCCAGTTTTCGTTTTTGTATACCTTTTAGTTGACCCCCCCTTGTCGATTTCGACACCGTAGATCCCCTACTAAGACTACAACACATTATTTTAAGTATGCTTAATTTTCAAATTCCTAGACCGGCATCTAGACACAACAATTTATTTCACTTGCCTTTCTCAAGGACAAACGTAAAAATATTTTCTTGTATCCAGCAGATGTGCAGTATGTACAATAATTTAAATAATCGATTAGATAAATTCACTTGTAGTCTTACAGACATAAAGAATCTGTCTCTAATTTAAATTTTGTATTTTGTTCCTTTTTGTTGACACAAGTAGCCTCACCGTGTACTACACTTCTTGCATAAGCTGTATATTTTTTATGTATGTATATTGTATATGCATATTTATACTAAAATGTATTATATACGTTTAGTTTAGTTAGTTGTCTCTTGGATTAATTCACATGTATTCATGTATAATTTTTCACAAATTACTATTTTTAATTTTAGCTTCTATCTCCTATTCTGTAATTGGGTTTTTTAACCTGTTGAATATTGTATCAAATAAATAAAAATAAACAAATAAATAAAATAAATAAACACGATTTTACGGTGCAGGATAGTACGCTTTGGCAGTGATATCTATCACTAAGCTCAGAATTTGTAAATGTGGCACAAATAACGTATTCTCTGGGTGGAGAAAGGAATATAAATAAGGCACTAAAAAAAAAAAAAGAAAAAAAAATGGAATATTTTGAACACAGCCCATGCCAGAAAGCGGCAAGGTCTCTTAAAACTAGTTACGTAATTAAAAGTTATCGGTGGAATGAATCCAAAAAGACGCAATACTTCTTGGTTAAGAGAGATTAAATCACCATATGAAAACATCATAATGTTTAGACATAGTCAACAAAACCAAGAACATGAATATTTAAAAAATGTGTCAATTACCCAATACTCTCTAGATCCTGGATTCTGTTTTAGCCCAACCTTTAAGTCACGCCGCAAGGAGACAACGACCAAAACATCCAAATCGCACGATCCCAGGGGTATCATGCAAACAACCAGCTCGGTATCCTTGCCCTAGCCCGTGTCGGCCTCTGACGCTAAAATAAGCGCCTTTGGCCGAACGCAATCCTTGAGCTACACAGTTCACACTTTCTTCCGACGAAATCGGAGCACGTGATGTCAATTGAAACCCTGGGCTTTCGACTAGTTAACACCCCCCAAACTCCTCCATCCGAGAGAGCTCGGCAAGAGTCGTTCTCTCTCACGGCAGACTAAAGACGCTCCCGGGAGCCGACATGCCAGCGAAGAAAGAAGACCAAGGCAGAAGAAACGACTCAGGACCAGGGGAGGTCTGCTAACATCGCCTACACCGTTAGCATTTGCAGGGGGGGGGGGGGGGGTGCTGGGCGAAAAAGCAGGCCCACTCCTTACGAGGCCGGTCCAGGTCTACAGCGATGGTTGGGGCAAAGAGCTCAAGCTCGACCCCTAATCATCCGAGACTATCATATTTACTTAGGAATATTGGCGTTACCCAATACAACCCTTTGGGAATGAACATGTATTTTTTTAAATATTGTATAAATTGTGTCACGATGTGGACGTATGAAAACATTATCACATAAACCTGCAGTGGAACGGTTTATATTCGCCTAATAATGTAGTCATATCTACCATTTCGGTATTAGAATAACTCATATTATCATTGTTAACAGTAAATGATATGCATGAAAGCAGTTGAATGGAAATGACAGTTGTTGCTACAGCTGAATTTCACAGATGCCATTGATTCTCGTATGTATTTCTCTTCTATTAAAATAACTTTCACAATATATTATTTTGCCAAAATAATAATTAGACTTAAGAGTATAAAAGGAAACACAAGTTACTACTTTATGTAGAACGGAAATTAAGAGGTGATAAAATCCATGTTTTTTCTCGATATTGGTCTTTTCATTCTTTTATTCACATAACAATGTTTTTAGTATTTTCAGATTCATTTAAAAGTGGTTACTGAAACGGAAAAGAAGTACAGAAAATTGTATAATTAAATTTTCTGTACAAAAATAATACACTTAAACAACCATACGCGTACCATTAAAAAGGGGTGAAAGTAGACTTGATTTTGAAATATTTTACTTCAAATCATTCTCCTTTAATATACGTACCGTAAGCGTAATCTCTAACCATTTGTATGACATGAAAAGAAAATATTTTTTCATTTAATTTTAGAAGGCTTCATAGGGATGAGATTTTAGATAGAGTTAAATTAGGTTGAAAAAATTTTTCCTGACACGCAGAATTTGTGGTTAAGTGACAGACATATGTTTTGAATACACCTAGTCTAGTACACGTTGTAATACATTTCCGTTATCTTACACATCTTAACATTTTAATGTGCTCTATTAAAAACAGCAGTAACATTTCATCGTAAAATTATAATAAAACATGACAATTTGCATGCCTCCCAAAGCAACAATTTTAGTTTTAAAATAATCTATCCTAAAAACTTATTTCCAAGACTTCTTATAAACGTAAATAGTTTGGAAGGACTCTATGAAGCCGATTTAAAACCTTTAAAAGAATTACAGGGGCCCCTCTAGAGAAGTGCCTATATGCCCTACATGCCTCTTTTTAAAAATACTATTAAACCTTTCAAGTTTTAATGAATTATCTAAAGCTTTACATTATAATCTGGGCAAAGGTAAACCAAATCCTTTTATGTCTAAGATTGATTTATTACCGATGTTTGTTTGCTTCATTAAAACTCTAGCAAGCAGTTGGTTTTATGAAGGTTCGATCTGAAACTTAATGATTTCAAAGCATATTAGATTTATAGCAAATCATTAACAATCACCTCAACTTAATTTCATAAAGCAATGATAAAACCACAACATTTGCTTAATCTCTATAAAACTTGATCCTCCTAACTTGAACTTAACAGCTGTAAAGTTTCATTGGAGGCTTGACAAATACCTCCATAAGTCAATCATATGCCAATAAAGACTCAATGTCAATTTCAATTTATTTATTTATGAATTAAGATGTATCATGTTACAAAGAGATGGGGACCTAAATTGGGTAATTTGTCTTGTGCCCAGTGTTACAATAAACTAAACAAAATATACATTTTTATTAACAATGTAGACGACAGACAGAAAATAAAAAGAAAAAATATTATGCCTAAAGCGTTTGAAAAGTATATCTAATTGTGTTACTATAAGTAAAATTGGTATTGACAGGAAAAAAATTGAAAAAAGTGGAAAAAAAGACTAAAAGACTAAAAGATAATTTAGTTTTAATGTAAGTTCTTGAAGGCTTTCTTAAAACCCTCTTTAGGGCAAAACTGACTTTAAGTGCATTTGTCATTTAATGAATCTGGCATATATAAGTGATTTATGAGGTGACTATTATAAAACACCGACAAAATCTAAATAAATCTAAAAAGCATATAAATTGTTACTTGGGATTGTGATCTCACTTTGTATAACTAATCCCCCAATGTCAATAGGAATATTCTACCACGCTATTTCATAAACCCTTCGAACTTGAAACAGAATTTTGAAGCCTGACGGAACTTATCATTTTGATACGAAACGGTCAACATTCACTCATACACACATACGCACATGTACACAATAAACATATAAATTGTTTTAATTCAATGTTTGAGTCCAGTGGATGAAAAGAATTATAGTACAGTTTTCTTACTATAATTATCACAAATTTTTGGCTGACGATACGAAAATCTATCAATCATTTTCTTTAAAAGATGCACAAATTGCTAAACAGAGATTTGATAACGACTTAGCGATCCTTAGAACAGCTGCTTTCGAAAATTCGAAGTCTGTTCTATTGTTAGTCGAGCAAAAATAAGATTGTTTAGTGTTAAGGAATAGTTTTGATATTGCAATTAACGTCTCTAATAATAACTTCTGATAGTATTCGGATAGTGATAAGAAATCTTCTACCACCTTACGACGTCTTTGTCAGTATACTCAAAAAAGAGTGAAGAATACACACAATGTCCTTTTTCTACATAGACGTCATCTATACGCAAAGATCAAACAGTCGCTTTGTGATGCTCTTGTGCAATTGTGCATCTCAGTTTGCTTTATTAATTGCTTATTGCTCGCATATTCAAGGTGGACAGTCAATATCGCCTCAACCGCAACCGTCTGAAATTTGTAAAAATTTGTCAGATGACTATTGTAGCAGGTAAAAAGTGGCATATTTAAAGATTATATTTAAATATACAGGGTGTTTCATTAAGAGGTGGCAAGCTCTAATAATTATTTGTACAGATCAAAAGTAAAATCTGTGAAAGAACGTATTTTCATAAATTAGACCGTCGTTTTACTTTGAATGAAGGTCATCTACTAATTTCAGAGCCTTTCAAAGTCGAACCTACAGGGTATTCTCTATGATTATTCAAATTATGCTCAACATTTTTTTAAGATATTTTATTCTCACATACACACGAAATCACACTTTTATTTTGTCATCCCTTTAACAATGGAGTGGGTGGTGGTGGCGGGGGTGGCAGATGTCATAAGAAAATTTGAGGCCTTAGTTTCTAGTATATACACAAAATTCCAAATTTATGGACTTTTGCTAGTTTTCCTTATTTATTTACCTCTATTTACCTCCAACCCTTCAACAGAATGAGCTCAAAATATAACCTCGTTCTATATTCCGTTATAGTACTTATACCAAATTTCAATCCATTATCTTAATTTTATTTTGTTAACACCGTTAATAATGGAGTTTGGGATGACAGAAGTTATAAAAATAATTGTGACCCTGGCGCACCGCACAGTGCACATCGCACCTCGCCCCTCGCACATCGCACACCTCCTAGCCTGGTCTGCATAGATCTTTTTTGTCACGTCAGTTATCTGTGGGCATCCAACAGTTCAATATGAACACTTCATTAACATCATATTTCGGCGAAGAAAATATTGTACTAGTCTAACTTTAAAAAGAGGTATATGTACGAAAAGAAACGAAAATTCCCATTACCAGAAAATGAAAGAATTTTTGGTGAATTTTACCACATTTATAACGATTTAAAGCAGCATTCAGAGCGGTAGTTTGGATACACGAAAATTGATATTAATACATTCGACTATATTTTGAGCAAAATTATCCACTAGCAAAAACACAAATTTACGAAAAATACTTTTTTACGCGCTATTCGACAAACTTCGCCTTCTAGCGCCTAAGCCCTTAGTTTTGTAATAAGAAAGCAAGTAGTTGTAGAGCAATACATTTTCGTTCAAATAGAGCGTCATTTTAAGTGTAAAAACAAATGAATTATATGTACATTTTTATAATTGAAATAGTAAATAAAAAATAGTTCGCCTCAACTAAAGAAACATTTTCGAATGAATAATTTTAAATTATTTCAATTAATGTTATCGTCACAAACAAGAAGTTTTAAATTATGGTTGATATTATATGACCAATGAACGCAGAAATAAAAAAGTCTGTTTTTAAAATATTTTATTAAACGCATGATTAATTATTTAAGATACAACGCAGGAACACAGGAAATATCGTGTCCAAGATGTCAAATCTTTTAAACGTTTTTTTTAATGTTAGTGTAGAATCATATATGGTTTCGATCATAGAAATAGTTCCAATTTAATATATAGCCTATTACTTGTCTCAAATATAAAATTAATAATTTCAAATAAGAAACACTTTTAATAAAAAATTCGAATGATAACTGAAATAAAATAAAAAATTGGCTCGAAAAATTGCATTTAAAATAAAGTAGAAATAGGAATAAAACATTTCAAATAATTAATTGATATGTCTCAAATGTTCACAATTTTTATGTAATTTTCACTCGAAACACCTTTTGGTGTATTTATCGTGAAGTTTATTTTATGATGTCATGATATTTATGAATTTTAATACGAAATGAATTATACTAATTGTTCATATATTGTTCGGCTATTTCTGTCCATAATTTTATTAAATTAGACTTCTGTAGTTATATCTATCTGTTTTGTTGCAAATAGGGATTCACAGACACAGTATCATCAGTGCTAAAAAGTCTGCGATGTGCGAGAGGCGCTGTGCGGAGCTCAAGTTGTTGATTTGGGCTCTCTCATTTAAAGGAATTGTTTCATTTAATTTTACTGTGCGATATGAGAGGTGCGGTGCGATGTGCTAGGTGTGGTGCGCCGACGTGGCCATGCACTTACTAGCTTGCTTTACTTATCTACTCCTATTTACCCCTGCCAATCCTTCAATGGAATAAGCTCAAAATATTATCTATTTCCAGACCTCGTCATAGGTGTACCAAATAGGTGTACCAAATATCAAGTTACTATCTTAAACCGTGCCAGAGAAAACGTGCGTACAGGAAAGTTACAGACAGACAGACAGAAATTTAAAAAAATTAAAATCTCGTTTTATGACATTCTAAACCTATTAAACAAAATATTTTAATTTCTTTTTACGTAGAAGCGATAAGAGATATTATAGAGCAGTCATCGGGATAAGGCTCGCGCCAATATTCTTGACTAAAGATGACGGTCTCGAATGATTAGGGGTCGTGCTTGAGCTCTTTGCCCCAATGATCGCTGTAGACATGGACCGGCCCCGTAAGGGGTGGACCTGCTCTTTGGCCTACCCTACCCGCAAATGAGGACGGTGTAGGCGATGTTAGCAGACCTCCCCTGGTCCTGGCTGTTGGACCCTGCCAGCTGGGTCGTTTCTTCTGGCGTTCTTCTGTCTTGCTCTTCTTTCTTCGCTGGCATGTCGGCTTCCGGGAGCGTATTCATTTGTAGTGAGGGGGAACGGCTGTGTTGAGTAGTTGGAAGCCCAGTGTGCCAATTGGCATCATGTGCTCCGATTTCATCGGATGGAAGTGTGAACTGTGTAGCTTAAGGATTGTGTTCGGCCAAGGACACTTATTTTAGCATCAAAGGCCGGCCGGGGCTAGAGCTGGTTGATTGCTTGGTATCCCCGGTATCGGGTGATTTCGGTATTTTTGGTCATTGTCTCCTTGCAGCGTGGCTTGAAGGTCGGGCTGTATTATCGCTTCTGGGTTCTGTCTACACGTAAGGCTTCGATCCACGATGACGCCAAGGTACTTGACAGTATCGTGCCATTGGATGTTCTCGCCATTCAAGGAGACGTGTTCTGTTGGACTTTGATTTCTGACCATGGGATAAGGCGCGTTGTCGAAAAGCTTGCCGATAAATCAACTCAAAGTCTATAAAAGCCACCAACAAAAGCGATCGCTATCCTTCTCACTCCTTCATTCTACTATGTGTATTTTCTCAACTGTAATAAGCGTCAATTATTTCATGATTTTTGGTGACTGTTTTCTTAAGGCGGTTCAACCTTTTTCAAACAATATTTTTCTATAACGATCTTCCTATTGTAAAGCAATCCCTCTCACGCCTATATTTAAAAAGAAATAAACAAATACATTATATATTGATATTGGAGAGTTAACTATGTCAGTCTACTATCAATTTCACTATACACTATAAACCACGCCGCTACGAACATGAGTAAAACAAGTGCAACCTGCGAGTGGCCGTCTGGAAGCATATGAGGCCGAACGAAACTTAGCGATTGCATGTTCGGGTCAGGCCGCTTACAGAGAAACAAAGCAGTTCTGTGATTTCAAATATTTCTTTCAATCATCAATATCAATCAGTATCGCTAAAGCATTTAGAGTAGACTGTTGCTCGTTGACCTAAAGAAAACTTTGCATATTAACGTATTTAGGTACTAAAAATTATCTGAATGTTTCACAATTTCAATGTTTCCTCCGAGACAACATCGGTAGTAAAACACTAAAATTGTGAAAATATCAGAACAGCACACAATCAAGTATTGATTTTTTTTTAAACAAAAAGTACTTCTAAAAACGTAAATGAATATTCTCATAAAAATGATAAAGGAAAATAATACCAACTCTGAAAAATAAAATAATACGCAAATAAATAAATAATTCGAATCAGATGCTCAAAAAGGCCTCCTTCTTGAGCAAGGCAATAGCCTACTCTATCGTAAAAGCCCCTTCTAACATTAGACAGCATGTTAGGTATAATACTTTAAAAAACCTCCAAAATTTTTGCTCGTAGGTCTTCTAAAGTATTAAGCATGTTTTCGTGTCCATAAATCGCCGATTTGCAGTACCCCCATAAAAAGAAATCGTTGGGTGAAAGATCTGGCGATCTTGATGGCCATAAGATGGTTCCCCTGCCTATAATAAGTCGGTTTGGAAAAGCATTATTTAAGTATTGTTGGACCAAACCAGTATTGCGAGCAGGACAACCATCCTGTTGAAACCAAATATCGCCAAATCTTTCCTCCGCAAGCCGACGAATTTCCGGGACAATTTGTTGCTGCAGTAAAGTCAAGTACTTATCGCCATTTAGATTTCCTTCTATGAAGAAAGGACCCAACATGTGTTCCCCTAACAGTCCTGCCCAAACATTTAATTTTTGGAGATACTGGGTGCGCAGTGTGTAAAACCGGTGTAAATTTTCCCTTGACTAATACCGAACTCTGGATGGATTGTGTCGGCCTAGCAATGGAAAACTTGACTCGTCAGTGAAAACGATATTTCGAGTAAAATTTTCGTCCCTATTTATTTTTTCCATTACTGTCTCACAAAATACCATGCGACGGATATTATCTGTGGGTAAAATTTGATGGGTTTTCTTCACTTTATAGGAATGATATCCATTTTTCTTTAAAATTGTCGTGGCACTCGAATTTACTGCATCTGCAATTTGCCGGCTGGAAAGTGTCGGTTCCTCAAGGGCTGTAGCGCAAACCATTATTTCCAACATTTCCCTGTCATTATTGGATACAGGAGGCTTTTTGTGATTTGTTGGACTTAGACAACCATGCTGCTCAAAATTCCGAATAATTCTGTGTATCGTTAATAAAGAAGGGGTCGGCCTGCCTTCAAACGTTGTTGCAAATAAATCTCGTATTCGCCTCACCGTATTATTTTGGTGATGGCATTTAATAATTTGTTTTTTTCATCAAGTTGGTATACCTCCATTATTAATTTTGTAAGAATATTGATTTATGTTTTAGAACTCACCAGTTGTTTCTGTAGCCAACCTAGTCGGGAGCGAAATGTGTTATTAGCAATCGTGCTGCGATAGCCCCACTCCGTCACCGTATTAGAACAGCCGGGCGATAGTAAACTATACATATTGCTTGTCGTGTTCCTAGCAGTGTGGTTTTATCTGTATACGTATGTTACTTTCTACTCTACTTTAACCTTAGCAAAAATTAAAAATAATAATTTTTCAAAAAAAAAGAAAGTAATAAGCTATTTGCATATTCTAATTTAAGTAACCATTTCTTTTTAATTCAGTATACATAATTTCCTTGGTCATAAAGTCATGTTTACCTTTTGAAAACTGTGGTATAGTTTGGCCCTAAATTTTAAAAACTATGTTTTTCTAAAATATGAAAGTATGCACAAGTCTGGCAAATAGTAATTTCTACATTCAGCTTTCATTTACACATTCACAAAATTTTCAGGTAATTAAATCTTACGAAATATATCAAGCATATAGAAGCAAAGTAGTAATGAATCATCACTAAATGGTAACGATAAAAACAATTCTGTATATTTTAAAATTTGACTACGAGAAGTAAAGTTGTTAGTATTTGCCATGAGAAAGGATAAGTTAACTTCGAGATTATTCATCTCGAAGAATCTGACGGCAATGATCTATTTATTCAAATCGCCTTCTTTAAACACTCGTTTACTGAATAAATCCCTGGAGATGAAAAACTCGAGTATTGCATGAATAAAAGGCTGTTCGCTCTAAACAATAAATCTCATAGAGGAAATAGTGGTAAAGCTGGAGTTTACTTTGCGAATGCGGAAGGACATTTAAGTTAATAAAGGTATGGAAATAAAACTTCCAGGAAAAAGAGAAACAAGAATATTGTCTCTAATTCCACTCATGTTTGGAAAAATAATATTATGCATTATGTATGCAGACACAAACAGATTCTCTGTAAAGAAATAGCGCCAAGCACACTCTGTTCAAAAAAATATCTTTCTTCTCTACAAAAACATAAAATGAGAAAATGTGGTCTCACCAAAAATATTTAAAATGAATTAGAATCGCCAAGTCCGGTATCTATTTATAAAAGAAATTTTTTTCAAATACAAAAGAACTTGGCGCGTTTCACTTTCCAAATTTTTCAAGAGCATAAATATCGATTTCATAGTGATCGATTGACAATGTCATAACCTTCTAGGTAAGAATTTGCCATGGATTTTTGTATTATTACAGGATTCTATAGTATATTTAGCCGGTTCTAAATGTTGAACTATCGTTATGTCAAATAGAGTGTGCTTGTAAATGTCATAGACGAAACGACGGTGTCTCAACTAATAAAAAGAAATGAAATCAATTTAAAAAATGCCATTATTTAATTTCTTAATATTAGTTATTGAAAAACAACTTTTGAAAAACTTTTACACGCCAGCCTGTCTAATCAGATATAGGTCTAGATATTTTAAATAATATGATACAAAATTTTTTTAAACAATAGACCCAGTCACTTAAAATAAAGTAGAGGAATTAATTGCTCATTCTAGAAATAGGTCATAGCCTGCTGCAGTTTCATGTTTTTAATTTTTCAATATTGACCACTGACTTAGTCTGTTCACCAATTGGAATTGTTCAATCTTCTCCTGAACTTAAGAATTTGAAGAGAAACAGCTATCCATATTTGACAAGTAAATTATTGAATATTTTAGTCATATAAATCAAACATACGGTAGTATATAAAGCATTGCTTTAATGTGTATTGAAGTACGAAAATGCTGGTAAAGTTAACCTATAAGTAAGGGTCAACAAACAAGAAAAGAAGCCTGCGATTGTAAAACCATTTGTAAATAATTGTGGAAGTATAACGGAAGAACAGGTGTGTTAAAAGTACCGATAAACTCTCGATTTGTGTCTTGAATTAGACGTTATGATTAAATCATAATGAAATCACTGAGCAATATTCTGTAATATGCAAGAGAAATTCTTAGAGTTAGAGTAATCAGGAGAAAGTAAATGTCAAACTCGAATAATATGTATCAATATAAAATTAGCCGCCCATTTCAAATTATGGCGAAGGCGCCAGTAATAAACGGGCAATTTTTATCGACCGGTAACGGCGAATACTAAGAATTTCTTTTGAATATTACAGGATATTGCTCAGTGATTCCAGTGGACACCAGTCTGCGCCCACCGTAGCTTGCAAGAAATTTCGTTAAATTGGCTTAAGCTGATCTGAAACAACGAAATTGAAAAAATATGGATTGAAACGAGAGTCCTCACAATTTTTGAGATTTTAAAATTAATTCAATATATTCAATACCAGGAAACTTTTACAAGTTTTTTCCATCTTCTTGTTCTCATCAACAAGATATAGAACCGGCACGGTAGTTCAGTGGACTAAGCGTCTTAGTGGCGAGCGCGCTTGGTAAGACTACCTAACGTGTACTGGGTTCGATCCCCAGCATCGGCACTGGCAATGTTGGTGGGTAATGGATGTTGTCTGCATTTTTTCAAATGTGTAACCCCCTTTCAGATAGCCTACGAGAGGCTTTGAATTTGGAGGTTCTCTACCATGTGTGGTGTTTATGTTTATGTTTGCAATTTAGGAAATTAAAATAGACTGCAATATATAGAACTGAAAGGCCTTCCTTGATTAACTTTTCTCTTTAATTTAGATTTTATTGTTTATTGTTAGAAATATGTTAATTTTACACGTCTGGGAAATTTATAAAGAGTAATTATAGACTGGTACTTACGTATCAAGTGTGTGAGTTTTGCGCAACATATACTATCGTGTTGCCATCATTTATAGCTATATATACATTGAGGTCAATAAGTAAGGGATTAATTCAGCAATATAAAGATTTTTGAACTTTGTATTCCGGATGTAACAGGATCTTGGTACACCCCCTTTTCTCCGTTAGTTTTGAAGATAATTGATTGAAATTTAGGATATACTACATACCTAATAAGAGACACTTTTTGACAATTGATTTTTTTTTGGAATGGAAAACCCTATATATTATCCCATTTTTGAATTCTGCATAATTTTCTGAATCCAACGATGCCAAATAAGTGACATTTCAAACATCAGTTTTTTTTATAATATAAGTAATTTTTAATTTTCCATTTAAGTGTTCCATGATGGTTCCGATTTATTCTAAATGACCCGTGTAATTCTACAAAAATCTAAATCTCGTTAAAAACACTAAATTACATGATTTATGAGCAAATAAATTTCACCAAAATTGTTCTTGGGCCAAAACTCATTTTTTTCAAATGGAACCATATAGGTACCGTAGTACCATTTATTGGTACTATTAATAAGGGATTTATTCATATGTCGTATTAAAATATGCGATAACTACAAACAAAATTACACCTAAAAGAAAATAAGAAAATAGAGTTTTGTTCTAATTAAATGTTAAGAAGTAACTAAGGTGGCTTTAAAAATAATTAAATATTTAGCTTGTCAAACATTTGTTAGTTTAACGGTGTTTTTATTGTGTCTTTAAAATTTGTTTAAAATTCTTGTTAATTGTGTTCAAAATGCCTCAAATTTATACAAGTGATGAAAACGTGGACATATTACTTATTTATGGGGAAAGTAAAAAAAAATCAATTGCAGCTATGGACCTTTATGGCCGACGATATCCTGATAGACAAGGTCCAGCGAAAAATTATTTTAAACGTGTTGAAAACAATTCCGAAGACAGCCCAACAATGATCCTGAAGAAAACTCATTATTGATGAAGGAATGGAAATTAATGTTTTGGCTCGGGTAGAAATTAATAAGACTGTTTCTTTAAGGCAAGTTGGGTTTCCATTGATCATCAGTCACCAAACAGTAAGACGAATTTTGCACAAATACCACTGTAAATACTTTAAATACCAATTGCACCAGCATTTGTACGAAAGTGATTACGAACGTAGGACGGAATATTGCAATTGAATTTTGTATAATAACGTGCAGCCATACAATGATTTCTTGGGACTGATTTTATTTTCGAACGAGTCAGGCTTTAGAAATTTGGGATTTTTTAATACTATACTAATACTTAATACTAATTTTAATACTTTATTAATAGTACTAATAAATAGTACCACGGTACCGATATGGTTCCATTTGAAAAAATTGAGTTTTTCCCCAAGAAAAATTTGGGCGATTTTTATTTTACCATAAATCACGTAATTTAGTGATCTTAACGGGATTTCTAATTTTGTGGCATTACACGAGTCATTTAGTATAAATCAGAACCATCATGGCACACTTAAATGGAAAATTAAAAATTATATTATAACAAGAATTGATGTTTGAAATGTCACTTATATGTCACATTGTTGGATTCAGAAAATTATACAGAAACAAAAATGCAATAATACATAGGGTGTTCCATTTAAAAATCGAAAGTTAGTGTCACTTCCGGCGAAACCGGAAGGGAAAAAAATCAATTGTATGTCAAAAAGTGCCGCTTATTATGTATGTAGCATATCCTAAATTTCAATTAATTATCTTCAAAACTAAAGAAGAAAGGGGGGTATACCATGATCCTGTTACACCCGGTATTCTTCATCAAGAAAATTAAATTTGAAAATTTCAAATGTATTTGAAATATACCCTAAACTATTTTTGCCTATGCAACAAGTATCTGTGAAATTTGACTTTTCTAATTAATTTTGTGTCATGTCATGGCATTCAATTTAAATGTATCATTTTTTCTAATACGCAGGTGACACAATACCTAATGAAATTGATAGAAATATTTGGTGTCAGCAGAACGGAGCTACGCCACATTTTGCATTGGAAGTAAGAGTCTACCTCAATCAAGTTTTTCCCAATAGGTGGATCAGTAGACGCGGTGAACTTGAGTGGCCTGCCCGTTCCCCCGATCTGACCCCGCTTGATCATTTTTTATGTGGTTAGTTAAAATCGAAAGTCTACTTCAACAGACCAAATAACATTGATGATTTAAAAGACAGAATAAGCCAAGAAATTAATCAAAACACCCCCCGGAAAATGCTTTAGAAGAATTTCAGCAACGCCTTCATTATTGCCAAGAAGCATCGGGTTTCCAGTTTGAATATTTGATTTAAACTGTCTCATGTTCTCTTGTTCACTTAGTAACATTAAAAATGTAAAAACTAGAGAAATTTAAAAAATCTTGTATTGTTGGATAGAGAATTAAAAAACCCTTTCAAATGAGCTATCACACGCACCTTCATTCCATTTAAAATTTTTAAAGAGGTGACTGTCACTCCAAGGGGGTAAAGGGGGGTATCAAATTATGCTCAAAAAATATTATTTTAGAATAAAAAATTGACGTGTTTTAGGATTTTATTCATAAATGAATTTATCCGTTACTTATGGACCTCACTGTATACTAAAGTACGCAAATGCTAATAAGGTTGTGGTTAACCTGCAAGTAAGGGTCAACGAACAAGAACGAAAGCCTGCGATTGTAAAACCAGTTGTAAATAGTTGTCGGAGTATAACCGAAAGTGTGCTGAAAGTGTCTAGAAACTTTTAAATTGTTTCTTACACTAGACGTTATAATTAAATCATATTGGATTCATTGAGCAATTAATATGAAAAAGAAATTCATAGAGTTCGCTTTAGCTAAGCAGGAGTAATGAAAGTAATGAATGTCAAACTCGAATAGTACGTATCATTTTAAAACCAGTCGTACATTTCAAAATATGGCGAAGGCGCCAGTAATAAACTGAAAACCTTTATCGACTGATAACGGCGAATTCTAAGAATTTCTTTTGCATATTACAGGATATTGCTCAGTGTTTCCAGTGGGCACATGTCTGTATCCACTGCAGTTTCTTTGTTCCCATCAACCAGGTAAGTATAGAAAGTTTGTGATTTTAGACTGAAAAATAGAGCTGCCTTTCTTGATCAATTTTACTTCTACATCCACGTAGTGGAGTGAAAGTATAGTAATAATTAAAAAAAACATTTTTTTTTTTGTTGAAATAGGCTTAGCATGTCACAAAAAGTTGAGATTTTTAAACTTGAGCAAAAAAAAAAATGTTTGTATTAGAAGCCAAGGCCTTAAATTTTTATATAATATTTCACATTCCCCGTACCATCCCCACCCCATTACTAAAGGGGTTGATAAAATAAAATTGAGATATTCACATGAAATTTAGTACACGTATACAGGGTGTTTCAGTTAAAAGTCCCCATTATCTCTAAAATTAATAAAGATATTTTATTTTTGTAAATGGCAGATGATTGATACCAAAGAAAGGTTTAAATAACGGCGATTAGAATTTTTCCTCAACAGCACACAGAGATGGCGCTGCGATGCAAAACTATTTTTTGATGGCTGGAACCTTGAAACATAAGTCATTTGAGTAAACAATAATTTGTGAATAATTTTGATGGTATAGAGAATTTACAAAAAACAAGCCGTTTTGGAGTTACATGAGTTTCTTTCATTAATGCCAGTACACGTGAATTTTGATAAATCCCTATAATTTATTTATTATTTATTATAGAATATTGGTTACCAAACTCTTTTTTTCAAGATAAGGAAAGTGATATAATACACTATCATAAAATTATGTTTACCACTTCCGGCCAAACCGGAACTAACATGATGAACCAATATCTATATGTTCCTACATATTACATATTTTTTCTAATAACGCTTCTAATAAAACGGCTCCCAAAACTTAAAGTAAGTAAGACAACAAAGAAAATACACACTAATTTAGAATGGTAATGAAAAATCTACTTAAGAGATATTAGTAGGCTTTGATTTAATTTTAAGTTTGACAGTTATTAAACAAAGTTTGTAGTTGGTGCATTTCAATCATAGTTTCAAACAGAAATAGTGTATTTAGAAACAATTCAAAGCAAATTAATCCAAATAAGGCAATAAAAAAAATAAATTTAAAAAATGGTTAGATACACCAATGAAGATAAGTTAAATATGATTTTAATATACGGTGAATGCAAAAGAAATTCCCGACAAGCAAAACGATTGTTTTGTTTACGATTTCCAAATAGACCTACACCCGATAAAAAAACATTTATCATGCTGTTTAAAAATTTAAGAAACTGGGGTAGCTTTAAGAAAACTATTCGTAACAGAAATAGGCCAGTTAGAAACGATGAAAATTCAGCCTTGGTGTTAAATAGTGTTGTCAACAATACTCAATGTTCTCTCCGGAAATTGGCATCGGAAACTAATCTGTCGATATCTTCGTGCCATAGAATATTAAAATCAAATAAATACCATCCATACAAATTAAAATTGATTCATCATTTAAGGCCTGGTGATTATGAACGAAGATTACATTTTCTAGCTGAATTTTCAGTTCTATCTGAAGAATGCCCAAATTTTTAAAAAAATGTGCTCTGGAGCGATGAAAGCCGTTTTCACAACAACGGAGTTGTGAGTAAGCATAACTGCCGATACTGGTCACAAAATAATCCTAGATGGATGAGAATGAACCGAAATCAGGTAACTTTTGTAGTTAACGTGTGGTGTGGAATATTAAATTCATATATTATTGGACCATATCTATTCCATGGGACTTTAAATGGAAGAAAATATGAGATATTTTTGAGAAATGTATTGCCAGGATTATTAGAGACTATCCCTCATAACCTGGAGAATATTTGGTTTCACCAAGATGGTGCACCACCCCATAACTCAGTACTAGTCAAAGATTGTCTTAATGAAATGTACCCTCAGAGATGGATTGGTACTAATGGAGTAGTCAGATGGCCAGCACGATCACCTGACTTGACTCCACTAGATTTTTACCTTTGGGGGTATTTAAAAAGTGTACATTGAACCCATTGAGGATATGGCCGATTTGTATAATAAAATATATGCAAGTGTTGCTGCTATAAATAGACATACGTTACAAAAAGTTTGCAATGAAGAGTTACTGAAACGGTACAATATGTGTATTCATGAAGAAGGGAGAAATTTTGAACATTTAATATAATAAGTACCTACTAATAAGAAAGAAATTAGTTTAATTTCATTTTTAATAATATTTCGATAGTTTTTAAATGTTTGTTTATAAAACTTTTGTTTACGTTCTTTACTGAATTGTTAATATAAATTTAGCCCATTCTAAATTAGTGCGTATTTTCTTTGTTGTCGTTATTAGAAAAAAAAATGTAATATGTAGGAACATATGGATATTGGTTCATCATGTTAGTTCCGGTTTGGCCGGAAGTGGTAAACATAATTTTATGATAGTGTATTATATCACTTTCCTTATCTTGAAAAAAAGTGTTTGGTAACCAATATTCTATAATAAATAATAAATAAATTATAGGGATTTATCAAAATTCACGTGTACTGGCATTAATGAAAGAAACTCATGTAACTCCAAAACGGCTTGTTTTTTGTAAATTCTCTATACCATCAAAATTATTCACAAATTATTGTTTAATCACATGACTTATGTTTCAAGGTTCCAGCCATCAAAAAACAGTTTTGCATCGCAGCGCCATCTCTGTGTGCTGTTGAGGAAAAATTCTAATCACCGTTATTTAAACCTTTCTTTGGTATCAATCACCTGCCATTTACAAAAATAAAATATCTTTATTAGTTTTAGAGATAATGGCCTGGGGACTTTTAAGTGAAACACCCTGTATATTATAACGATATCTGAAACTAGATTATATTTTGAGGTGATTTCGTTACAGAGTTGGGGATTAAATAGGGGAAAATAAGTAAAGCAAGCTGGTAAAAGTACAGGAACTTCGAATTTGGTGTATATACTAGAGGCCAATGTCTCAGATCTTTTTATACTATTTTTCTACCCACCTACCATTATTAAAAAGGTTGATAAAATAAAATTCATTATTCATATTCATTTGAAATTTGGTACACGTATATATTATAATGACATATGCAATTAAATTGTATTTTGAGATGATTTCGTTAAAGGGTTGGGGTTAAATAGAAGTAAATGGGGGGAAATAAGTAAAGCAAACTGGTAATAGTACAGTAACTTGGGTTTTGGTGTATGTACTAGTAGCCAAGGCCTCAGATTTTTTATAACATGTTTCAACCACTCCACCATCTCCTGTCCATTATTAAAGATATTATAAAACAGAATTGAAATATTCACTTGAAATTTGGTACACGTATGTACTGTAACGACATTTGGAACTTAATCCTATTTTGAGATGAATCCGTTGAAGGGGTAGGGGGTAAGTAGGGATAAATAGGAGAAAATAAGTAAAGCATGCTGGTAAAAGTACAGAAACATGGAATTTGGTATATATACTATAAGCCAAGGCGTCAGAACATTTTTCAACCTCTCTACCACCAACTACTCAATTATTAAAGGCGTTGATAAAATATAATTGAAATATTCACTTGAAATTAGGTCCACTTATGTTTTGTAATGACATCTGATTAAGATGATTCTGTTGAGGGAGTGGAGGATAGTGCTGGTAACTAGGGGAAAATAAATAAAGTAATCTAGTAAGTGACCAGAAACAAGTTTATTTTTAGCGTATGTACTAGAAGTCAACGCCTCAAAATTTTATATGACGTCTGTCTCAAACATATTAAAATTCTATGACCAATTATTATTATTTCCACATACTAGAATGCAAAATGAATATAGTCAAGATGTTGACCTTTAAAGAGACTTGAATGGTACATCTGGATGTGGAAGTAACGATTTCTTGGGCAGCAGTTTTTCTCTTAAATTGGATTCATATTTACTTTTACATTCCACGTTAGAAAAATATTTTTTTAAATGTGTTCGTGTTACACACGTCTAGGAATTCTATAAAGGGCAATTATAGAGTGGCACTTACGCATTTAAGTGCGTGAGTTTTGTACAACATATTATACTATCGTGTTGTCATTATTTATAGCTACATATACAAGACACATCACGAGTTTTAAATTTAGTAGTAACTATTGCAGATTTTATAACGTTGAAGACAAACACTAAAGAAACGGGTCAATGAAGAAATAATAAAACGAAATATTATTATATCCAACAAAATTGTAAACGGAACAAGCATTTAGCGATAAAAACTATCTAAATCAATATCTGCTTCAACTTCAATAGCTCTAATTACTGTCCACAATACCTTGACATTGTTCCAAAAATATTGTAAATTAATTTATCTGACAGTAGTTAACTGTAAAATATTTTATTTTTGCTTTCAAAATCATTGAAAAATTTTATCTCAAGGGCGATTAACCAATTGTCAATTCAAGATTATTTCAAGAATAGTTATTATTAAAAATCTACCCTCCAAAGTTGTTTCACCACGATTTCGAACCTTCACGTACCTAACAAATATCACACTTCTACTTAACCATTCACCATAAATATATTGAATTCTGCTTACCAGATGCCATGAAATGATTTGGGGTGTTGAAACAGTTTTAACCAAACTATATGTAACAATTATAGATATATATTATCTAATTTTATCTGTTGATTCAATTAATAATATTCAATGTAATAAATAGTTAACAGCTATTTTTGCGGTCACACTACCCGAAAAAATAGTGGCTTTTTGTCCTGTTTTTGCTTAGTTGATTGCGAGCTTGGGAAAAATCGTAAAAAGGTTGAGTTAAGCAGGTCTCAAATTTATCGTAGTTAACACCAAAAGAGGCACTGTTCTTGGCTTTTTGAAAATGTTCAGTAATTACTACTAGTTAGGGGTTGAACTGACCCCAAATCCTAAAAAAAATTTAAAAATATCAATAAATCCAGAAACTATTCTGTTTGTATTATTTCTATTAAGTCAATCATAAAATAGCGAAATTATGTATTTTCTATTAAGAAGGGTTAAAATCATCCCCATTATATCAAAAAATCAAAAACATTTTTTAAAATTCTGAAAATAAAATATTTAAAGGTTTCAAGTCATGACAAATATGGACGAAATATTTCACCCCCTTCGAGGGCCTATGGGTGAATTTTTAACTCTCCTTGATATAAAATAAATGATTTCGCCTTTTTAATATTAAATAGAAATAATGCAAATATAATTGTTTTTAGACAATTTGGATTGTCTAAAGACCTGTTACAATGTTTTCTGTCTTACCTGTGTAATCGAAAACAATATCTAATGATCAATAATTACGAATCAGACCATTATTTTGCAAGCTCTGGTGTCCCTCGGGGGTCACATTTGGGTCCCTTACTATTCCTATCATTTATAATTGATATTGTTTATTCAGTCAAAAATTGCAAAATTTAACTCTTTGCAGATGATTTAAAAATGTATAAAATCATCCGTAACTGCGAAGATTCTATACTAATGCAACATGACACCAATAACTTAGTTACATGGTCTATAGATAACCATTTACCCTTCAGCATTCAAAAATGCAAAATATTAACTTTCTCACGTAACAAGAGATCTATGGATTTTTCCTATTTTATGGACAACCTTATTCTGGAAAGAGTGGAATCAAAAATTGATTTAGGTATTGAATTCGATTCGAAATTACTATTTAATAAACACGTTCTCTATATTTCTAATCTCGGTTACAGGATTCTTGGTTTTGTAATTCGCAATTCTAAATCTTTTCAAAATATTAAGACCCTATCAACGCTTTACGCAAGTTTTGTTCGATCTAGACTTGAGTATTGCTCTGTAGTTTGGTGTCCGTTCTACACAAAGAACATACAGGCGTTAGAGAACATACAGAAAAAATGTATTAAACTTTCTAACTTCACCATGGATGGGGGAACTCCGAGTATTTGCAAAATTTACCACGTTATAATATAATGACACTGTATAACAGACGGATTTATTATAGCATAATGTATTTATATAAAGGTATAAACAATCTAACTTACGATCCAGACACCTTAGTAGAGATTTGTATTGAAGTTCCTAATTTAAGGACAAGGTCCAACAGGACATTTCACATACCCATATTGAGGCAAAACTATGTAATGAAATCACCTATCTTTACTATGATGATTAATTATAATAACATACAACAATATTGTGATATATTTGGTGACCCGTTTCAGCTGTTCGTAAAAAAATCGAAAAATAGATTGAGGGAAGTTTCAAACAATATTGATATACAGGGTGTTTCAGTTAAAAGTCCCCAGGCCATTATCTCTAAAATTAATAAAGATATTTTATTTTTGTAAATGGCAGATGATTGATACCAAAGAAAGGTTTAAATAACGGTGATTAGAATTTTTCCTCAACAACACACAGAGATGGCGCTGCGATGCAAAACTATTTTTTGATGGCTGGAACCTTGAAACATAAGTCATGTGATTAAACAATAATTTGTGAATAATTTTGATGGTATAGAGAATTTACAAAAAACAAGCCGTTTTGGAGTTACATGAGTTTCTTTCATTAGTGCTAGTACACGTGAATTTTGATAAATCCCTATAATTTATTTATTATTTATTATAGAATATTGGTTACCAAACACTTTTTTTTCAAGATAAGGAAAGTGATATAATACACTATCATAAAATTATGTTTACCACTTCCGGCCAAACCGGAACTAACATGATGAACCAATATCCATATGTTCCTACATATTACATTTTTTTTTCTAATAACGCTTCTAATAAAACGGCTCCCAAAACTTAAAGTAAGTAAGACAACAAAGAAAATACACACTAATTTAGAATGGTAATGAAAAATCTACTTAAGAGATATTAGTAGGCTTTGATTTAATTTTAAGTTTGACAGTTATTAAACAAAGTTTGTAGTTGGTGCATTTCAATCATAGTTTCAAACAGAAATAGTGTACTTAGAAACAATTCAAAGCAAATTAATCCAAATAAGGCAATAAAAAAAATAAATTTAAAAAATGGTTAGATACACCAATGAAGATAAGTTAAATATGATTTTAATATACGGTGAATGCAAAAGAAATTCCCGACAAGCAAAACGATTGTTTTGTTTACGATTTCCAAATAGACCTACACCCGATAAAAAAACATTTATCATGCTGTTTAAAAATTTAAGAAACTGGGGTAGTTTTAAGAAAACTATTCGTAACAGAAATAGGCCAGTTAGAAACGATGAAAATACAGCCTTGGTGTTAAATAGTGTTGTCATCAATCCTCAATGTTCTCTCCGGAAATTGGCATCGGAAACTAATCTGTCGATATCTTCGTGCCATAGAATATTAAAATTAAATAAATACCATCCATACAAATTAAAATTGATCCATCATTTAAGGCCTGGTGATTATGAACGAAGATTACATTTTCTAGCTGAATTTTCAGTTCTTTCTGAAGAATGCCCAAATTTTTAAAAAAATGTGCTCTGGAGCGATGAAAGCCATTTTCACAACAACGGAGTTGTGAGTAAGCATAACTGCCGATACTGGTCACAAAATAATCCTAGATGGATGAGAATGACCCGAAATCAGGTAACTTTTGGAGTTAACGTGTGGTGTGGAATATTAAATTCATATATTATTGGACCATATCTATTCCATGGGACTTTAAATGGAAGAAAATATGAGATATTTTTGAGAAATGTATTGCCAGGATTATTAGAGACTATCCCTCATAACCAGGAGAATATTTGGTTTCACCAAGATGGTGCACCACCCCATAACTCAGTACTAGTCAAAGATTGTCTTAACGAAATGTACACTCAGAGATGGATTGGTACTAATGGAGTAGTCAGATGGCCAGCACGATCACCTGACTTGACTCCATTATATTTTTACCTTTGGGGGTATTTAAAAAGTGTAGTGTACATTGAACCCATTGAGGATATGGCCGATTTGTATAATAAAATATATGCAAGTGTTGCTGCTATAAATAGACATACGTTACAAAAAGTTTGCAATGAAGAGTTACTGAAACGGTACAATATGTGTATTCATGAAGAAGGGAGAAATTTTGAACATTTAATATAATAAGTACCTACTAATAAGAAAGAAATTAGTTTAATTTCATTTTTAATAATATTTCGATAGTTTTTAAATGTTTGTTTATAAAACTTATGTTTACGTTCTTTACTGAATTGTTAATATAAATTTAGCCCATTCTAAATTAGTGTGTATTTTCATAGTTGTCTTACTTACTTTAAGTTTTGGGAGCCGTTTTATTAGAAGCGTTATTAGAAAAAAAAATGTAATATGTAGGAACATATGGATATTGGTTCATCATGTTAGTTCCGGTTTGGCCGGAAGTGGTAAACATAATTTTATGATAGTGTATTATATCACTTTCCTTATCTTGAAAAAAAGTGTTTGGTGACCAATATTCTATAACAAATAATAAATAAATTATAGGGATTTATCAAAATTCACGTGTACTGGCATTAATGAAAGAAACTCATGTAACTCCAAAACGGATTGTTTTTTGTAAATTCTCTATACCATCAAAATTATTCACAAATTATTGTTTAATCAGATGACTTATGTTTCAAGGTTCCAGCCATCAAAAAATAGTTTTGCATCGCAGCGCCATCTCTGTGTGCTGTTGAGGAAAAATTCTAATCACCGTTATTTAAACCTTTCTTTGGTATCAATCATCTGCCATTTACAAAAATAAAATATCTTTATTAGTTTTAGAGATAATGGCCTGGGGACTTTTAAGTGAAACACCCTGTATATCATTGAATTATGTAGGTTGTAGAACGTAGGTAGATATAAGTTTTTTTTCTGGATTTTTGTATTTAAATAATTTTAGAGTATTCTATTTTTGTTTAGTTTAGTATAGTGAAATTCAAGTTAATTTAAAATAAGTTACTATTGTTGGTTAATTTAATCTAGGCAACTGTCTGTAATTGGGATATCCATCCTGTACCATGTTTACATGGTACATGGTACATGGTACATGTTTACCTAAATAAATAAATAAATAAATGTATGGGTATCTCTTAATTTGTTTCAGGATTTGGAGTCATTTCAAACCTCCTAAAATTTGCTGGTGTATGTAATGTATATTTTTGAATAATAAACCCCTTACTTCCATATTCGAAAAAGAATTAAATTTAATTACACGAACAGTAAGTAAGCCACGCTCGAGGAGTATTTTACGTTTGATATTAATTGTTTAAGTAAGTGCAATCAATTTGTCTAGTTATTTGTTTTACACATAGTTAACTGATAACTATCTGGGACTGTTTCTGTCTCCGAAACTTCCGACAGAGTTCCCTGAAACTCAACTGAAATGTACAAATTTGTCATAAAGCTAATTGCGGACCATTTATGCGCATGGGATATTTATTTATAAATAGTATGGTAAATACGTAATATGCAAGTTGATTTCGTGCGGCGAACCGTCAGATTATCTGAAACTGTAATTTATTCTAGGCCAGAGCATTTGGGAGCTCCGTGTACCGAATATATAAATAATAAAATAACTCTATAGGATTTCACACTGTTTGCACATACAGATCGCATTTTCCACTTCACACACACCAAGCTTTATGTAGCAGTTGTTTTACAATTTTCTCTGTAGATTCCTGTAGCGACTCTCTCCGGGTCAATTATGCAATTTTGGAGTTGAGAACTTGTTAGTCTGGATACTTTTAAGATGATAAGACGTCTTTAAGACATGGAATAAATTCAAGTGCATGCTTGGAATGTACAAAGAGGTAGAATAAATATACAACCGAAAAAATTTCCTAAGGGAGTTACTGCTCCTTAAAGTAAAAAAGAAAGATTTTCGAAATCAGTAGTAAGAGGTTTAAATTTGACACATAAACATTATCTTGTTAAATACTTTAATACTAGTCTGATATGTAATAATTTCAGAGATATTCTGATAAATGTTGAAGTAGATTCACGATCTCATTGCATAATAATTAACATGTATGTAATTATCTGAAATGTCAACAGATGCCAAAAATATTTGTCTGTCTGTCTGTCTCTTGGTCAGTCTTTTGTCTATTTGTTGGCGCTAACCATAAAAAGCCCCATAACCGAAAAACTACTTCACGGAGAACAGTCTTTGGTAATTAGTTAACGGTACTATCAGCGAAGAAATGGGTACACTTTCACTGGAAAATATACAGGGTGGACTGCCCAAGGAGATTAGATAAAAGAAGTTTGTTCACTCAAATTTACAATATCCACAATTCATGACAATCTAAGATTATTTCAACAATTTTTTTTTAAATTTTTTTACGACTGCTATACTACCACTCCACTACGTGGATGTGGAAGGAGAAATGTGACAGATGGCTATAATATTTGGCATGTAGTTAACACAATTGGTCTGGAAGATACTTATTCTAGTTTTGTTGGAAAATCTACAGGGTGGTCATTCGAAGAAATAGTTCAACTGATGGAAATTTGTAGAGGTATTTACGCAAATCTTTCACATGTCGCACCGTTTATGTAATTTTTTTTTGCTGTAGGATGATCAATCTGTATATTTTTCAGTTTTCTTTGTAATAATAGTAACTACTGATAACTACGATGGGAACATATTTTTTATAGTGGGTGCATAGGTCCAGTGAAATCAAACTATTTTTTTTGAATTAAAGGCCGATGTTTCGATTTTTTTTCATTTTCAAAGGCTCACTGTAAGTATTGTGCAATAATTAGTTTCAAATAAATTATACAATTGCGTTAGTTACTTACATTCAAGTAGTTGTCTTGTCAAATTTACAGGAGTAGGCTATGAACGACGATCTCATAATTGTAGTTATAAAACTGTGTTATTGTAACAATACAAAATGATAGTATTTTATATGGCTAAAATGTTGTTTTCTTTTACAAATGCGGTGTTTATAGTACGAGGTGAGTGCTATAAACAACACGAGTGAAAGAAATACATTTTAGTCTTGAGTTATATAGAAAATATTTTGTATCGTTATTCGAAGTTGGGGAACAATATAATTCTGTAAAAATGCGGCAAATTGACAAAGTTACCTTGTCGTAATGACTGAATTCTATTGCTGTTTTCATAGAAACCAATAAAAAACAACGAAATATTTAACGATTTATTTCAGTCTGTGAAGTACATTTTTTTATTTCACTTTTTTCTTGTTTCTCACTTGTCAATAATGACATTGTTTTGATTCATTGAAACTGTCAAATAAATGTCATTTTAGGATATGACCTTACAAAAAGTTGCTATATGCAAGAGTTAAAACTATAATTGAGAAAGAACAAGGCACATTAAACTTTACTATAGTAATGAATAAATTCGACAAATTCAAGCTGCTATACGATCGTCCAGATATACCTTCGGGTAGGAGTAAAACATAGTGAGGGTTAAAAGAGAGGAAAAATTTATTTCACTGAGTACTTAACAGTATGAAATACAAATTAAGGCTGGTCTATAATGTACATTGAGACAAAAGGTAAAGAATGCTACATCTGCAACCTATTTTCTTATCTATTCTAAAAGCCTCTTATTCTTTTATAAGTAAACAGTGGATGGTTATGTAACTTGCAAAAGGTATTATATTATATGTAAATATTGATTATAGAAGTTAGTAAAATTAGTTGCCATTTTCCATCAAGTCTTAATATTATGGGTTTTTTATATATTAAGTCTATGAATTTGTTGACACATTTTTGTTTATACTCGGTCATTTCTAAAAAGAAGAGACTACTTCTTTCAGTTACTTTCGGTCCCTAATATTCTACAATTATCAAAATCAAGACTATGCATGGAATTTTGAGGTATGTGTTCCACCAATACTGTATGTGTGGTTCTCTTTGTGTTGTGTGCCGTTCTTACGCCATATATATGTTTTTTTATTCTGTCTTTTAGGTACCTTTTGGTTTGACCAATGTACACGCCACTATAGTCGGTGTGGTTACATCGTATTTCATATATTACCTTGGATTATGAGATCGTCGTTCGTAGCCTACTCCTGTAAAATCGATAAAGAGAACTATTTGAACATATGTAACTAACGTAATTGTAAAATTTATTTGAAACTAATTATTGCATAAAATTTACAGTGAGTGTTTGAAGATGAAAAAATACAATTTTCGAAAGGTCGGCATTTAATTAAAAAAAGATTGTTTTATTTCACTTTTATGCACCAACTGTAAAAGAGAAATTCCCATCATAATTAAAAAGAAAGTAGCAAAATTCGCGTATTAGTGATAACTACATTCCGATTATTATACTCTTCGTAAATACAAAACGAAGAGTATATTGAATTCGATAGGCACATTTCTAAAATCAGTAATATTGCTCGGAGAGAAAAAAATTCATATCACTGTGTTGGTGATCGAATTCTGAACTACTTTCAAAATGTCCGTCAGTCTGTGGTCTGTCCGTCTGTCTGTCTGTCTGCCTGTCTGTCTGTCGTTTCTTGTAAGCACGATAACTTAAGAACGAAAATTCCGATTGTATTGAAATTTGGACAGAAAGTTACTGTTAGCTAGAGGAAGTACCCTATTGTTTTTGAACAAAATCGATCAATAAGCAAAAAAGTTATTAATTTTTGAAATGGAAAAGAAATTGTTTTGTAATTAAACAAAAAATGTTTGAAACTAACAATTTACAAGAGAAAACTTTGAAGAGTATCCTATAGAATGTGCAACAATTATATAACAAGTGTAGTAAATCCGCGAAGAGTATAATGGTTAGCTTGTTATTCTCATGTGTCGTTTCTTAATTAACATTTTTTTAGAGTAACTGCTCGGTATAAGCAAGTTCTGTATAATGCCTTTACCGATTTTTTAAAGACAGTTTATTTTTTTTTTAATTTGTTTTCATCCTTTCTAGTGGCAAAATTTCATGTAAATCTGCAAAAGTCTTGCAATTATAGCAGCATTATTTTATCATATTCAAATAGAAGATACTCTTTCCGATTTTTACTCACAATGTATTTTACATAGCTTAATATAATAAATAAATAAAGACAGTCAGCTTATTCATCATTTCTTTTTATTATATATTATATTATATTGGCGAGCTGTACTCTTATGAGTGACTATGTTATTGCGGATTTGCATTTATAATGAACTTCTATAACCCTTCTTCAGTTCCACATGGAGTATAATATGGGAGCCAAACCATACCCTATAGCTTGCAAATACTTTCCATAGAAATCGCTTAAGCCATCACAGAAAAATCAAACCGAAAAATCGTACACACTGGTCGAATTGAGAACACCCCCTCCGATTAAAAATCATTATGAACACAGTTTGAAACCACCGCACTTGACCGCTGACAATATCGATCAAGGCAGCAAGGACAAACGTTTTTAATTACTTTATTGCCGAATAAGAGAACTTTGGTGGAAAGAGTGATGGTAAAATTCCTTAAAATTTAGCCTGTTTTTGAGTACGTCATAATTTTGAGACGAAATAAAATAATTCAAGGCCAAAGGTCTTAACTTAAAGCTTATCAAGAATGCAGATGACGGTGTCTTTTCGATTTTCAATATAGCGTTGCTACCCTAATAAAAGGGGGTTAAAAGGGTTATTATAGGTATAAATAATTTTCACAATTTTTTTTTCAATACGCTTTTTAATACAAATAGTTAACACGAAATAATTTTTTAAAGCAATTAATTGGAAAAACTCCACATCAAAAAACTGCCCCTGAAATAACGTTAAAACTACCCCTACGTTAAAAAAATCCAAGAATATGTATAAAATGTTTTGAAATACATTATTAGTTGTTTAAAAGTGAGTCATTATTTGTTTGTTTAATTGTATTGAAACATATTCTTTATAGAAGTTTGCAAACAGCAGAAAAAATAACTATCTATAGGAACTAAAAGAAAAACTGTGTGTAAAAATATTAACGAAATCTTTGCATTCTTTCGATAACCTAAATTGTGGATATACTAGGAAATTAAAATCCTAAAAGGAATTTATATAATTTCTTATTTGAAAATTCCCATTAAACAACTAGCATCCACACAGCCCCCTACGGCCATGCAGATTATACTAGTATCTACATAACCCCCTACGGTAATGAAGATTCAGTTAAAAATGAAAACAAGTGCCTAAAGTGAATTTATTTACTACATTATCTTAAAAATGTTTCATTCTAATGGATTACATTTTCATGAAAATTATCATTCTGTTTTTGGAAATGCTTAGCCTTTGAAACGCGTTTCACCCTTATTCTGGAGCTCATCAGAAAGACACAAAGCCACTCATAAAGATGTTCCATGCAAAACCAAGACAATTTCTATGAATAAATCGGTATGTAATAATTATATTTGACATTGACTGATAAACAAAAACAGAATGATAGGGGGTTATGTAGATACTAGTATAATCTGCATGGTCGTAGGGACTGTGTGGACGCTAGCTGTTGAATGAGAATTTTCAAATCCATTTTAGGATTTTAATTTGCTAGCATAACCAGAATTCAAAGAATGCAAAGATTTCATTAATATTTTTACACATAGTTTTTCTTTTAGTTCCCATGGATAGTTAATTTTTCTGCTGTTTACAAAATGTTTCAATACAATATTAGAATAATTTTAATGTAAAGGTAGTTCTTACCCTTATTCGGGGGTGATTTTTAGATATGAAGTTTTTTTATTTAATTACTCTGACAAACAACCTTGAAGTAATTGTATTAAGAAACACTTAGGAAATAAATTCAGTAAAAATTAGTTATACTTGATTCAACCCCCTTCAGCAGGCTAGAAACCCTCATATTGAAAAATAAAAAAATACCGCCATCTACATTTTTGATTAGCTTTAATTTAAGACCTTTAGATCAATTATCGTTTTCGGTGCAAAGTTCTGACATACGCAAAAACAGGCTAAATTTGCGATTACTCTTTCGATGAAACAGCTAGACGAAATCATAACGTTGAAGTTTTTATTCAACATACTTTGATACATTAGCTGAACAATTGTTTTCTGTATTACAAAACAACAAAGGACAACTTTACATGAAACCAAAAACATATTTCCACTTTGCTTTGATATAAAATTGAATTTAAAAAAATGGATTTGCCAGAGTAAATACGTTCAAGCTGGAGATGTATGCGAATGATGTAAGTTCAATCGAACAATAGAGCCGCTGTTTTCCACTGAATGTTTCTCCTGTTGTTCTACAGACATCTTTTATTGATGAACACTTCCGTCGCCGGTAGAAAGTGGGTCGAATACTTGTGCTAATGATATAAATTGACATAAAGTGCTATACGAGAATTCTTTAAATAATACTATTAATTAGAGTTTTTCTGAATACATATTAGACGAGAAACAAGTCATAAATAATGAAAGACAATTTATTTAGTTGTTATTAAGAAATATACAGTTAATAATACCACTATTCTTTACTTTCCATGATGAGAAAATAAGGTTAACTAATAAAAGGAAAAAGTAAATCACTATTGTGAATAATTTCAGACGCACAGAAGACTTCTGAAAGACTGCCGAAATATCAATTAATTAAGAAATTATGCTTTTGCATAACCTAGGTTTATACGATTCCACTTTTTACTACCCTGCTTTATGAAAAAAAAATAAGGTACTCGTGACAAAAAGACATTCTCTAGATTTTTATGATTTTCACGTTTCGTATTATTTAGGTTAGGACAATATCTTTTAATTTCGTCTGACCATTTGTCGGTTCGTCTATTGGCGTCATATCTAAAAAACTGTTTGTGTTGCTATTGCCAAGGAGGAAATCGGATACACTTGTAAAACTATACAGTATGGTCACTATGAAAAAATTAAGATATTACAGAAAAAAATTATATTTTGGGTGCCACTACTACCAAGGACAGAAATTTGATTTACTTTTTTAGAAAATAATATACAGTGTGGTAATCCAACAGAATAAATAATGAAGAAAAGGTGCCAGATAGGCCAAGACTAGTTTTTTTGCACAGTGTAAGGCTGGGAAAGACTCATGATACCATTTTTAATCAGTCAAATTTCAAAAAGGGAGGCTCTCAAACCGACCCATATCTATGTTCTTTTTTATTTGATTATTACTTTATGTTTAGCGAAGGCGCCAGTTATAATGGAAAGTCATTTATAACAACAATATTTTTTACCAACTATGGGGGGTATTGTGATTAACGGTTCTATTGTAGTTCCTACCAGTTTAGGGTAGCGAACTTGTGACGTCAGTGATACACGACTGAGCCTAATGGTCGGCAGCGGTCTCTGAATTGAATCCGCCTAGCGCGGCAGCTCAATTGTGGGCGTTGATTAGATGTTAACAATTATAAGCTTCTGGGCGCCAGTCAAAGTTATTTGACAGAGTTTGGGAAATCGAAACAACACAAACAAAAATTCAAGTAAAAACCACGTAGGATAATGTATAACCGAGTAAAAATGGCTATAAAATAATGAAGTAAAATGGCAAATAATTCAAACATGTGTTACACACACAAACTACAACAAATACTTTGAGGGAGCCAAGTACCTACAAAAATTGTTTCCATAAAAGGATTAATAAATGTATGTAATATATATGAATTACATAAGGACTTAAAACTTATTTTATTTTTAGAGTTAACCGCAAACAGCTGTTTATGGCTTTACAAAGCACACAGTTTGAGGGGCAAGACTTTTACCAGTCCTTAAAGATCAAAACTAATATCGAAGTACGCTAAATTAGAGAATAGAATGCAACAACCCGAAGAGTCAATAGCTCAATATATCGCAGAATTGAAAAAGTTATAAATTACAGCAGCATGGATATGCCAGAACGACCAGTGTAAAAAAACAGTTAACTCGATTTTGCAAGCACAATTCGTCAGAGGTGTACAAGACATAGAAATAAGAGAGAAAATTTTACAAAGTGCAGATGCTATTACATTTGAAAAAACAATTGAGATAGCCCTTGCAATTGAAGTAGCAAAAAACGACAATAAAATTTATTCCAATGCTCAGGTAAACTCAAACCCTTATGTAAACTCAATCCAGAATCAATCCAGTGGCGGAGGCCAGTATAACAAAAAACGAAATTCTAGATATAAAGTTAATAATTTTGAAAGAAATAGAAGAATACTTGAAGAAAATGATTTATTAAACAAATGTTTACATTGTGGAAAAGAGAATCATACTTCAAATCAATGATAGGATAGATTAAAATGCTCCAGTTGTTTAAACAAAGGCCATATCGCGGAGTGGAAGCCAGCCAATTAAAGTAAATGTAAGAATAGGGAAAGAAATACAGGAATTTGAACTCGATATAGGTAGCCAAATGACAATTATGTCCTTAAAGGATTACAGAAAATTAAATAAGACACATGAGCTACAACCCACACAGATACAGTTCCGGACTTACACAAAAGAAATATTTAAACCACTGAGAATGGCATGCGTTCCCGTCAATTATAATAACATTCATACCACTGGGAAAATGTACATTATACAAAGAGATTGTTCACCTATCTTGGGGAGAGAATGGATGCATAAGTTAAACATAGGAACGACACCAGTCATAGAACAAAAGGTAAATAAAATTTTTGATACAGATGAGATCACAGAACATATTTTTAAACAATTTGCCGATCTATTTCAGTCTTCTGTGGGGCTCGTACCTGAGATAGAGTGCCAATTATTGTTAAAAGAAAATGCCAAACCAATTTTTATGAAACCCAGAAATGTGCCATATGCATTACAAAAAAAACAAAGACTGAAATAGATAACCTAACATCACAAGGTATTTTAGAAAAGACAGAACTTGCAGTATGGGGTACACCCCTTGTCATTGTGCCATAACCAGATAAATCTATAAGAATATGCGCTGACTATAAGGTCACATTAAATCCGCAATTACATGAAACAAGATATCCAATACCACGAATAGAGGATATATTTAATAAACTTGATAAGCGTAAATATTTCTGTGTTTTAGATTTGCATAAAGCCTATCTACACCTGATGCTCGACAAAGAAAGTCAAAAATTAGCAACCATTGCTACACCCTGGGGTACATATCTGGTCAAAAGACTTTTTATGTGAATCAAAACAGCACCAAATTTATTTCACAAGGTGATTGACCAAATTATGGAAGGTATGGAAGGCACGGTGACATACTTTGATGACATTCTTATCCAAGGGAGTACGATGGAGGAATGTCAAGTTAGGCTCATTGACTGCCTTGAAGGATTGCGAAAATATAATTTACATGTTAACAAGAATAAGTGCAAATTCTTTGCAACCCATATTAAATACTTAGGACACCAAATTAGTGAAAGAGGCTTAGAGAAGAGTGTAGACAAGATAGAAGCCATAATGAAAGCTACACAACCATCTAACATAGATGAGGTAAGATCCTTCTTGGGTCTAGCTTTATATTATGCCAGGTTTATTCCAGATGTGTCAACAAAATTGTACCCATTAAACCAGTTACTAAAGCAAAATGTAAAATTTAAGTGGACTGCAGCTTGCGAAAGGGCCTTCCAGAATATGAAATCAGAAGTAGCTAGTGAAAAGATATTGACACCATATAAACCAGATTTACTGCTCATACTAGCTACAGATGCAAGCCCACGCGGGCTGGCTGCAGTATTCTCATGTTATAAACGGTGAAGAACGCCCAGTTTACTACGCGTCCAGATCATTGGCAAAAAGCGAAGCTAACTAGAGTCAGTTAGATAGAGAAGCCACAGCAGTGTACTGGGCATTCAAAAAATTTTATCACTACTTATTCGGGAGAAAACTTATATTACAAATAGATAATAAGCCGCTAGAACGCATTTTTCACCCAAACAAAAATCTTCCAGTAATGTCAGCACACAGACTTCTCAGATATGCACTATTTATTGCAAATTTTTGATTATGACATAAAACACAGGGCCTCAAAAGATCATGCTAATGCAGATTATTTCTCGAGAAAACCTTTGACACTAGATGTCAAATTATTAGATGTTGTTGAGGATTCCTTTCTTGTAAATGAGATCACAGTAAATACAATTGCTGACACATCACCAGTCACATCTGAAATTATTCGCCAGGAAACAAATAAAGATCCAGAATTAAGCACATTAAAAAATAAATTACTAAATGGAGCAATAAAAAATCCAGAATACAAATTACATGCAGGAATAATCATGAGAGGTACTCGTGTAGTTATCCCAAAACGAATTCAACCAGCTATCTTAAAAGAATTGCATTCATCACATGTAGGCATCGTAAAAATGAAAAGTTTGGCCAGAACAATATGTTACTGGCCAGGAATAGATGCTGATATTGAGAGTATTGTGCGAAGCTGTCAGCCTTGTGCTGAGTTTAAGAAAGACCCAGTGAAAGCTCCACTTCACGTATGGCAAGAACCAGAGGAGGTATGGCAGATAATTCATTGCGATTATGCAGGGCCATTTAAAGGTCATAATTTTTTCGTTGTGGTCGATGCTAAAACTAAATGGGTGGAAATAAAAATGACTCCAGCTGCTTCAACCTCTCAGGGAACAATTGACTTCTTGGATGAAATATTTTCAAGAAATGGACTACCACACTTCCTGGTCACGGATAATGCTACAATATTCAAGTCAAACGAATTTGCAAGTTATTGTACAAATAGAGGAATTCAACAACGATTTTGTGCACCTGACCACCCACCGAGAAATGGGCTTGCGGAAAGAATGGTACAGACATTGAAGACCAAATTAAAAACTATGTTGGATGAACCAGGAACATTAAGAGCTAAACTCAATCAATTCCTTTTCAAATATAGAACTACACCTCTGAACAATGGAAACACACCTTCCAAATTACATTTGAACAGAGAATTGAGAACTCGACTTCAGTTAATTAAGCCAGTAATAAACTACCACACTAAGATGAAACCAGAAATTAAAATCAGACAATTTCAACCAGGAGATAGAGTTCGAGCACGCAATTACTCTTCATCTACCCTGTGGAGAGTTGGTACTGTAGTCGAAAGACTAGGAAGACTCCACTCTTTAGTTGATTTAGTTGAGCTTGACCATGGGTATGTGTTGAAAAGACATATAGACCAATTGAGAGCTTCGGAAGTGGGAAAATATCAAGAAGATATTAGAGAACCTCAAGTTCAAAAGACTAGTTTTCCAGTCAGAGCACATATCACAAGTGAACCAAGAAAAGATACCCAAGCATTCACAACATTCCAGAAAGAAGTACCCAAGCATTAACAAGTAATAGCCAGAACAGTCCAGGAAGAAATGAAAGTTCAGAAACAACCAGCCCAGAAAAAGTAAATACGTACACATCACCGCAAACAGAAAATAGAGAAAACCTAGTGGAAGTACCAACATTAAGAAGATCAACGAGACAGAAGACCAGTCACCAAATTAAATTTATAGATAGAGATTAAATCTAAATGTCCAGAACTTAATTCTTGTTAGACAAAATATCATTCTCTCTCTCTTATGTTCAATTCAATTATTGGATAATTAAGTGAAGGAGAATTGTGATATACAGTGTGTGTTATGATAGAATGTTGACAGTTTTGACAGAAAACAACTTTAAGCTCAAGTATAAGTTCTTATGCAGTTCATTATAATAATAAATACATGTAAAAAGAAATAAACATACTATTTCATTATTTGTGTTTACTAGCAAAATACACAACACTGGAAGATGACATTACTAACGTCTTTGAGTCTCTACCATGGGCAAACAATCTCTTGCAGGCTGCGCCAAAGGTGCGACAAAAAATCTAAATACATGTTTATGTTTAGTGATGTATGAACTTTTATAATTGGCAACTGTGATAAGTGTATAAAGTGTCTAAAATTTAAACAAAATCCAATCAATAGTAAGGACGTTCTGGCCAAAATAAATTCTGCTCTGTATCTCAGAAATTAAAAGCGACAGGAACATTTCAACGGATACCAAAATGGTCCTCTACAGCCCCTGAAAGTATGTACAGTTCCTCATGAAACACCCTGTATAATAAAATATGACACTTTCACAAATAATTAAAGTAAAGCCCTCAATATATGATTATTGTTGAACGACGAACAGTATATAATCTACAGTTTAGCAGCAAGGGCTATTACACTAAAACATGATATCGGGATTCTGTTCTCTGTCTCTCCGAGAATATCATTCAGGACTTCACGTAATATGGCTTCAGATATTAATCTCAATATAGAGATGGATGATTAATATGTTTTTCTTTGAAACTCTTGAAGCGACGAACAATAGATTCACTTGGCTTTCATGTCCTGCTTTTCACTAACTAATCTACGTCATTAACTTCTATTTGTTACATGAAAATCTAAAATAAGACATGCCTACAATAAATAAATACAATATATTTACGTCCAACAACTATACTATATTGTATAGTTACTTCTACATCCACGTAGTGGAGTGAAAGTATAGTAATCATGAAAAACCTTTTTTTAATTGAAATAGGCTTAGAATGTCATAAAATGTCGAGATTTTAAATTTGAGCGAAAAATATTCTGTCTGTTTGTTGGTCTGTAGCTTTTTTCTGTGCGCACGTTTTCTCAGCAACAGTTAGGTGGGTAAATAGGGGAAAATAAGTGAAGCAAGCTGGTAAAAGTACAGAAATTTGTATTTTGGTGTATATACTAAAAGCTAACGCATTTGATTTATTTATAATATTTTTCATCCCCCCAACACCTGCACTCCATTATTAAAACGCTTAATTAAATGAACTTGAGATATCCACTTGATATTTGGTACAAGGATATATTATAATGACATTTGGAGCGTTATGTGTTGATGATTCCGTTAAAGATGTGGAGGGTAAATAGGGGAAAATAAGTAAAGTAAGACACTAGACTTAGGACCAATCCTCTATGTACTATATACTTCTAATTTATCAACAACTGTAGAAACAACAACCGGAACTTTTGTCGATGATACAGCCATCTTAGGATCGAAAATCCAGTAACAGCTTCTAATCTTGTTCAAAATCATTTAAATTAACAGACTTGGTTAAATAAATAGAAAATTAGAATAAATGCAAATAAGTCCAAGCAAGTAGACTTAACTCTAAGAAAAGAGCGATGCCTCTCAATCCACTTAAATAATATAGTAGCTAGGAGACTGCGAAATATCCAGGATTTTATATGGACATCGGATTAACAAGAAGGAACCACACCGTAAAAAAAAAAACAAATTGACCTGAAAGTTAAAGAAATTAATGGGGAACTCCTGCTTTGATAGGATATTTTTCAGAAACCTCTTCTCCTACTTCTGTTCTGAACTCCCTGATAGATAGGACCTTAAAATGCTGTAGTACTTCAACGGAAGGATCCCTTTGAGTTTATATAATAAACCATTGTACCTTGTCAAATGCCTGACTAACGTCTAAAAATACTGAAGTGCAATATAGTCTTGTTCAAACACTTGGTTGATTACTTGTGTTGTTATTCGATGTGTCCGTTGGATGGGTTGAATGACACTGTCGAAAACCAAACTGATGAGAAGGAACCCAATCGTCAATAAGTATATCAGAATTTATTCTCTGCAGGAGAAGTCTTTCAAGAACCTTTGAAATTGTAGGTAGTAAACTTATTGGACGGTACGATGACACATCAATTGGGTTCCTTCCTGGTTTTGGTATCAGTATAATTTCAGCAGTTTTTAGCATTTAGGGCCAATCTTTTAATCTTATGCTGGCATTAAAAGTAATTAGCAGAACTCCTTTTCTAGGTAGTTCTCTAAGCATTTCTGGTGTTACGCCGTCAATACCTGAGGCTTTACGAACATTATGAAAATTAATTTCTTTTTGTACTTCATTTGGTGTAAAAGATTTAATATTAGGTGTTCCGCAAAAAGGTTCGCATTTTCTTGTTCACTTCGGGCCCATTCAGCACTGGGTATTGTTCAATTTCTTATTGGAGGAATTTGTTTTTTTGGCTTTCTCTTGGATTTGATTGGCCTCTATATTGATTTTTCAAATCCGTTTAAGCTAACAACGTAATCATTGAATAATTTTTCTCTACGTTTACTTTTAAGCTGATTGCTTATGCGATTAAATGCAGTTTTGTCATCAGGTGCATGTGTAGTTGCCAACTTGACCTTGATTTTCTTTCCTTGGCCATTAGTTGTTTAATTTGTAGCAAGTTTTTTCTTGTTGTCAATTACTTTTTAATTCAGCACCAGTACTACATAACTTTGAATTGTTCGCGGTAAAACGACAACGCGAACTCACCACTGAGCATGCGCGAGCGGAATATCAGGGGAACATAGAGCTAACAGCCATTGAAAACCGGCACTTTCCGCCTTGACGTCGCTGAGGTGAGATTGTTCAATTTTTTCGTAAAAGAATTGGAGTTATTAGAGCCATCCTGTAATATTTTATTATTAGATTGTTAGTGCATTAGAATAATAACGTAGTTATTTTGAATTGATATTAAATTTAAGCTGGCATTTAGTTGAAATTTTATAGTATATTTGAGGTTAACCACATGGTTCATAAAACCCACTTGTTAGTGGATTGCCCCAGCAGTAGTTGATTTAACTGTCATTTTGGGACAATTGCTGCTGGTTTTTTTATGCTCAGATATTATATCAACGATTTTTGCCAGTGGTTTAATACTATATCACATACTTACATATATATTTTTTTGTATTTAGGGTCGCTCTAAAATTCTTTATTAGATGATCTCATTTCACGACTAGCATACTAATTATTGAATTTATTAAAATACGAGACGTAAAGTTAATTTCTTTAAATTAATTTTGTCATATAGTGCGGGAGATCATCTCCAAAATCTTATATTTCCTTATTTATATTTTTTCTTGATTTCGTATCTTAATATCCATTTCTTTTATGTTGCTTTGAACATTTTGTCACAATTTATAGTAAATTTGGTAATTCACAGCCTCAGGGGAAATTTCTTGTGATAATTTCGTAGAGTTTTTTTTATCGATCCTCAACCATTTTCTTAAATTAATGCTTAAATTTTACAAATTCTGTTTTTTTTGTGTAGTTTTTATAAAATCCGTAACCTTGGCCAATTTTTTTATTCTTTTCAATAAGTTTTAAAGTTAATTAATAATTTATTTAGAGTTGTTTTAAATTTAAATCGTTATTTTTCTTTCTTTGTGTAATTTAACTCAATTTGCATCAACTGGTTCCTGATTTACCACGGTTTTCATGCAATAACTGGATCGACCAACTCTGGATCAAGCACATAGTAATTATGCTAGTGGCTGAACGATAATTATAATTCGCTGAATATTCCCAACTTCGCGTCATCCTGGAACTTCCTCATTGACACGAAAAAACAATACAAGTCCTCAATCCCAGGTACCTGTGGCCATCTCCAGGAATTGATACACTGGAACTCCACACTCGCCGCTCAAAGTTACGTAAGTAATTACCATCATAGCTTTTCTTGGTCAGAAGATACAATGTACACCAGTTGATCTTTTCAATTCAACAATTTTCCTTTTCAAATTAATTTTTTTGTTTTTCTTTTAACAAAATGTCATTGTTACTCTAAGCATTCATTTTTTTTATATTGTAGTAAATTTTAGAAAATTTTTCATTAATTCACATATTTAATTGTAAAGCCTTTGTAAATTTTAAACTTTATTTCTTGTCAATATATTGTTATTTTTTGTTAATTTTGCTTTTGATTGTTTCATCCTTAAACCGATGCAGGAATATCAGTTGAATGAATACGCTGGCGCACTTTTTCTTTGTTTATTAAATAACTCTCTTCGCCGCAGAGTAACCTTCGACCAGTCCTGAGCTAACCGGTTGCTACTCTTTCATAGCTTCCTCAGCACCCAGCTGAGAAGTTGTGGTTGCAAATTTCTAGTGGTATTGATTTCATGCTTTCATCTTTTTTCATTTGTACTTTCTACAGCTGGCTGCTTCAAGATATTTGTTAGAACCACTAGTGCTTCATTAACTTCAGGATTTTTGAGACTTATAGTTAGATTTATCTGTTGGTTTAATTTTTGAACAATTGTCTAATAGTTACAATTTTGAAATTCATCCGAATAGACACCATTGTTTAACCTGCCTCATATTAACTGATTTATTCATAATGAGAGAAACTAATTTGTTCTGTTTACGATACATAATGTTTATAACGAAATTAGCTATCAAAATCAATTTCATAGGGAATACTAAATAATTACGCTTGAATTATAATAATTGGCTAACTGCAATCAACTACCTAAAACTGCTCTCTTGATGATGCTCCATTTCTCTAATTCAACATAAATTATCTGGTATTTTAGCTAATTGGATAACTCGGTTTGGTGGCGATTTATTTAACTGAGAGTTCAATAAAACAGCAAGTGGTGCGGGCAACTAAATCGCTTCGGAAGAATTAATCAGATGTTACTCATATGCATATTTTGTTTTAGTCCTGTTTGCAAGTATAAAAGCAAAGTTTTGATGATCTATTCAGAAATAAAACGTTACGTACAGAATGTTTTAGGCTGAAACATATGTTTACTGTTTATTATTGTTTAGAAACAATTTGTTTGCAGTAAATTAGTCGTTCTAGTTGGAAGTGTTTGCTAATACCCATCATAAATAATCATTACCTCAGTTTAAATAAGTTGTATTATCTGGGTATAATACTCTACTAGTACTCTAGCTAACACTAACCTACTGTCCCAATGCAATCGGTTCTCTATGTTAGCAAAGGCTAACGGTAAAAAAGGTCCATATCAAGAAAAAAATGTGAAGTGAGGTTTTTCAGCGAAAATATGTAGCTCTCAGTATGTATAACTATTTTCCCTAAAATCCAACAGCTGAGTTTAATTAACAAGTAAAGTTACGGAAAATGAGTTTCCGGCTTGTATAAATTTTATCTTTAGTTTTTACGTAAATACGTCCGTGGAAGAAGTTGTACGTACTAAAAATATATACAAAATGAGGTCAACCGAGGGTTTCCGAGCAAGAAATATCATATGGAAAAATTAATTTAATGCCTTCCTTGCAAAATTACAGTAACTGGAAGTTAAAAATCTTTGAAAATTTAAATGGTACGGGAAAAACTCAACGAAAAAAACCCGTTGAAGCAATTGAAATCCCAACGGTCTTCCCGCCGCACAGTGGGTCAGAATCTAAAATTTCTGGCCAAAATTCTGAAATTCTGCAAAAGTACTTCATTCTTCTCCAGTACTTCAGGTCATTAAGGGAAAAATAGTAAAAAAAAGACACCGTCTGGGGGTGAGATATAGGGATTGAAATGTAAACAACCTTCAAAATTTTTGAAACTCAGTTTACGTACTTTTGATACCTAAATTTCGATGATAAAAATAAAGGGAAAACATTAACAACTCCTGGGGGTGAGTTATAAGGGTTGAAAATATAAATAACGCACGATTTTTTTCAAACTTGGCATGCGTGTTGATTGCGCTTAAGTATTTATGAGAAAAATATTACTTCCCTCGCATACCGAAGGGAAGTATTGTATTCGAGAAAAAATCACCCTCCGAAATTTTTTCGGATTCTGACGTTTCAGAACACGTAGATTCCGAAAATATAGGTTTTTCAATTCCGTCAGTCTGTCTGTCTGTCTGTTGGTGCATTTACTAAAAAACTAGTTGACGGAGAGCAGTCAAATTTGGTAGGTAGTTAACCCTGCTGTCAGCGAAGAACTGGTAGAATTTTCACTGAAAAATATACAGGGTGGACCGTCTAAACGGAATAAATAGTGAAAAAATTTTTTTTCGCTCAAATTTAAAATTTCCACGTTTCATGACGCGCTAATCCTATTTCGGGAAAAAAAAATTTTGAAAATTTTTTTAACCAACATTTTTGAAAAAATATTTACCAAGATAGAAAAAATTTTTTTTGTTCAAATTTAAAATTTACACGTTTCATGACACGCTAAACCTATTTCTGAAAAAAAATTTTTTTGAAAATTTTTTCACCATTTTTGAAAATTTTTTTACCAAGATGAAGAAATTTTTTTTTACTCAAATTTAAAATGTCTACGTTTCATGGCATTCTAAAACTATTAAAAAAAAAAAATTTTTTTTTACCATTTTTTTTACTAAAATATTTTTTTTTCTTCAAATTTAACATTTCCACGTTTCATGGCATTCTAAGCCTGATTTAGAAAAAAAAAATTTGAAACTTTTTTGAAATTTTTTTTTTACCAACATTTTTGAAATTTTTTTTACCACTAAAATAGATGGATTTTTTTTTATTTCTTCAAATTTAAAATTTCCACGTTTCATAGCGTTCGTTCTAAATCTATTTAAAAGAAAAATTAGAAATTTTGTTTACTATTTTTAAAAAATTTTACCACTAAGATAGAATTTTTTTTCTTTGTTCAGATTTAAACTATCCACGTTTCCATTGCATTCTAAAAATATTCAAACAAATTTAAAAAAATTTTTGAAAAATTTTTTAAAAAATTTGAAAACATTTTTAATCTATTTATCACTACTATAGAATAGACGAAAAATTTGGTTTGCTCAAATTTAAAATTTCCACGTTTCATGACATTCCAAAACAATTTCGGAAAAAAAATTTTTGCAACATTTTGTTACCAGTTTGGAAAAAAAATTAACACTAGAATATATGGAAACTTTTTTTACTCAAATTTAAAAGTTTCACGTTTCATGACATTCTAAACCTATTTAAAAAAAATATGTAATTTTTTAATCTTAAACTTCTTTTACCACTATTATAGAATAGACGGAAACTTTCCTTTTTGTTCAAATTTAAAATTTCTACGTTTGACATTTTAAACCTATTTCAAAAGAAAAAATTTAAAATTTTTTTTAACATTTTTGAAAAATTAAAATAAAAATGAAATTTTTTAACCACCACTATACTGCCACTCCATTACGCGAATGTTGGATTGATCTGACGGATGGCAATAATATCTGACATATACACCTATTATACAGGGTCGTCATCCCAAGAAATAATTCAGTCATGGTGGATATTTGTAAAGGTATTTGCGCAAGCCTGCCATATGTGGCACCTGTTATTTAGTATTCAGCTTTTGCTGTTGGATGAGCAATCTGTATATTTTTTTGACCAAAACTTATCAAGTTTTCTTTGTAATAATAGCAATAAGTATATTCCGATTATTATTCTCAATGTCATTTCGTAATTATTAATTTTTTAGAGCGACCGCCATGCACAAATAACGAGGAAAGTTCTGTGTAAAGACCTTTACCGATTTTTTTTAAAATACGTTCTCGTCCTGGGAGTGATATGTAAGAGTTCAAAAAATTGTTTAATCAGTGTTTTTAGAAAATTATTCAAAAAAATTGTATATTGTTAACATTATGGAATAAAAAGAGACAACAGGCGTTCAAAAGATTATAGTATTATAGATTATAGTATTATAGATTTTTTAACATAAATTATAATTAAAGTAGGTCTTACTTGCTTTCTTATTTATGTCAAAATTACACACTTGTCTGTCTAATCTCTACTGTCCTATCCACTATTGGTTCCCGAGGTGCTTTCCTGTGATTTTTATGTCATCGAAGTCGCTGAAGGTTTGGGTACTTCTGGTATTGCTAGTAGACTTAATACTTCGGAAGGTAATGTTGTTGACCTCTTTTGGGGAAATTTTCTAAGTCCTGTGATGAACGGGTCGGATGAAATTAACAGGCAATATAGAGGATCCTGGTTCGTTAGTTGTCTAGGTGATTTTCTAGTGTGGCTATGCTTGTATTGTTTCAGGTCTTTACTCCTTGACTCCCGAGCATCCTCTAAGAGTTGAGATTGGTAACATCGCAGAATCAACAATTTCTGCTCCATGTATGAAGATTTTGTGCGCAGATGCCGGCATGTAATATCATTCGTAATTGGTGACAAATAGATTCGCCGTCTCTTTTGCATACCTACAGAGGGTCAGATTTAAAAAAAATTGACCACAATTCTGAAACTTGTGGAAACTCCCCATATCAGCTGGCAATTGCAGGAGAAATAATATGAAAAATCCATCGATAAATTGGGGTGGTGGGTCTCAGGGGATGGAAGTTGAAATAATTGTATAAAATTGTGAAATTTAGGATTCGAATAGAACATTACCTCCAAATGGAAGGATAAATTGTAATAAACTTTCGTTGATAAACAGGGCTTGCTTTCAGGTTGTGTAAATCGAAACTGAATAAGAAAATTTGGAAACTTAGGATACTAATAAAATTTCACCTAAAAAAAAATTATAATAATGTATTATTTTACAAAATCAAAGAGTTAAAACATTAAAAATAAATTTAATCATTGATTAATAGTCACTTTGTAGTTCACTGGGACTACTTTGGCTTTGAGATGTATGTGACCCTTCACAATCAGAGATTTCCATTTCTATATTTATAAAAGGATCAGATGAAACCAAAAAAATATACGCAACAAATTCTCGTTGATCACAATTCTTTATTGATATTTCTCCTTGGAATTTTCCGATTTTCTCTCCAAATCTTGAATAAATTAAGTCGCTTGGGTTTATAAGATTGGCGCTGGGACATGAAAGAAACGCAGAAGAAGAGTTATTATAATGTTTGCCAATCTCATCTGCTTACTTATCTAATATAGGGGTTGAAAAGTATGGGATGGTATATATTAGAGATGTTGTGTATTGAGAGTAAATTTCACTTTGAAACAGTGATTAGTGGACAAATTGAATGAAATCAGTGACTGCAATATCAATAATAATTATTATTACATTTGAAATTTAATATTTCTCGCCTGTAGCAACGTATTCAAAATGGCTTAACTCAAAAAGTGGCATAGGTAATTGCAATTCACAGGACATGTATTAGATACTGCATTCAATATCATAAAGAGGCTCATCAAAACTTACGGCAAAAACAGCTTACTCGATAAAAGGCTATAACTTGGGTACCAAATGGCAAACAAAATCAACTAACTGTTTACAACAAAGCTCTTACCTTGCTCTGTAGCAGGCATTGCCGATTCCTTCAATTGAAGACAAAGAAACAAAAAATTTACTGTTTGAAAAACACTAAATATTCAATGCTCAAATTTAAAACATAAAGCATGTTTCGTTCTCAAACCTTAGAACGCAAATGAAGCGGGTATTGGGTTCGGGGCCTTCTGTTCCCCTAAGTATAACAATGATCCTTACCAAAAAGCCTGTATTACCCACTTCTCGGAAATCTGTTATAATCAGTTGATTTGAGTTTTGGCCAGAAATGCCTGATTGACCCACTGTGCACCGTTGGAAAAATAGGAAGAAGCTAGAAGTTTAGGTTCTTAAAATTATGTTTTTTGTGAATTCCTCGACCAAGGTAGACTTCTGAAGAAATAATGACAAAAAGACAAAAAGGGCAAAATAGAAAACAATAGAAAAGATAGAATGAAGGATAGAATGAAAATATAGCAAAGACATAATGTAGGGTTGCAGACAGTTGTGTTATATGAAAGTTTGGCCAGAGAGGTTGCCAAAATATAGGCAACGTCTGGTATGGTAGGTAAAGAAAGAAACCCGTGCATAACAACTATCGATATAATATATTTTGTCGATATTTTATGCGCCTTAGTAATTCTGCTATTCGGAATTCTTAGATTCCAACATTAAATTCATAATTAGTGACCCAAAGAACATAAAAGTACTATCATAGATAGTTGCTTAACATGAACATTAATATAGTATAATTTTAGCCTGTCGTAATTTTTGAATGAAGGGCGATCAATTGGACCCAATATATTTCAGAGACTAAGCGTATGCTTAACGTAAAATGTTTCAGTAATTATTATCTCACCATGAGTAATTAATCTTCGGTAAATTTGACTTCAAATTCGAGGGTATGAAAGCAGGCAAAAAAATACCCTGGTTTTTCGTCGTTCTTTGGTGAAGCGATATGAGACAACATTTCCAATTATGTTATATGAAAAACTAAAATGACTTCCGGTTTTGATACAATTTATATGAGAATCAGCACCAGCTACATATCTTTACATATCTGGATCTTTTTCAAAATACATGTGATCCAACCCTTACACATTATTTTGAATATTCAAAAATTATGTAGAAGACTTGATCAAAATTATTAAAAATTGTTCAGAAGCAGCTATAAAACATAATCTCTTGACACAATAACATTAAACACGATCTTTAGAAAGTCTTTTCGTTGAATAAAACTTCAGGACCAACTTATTCTAAACAATAATTATTGTAAAAATTCGAAAATTACTAATTTATTTCAAAGAGAAGGTAGGCTTTTCGCATATCACTTTTTTCGTAATTTAAAGATCTAGTTGAGGATCATGTTGTTCCATAACAGTTTCATTAAAAAAACAACAGTTTTCAATAAAAAACTTATATCACCGAATTTAATGACTAGTAAATCAACGAATCTGAATATTTGAACAAGTTTATTTACACGTGTTTACGGCCCAATTTTTAATAATTTTGGCCTAGGTGCTATAGCTTTCTATAATAAAATATAATTAAAAGGAATTTTTTTCTCAGAGTCAAAATAATATCTAAGTCGACCATTTTGCCTCTTTACTTCAAATAACTGAAAATTTTATGTCATATCACTTCACCAGATTTGAAAATATTTCTTTCGGCTGTTCAAAAGTGGCAGAGTATCTCTATAAGCTGGGCCACCTTAATATTTATCTGCAATAATTGTTTGAAAAACCACTAGTTTTATTCAAAAATATTCATTTTAACTTTTGTCACCTTAGTAACAAACAGACTAAACATCAAGTAGTGGATACCAGATTTCAGAGTACTAAATTTCAGTTTATTTTTTGGTTTAGTTAAAAAGCTATTAGCATATTACACATAGCTACTTCTCTTTAACGATATTTGCCTAAAAAACATGTTTATAGGGTAATGTGTTCGTATTAGAGCGTGTTTGAAATTGCCGTTATCACAACACATCATATGCAGCGCGAAAACTGAACATCCTGCGATAAAATAGCAGTTAACGGAGTTCCACCGCCTTCCTTGATTATATTCCCGGCTTCTGAAACTACTCGAACGGCATGTCCTTTCAGATTCGCTGCATAGAATCTGCACAGATGTCACATAATTGCCTTAATGGTAGTTTGATAATTATATTCTTTTTGTTTTTTTGGAAAATTACGGGTGGAACTAAAATCAGCTAAGTACGCATTAGTATTTCGGTCGGCCACTCGACTAACAATGTATTATATACCACGAACATCCGATTCTGCAGCCATTATTACCCAGTTCGAGCTTACAGAAAAAAATGTACTCCTTCACCATCATGATTGAGGACGCTCAATTTGAAACAAAACTTATATTTGATTTTCAACGCATTGTGATGTAAACGAAATTTTATTAAATTGCACAACTCCGCTCGGTTGTGATCTATTATCCGTCAATTTTCATTTCGCCGATAAAAGTAATTTTTTATTGGTTAATTGTTATACAAGAAATTGATTTTAATTCTAACGTTTTCAAAAGGGAAAATATGGTACAATTCTGACAGTGATTTGGGCTTTTGTTAAGTTCTAAATTACTAATTGAAGCTGCGCATGCGTAGATGTCAAAATAGCGTTACGGTATTTCACAATTGGCTGCTCAACAACTCTCTAATATATTTTCTCAGTACGTTACTGATAAGCAATTTAAATTGTTATAAAATTAAAATTTTATATCGCGCTAAGAAAACATTAACTACGGCCGTGACATCACACCGTATTACTGCGGTCGCGATTTCACTAGCATCGTTGCGTTCTACATGCGTTGTGACGTCACATACATCTGAACTGTTTTAAATGATCGGCTGACGCGTAAAATGTTAATTATTTATAGCAAATTTATTATTTACATTTAATGCGTCATATTTTGCATAATTTATTTTCTTAGATATTTAAACATTTTTATGCAATATAAAGTGTGCAAGTTCCCTATTGAGATTTAAGATCAGGAGAGATAACAGTGATTGACATTGTGTTCACTCAAGCGCCGTATATTCCTCAGCTACCGTACCAGTGCAACACCATAACAATTAGCTAAGGTTCAAGTCCAGAACCCCTTGGTCTAAAGACTAACTAGTAAACAATGGGCGTTTGGTTTTCGGAATTTCTGTGAAATTAAACCTCCTTATCAACCATGCAGAATCTGCATGAATGATAATCTGATGTTTCCTCAAAGAATTGAAAATTTTAACTGATTTACTTATGATTATACATAAGTATATCAGTTAATTAAGTTAAGTTAAGTAACTGAGTATCGTATCGAGAAACAAATTTTGAGCAATTAGCACTAAAAATAGCCTATTCTGATAATGGCCGAAACATACAAAAAACCGCTGCCTAAAGAATCACTAGCTCCACATCCAGATTCCCCATCCAAGTCCCTTTAAATTAAAACATATTAATTATTTACACTCGAGTGCACATACTCGAGTATGTGGAAGAAATTTATATAAAATAATATTTCAAATTGAATGCCCCAAGGACGTATTGGGAGTGGCTAATGTCAATTTGATTGAGAACTGTTGTTCTCGCATACATAATAAATCACAATTTCATTATGTTAACCCCCTTAATAACGGAGTAGGGGTAGTGGTGGGGGAGACTGACGTCATGTAAAAATTTGAGAGATTTCCTTCCGGTATTCACAACAAATCCTAAGTTTCTGGACCCTCACTAGCTTGCTTGACTTAGTCCACGCTATTTGCCTCTCAAAGATTTAACGGAATAAGCTCAAAATATAATGTAGTTCCATATCTCGTTATAATAAAAACATGTACCAAATATAAGTCAATATCTTAATTTTATTTTCAATAATAGAGTGGGGCTAGTAGTGGGGATGACAGATGTTATAAAATAGATTGAGCTTCTAGTATATACATCAAATCTCAAACTTCTAGCTTAGTTTACTCATTTACTTCAATTTACAATGAAGTTACAATCTAGTTCCAGATCTCGTTATAATATCAAATTTCAAGTCAATATCTTAAACCGTCCCAGAGAAAACGTGCGCACGAAATAAAGTTACAGACAGACAGAAACTTTTTTCGTTCAAATTTAAAATCTCGATATTTCATGATATTCCAAACCTATTTCAACAGAAAAATAAATAAATTGTTTTTACGATTTCTCTACTTCCTCTTTACGGGTCAATAATTAATGGCGGCAATCTCCAAAAATGACCAAAATGAGTTATATGTCAAAAAATTCGTTATTTTAAAGTCCATAAGCCTATATAATTAGTTTGTATCCGAGATAGCAATATCCTATAGCAAAATATACCTAAAATATGTACTGGGAAACAAATTCGGGAATCACCACGGCTGTGTTAGTATCAAGAGCGACAAACTCCGTCTTATCCAATCAAAACGCTGTCATGTGACCATCAGACCATTCCTTATTGTTTTCAGTTGTCTTATTACCGTAAATCAACACGTGCTAGGTATTTTGTTAAAAATTAATAATAAGTTAATACCATACATTGATATAATTTATTTTTGCTGATAATTGGGTATTGTTACTTCTGTAGTCATGGAAGTTTGTGCCTCACCCGTTTCGTCAAATAAAGCACGTAAACTAAAGAGAAACACAGCATTGATTTTTGTTTTAACTATATTTTCTTTTTGAATAAAGTCTGAGCACTGATGTTTTATATCAATTTATAATTTCATTAGATTTTGACTATTTATTATTATTTCACCTTTAAACAAGCTTTGGGGATATCATCTTTTGATAATAGATCGACAAAATTATGAATATTTGGTAACAAACATGGCAAAACCCACTTTTCAGAAACAAAAACAACAATCTCTAGATTTCAACATGGTTTTTTGCAAAAGTTACCAAGTGATATTATTTCTTAAATGTAACCAAAAGACCACATATCAGCATTTACAGATTTTTTGGATGCATATTGCAACTTAGCGTAACGGTTTTTGTCAATATCTCAAATTTGACAAATGAGAGATTGCCGCCTTTAATACTCCTCATATACCAGCCTATACCCTGTCCATCGTAGTGGAGAGTAAATATTATCTAAATTTCTTAATATAAAATTATATTTTAATGATGACTTCGGTGAGGCTACATGGTTGGAAGACAACCGCGGTAAATGTAATGACATGGTGAGACTTTGCGCATAATAAAGGGAATCCAACTAGAATGACTCGTTGGCCACAAAACGTGCTTCGTGAAGTAAGTAGAAATAAGTTGCTTAAAAGTATTAAAAGAAGTATTTATTAATAGTTTGATTTCGTAATATTGTTACATATGCTTTTCTTTATATTTTGTTCATATTATACTCTTCGCAAATACAAAACGAAGAGTATATTGCATTTAATCGGCATAAGTTAGAAAACCAGTAATATCGGTCGTACAGATAAAACTTGCGTATAATTGCGTTGGTGATAGAATTCTGAATAACTTTCAAAATGTCTGTTTTTCCGTTCGGTCGTCACGTTTTTTGTAAGCACGATAACTTAGAACAAAGACTGTGTTGAAATTTGGACAGTAAGTTACTGTCACCTAGTGGAAGAGCCCTAGAATAAATATCCCATAGAATGTGCATCAGTTATATAATAAGTTTAATAAATCAGGGACTAGTTTACTGTTTACTCCAGTTTCCTACTAAAATGGTTAGTGTGAATAAAGTTTTACTATTTTTATTATATACTGATGCTTTGTGCAAAATAGAAATAAGAGATTATTTATTTATTATTATAAAGCACTCAAATGTGTTAATAAGTGTGTCTCAACAACTTAGAAGACATATCTGGTATCGACAAGATAAAGCGTCTTGTCACAGAGTTTTGGTCGTTCGATAAGTTAACTCGTAAATTATCGGATTTGATGCCATTATCCTTTTACTTATGGAGGGTCTGAAAAACTGAGACATACAACTAGGTCTAAGAATATAATACACAATAAACGTATTACAGCGTATGGAAACATAAATGGCTTAATATTTTTAGAACAACTTTAAATTTTTCAGTAAACTGTAGTATATTTTACTTCTGATTTTAAAATCAATGAAAAATATTATTTTGGGCATTTAATAGATAACTTTCATGCAACCAATATCTAATATTTAATACGGAAAACAATCAATTTCCCATTATTTATACAGTGTCTTCGACTGTGTTCGGAAGGGGAAACTTTCTTACTTGTAATTTTACGAGAAGTCATTCTTTGTAAAAACCTCTGCTTTTCATGAAAAGTCTGAAAATTATGCCATTTTTTAAAATTTTTATATTGAGTGCATTAATATATTAATAACAGTTTTTCATATTTTTGCAAATATTTAGTACATGCATTTTGAAAAATAGTATAATTTTCAGACTTTCTGCATAAAGCAGGCGCAGGCATTGTCAACATTTCTTCACATTTTGGAAACAGTTGCCAATTTTTGAAGAGCTGTATCTCGAAAAGTTCTGGACGTTCGGAACTCAGTTTGGGCTTTAATTGTAGCAAATTTAATCTACCTTAAAAATTGAGTGATAGTCTCTTCTGTAGAGGAGACGCATATTTTAGGAGATATTGAACAAAGACCGAAACTTTACAATTTTTCGACTTTATAATTTTGTTACTTTCAAAATGTATAATTTACAAAATAATTAGTTATAAATGATATTTGAAGATAGGTTTATTAACTTATTGATTTGGTGTGAAATTAAGATCGCTTACTCATTCTTTTCTGCGCCACATTTATTGCTACGAATATGCAAAAGTCAAAAACCGCAAAAATTATATGTTTATTCTCTCTACAGTGTATTTTAAAAAGGTAAATCATTAGTTATCAAGTAATTATTTACATATTTTTTAAATAATTTAACATTACTCATGTTTATATAAATCGGCAGAAGATTATAAAATTTAGGACTATAATATTAAATAAATCTTTGCCTGGTTGTTCTACTTAAAGGGGGAACTTTAATATTATGATTTTCTTTGCATCGTGCGTTGCTCGATAGGGTTATTTTGAAACAAATTATGTTTATTGGAAAATACAAGTACAGATTTTACATACATGAGATCTAGATTAGAAACCTTAAATTTCTTAAACAATTTTTTTGAGTGGTATCGTATGTTTTTAAATAGAATAACTTTTATTAAGTATTTCTAAATTTGAAGAATATTCTCCAAACCAGATTGAAATTTCATATCACAGTGCCAATTCGGCCAAGGCGTAGTACACTGTTTTTAATATGGGTGCAGGTAAAATATTTCGCAGCTCATATAATTTCCAAATAATTTTACGAATTTTTATATTTAGATTTTTTATATGTTCAATCCATTTGAAATTCTGATCTATAGTAATACCTAGGTAGGTATTTCATATTATTTGTGAATTTTAGTACTTGGGTACAGTGACAATTTAAATAACCATTTGAAATATAAAGTAATGTGTGTAAATTTATTGTTTGAATATTTGGTAAAAATTTGTTGTAGGTACTAAAACATACATTTGGTTTTATCCAGATTTAATGAAAGTAAATTTTCACTCAGCCACTATTGGATTTTGGAAATTCTATGACTAACGATTCTTTTACCTGCTCCCAGTTATTTCCTTCCACTAATACGACAGTGTCGTTAGCGTAAGATATGATTCTGTACTGTGTTTCAAGGAAGAGTAGATCATTAATATAAATTGAGAATAATGTCCTAGCACAGTGGCTTGTGGGATTCCATATTGCAGCTGATTTTTGCAATCGAGTATAAATTGACCTATTTTTACACACTTTTGTCTGGAATCTAAATAGCTGTGAAACAATTTGTTTACTAGTCCTTGAATACCGTATGCGGTATAACAAGTGCAAAAATTTGGCCATTACGCAGCTCGCACAGGTTGTTCGAAACTGAAAAAAACTTGGTTTATTACTATTGGCAAAAGTCCTGACAATATATCAAAAAATTAACCTTTTGCAAGGCCGGATGTATAAATTGACTGGCCTATGAGTCAATAGCAGAGCAAGCAGTATTCTGAAAGATTACACAGACACACGAAAAAAGTGTTTTACCAAAGGATCGACCGTCCGACCCTTATATGTATTTTCATCTCCACGGTTCGAATTTTACGTCAAGAACATTATTATTATTATTATTATTTATATTATTATTATTATAGCGCGAGCAGATCTGTGGAATTCGCAGCACTCAGGCCTGTCGGCCCATTGTGCATTCGCGTCATGTGGGATCTTCTAGAAGAGACCAGTACTCTCCACAAAGGATAGCAGTCTATTCCATGTTTGATCCCGTAATTCCTCCGACTGTAAAAATTGTCTTTGTAGATGCCTATACTTTAACGCACCTAAGGGTGCGCAGCTGCATAGGATATGAGTGGTGGTTTCATCTTCCACTCCACACATCCTACAAATAGGGCTGTATTTCAACCCCATCATGTGAAGATGTTTGTTTAGAACACAGTTAACAAGCCTACTGTCTGTCTCATTTTTTCTCTATCGAGCCCAAGCAGCCACTTAATGGTTGAGTCAGTCGAGGGCCCCTTTATATGGAACCTCGAGTGCTTCACAGTTCTGTCAAAATATTCCGATAGTTTAAAACTAGTCTTGAGGTCACTTTGTTTGACACAAGAGCCCTCAAGGCTGCTTGGCTGTCGCTACATATATAAATATGTTTGTTGGCGATAACTCTCCTGAGATTCTCGCTTGCGCACACCAATATGGCATATACTTCTGCTTGAAATACACTAGATACCTTCCAAGTGACACCGATATACGAGCCCTTGGCTTGCAGCCGTGTATGCCAGCACCAGTTCCCTCCTGTGTCTTAGATCCGTCTACCACTCGAGACCTTTGAGACTCAGAAGACGGTTTTTATCGCGCTCCCAGTCCTCTCGACTGGGAAACACCGCTGAGTACGGAATAGTGAAATTGTAGACAGGGAGACACCGGTCATCCTCCGCTTGGGTGATGACCCGGTCCTTTACCGGCAGATCCAGGGGCCGTCAAGAATATAGTCTATGTTCAGTTTTTCGATAGCTACCCAAGGATCACTTTTGAGATCCGTCAAATCAATGACCTAGTATTGAAGAGTAAGGTGGTTTTTCAGGAACTTTTCACGCTACCCTTTATAAGTTATAATATATAGTATATTATTCATATAATGGTGGGTATTTTTCACGAGGGTGAAGTTTAAGACACGAGCGGCAGGCGAGTGTTGTAAATCACCAGAGTGAATAGTAGCCATTATTTACGAGTAGAATACTATACTTTGTCCACGACGTTTAAATATTGAAACTTAAAGAGTTTTATGCCTCTCTGTGATAAAAGCAAACGAAAATTGCTAATTATGTCTGAAATTACTAAAAAAATAAAACAAACAAATACAAATTACTCTATTTATTGACAGAGCATGAGACGTTCAGGGGTGGTTGAACAAAGACACTTTCGTTTAATATACAAAAGCAATATAGCAAAAACAATAAATACATATACAAAAAAGATTATTAGATGGAAATGCAAAATATATACTCAAATTTTCGCGTCTGGCCAGTTCCGCGTAAAATAAATGTTTTACTATTATAAAAACAAGAGTTAAATGATAACAATTTTTACAACAATATCAAAATCTATAAAGTAGTCACAACAGAAAAGAGACAAGTTAATAGTCGACAAGTTAGTTGTCGAACTAACATATGTTCTCGCACACCATGAAAGAAATTTAGTTGAAGACACGCCGAGGTGTAAATTCGAACACTCGCGACGATTTCATTAATTAGTTTTTCAGGGAAACCATCGATGAAAATTAAGGATCATTTTCGATTGGTGGTTTATAAAATGACAATTGATCTACCACGCAATGGATCTATTTATTCATTCGTATGGATTTCTAGCGTACTACCAGGGGAAGGCTTAAGGTAATTTTAGAACAAAGTACTAAATAAAAGCAGTATTTTATTCAAGTTACTCTTATTATCGAGTGGACAAAAAGTGACCCGTTACAATATTTATTATTTATATAATCCATTTTCATTTCATTTCTCCAATTTAAGAAAGATTCATACGCCATCATGTATAATTTTCTCGATTTTTCGGGCAATAAGTTTAATGAGGCAATTTTTGCAGTAAGGGATTACCTCTGACGGTGCGTGTCAAAGAAATCTCGTTTTCACTGTCAGTATCCATTTATTTAATTATATTACTCATTTTGAGTAATAAGTAAAATTATTGTAAATAACGTTGACGTTTAAGTCACACAAAGTTTGACGTTTCAAATCAATAACAGAATTACGCTTTAACACATGATTTTTTCTAAAAATCGAATTAGCCCGTGAAAAATAAGCAATAGGAAGATAAATTAAGTGGATAGTTTTAATAAATATTACCTTTTTTATTGAGTAATGACAGATAATAATAGGGTGCCATGGAAAACATATTTTAAAGTCAGACGTCAAATCTTTAAAATACGCATATACTCAGAATATATTATTACTGAAATTATAAAATTGATCAATGATATTATCAAGTATTAGTTTATTAGTTTGAAGTTAAAATTATGAATACTCTAAATGTAGTAGAAAAAATTGAACCTGTACGACTTCGAGGAGATAATGACAGAACTTTGGGAGAGGTATGTGATATATTTAATAATAGGCACTCGAATAGGCCCAACATCGCTAAAAGTACCGTTTCTAAATTTTAATGAGTGTGGCGCTGTGACAAGGAGTATTATAAGAACGGATAATGTACAAAGAAGACCCAGGTACGATCAGATCGTTTTAAATTATTTTAACGCCAGTGTAAGAATAGCTAGATAGAGACAATATTCGCCGATGCCTTAAAAATAATAAGGTAAAGGCATTCAAACCCAGGTTTTTACATACGTTGGAACCTGGTAATGATGAAATACGCATGGAATTTTGCTTGTGAGTATCTTAATAACAGAAATTTTTTGAAAACTACTTTATTCAGCGATGAGGCAACTTTTACCACAAGTGGGGTGGAATCATCACAAAATTGTAGGTTTAGGGCTACAGAAAACTCATAGTGGATCATTAATTGTAATACACAATGTTCCCAAAAAGTTAATGTTTGGTGTGGGCTGCTCAATGAAACAATCATTGGTCTTTTCTTTTTTGAAGGTAATATGAAGAGCATGCAGTTTTTACAGTTCCTAAGAAACGAATTTTGGAACATGCTACATGAAATTTCAATACAAGAAAGAGTAAATATATATTTTCAATTAGATGACAGCCATGTCCATAATGCTAAAGTGGTTACCAGATGGCATAATGCTAACTTTCCTAATCGATGGATAGGTCGAAGTAGTCTGTTAATTGGATGGCTTCCCCGATCCCCGGACTTAACACCGCTGGGCTTCTTTTTATGGGGTTGAATAAAATCTAAAGTTTACAGGTCACGCCCAAGTAATAGAGAAGATTTGTGTGCAAGAATAAGATAAACTTGTGCAGAAGTTACCCGGCAACGTTTACAAAATATCGTAAATTTTAAGATGAATTGTATTATCGTGTTTTAGTTTTAGTGTAATGTGTTGTTATTTTGTTTATTATTAAATACCTAATTATTATTACTTTCCATTATTCATACATGTTTCTAAGTCAAATATGATTAAGTTTGTTTAAAAGATAATATTTATTAAAACTATTCACTTAATTTATCTTTCTATTGTTTATTTTTCATCGGCTACTTCGATTTTTAGAAAAAAATTATGTAAAGTTATTGTAAAATATTACCTATATTAATTTTGCCATAAGTTGCCATTTAATATTATTTCACGAAATTTTGGATTTGCCCATTTGACATGTTTCTGAATCCAGTGATACAGTTACATTTTATAAAAAAAATCGCTAATCAAGTTTGCTCATTTTTGACATTGAAAAAAAATCATAGTAGGTCTTGAAAATTGAAATTTATCTCTAAATTTTTGTCATAAAGTAGAGCTTTCGATGGTCTATCTTTCAAAAAGGGTCCCGTTAAAATCAGACACATTTTTACAAGGGTGTTTCCATTCAAACTGGGTCACACTGTATATCCACTACTAGGATGTCAACCAAAAAATGACATATGGCAATAATATTTGGCATATAGTTAACACAATTGGAAAGGATGACATATATAATTATAATTTTATTGAAAAATAAACAGGCTGGTCTTCTTAAGAAATAATTCAACCATGGTGGAAATGTGTAAGGGTATTTACACAAGCCTTCCATATTTGGCCCCTTTTATTTAATATTGAATTCTTGCTGTCAGATGACCACTCTGTATTTTTTTGGCCAAAAGTAATCAGATTTTCTTTGTAATAATAGTGACCACTACATTCCGACTATTATTCTCATATGTCGTTTCGTAATTAATAATTTTCTAAAGTAACCGCCCTGTATAAATAAAGAGGGAAGTTCTGTGTAAATGCCTTTACCGATTTTTTTTAAACAGAGGTACCGATTCCAATTTAGTACACTTCCGTCAACAAAATCCACTCATTTCTTTGTGACGCACTTAGAACGTGTACATTTCCTTAAAAAATTCCGATTAATTTTTGCTCAGTAATACTGCAGTTTGCTGGGATCAAAGACATTTTGAAAACACTGCAAATAAGCAATATTTGTCCGATCCGGTGCGTAAAATACTTTCACAATAAGGCACTCTGAAGCTCACCTTTTTATTTTCGTCAAATAGAGCTGATTTCGCACATTCTCGATAGTATTAAAATAGGGTCGGCTTCGGACGATGCTAGGTAATTGTTGTTTATTTTGAGTCAAGTGAGTTGGCTTTTACGGTAGCAATTGTTTGCGGGCGGATTACGAACACCACAAGCCACGTTATTTACTGAGTTTTAGGGTTTCGGGTTCACGCTACAACTACATCCAACATATCGTCTTTTCAACGTGAAAACGTTTGTTATTCTGCGCCCGTGTTTCATGTAAATTTTATAAGGAACTTGAAATGATTCGAGTAAGTGGTTTGTTGCAATTCTATAGTAACGGTTGATAGAAGCATGTTGGAGAACGAAATAAGCAAACGGGATAATACTGCATCAATTTGGACGTTAACAAATGCTTTAAAAGAATCATTGTGGATATTTGAAAATAAAACTCCATAAAAAGGAGGAAAAATATTTGTTTTGTCGAGGGCAAATTCTTTCCGTCATGTTTTCAAGATGGCGGAATAATTTTTTTTTTTTAATTTTACCCAAAAAATGCCCAAATAGGAAAGGCTCAAAATGCTGTTGAACATTTATTGTATGTTGATAGTAAATGATTTATACAAAAAGTTGTGTGGAAGAAAGTTTCACGGAATAAAATTTTCAGTTTCAAAATTAACTCAAGCAAGATTCAAGTTAAATTAAAGTGAAATAAACGAGTAAAATATATTGTTTAATCACCAGCTTCTTTTCATCAATTCAACGTAAGAAAGGTAATTATCGTCATTCCGACGATACCTAGAACACGCCGCTCACCATATTTTTATCAACTTCAATGCCGTTTATGACACAATGAATAGAGGGAAACTCTATGAAGCCATGAGGTAGACAGACAGGAGAACAACCATACCAGAGCGGTGGATAGACATACAAACAGACTGATGGAATTGAAAGAGCATAATTTTTGTGAGCTAGGAAGCCTAATCGTAAAAAAATCACTCTCTGAGATTTCTTCGAATTCAGACTAGGTAGATTAGGACTAATAAAATCTTTCAATTAAGTATGTCTGTCTGTTTATCAGTCTATTGCCTGTCTATTGGCGCTATATCCACAAAGCAATTTGACCAACGTGAATAACATTTGGTAGGTAGTTGACGCTGTCCCGATCGAATAAATGGGATATATAATTCTAATCATGAATATTGGCGGTGACGTCATCATCTTTTAATTTGCGGATTCCACGTTATTCATCTCTAGAACGCATCGTTACGCTCGGAACTTCTGTTGTAGCCCCATTAGATATTACTTTCTATTATTTGCATTCTAATGCGGTAGTATTTAAGCTAAGAGAAGAATCTCATGACATTGGTAAAACCGCTGCCTAAGGAATCACTACTTCCGCATCCAGATTATTCGTCCAAGTCACTTTAAAGGAAACATCTTGACTATATTTTCACTCTAGTATGTGGAAATTATTGGTCATAGAATTTTAATAATATTTGGGGTAGATGTCATAGAAAAGTTTGAGGAGTTGGTTTCTACCATATACGTTAAAAATGAAGTTTCTAGTTTACCGTACTTATCTTCCACTATTTACAACCTACCACCTCAATGGAGTCATCTCACTCAGATGTCACTACAATACATACGTGTACTAACTTTCAAGTGAATATCTCAATTTGATGTTATCAATCCCATTAATAATGAAGCGGAGGTGGTAGAGTTTGAAAAATATTAGAAAGAAATCTGAGGCCTTGGTTTCTAGTATATACACCGAATCGCAAATTTCTGCAGTCTTACCAGCTTGCTTTACTTATTTTCCCCTATTTGCCCCTATTTAACCCCCAACCCTTCAACGGCATCATCTCAAATTTTGATCTAGTTTCAGACGTCGTTATAATACATACGTGTACCAAATTTCAAATGAATATCTCAATTTTATTTTATCAACCCTTTTCATATTGGAGTAGGGGTGGTTGGGTTGAAAAATATTATAAGAAAATCTGACGCTGTGGCTTCTAGTACATACACCGAATTTCAAGTTTCTGTAGTCTTACCAACGTTTTACTTATATTCCTCTATTTACCCAAAATTAACCCCCAACCCTTCAACGGAATCATCTCAAAATATAAACTAATTCCAGACGTCGTTATAATACATACGTGTACGAAATTTCAAATGAATATCTCAACTTTATTTTGTCAACCCCATTAATGGGGTAGGGGTGGTGGGGGGGTTGAAAAATATTATAAAAAAATCTGAGGCCTTAACTTTTTGTACATGCACCGAATTTCAAGTTTCTGTACTAATACCAGCTTGCTTCACTTATTTCCCCCTATTGACCCCTAAATAACCCCCAACCGTTCAACGGAATCATCTCAAAGTATAATCTAGTTCCAGATGTCGTTATAATTCATACGTGTACCAAATTTCAAATGAATATCTCGATTTTATTTTATCAACCCTTTTAATAATGAAGTAGAGGTGGTGGGGGTTGAAAAATATTATAAATAATCTGAGACCTTGGCTTCTAGTACATACACCGAATTTCAAGTTTCTGTAGTCTTACCAGCTTGCTTTATTTATTTTCCCCTATTTACCCCTATTTAACCCCCAACCCTTCAACGGAATTATCTCAAAATATAATCTAGTTCCAGATGTCGTTATAATACATACGTGTAGAAAATTTCAAATGAATATCTCAATTTTATTTTATCAACCCTTTTCAAATTGGAGTAGGGGTGGTGGGGGTTGAAAAATATTATTAAAAAATCTGACGCTTTGGCTTCTAGTACATACACCGAATTTCAAGTTTCTGTACTCTTACCAACTTGTTTTACTTATATTCCTCTATTTACCCCAAATTAACCCCCAACCCTTCAACGGAATCATCCCAAAATATAGTCTAATTCTAGACATCGTTATAATACATACGTGTACGAAATTTCAAATGAATATGTCAACTTTATTTTATCAACCCCTTTTATGGGGTAGGGGTGGTGGGGGGTTGAAAAATATTATGGAAAAATCTAAGGCCTTAACTTCTAGTACATACACCGAATTTCAAGTTTCTGTACTCTTACAAGCTTGCTTTACTTATTTCCCCCTATTCACCCCTATTTAACCCCCAACCCTTCACCGGATTTCCTCAAAAAACAATCCAGTTCCAGATCTCGTTATAATATATACGTGTACAAAATTTCAGGTCAATATCTTAAACCGTTCCGGAGAAAGCGTGCGGACAAAAAAAGAAAAAGTTACAGACGGACAGACAGACAGACCGACAGACAGACCGACAGACAGACCGACAGACAGACCGACAGACAGACAGAAAATTTTTTTCGCTCAAATTTAAAATCTCGACGTTTCATGACATTCTAAACCTATTTCACGAATAAAAATTTTTGAAAATTTTTTTGCGATTACTATACTTCCAATCCACTACGTGGATGTGGAAGTAAAATATGAATTGATGACGTCACCGCCAACATTCATGAATAGAATTATAGTACTTGTAGTCATAATTATACAGGGTGGACCCAAAAAATTATTGATGAAAAAATGTCACCGGCTATTCACATTTCAGATTATGTAGTTTGTAAGAATGAAAGCTATTATACACTTATACAGGGTGGACCATGAAGTTTTGGCCTGTCGATATCTAGTAAACTATTTGAACTACAATTTTGAAATTTACTGGTTTTAAACAGTGGAATGCAGAGTCCATTTTTGGTATAATAGGACTTTGTTTCAACATCGCATTTCCGATCACGCGACGCCCTGTATATTACTCCATTTTTGTGAAGGCCTTTCTAATACAAATTCAACGATACCATAATTGTCAGGGTTTTTCGGCACTACAGTAAAGATAAAGAGGTTTGTATGAACATTTCCTTATTTTTATTTAAAAAACGTAGGAACAAAAAAGTACCTAGCAACAGAAGACATCGCACTTTTCAAGGGCTGTCAATCAGTATTAGTAGATTTGCTTTGTATACAAGTAGTATCAGGACTATTATGCCTTTACATTTTACTTACGACGAGTATGTCAATATGCCGCTCATATGCGGCGACTGTCGAAAAATAGTAGGCGTTCTCGAGACTTGTACAGACAACGTTTTCCCAACCGAACAACTCCAAGTAAAAATACTTTCGCTAATGTGGAACAAAAATGAAGACATGGTTCTTTTCCTAGTGGAAAATAGCAAATTCCACGCAGATAGCCTATTTAAACAGAGGATAACGTAATTAATATTCTGGCATATCTTCAAGTAAATCCCCATATCTCAACTCGATGTCTTCAGCAAGAATGTGGAGTAAATAGTACAATCCAGACAGTATTAAAGAATCATAAATAGCATTCTTTCAAAATACATTTAACGCAAGGTTTGGCCCTTGCAAAGCCTAAAAGAAGACTAAATTTTATTGCTGCAATGACAGTAACACTCCCATATTACCCAATATTTTTAAATAAAATGTTGTGGACTGATGAAAGTCGGTTTCACACAAACGGTACCGTTAATCGACGCAATTGTCACTACTGGTCGGCTGAAAATCCAAAATGGATGCAAGAAACTAATTTCCAGACAATATGGGGTGTAAATGTCTGGTGCGGTTTATTCAAAGGCCGCTTGATTGGACCGTATTTGCATGAAGGAACTTTGACCGGCGTAAGGTATTTAGATATTCTCCAGAACATACTTCCCGCTTTACTTGAAGATATTCCCTGAAACGAGAGAGAGACGATGTGGTGGCAGCAGGATGGTGCATCTCCTCACTAGGCTCGGCAAGTTACGGCATATCTTGATACTACTTTCCGTGAAAGATGGATTGGGCGAAAGGTACAATACATTGGCCGGCTCGTTCTCCAGATATGACACCTTTAGATTTCTTCCTCTGGGGATGTTTAAAAGGTTTGGTTTATTTTACACAGCCTACAGATTTAGACGATTTGCAAAACAAAATGAAAGCAGCGTGCGACACTGTTACATCAGATATGATTAGAGCAGCATGCACTAGAAATCTTTTAACAAGATTTGAGAATTGCATTACTGAAGATTGACATCAATTTGGGCATTAACTGTAATGATTTTTGTACCTATTCTGTTTTATTTTTTAATTATACTGGTGTTCTTTAATAAATTTTTTTAAAAATCCGTCCCATTCATTTAACAGCTCAGATTGTCACCGTTTCACACAAAAACGCTGACAAATATGCTATCGATAAATTTGTATTAGAAAGGTCTTCACAAAAATAGAGTAATATACAGGGAGACCCATTTAAAAATTTGAAGTTGATGTCACGTGTCCGGAAATGCGATGTTGCAACAAAGTCCTTTTATACCGAAAACGGACACCGCATTCCACTGTTTAAAATCATCAAATTTCAAAATTGTAGTTCAAATAGTTTTCGCGATATCGACTAGCCAAAACATCGTGGGCCATCCTGTATATTAACCTTGTGAATAACGAAATACAAAAATCAATATACCACATTAAAATAATAGTAAATGAATAAAAATAAACTACTCATGCTGTAGCTCGCAGACACCCTAACCTCAACACGATTCCAGCCATTTAATAAATTCGATGATGTAACGGCTAATCACAGTGAGTTTTGCGTACCAGTTTAATTATTCCCGTTCTATATCTACTACTTGTTGAAATTTTAATACAATAGTGAACGGAATTCTCTTTAAACGTTGGCAAATGGTTTAATAAATAATTTTAACAATACGAAAAAAGCAAAATTGTTGGTGGTAAATTCAGAAAATCCACGTACATTAAAATATCCTCTTCTTATTTTCTCTTATTACAAATACCATGCCGCATTACAGTTGCTATACACATTGTACTCTAAGTTTCAACACAAAAGTAGCCATCTATATTCTCGAGGATAGTCCACTAACGCCTTAAGATGACAAATGGACGAGAATTGAGGCTACACGTTGATACTGAACGAACTGAGGGGCAAAAAGGCGCTAAACAACTGCAGTCACGTGCAGCAACTACTTGAATTTTATGATGGGTTAGTTATACTTTGGGTAAGCTAAACTTTGTAACGACAATTGTTATTGAATTATCAAACACTTCTAGTGTTTCATTTTAAATCAAAACCTAAATTTTTATTTATTAAAATTACGAAAGCATCTAGTGCAACTAACACGTTTAATAAAATATACAGTAATAATAATAATAATAATAAAACCTCTTTATTCAGTAATACCTTGCGATGCAGAACGAGTCACAAAAAAATATATTAAAATACTCTTACATAGAGACTAGTTATGAACACATAGTGATGTAAAAAACAAACTTATGCATAAATTAACAAACAAATATGTCTTACATAATAGCTAAGAAATAAATTTATAAACATATAAAAGAAAAGAGTAATAACGATTACACTAGCTTAAAAAATATCTATGTAATATTCGTCCAGGGTATAGTACGCTTTTTTTATTAGTAGTTCTTTCAATTTTAATTTCAATAATTTAACAGTTTTTAAACGTTTGATATAATTAGGTAGATGGTTATAAATTTCTATTAGTTGACCGACCACACTATTCTGCAATAAACTTAAATATGTCTTTATATGACGTAATTTTTCTCTTTTGTAGAGTCAATTGCGGCTCAAAATACGGATTATTTCGGAATAGTTCCGGGAAGCTGTAACTTTTAAGAATACATCTCTGAACATGTCAGGCATAACACACGATAAAAAATGAAGGCTTTTTTTGTTTAATAACGTACGAAAATGGAACTCTGCGACACATAAGTACGACGCGGGAAGCGAGCGCAGCCTCAGGCACGCTACACTAAATTTGATGTAACTTTTCAACTAATTAATGAATTGAGCTCAACAAAGAAGAAACATTTGGCTATTGGATTATTATATTTTTAAATAAAAAAATTAATGTCTGTAGGAATAGTACATATATGAAGTCGGAACATAAAGACATGTACGATGAAATCAGTAAAAGCTCTACCATTTCTACAAATTTTAAGATGAGAACCTGAAACTTTTACATATTACACTCGAAGTAATGTACAAAATTATACGGTGAGTGAAAAAATCTCAAAAATTTTTTGACGATGCACACTTTCAAAATTTCAAAATTTTGAGAAAGTGTATAACTAACTTGAACCACCTATTATTCCAATTTAAATCGCATTGTTAGATTTCTGTACGTGCGATTTTTAAATCTTAAAATGTACACTTTAAGATACTTCGAGGGGATTAACCTTAAAAATTAAATTAACCCTCTTTATTTTACGAGAATAAAAAAAATGTCTTGCTCCAAAATTCGTGAAATTAGGGGTAAAATAAACGTTAATAACTTTTGGAAAAAATTTATCTAGCGTACCTAATTACAGCAATTCTCTATACATTACTTCAAGAATAATATATGAAAGTTCCAGGTTCGTATCTTAAAAATTGTAGAAATGGTACAGCTTTTACCGATTTCATCGAAAATCTCTTTATGTTCCGAATTCATATATGTACTATTACTATATACACTCATTTTTATATTTTAAAATATAAAAATCCAATAGTCACATGTTTCTTCTTTCATTTAGGATTTGTTGAGCTCAATTTCATTAATTAGTTCAAAAGTTACAAGTTAGTGTAGCGCGCCCGAGGCCGCGCTCGCTTTGCGCGTCGTACTTACGTGTCGCCGCGATCCATTTTCGTGTGTTAAACAAGGAAATCTGGAGTTTGCATTCTTGATCATATAAAAAAAACACATTTTTGATGTGAAAATTCCCCTACTTTCGAAAAAAGTATTTTAAGAGATATTTGACAAAAACTTGCATTTTGAAACTAATTTGTTTAATAACAAATGACACTCAAGGACTATTGTTAGCAGCTTTTGGTATGTTGTTCCTGACATATTCAGAGATAAATTCTCAAAAGTTATCGCTTCCTGGAATTTTTCCTATGTGAAAACCTCAATTAACATCACTAATAGTTTAATTTAAAAACGCAAGTGAGTTATGCTTTTTTTCTATCCCGCGGTGCCTGTAAAATAACACGTCGAATGTTGTTGATTTAAATTATTGATTAATCGACGAAGGAGAAAAGAAATTATAAAATAAATATTTGCCCCTGTCACTCAATTTTTTTATCACCTGGTTAATTGGCCATGTTGCCGAATATTGATATCGAATTCGTTTAAAAATACGTTTGGTTACGTTCTTTGTTTTACTTTCACACCAACTTGAATAACAATGTTTGGTAATGAGGTCCAATTAACTGAATAATTGGGTGATTTTTTTTCACGATAATGCTTAGTTAGCTTTTTATTGAAGATGATACATAAAACAAGTTCAAGCTTCTTAATAGCAAATGGTTGAGGAATCTTGACATAGATGTTCCTAAAACTTGCCCCTGACGTCAAGACAAGAACTAGTGAAACAAGTTTATTTTAAATTCATGATGTCATTTAAAAATTTGATACCCTTGCTTCTAGTGTATGCACCAAATCTCACCTTGCTTTACTTATTTACTCCTTATTTCAGCCTCAACCCTTCAACGGAATAAGCTCAAAATATACTATAGTTCCAGATCTCATTTTACCTAATAAATACATGTACCAAATTTCAAGTCAATATCTCAAACCATTCCACAATAATTGTGCTCACAAAAGAAGTTACAGATAGACCGACCGACTGGCAGATAGATTAATGGACATACTACTAAAACATAAATTCTCCACGTTTCATGATATTTTGAACCTAGTCAACAATAGAACATTGAAACTGTTTTTACATTTACTATACTTTCACTCCAATACGTGGATGTGGAAGTAAAACAAGAAGTTTTTATGGAATAGACTATAGTTGAGCCGTAAAATTTTAGGCTAGCCAATACTCTGCCACATGTACTCGCACAACATTAAACTTTAACGCTAACCTATTTTTTTTAGAATCGATTTTGAAAACTATAGGATTATAATAAGAAAATTTTAGTTCCTTTGATTTGCTTGATTTGATTTAGGCTCAAAATCCAAAGGTCGCATGTTTGAAAGACAAATGGGTTGAATGTACTTTTTTAATTTTATTTTATACTGATGAGTATCTTATAAACAAAGTTGGCACCATATAATTAAGAGTCTCCTAAGCTAACTTATTTACAAACGCGAGCATTCTTCTTTTACTTTATTTTATACTAACGAGTGTTTCACCAATTTCTCTTAAGCTAACATTATTGACAAACGCGAACAGTATCCCATATATTATGCGAGTTCAAAACCTCAATGGATTAATGTACATTCTTTTTTTACTTTATTTTATACTAACGAGTGTTTCATCAATACCAACACAATTATATGAAAATTTGAATAAACCGACGAACAGTGTAATGTTTGCTCTAGTTGATTACTGTGGTTTATTTTACCACATCACATCACTTCCACATTCACGTACTGGAGTGGAAGTACAGTAATCGTAAAAAAAATTCAAAATGATTTTTTGTTGAAATAGGCTTACAATGTCATAAAACGTCGAGAATTTAAATTGGAGTAAAAAAAAATCTGTCTGTCGCTCGGTCTGTAACTTTTTTTCTGCGTAAATAAGTATAGCAACTTGGCAAACTTGACTTGAATTTGGTGTAAAGTGAACTAAGTCTAACAGCCGGTTTTACAATCGCTAGTTAACTTCCAGTCAGAGTTAACTTTCAGGTTATTATAGAAATTGGGTTTTACAATAGCTGGTCATTTTCGATGTGGTAGTTATCTAGTAGTTAACTTTACTAGCAGATGAGGTGTGGGTAAACTAGAAGTTGGCAGTTTACTGGCAATTTATAACCTATAAAATAACTGTCACAAAATAATTTTTTGATGTTTTGCCTAAAAATGAATATGTACGAAGTAAATGCATATAGCAGTGATGAGGAGCCAAGGTAATCCTGTATAGACCTAACTTTTTCGAAGAATGCGATGGAAGGGATTTTTTAAATAGGTCGAGAATAAATACTACCTACTTGCTTAGTAATAGACCACTAACTCATAAATTGCTTCTGACATTTATATTTGATAGCAGGTAACGTGACTTTGGACCAAAATTCTTACATTTTATGTATATTACTCATTTTTCCAGTACCAACATTATAAATTTTATTCACAACCTCTCGTTTACAAATCATCACTTAACTTTATATTGAAAAACGCATGTGTCGGTAAGGTTATAGTTAACCTGCAAGTAAATGTCAACTAGCATGAAAGTTAACTTGCGATTGTAAAACCGGCTGTAAGTCAAATAAAAAATTCCCGACAAAGGAGACACCCAACGGTGCGAGACACCCAAAAAAGCCATAAAACTCAGCCATAAAAGTGCTTGCTCTTTTACAGCATTATGCATGTGTGTAAAAAATAAGTACACACTAGTGACAGTTAGATCGTAAAATACTCTAGGAGTGAGTGGCGTAATTATTAGAAATTATAACTGATACTGACGAGTTTCCCTTAATTTCTTATTTTAATCCATGCCCCGCTCTATCCCAGTAGTAATATGCGGCAAAGCTTTGAAATTTTTTATCTGACTTAGAAATATGAAGTCTACTTTACACAGTGTGTCTCACTTTCCATGACTCCCATATCACAGCTCTCTTATTTACAATGCGATGTTTTCAAAATTTGGGTGGAAGGTACTTATCCATCAGGAGACTGTGTAACGGTAAAGTATTTTAAAATCCACCAGTGGCGTCCGTCGTTATGAAGAATAATGTACCTAATTTTTCAAAAAGAAGACACTAGGCATAGTTTTAACTATAAAGCAATCTCATAATCGTATTCGCTGTTACCAAAAACTCACTGAAACCAAATGTTAGTAACATACTGTACTTGGTGTTCACATAATAGGAAAATAAAACGTCTCTTTTAAAAGTACCAATTATTATAGTCATAACTTAATCTTCGAACATAATTAGGGTTAATTAAGCTAGAAGAAGACAGGCTTTCCTTTAGAATTGATCACGTGACGTCAATCAGTTTACTTAACAGTCAAAATCAAATAAGAATTGGCTTGGAAACAAAAACATGTTAGTTTTTAGATAAATTTGATTAACAAACAATTCAATAAATAATAAAATTTACATAGATAACTGAATCACAGTTTGATCAACGTATCACATGATTAATTCTTCAGCTTAATTACGTCCGAAAATAAAGTAATGACTAATAATTGGTACTTTAAAAAGAACAATTTTTTTTCTTCTAGTATTGTAATTCGGTATTAGTGAGTTTTTGATAACAATGAATACTATTATGAGATTGTTTTACAGTTAAAACTTTACCTGATATATTTCTTTGGAAAATTAGGTACATCTTTCTTCATAATGACGAACACCACTGATGAATTTTAAAATATTTTACCGTGACCTAATCTCCTCTCAAATTTAAAAAAAAATTGCATTGTAAATAAGAGAGCTGTGACATGGGAGTCATGAAAAGTGAGACATATTGTATACTAGCAGGCGCCAAGGCCTCAGATTTTTTATAACATTCTTCAACCCCTCCACCATCCCCACTCCAACACTCAAGGGGATAATAAAATAAAATGGAGAGATTCACTTGAAATTTAGTATGAAATGGTATGAAAATATGTATTATAACGACATCTGAAACTAGACTATATGTAAAGATGATTCCGATGAAGGGGTGGGGGTAAGTAGGGCTAAAGAAGAGAAAATAGGCGGTAAGCTAGTAAGAATATAGAAACTTGTTATTTGACGCATATGCTAGAAGTCAAGGCCTCAGATTCCTTTATAATATTTATCCAACCACCGCCACCCTTCCACCCACCACCACCCACTCCATTATTAAAGGGGTTGATAAAATAAAATTGAGATATACTTGAAATTTGATACACGCATGTAGTGTAATGATATCTGATTGAGACGATTTCGTTGAAGGGATGGAGGTGAGGGGGTAAATAGGGAAAATTAGTAAAGCAAGCTAACAAAAGTCCAGAAAATTCATTTTTGGCCAATATTCCAACAAACATTTCTAGTAACATGCGGTGATCATTAGTTTTATAAAGGGTTTATAAGTATAACGGATTTGTATAACTATGTTACGAAGTTTTATACTGTTACTAAAGTAGTTGCGGAGTTATATAAGTGTTTTATAGCAAGACTATTACTTACAGGTCTATAAGATGGTAACACATATATTTCCGTTACTGCATTATACAACTTAAAGTGGTTGCTACCAAGTGGTATATAATAAAGTTATATAAGGATAACAGTCATTATATTATAAAATTATTAATTGTTTAGGTTTATAGTGATGTTAGTTGTTACAATTTTATACATCAGTTGCAGATAGTAACAAGGTGCAACCTTTATATAGCTCAAGAGCGCCAGTAGATACTATAAAACTTTATTTATTAGTTCATTATAGGTTATGTTTTGTAAAGTAATTGGCAAGAGCAAACAAATTGTCATGTTTAATAACGAATTTCTTTCCGATTTGCTGTTTTCGTTTTTAATTGTGTCTTATTGTGCTGCTCATCCAGATCTTCACTGTCACTTTCTTGTGCCATAGCATTAAGTTCAAATTTCGCAGCCTCAAAATACAAAAAGTTTTCTCTTTTCTTTATGCACGGCTGTTTCTTCCAGTCGGCCTCGGGACACGATTTTGGATCGCGCAGGAGCTTGTTCAAAACTGTCCAATTTTGTATCGAACAGGGCCATGACGAAACTCCATTACATTCCCAAGCCGTGGGTACTATTGTAAGTGATGGCATATTTACACCAGGTTCCCTGGTTTGTACAATTTAAACATTTTTACAAATTTTTACCAATTTGATCCATTTACCGGCCGGCCGTCTACTGTCATAAAATCTTAGGTTAGTGTGTTAATGAGAAACTCATAGACGAGTTTTCGTGTATCAAGCATCTATGTTCTAAATTCGATTAATTGTGGTTTGGCCTGTGATTGATTGAATATTAAACAATTATTTCAGCCAATGGCAGGCCAAATCACAATTATTTACACGAATTTATCGCAAAAAATTGTCTACTGATGATGTTATAAAATTACCGAGAGTTGCCTAATAAAATTTAAAGATATGTAATATTTCAAACAGTTATATTAAAGTAACCAATATTTATAACAAATCTTAAAGTTATATTACATTTCTAAGAATGCATTAACTGTTGATAATAAAACATCGGCCATATTTTTTGGCAGCCATCTTGCGGCAATGAGTAATCATTATTTAAAATTAAAAAATGTGTATTATTAAAAAAATGAAGTGCAATTAGTCGAATTTGCATGTACAAAACATATTTCTGTAATATTTCCTAAAAAAAATATGTCATTAAAATTTTCATATATTTAACACGCACCTTTATCAGTGCAAAATTTCCACTATACCCGTGTAGGTACCTACATCATTTAATTTCATTATCACATTATTCCTATCTTGTCATTTGGTATAGGATCTCTAGGAAAGAGACGAGGCATTATAAATGCTATACCTAGGAGACAGGTGTGTAGAAGAGGGAAAACGCCAACATGTATATCACATACTTATAGAGCATACGCATTCGAGAATTCTTAGAATTCCATCTTCACAATTAATAACAAGTTTTTTAGTGGTAACGGATATATTTCTGTCACCAATATTTACGGAAAATGGTTATATAAAAAAGTGATACAGCAGTTACTGATCTGTTGCTGTTACTTACTGTTCTGCAACTTTGAGGTGCATAGCGTGACTAATATTGGTGTCTGTTACCTTTATATGATTCTCCATTTAAGTATTATAAGCGGTTTATAGGAGTAACAGAACTATTCTCGGTCTTGCATTATATCACTTGAATGTATATAACTCGGTTTCGGTAATAGGATGATTACTCTTATAAAACAAAAAATGTTTGTTGGGATGCTAAAAGTCAACGCCTCAATTTTTTGTTATGGCATCTGCCTCAAATATTGTTTTATTATAATTTTATGACCAATTATTTTCGCATACTAGAGTACAAATATCGTCAATATGTGATCCTTTAGAGAGACTTGGATGGAAAGTCTGGATGTGGAATTATGATTCCGTAGGCAGCGATTTTTAGTAATTTACTAGTAATTAATATTTTTCTTTTTTACAGTAACACATGTCTGCACATAAATTGACTATCCTTTTTCTGAATTAACGGTGGTATCAAACATAGAGAGAGAAATAGTAAAATATTGCTTAAATGCACATTTCACTCTAATTAGATGTAATCAGTCATCCGAGAGATGAGTTGTGCGAGGTTTGAACATTTCTAGACAACTCCTTAAACATGCCGTGAATTAAGAACTCCTTCACCCTGATTATAATTTAAATTTTGGTATGCCCGGAAGGACTGCAGCTATGCTGGATGCAAGGAACAGCTAATTTCCTTGTTAAGTTACAAAAACATGTATGAATGAATCGCAATTAGTTTATTCTGTAATTTTCATCGTGATGTGGTCTCGAAATTTTTTTAATGTAAACATGCTAACATGCAAACCATGTAGTGAAGCAGCTGAACCGCTCCACGATGCTCATTAAAGGTGAAGAATTTTTGAGGTATAAAGTAATACGAGAACTGTTGAGGGGCCTATATCCCAATAGAATCGAAAATTATTGCTTTCTTGATTAATCGAAACAGAAATCTTGAATTGAAAATATTAAAACAATTATTTTTTTATTTAACTCGCTTTAGTGTAGAATTTAAGGATTTTTCCGGTGCTATCTCGATAAAATATGAGAGTTTGTAGGGGTGAATATAACACGAGGACAGTTTTTGCTTCCATATTCACGTAGTGGATTGAAAGTATAATAGTAATCGTAAAAAAATTTCAATTTTTTTTATTGTTAAAATAGGCATAGAATGTCACGAAACGTCGAGATTTTAAATTTGAGCGAAGAAAAAATTCTTTCTGTCGGTCCGTAACTTTTTTTTTGTCCGCACGATATCTCGGAACGGTTTAAGTTATGGACTTGAAATTTTATACACGTATATATTATATCGAGATCTGGAACTAGATTTCTTGAACTTATCCTTTGTAGGGTTGGGGGGTAAATGGAGCAAATAGGAGAAAATAAGTAAAGCAATCTGGGGTAACAGTACAAAATTTTGAAATTTGATTAATGCCAGAAGTCAAGGCTTCAGATTTTTTTTAAATCACTCCTTTGAAGGGTTGGACGTTAAATGGGGCTTAATATTGGAATATAATTAAAGCAAGCTGGTAAGATTTTTTAGATAGATTTAGATTTATTTATTCTTATTGCCAATTACAAATATTGGATCGAATACGTCAATATATGGAAAATAAATTTAAAATTGTATATAGATACGTGATATATAAAAAATACATAAATTACATAGGATGCAAGAGTAGCTACATACATATTACTCACAAATAAAATACGGAAAAAATATAGTTATTAGCGGTTGTATATCACACTATTTAAAGTCACAATAAAAAAAAGGAAACAGGAAAAGAGTTCGCTATATTTGATTTATATATTCTTCCAGCGTAAAAGCATTTACTACATAATAATTTAATTATCTTTGCTTTAAACTGCTTTATGTTATTAGTCTCTTTTACATCAGTAGGCAGTTTGTTAAATAAAAAGCTGACAGCACATAACGGAGATATTTTATACAATGTTAGATTATGCTTATTAATGTATATGTTATTTTTATTTCGCGTATTGTATTCATAATTGTCGCAGTGTGCTGGTAGTTTATTTTTTATACCCTATATATGTATATGAATATTTTGTATAAGTAAATCGATATAACAGTGAGCAGGTTATTTTTTTAAGGTATCACGACGGGATTCCATGTACCCCACATTGAATATTACCCTCAATATTCTTTGCTGCAAGGCGAACGCTCTTTGAAAATCCACACTTTGACCCCATGCTATTATATTATATGATATTTTTGAATAGAAAAGAGCATAATACACGGTTATCAAGAGTACATAAACATATAATTCGGTGTATGTACTAGAAGCCAAGCCCTCAGATTTTTTTGTAATATTTTTCGACTCTATTATTAAAGTGGTTCATAAAATAAAATTGAGATATTCACTTCAAATATTTGGTACACGTATATATTATTACGACACATGGAACTAGATTATATTTTGAGATAATTCCGTTGAAGGGTTGGGGGATAAGTATAGGTAAATAGGGAGAAATGAGTAAAGAAAGCTGGTCGGAGTACAGAAACCTGAGATTTGGCTTATATACTAGAAGCCAAGGCCTCAAATTTTTGTATAATATATTCCATCTCCCAACCACCCTCGCTCTATTATTAAAGCAGTTGATTAAATACAATTGCGATATTGACGTCAAACTTGGTACACGTATATACCATGCATTTGGGAAAATATACCAAAAAGAGACAAACGGTGCTTATTATTGCCCAAAAAATATGCCTGAATTTCTTCAGAATTTTTTGGCAACATTTAAGCGGTCCTTTGTTTTTTTGCCTATATCTCGAAGAGAGCGGGGTCCCCGTGACCTGTCGTTGGGGGGGGGGTTACGTAGCTACAGATGTTAACAACATCTTCACCAAGCGGCGGCAACCGCGGTGCCCGAAGCTACTTTTGTAGCTCCCGTACTAGTACCATTACAAATTATCACATTTCGTCGACATATCCTTAGAAAAAAAAAATTCTGACTCGAATTAAAATTTAACTTTCATATGAAATCATTTTGTTAAAAATATATACAATCATAAATAACATGGTAAAGATTTGAGATCAATTTATTGAACGGTTTTGGAGTCAGATTCAGTTAAATGAAAAAATTATTGTTATCATTATTTTACAATTTATTTCACATATGCCAAGACTTTTTCTCTCAATCAGCCAAAGGAGACGTAATTTTTTATTCCATCGAGGAATAAGCCCTTGTTCTGTTACTTTATGCTTTAAGAATAATTTATAGGAGGTATACCTCCACTAATGTGACATAGGAAAAAGTAAAATTCGTCTTTGGCTAGATTTAAATCTAGATATCCTAAAAATGTATTCGAGTGTGAAAGCAACACAAAAAGTGATAAATGGATGAGCTTTTATAAGCCGCATAGTTACTTGAACATTATTTATGGATTAGGTCAATCTTAGAACCAAAGGAAAAGGTAGCGTACAAAAATAGTTGACCTTTACTGCTACACCTACTACAATACCACAAAAAAACATATTGATCTATGCGATAAATTATGTGTAAATATTGCTTGCTTGAGTCCGACAACCGAAATGTTTCTGATTTCAAATAATGTGTATAACAAACATTTAAAAGGAGATTCATCAAAATCGTTTGTGTTGTTATAGGGAAGAACCTTCACTGACTCGACTGATTTACTATTTCATTTGAATGCTGGAATTTCTATGGAAAAATCAAGTCGGCGCTGCAACGGTGAATATTTATATCAGCGAAGCGGTGAATTATAGTGCGAAAATCTAGTAGTGCAGTAAAATAAGGAATCGACTTCGAAATCCTTGGTAGCAGGGCGGACTTTTTTCCATTCTCTTCTAAATTGTATCCATAATATATTATAAAAGGTCTTCTTCCTAAAAAGTGCCGCTGTAATAGTTATTAAACAAGATAGGTGTAATATTACGAACTTTCGCGAGTAATTTTTAAAATTTAATTTTAACGGAAAAAACTGCTTACGCCAATCGAAAGAACGGGAAATTTCACATCAAAAACATATATGAAGTTTTTTGTATGATCAAAAATGTATGCTCCAGATCTTTTTGTTTAACGCACAAAAATGGAACGCAGCGACACGCAAGTACGGCGCGCGAAGCGTGCGCGTTCTCGGACGCGCTACACTAAATTTGTTATAACTATTGATCTAATTAATGAAATTGAGCTAAATGAAGCTTAAATGAAAGAAGAAACATATCACTATTGGATTATTACATTTTCAAATATAAAAATGAATGAATCTAGAAACAGTATATGTATGAAGTCGGAACATATAGATATTTCTGATGAAATCGGTAAAAGCTCAACCATTTCTACAATATTGAAGATAGAAACTTGTAACTTTCACATATAACTCTTGAAGTAATGTATAAAGGGATCTGATGAGTGAAGAAAGTCTCAAAAATTTATTTTTGAAGATGTACACTTTCAAATTTCATAATTTTGAGAAAGTGGTATAATTTGATATGTATAACTAACTTTAACCACTCTGGTTTAAATCTCGTTACTAGATTTCTCTAGGTGCGATTTTTAAAGTTTGAAATGTATACTTTAAAATGCTTTAATGGGATTTAACTTAAAAATTAAATTAACCCTCTTTATTTTACGAAAATAAAATAAACATTTCTCTTTGCTCCAAAATTCGTGAAACTAGGGGTAACATAAACGTTAATAGCTTTTATAAGTACAATTATTTAGCGCACCTATCCCTTGGATCTTTTTATACATTGCTTCAATAGTAGTACGTGAAAGTTTCAGGTTCTTATCTTAAAAATTGTAGAAATGGTAGAGCTTTTACCGATTTATTCGGAAATATGATAATCCAATAGCCACATGTTTCTTCTTTTATTTCAGCTTTGTTGAGCTCAATATCATTAATAAGTTGTAACATGCGGAATGCTCAATAGCATCCTTCGTTACACTGTTAATATTTATTAGAAAAATTATAGTTATCGGAAATATTATTCCCACAAACTTTAGTACTAATAGAGTCCCTTACTGCTTAGACTATGATGAACGTACGTCATCTGTGAGCAGTTAAAGTTCGCAAATACTAGATCGCGCAAGAGCAATGGTATTTCAACTAAATAACGCCGGGTGAAACTCTTTCTCGTTGAACCATTGCACTAATTAGACGTATTTATAATTTTGTTTGACCTGTGATGGGGATGTTAGAATTTGAAAAACCTCGTGATGATCACATGAGGTAAGGTTTTGATAATTATACCGGTAAATGCCATCTAACATTTGAAATATTGTTTTAGGTTTTTCTTATATTCTTATAAATTAAGAATTAATTTCTTATGAAACAAAACTTATTCACGTCTAATGATTTAACGTAGAAGTACTTTGGCGTTATATTATTTGCTTTAAGCAAGATTTGAAATTATGCATACCTTGCTATACTACATTTTGAATCGGAATATATGAAAACATTCTAGGCGAAGAGATTTTCTTCATTTTGTCTTGGCGAAAATCTTCTACGATTTCATAACCTCACAATGGGATTAAGGCGGCCACGTGTGAAATTAAACCCATGATCATCGGAGAATAGGACCGTATTTAGGAGTTCTCTCCATCAGGATAACAAAATAAAAGATAAGTACTTTTAATTGTTACCAATAAAAGGGATTATTTTCACATGATTGTTGAGCTATTAGAGCCAAAAATGTCTAAATTTAATATACTAAATTCAAGTGAAATCTATTATATTTTGGCTATTTGCATTTTAAATCCATTGTTGTACATTAATTCGCAGTTCCTTATATCTTGAATTCGTTGTCGCAAATACTTCGCCGTAGTATTGTTTCGTAGTTGCTTTTAGTTGATTCCTAATGATTAATATCTTATCGTAGTACTATAATGCACGTTTGTTAGTGATATTGTAAGTCGTGGTTCAATTTTTGTTGTAACGAAAGCGTTTAAGTTTATGAACTTTGAGATAAATTTACGAGACTTATCTTTTGTAATATAGTTATTTTGTCTCTCGTAAAAGATCTCAAGTTTATTTAATTTTGTTGTAATATAAGATTTTAGTGTTGAGGTGAAAGTTACGAGACATATCTTTTGTAATATATTTTTGGTTCTCGTACACGCCTCAGATTTGCCTTGCCGTGGTGCACATTGTAATATAGTAACTTGTAATATAGTACTTTGTTGTCTTGTAATATATACTTTTGTTTCATAATTGAGACAATTTACGAGTCATCTCTCTGTAATATATTTAATTTGGCTCTCGTAAAAGTCTCAAGCTTATCTTGAACTTCGGTTGTTGTAATATAGTACCTATTTTGTTATATATTTCTGTGAGATATTTTGCTATACAGTATCGTTGATGCTGTGATAGTATTTTTTTTGTAATATAATATTTTTTGTAATATAGTACTATTGTATATATGTAACTTTTGTCGTTTGCTTATCTTTATCTCTAATTTTCTTTGATTACCCTTAGTAATCAATGGCGCCCAAGCCTTGAACTCCACCCCCTTTTGCTCTCCGTATCTTTACTGTGCTAGCCAGGTGAAACCAGTGACGCTAACCACGTCGCTCGTAGGGTGGCCCACACTTGAACACTTGGGCAATATTTTAACATCGACTAAAACCTTCCTTAAATAGCCACAAAGTTCAAAAGTTATAATAAATTTAGTGTAGCGCGTCCGAGATCGCGCACGCTTCGCGCGTAGTACTTACGTGTCCCTGCGTTCTATTTTCGTTCGTTAAACAAAAAGATCTGGAGCCTACATTTTTGATCGTGCAAGAAAACTTTATATACGTTTTTTATGTGAAATTTTCCGTACTATCGATTGGTGTAAGCAGTTTTTTCGATAAAATTAAATTTTAAAAGTTATTAGCGAGAAACCGTAATATTACACCTATTTTGTTTAATAACTATTACAGCAGCACTTTTTAGGAAGAGGACTTTTTGTCACATATTATGGATACAATTTAGAAGATAATGGGAAAATGTTCGCCCTGTTACAAAGGATTCTAAAGTTAAGCCCGTTTTTTGTCTTATTTTACTGCCCTATAGTAGGTAATGGGCGGTCGAGACTATACAAGCATCAACAATTCAGTCACCGGTGTCGAATCGAACAGAAATATTGTTTGCATTAGCGTCAGGTTTGTTATTGTGAAACTTAATGATTTAATTATTTTAAAGTGCTATGTTACATTGTGTGTAATATTGTGTGCATTTAAATCCCGTGAACCTGAAACTTAAAAGAAGTGTATTGACATGTAATTTAAATCGGCTCAGCTTGGGTTGGCTGTATCAACATATCGCCGCAGTAAATTTTCTAGTAAAGAAAGGTAGGATTACTTTTTAAATTTTCGGTAAAAAAGGAGCCAGATTTTTTTCTTATGAGTCATAGTTTTCATGATTTTCGAGGAAATACCATTTTGTGGTATTCGTGCACCTGTCAAGTTTAATAGAAGGTGTGTAGCAAAACATATTTAGTACATCTACCTACTAATAAGACCCATTCATAATTTTCTGCAAAATTCATCTTATTACATCGTATTTTCAGCAAACTCTATTACCTGTGTCGAATTCGCCTACATTAATATACAATATTGTTACGTATTTCCGCCCCTAGGAAACACCCTGTATGAATCCGTGGGTTTCAAAATAATTTCAACAAGAGATAAACACTGTATTTAATAATTTACTGATTACACAATGACAATACTTCTAAACTAACTTTTACAATGTTTATATTTACACTTCGAATTTATAACCTCACTTTCGCTACCAAACTTCATTTTAATGGAACTTCTCTCTCCGCCGTCGATTACGCCTTATATGTCCTAAAATTGCCTCTAGATCCATCTAGAAATTTCCAATTCCAGAACAATATAACTCTAGAGCTATCTACAAGCTTCCAGAAGAGAAGTGTATTACTGTTTGCATAACGACTGGCAGCTATTAGTAGTCATGGGGGTATCACTCGCCAGGCCTTAGGAGGTCGCAATGCGTAACAATATTAATAAATTAATAATTAGTTCAGTGTAAGTTTACACGAAAAATAAGAAATCTCAGAAGCGGTTATACTAAATGGATTTTAATTTTTCAGTGTTTTACATCGAATTTCTAATACTGAGTACAATAAAGTTTAGTCTTTAAACTTGCCACTTTGTACTTGGGATGGTGTCCATCACTTCTTTAGGGGCGGACAGAAGAGTAAGATAGTAACCACCAAATGTCAAATACCTAGAATAAAATTGTAAGAGAAAAAGAAGGTGTACAGATTTTCATGTAAACTTATATTTTCCAAGTGATAACGATTTGATGATTGCGATTTTAGTATTAAAAAATTGGTACCTCAAAACTGTTTTTATAAATACCTGAAAAACTCTTACCTTGACTTAAAGGTGATATAGTAGGTAAAAAAAAAACACGATTATGAGATGACAAATATTTTGTTTTGTTGTTTGTTTCTGTACGATGAATACTTCTGGTCGCATCATTTTAGCAAGAAAAACTGAAAATCTCTAAAATTTAAAGTGCAGGATCAATTGACTAATAGATAAAAACAGTACCTTTTGCTCTTTGGCGGATATGTCTGATTTCAATGTTACTCCTATAGTTGGCCAATTTTAATAGACAATTTAATTAAATCAATTGAAAAATTTGTTATCATACACAATATGCCATAAAATTAGTCCAAAATGGTTCCACGGGGATTTATGAGGTCGTTGATCATGATTCTGTGGTTCAAATTAGCCTGTTGTCCAAATTGGGCCCAATAGTGCCCATATGTCCCTTACACAGGTCTAAACTATCAATATAAAATAAAATTAGTTGAAAATGGTTACTATGCTGTTTTTGGGGTCGTTCATCACGATTCTGTGGTTTAAATTTCGCTTTTATCCAAATTGGGCCTAATAATGTCCATAAATTCTCCTTATATAGGCCTAAACTAGTAATATGAAATAAAATTAGACAAAAATGGTTCCTCGGGGGTTTTTGAGGTGGCTGAGTATGACTCTGTGATTCAATAACCCAAATTCGGTCCAATAACGATGAATATTGTTACGCGATATATAGACATGCGTGCGCATAAACAGACATGCTTCTCTTTTCAATGAGAAAAATTTGGCCCTCTGGTAGAAAGTTCTCCACATGCGACGACCGGGAAGGAGTCATGCATTTGAATTGGAGAGACAAAAAATCCGAAATTTTTTCACTGTTGCCATCAAATTCATGATTCGCGATTTTTATAGGTTACGCGTGCATAAGGGGCATACGGGCTGGTTAGACCTAATTTTAAACCTCAAAATCGTTATTAGCAACTTCAAAAGCCCCCGAGCCACCCCGAAAGCCCGAGTAACCATTTTCGTCTAATTTTATGGCATATTGTGTATATCAACTTTTTCAATTAAGAATTTACTTAATTTATTTTTTTTACTTAATTTAATTTAATTTAATTTTAAATTGCCCATTAAAATTGAAATTTATTGGACAAAAAATGAAAAAAGACATTTCTGCCAAAAAATAAAAGGTGCTGTTTTTTATAAATGTCTTTCTGAACTCTTTGCAACAAAATGAAGTCAATTGGCCCTGTACTTTCAATTGTAGAAGTAAATTGCCAAAATGACTATTCTCTTATATAATCACGCCCGAACGTGTATCAGTCGAGTTACAATGTCTAAATCTCAAATAGTACATGATAGGGTTCCGAGGTAAAACCTAGCGGCACTGCACTAAGCAGAATTTTCTGAAAAATCAGTTAAAAACGTGTTGTTTTAAACTTCCTGGATCAGTAAGAAAATATAAGTGATAAACAAGCTACCAGGATTGCAAATAAATTACCTCATTAATTAACACGAAAATAAACATATTTGAGTTTTAATATTTTCAAAGAATTATAATAAAACCCCTTACCTATTAGGCATACATTGAATGCAACTGTATTTAGAAGGATAAACAGCAATAAACTATTTAAGGGGATGTATATAAATCAAACGTGCACTGGCAGGAGCCTACTTTGTGCCAGAGAAATTGTGGCATTGTTGTATATGCACCAAACTGCACTACATGTCATGGAGTATAACAATTCATTTCATTAAGCGCATACACGGTTTACAGTGTCTAAAGTAAACTAATTCCACTACCGGAACATATTAATTTAATTAACAGTGGCTTTTGTGTATGAGGTACTTGTTGATGATTTTTTATTATAATAATTTTGAGAACAGTTATGGGATAATATATAAGAGAGTTGAATAAATAATTATATGATATGCTGCGTATCATGAACAGGTTCTTGTTGACATTTATTAATGGCTAGCAAAATCGGGTTGATACACCTGTAGACAGAAAACACTACAAGATCTGCATATAAAAGATTGACAATAATTTATTGGATGAGTTTTGCTTTTATTTGTTACGTATGTGCGTTTCAGTTTATGTTCTGTTAATCCAAATGCCTCCAAAAAATGCAATAAAGGCATTTAACAGCCTTTACATTGATGAAAAATATCTAAAATATATTTTACTTCTACATCCACATAATAGACTGGAATGGAAGTATAGTAATTGTAAAAAAAATAAAAATTTTATTTTGCTGAAGTAGGTTTAGAATGTCACGAAACGCGGAGATTTTAAATTTGAGCGAATGTGTTTGTGTGTATGTACCTTTTATTGTTTTCTCCGAGACAAAATGCTCGAAAACGTGGCCAAAACCCCTTAATAGAAATTTCGATTTAGCGACTATTTATGCCCTAAATACTTAATGTAATATGTCTACTATATGATGTGGCTGTTTATGAGACCCATGTGTATATATCTAACCCAAAAATCCGTGATAAAATCGAGCGTCGATAATCTTGAGCTCACGCTTCTTGAAAAATAGCGCTTCTTTAAAATTTTTATTGTGTGTTACAGTTGTCCGAATTTGATTTTGAAATGTGGATTCTGTTCTTGAGAGTAAGTATATTTTCACTATGTACCCTTAATTTATTAAAATTAATTTAATAATGATAAGCAATTTTAGCATGTAAAATATGAATTTTATTCTTTCCTGTGTCAGGAAATGTAACCCAAAAAGAAGCATTAAGGTAATATTCCCACGGTTTTCCACCCTGAAACCAAGTTCCCCGTGCTCGCTACAGATTTCTTCATAATGCGTATAAAAATCAGCTCCCCGAAGGTTCCCCATTTTTATTTATTTAAATGTTTCTGTCACAGCACTCTCCATTTTCTTATTCTTTTTGACAAACGAAACAATTACATTTATTATAGTACAAGCATAAGAATGTCTAAAAATATATTTTTGTATAGTAAATGTCGTAGAATTGTTAACTAAGCCAACATTACAAAAATGCAAGGTAGGGAAGATGAAAATGATTCTTCGTCCGACGTCGAGTAACAGTTGCAATAAAATTGTATGCTAATATATGTTTTGTTATGTATTCACCTTTTCATTCCGGTTCCATTGTACCATCTTTTACAAAAAGTGAATTATTTCTATAAATGTATAGCGAATTCGAAATCAGCGACCTCGAAAACATCTGTATGCTGACTTTCAGCTGAAAAATTTATTTTTTAATAAAGAGGTCGGTCATATTGGATTGGCCATTTTTTAAAAATTTATATCAAATTCGAAATCCGCGACCTGGGAAACACCTATACACTGACTTTCAGAAACTATATTCTTAATAAATAATTCGACCATATTGGATCAGCCATTTTGTTTTTTTTTAATTATATCAAAATCGAAATCAGCGACCTCGAAAATGCGTACGTATTAATTGTCAGCAATATTAAGATACATCTAAGAGTTTTGACCTCGCTTTCGGGTATTTTGCCCACTGTGGGAGGGTTGAAGATATCGACTAGAAATTTGGCACACATATACATTATAGCGAGATCTGGAATTGGATTACATTTTGAGCTTATTCCAATGAAGGATTCTAAGATAAATAGAGGTAACTAAGTAAAGAAAACCAGTAAAAGTTTAAAAACTTGTGACGGCATACACCAAAGTTTGAAACCTTAGTTTTTAGTATATACTGTTTTGATATTTAATGTTATTGCCCCACGTTGGGCGCCAAAATGTTTTGATATTTAATGTTATTGCCCCACGTTGGGCGCCAAAATATTTTAATATTTAATGTTATTACGCCGCGTTGAGATTATTTTTTCTTTTAATGAATACTAAATTTAACTTCGTATCTTACATTTTCTTATCCCGTTCAGATATTTTTTCCTATGTGATAAACGCTTAAGTCAGTAGTCGGTTCTCAAACTATCTTTGGATTAATTACTTAGTTGTACAAAGGGTTGAACAAATTTCAGTTGTAATTTTTGTATTCATAAACAATTAAATAACAAAACTTAATATTATAATACACAAAAAATAAATTTGTTTTTCTCGAGAGTTTTATTTTGTTTTAAGTAAGAGTACGTTATTTTCTTCTTTTATTTTTATTCAATTTCCTAATTTCATTTTCAATATATCATTTTCTTCCCAATGTTCTGTCCAAATACAAACTACAATGTCTTTCCAAAATTCTGTTTATTATCCAATTCCAAATTGCAATTTCAATTTCAAATTTATTTATTAAATTTGTATCAATTAATACTTATCTTCTAAATTTTTTTTCAAAACTTCCTGTTTCTTTTGACGTTTACCAGATTTTTAATTAATGTCAAAATTTCAGATTATTTATTTTTCAGGAAAGTTTCAGAAACGATGCTTCCTGTTTAATTGTGGAATTTGTGAAATGACTCCTGAATGTTCTTGTATAATACCCCCAGTTTGTGATGTAGGGGCTGTGTTTTTTGTTTGTGTATTAGCTACCTTTCCTGGCCTCAATTCCTTACACAACTAAGTAATTGTGAAAATATTTCTAGTTTGATGTCGCTTACACGTTGGACGCCAAAATGTTTTGATATTTAATGTTATTACCCCGTATTTGGAGTAAAATTATTATATTTTCTTTTAGGCAAAAGTTTAGAAGATTATAGTCATGATTTATGATAGTGAAAGATGAAAATTTAAATTTATTGTAAAGTTCTATTTAATCAATATTGAATTTAAATTTGTATCTTACCGTCTCTTGTTAATTTCAAATATCTTTTCTTTTTGTTTTCTTAATCTCTTCTCAAGTCATCGAGGTAACTCCTTGAAAATCCAGAATGATTTTGTGTTAGATAAAGAGAAACGAGGCCCTACAGTTTATAGTGGAGTCCTATATGACAAACTTAAGTCAGGAGTCAAACTATCTTTGGATCAATCAATTACTTAGTTGTGCAAAGGATTGAACACGTTTCAGTTATAATATATTTATTAATAAACAATTAAATAACAAAACTTAAAACTGCAATATACAAAAAAATAAATTTGTTTTGCTGGAGACTTTTATTTGGTTTCAAGCAAAGGTCCCTTATTTTCTTCTATTTTTATTCAATTCCCTAACTTCTTTTTCAAAATGTCAGTCATTTCCAATGTTCTGTCCAAACCCAAATTTCAATTTATTTCCAAAATTCTGTTTATTGTCCAATTACAAATTCAAATTTCAATTTCAAATTTATTCATTAAAAGTGTGGATATCAATTCATTCTTGTCTTCCAAATTTTATTTCAAAACTTCTTATTTCTTTTTAACCTATACCAAACTTTTAGTTAATGTCAAAATTTTAGGTTGTTAATTTTTCAGGGAAGTCTCAGAAACGTTGCTTACTGTAATCAACTAAACTTTTCAATTTTTCATTTAACTGACACAACTTTTCTGTAAATTTACCTACTTGGTTTATACATTTTCTAACCTAACATCTTACTAATTTGAATTTATTCCTGTATACAATATCTTATAACAACTTACTTATTGCTTAAATTATAAATTTTATCTTTTTAGTTTTACGGAAAGTAACGAATTTTAATTAATTTATAATTTAACCAATCCAACAATTAACTGTCGAATGTAAAATTATAAAATATGTCTTTACTGGCAGATTCTGTAACTATAGCAAATTGCTCAATGACTTACTTATAACAAATTTTTAAAAATACTAATTTTGAAATATAAGACCTAAAATGAATATTAAAACAAAATTTAAATGTGCAATATGAAAAGTAACAATTTATTAACTTAAAACTTATATCTAATAACAGGAATACTAAAATACATGAAAAATACCTGTACATCTCAAGATATTTCTCAAAAGATATTATTTAACATAGAGCAAATATATTTAAAGGCATGTGAATTTCATAACAATACATACTAAAAACTGAAGTTTCAAACTTTTTATGACGTCTGTCACCCTTAGCTTCTTTCGGTGAATAGTTGGGGGGTAAATAGGGGTACATAAGTAAAGCAAGCTGGTAAGAGTCTAGAAACCTGAGGTTTGGTGTATGTACTAAAAATAAAGGTCTCATTATTATGACATCTTCACCACCATCACCCCGCTCTATTATTAAAAGGGTCAATAAAATAAAATTAAGATATTGAAGCAAGTTACTGAGGGTACAGAAACTTGTGATTTTTTATATATACGAGAAGTCAAGGTCTTTTTCTCATGACAACTGCCACCTCCCACCACTCCATTATTAAAGGGATTAACAAAATAAAATAGAGCACTAGCAGTGACGTCACAGTTATGCCAGCTGTCACGTGATTGGTAGAAAACTTCGAAATTTGACATAAGAGTAGGTGTCAGTTTTCGCTTGATAAAAATTAAGGTGGAGGATTTCTGAATATCAGCTATGTGTAGTGATGTTTGTTAATGTTTTTTTAAAAGCTTAGTGTGAGAAAGAATTTTATATATACTTTATTAGTGTTGTTTTTCCAAGTGTAAAATTTGATGTCAAATACGTTGACATCTTTGTGAACCCATATGGTGAAAATAAAGACTATATTGGATTTTTGAACTTTTTTGTACATATATAATATCACGACATATTTCAGTAAATGTTTAATTAACATAGGCTCAGTTACGCAGCTAAGCATAGGTTAAAAGTTGTCACAACATTCGTTGATTCATGCCAATATATCAATCGTATATTAATGATTTTATAAATCTTTTGTGAAATTAAAGTTTTTAGACAATTCAAACCATTTCCCATCAACTTTTTATTGATTATATCTTACTTTCATTTGGCTCAACAGTTTCTAATAAGTTTAATAGTTTAACACATTAATAACAATAATCAGAGGTTTGTATTGTGAAATGCAGGAGTAATAGTAAATCTAATATAAAGATAAGACTGAGACCGTTTCAGTTTCCATTTAATTAAAATTATAAACAAATAGGTATGCAACGTAATATGCTCGAAATACTTTATATGTATAAGCATACTTACCTAGTTTGGTATTTGTTTTCATTCTTACAATTATAATCACAGATGTTTAAAATATTGATAATGCTTACAAATAAAATATCAATGAAGGTAAGTGACCTAGAACGCGACAGAACTTAAAAAATAACACTTTTAGCGGGAGTAAAATAAAGTTTTTCAAAATGATGCTTATAAACATAACAACCACAATAGGATATTTAAGATCGTACACATTATAGATAATAATAAAGGTAAGTATGAATAATAACAGTCTTATAGTTTAGATAGCATTTTTATTTCCAAGAACGGTCACAATGGTTCATTAATTCAACACTAAGTTGGAAGCAGTATGAATCTTCCACTTTTAAATCCTATAGGTTAACTCCATTAATATATTTCAACTTAGAAATGTTACGAGGGGACTCCTAAAATGTAGAATATAAATAAAATTATAATAAATTCACTAAAATTCACTTACAATATCGAAAATTAATAACTTTTGAGATGTACACAAGATAACACGCTGGAAGAAAAACACAAATAAAACACTAAATTAAAGTCAGATTAACAAATTACGAAATGTATAATACACGAAAAACACCAAAAATTGATTTTACACAAGAAAAACGTTTAAAAAAGCACTAAAACCTCTTTAAAAACTCGAATTAATCAGCATGGACACAAACGCAAAACTAGGTTATTGTCCACCAATCGACCGTGGCGGCCATGTTGTGACGTCAGCTGCTACTGCTCTATTGTGATTTAGTTTGTCTACGAGAACAAACATTCTCAAAAAGACGGGGATTCCCACTTGGGTGCGAAATCTGGATGTGGAAGTAGTGATTATTTAGGCAGTGGTTTTATATTTCTAGATAAGGTGCATTCTGCGTCGTTTACCCCAGTACTACAAACGTCTAATCTACCAATCAACGTAGAATTTTTATTGGAAACTAAGTTTGCAATCAGATTCTAGTGGCCTGTCATTGTTACAACACTTACTGTTTTCCTGATTATATGTTTATTTAGGTACATAACTGGTTAAAAATACAAATAGTAGTCTCAAGACGAGTTAATAAATTATATGATGATATTTTAACATGTAAATCTAAATTAATAATAAGGATTACTATAAGCAAATAGTACGTAATATACTAGTTTGAGAAAAAATATTGGAATCTTGTTATGTTTTAAAAATAAACCTAAATACGTAATAGATATTTCTTTGCGGTGATTAATTTTATTCTTGTCTTCATGAAAATGGTCTAAATATCAAAAATGCATGATGATTTAAAAAAAGTATTACTCTTAGAAAAATTTAAAATATCTAGGTTTCTAACTATTATTTTTTGTTAAAGGAAATGTCGAAGTATTTTGACTCTGTAGTAAAGAAATACTGCAATCAAATAATTAGCAAATAGTACTGCAACAATTAATAATACTTGTTGCTTCCAGATGCCTTCATCATTTGTTAATTATTTCGCAATCGAAAATTTCAAATTAACTTCATATATTTTCAATTATGGTTTGCTATAATGATGCCCATCTTTTCAAGTTTAATTATGATGTTAGAGGCAGATTTTCAGCAGCTTTAATTTATTTCAGGTTTAACTGTACAATAATAAAGGGATTTTCCAGAAGTGAATTTAATTAATTCCTCCTCCGCTTGGAACTTATTTAATAAAATATGAATTTTATTAAAATTAGGTGTCGTGTCTGAGATCAGGGCAACCAGCGAAAATTTCAAATTAAGCATTTTCAGACACTTGTAAGGAAAGCAGATATACTGAGGTTTTAATAATATTTAGTATTATCTCAAAGTGCACTCGTGCGAGCAGAATTATAATTAGAAATGAAATTAATGAGGAACCGAGCAAAAATATATTTCAATATTATTTTATATCTCAAAATAATAATAATAATAATATTTATTTACCATGTATATCTACAGAGTTTGTACAGTTAGGGTTTGGTACCTAAAAAACAGCCCAAAATACATGGAGCTTTGTTGACATACTAAATGCTAGTAGTAAACAAATAAAGTTGGAGTTCCCACAAAAATACAAAGTACTGTTAAATGTTGAAACATTCTACATTTCTACAGAATTGTTTCGTCTTCAAATGCGGAAGGTGCTCATCAGTTATCATAAGACCTGGAGATCTCTTCTCGAATCTCTATTAGCAAAAGATCGTACTATTTTCATTGGAACTTTGTGTTTTAGCATTACGTCACAAGAGTAAAATTTCAAACATTATTCATTTTTTATTTTTAAATAAATATTTAACAAAAATAAGCAGCCCAAGGCTCACTTTTCAAATGGCCCCTTGTATATTTTTCATGTGACTTCTGTAGAGATTTAAATGATCAATTCAATGTAAGTTTAAACTGTTTCTCTCGATTAAACACCGTGGGTGTTTACTAAGTATCATAAACTTAAATATGATTTCCATGACCACTCAGTAAGTAGGTACGGTACATACATTTTTTAAGGTCATTTGTGATTCAATTTTTATTATGAGGAAAACGTTGTAAAGGCAATATGCTTGTTCCATGACATTCATTTTTACATGGTTTTTATACGTTTTTATATAGTACTCGACATCCTAATTATGCACTTAAAATTTCATTTTATTAACTTTTTCGTTTTCGAAATATAAGGGGTTGAATGTTTAAAAGTGAATTATTTATTATTTGTTTGCTTATAGTAATGTAATTACCAAGTAAAAATTCTTATCAGCCATTCTCATTTTAACACTAGCATAACCAGAAGTCAGGTTATCGAAAGAATGCAAAGATTTCATTAATATTTATATATATAGTTTTTCCTTTAGTTCTCATAGATAGCTTTTCTTTCCACTGTTTGCAAAATCCTATAAAGAATATGTTTCATTACTATAAGCAAACAAATAATAAATAATTCACTTTTAAACATGCATAGAGTATATAGGCTCCAATACTAGTTAGATAATAGATATGTGTAGATCTGTTGTTTTTTATCAGTCGATGTCAATTATAATTATTTTAAACTTGTTCATGGATATTGTCTTAGTTTTGCATGGAACATCGTTATGAGTGGCTTTAGGCTTTTCTGATGAGTCAACAATAAGGACGAAAAACGTTTCAAAGGCTAAGCATTTCCAAGAAACTGAATGAGATATTATGAAAATGTAATTCATCAGAATGAAGAAATTTTTAAAGACAAGTTACGTAAATAAATTAATTTCAGGCCTTTGTTCTCATTTTTAACTGAATTTACATATCGTAGGGAATCATGTGGATACTAGTTTAGGCTGCTTAGTCGTAAGGGACTAGGTTGGATGCTAGTGTTAAAATGAGAATGGCTGATAAGAATTTTCACTTGGTAGCATAACCAGAAGTCAGGTTATCGAAAGAATGCAAAGATTTCATTAATATTTATATATATAATTTTTCCTTTAGTTCTCATAGATAGCTTTTCTTTCCACTGTTTGCAAAATCCTATAAAGAATATGTTTCATAAGGGGTTGAAATTAGTAATAGTTGCAAAAACAGTGCGCCTGTTTGTGACGTCACTATACGCAACTTTGAACTCGGAGATCTACCGTGACCACTAACAGCCGTTCAGTAGTAAGTAAATACGTGGAGTTGAAGATCGTTTTAAGTATCCATGGACTGAGGAAGAGTGGCGTTTTGTTCTGATACCTAAGTGAATGGTCAAAACCGAAAATCCGGCTTGGCACGGGCGAACAAAAGATGGCTTTTCTGTTAAAAATTGAAAAACATTTAATTTAAAAAAATTCATAACTAAGTAAATACGTGGAATGGTCCGTTCTAGGTCTCTATGGAAAGAGCAAAATCGACCCTTTCTCCTGATACATTGAACAGGAAATTCGGAAATTCGGCTCTGCAAGGGCGAGAAAATAATGCCTTCTTTAGTAGTATTAAAACGTCACCTAAAAGATTCAAAAACATCAAATCTTTAAACGCTTATATATAAGTTAATACTTGCAGTGGACGATCGATTTTGGTCTCTATTTAAAAAAAGAAGATTGGCATTTTATCGACATCGTAAGTAGCACAGTGAAAATCGGAATTTCGGCTAGGTTTGTGCGAAGGAAAATGGCTATTTTCTTGAAAATCGAAAATTGGGCCCAACAGGAGTGAAGGTAAATCGTCATTTTTGACATTTGGTAACATTTCACCAAATCATATATTCCCCTACAATCTCTCGACTGAGTGCCCGTTCATAAGTTTAAGAGGCGAGAGGCGAGTTAATAACTCAAAAACCATTAAAAAGAACGCCTCCGAATTTATTCTAAACAATGTAGAATTAATTCCCGAATAGAATGACACCGGCAGCTTCCCGAAAAACCGCCCCCACGAGAAACCTTTGAGCCCATTCCCCAAACCTCTAGCAGGACCATAAATATATTTTTGGGTCTTGCTAGTTGAAAATATGTATTTTATACCAAATATCCTGTACACTAATTTTAAACTTTTAACTTGAGAAATAAAGACAAACTTGATAACTGGTTTCATGAGCACCTGGTATAGTACAAGAGTAGGAGCTGCAACCGAAGTGTCCCTATTATATTTTGTCAGGAGGTTATTAAAGTTTCAAATTGTTTTATTATATATCTGCGATTTAAACTATATGACACATGTGGCTACTCTACAATGAAAGTGTTGAAATACGTTTCAATTTGAGGAAACCGTTTTCAATGTAACATCTGTTAGTTTTTGTTTAACTGCTAATGATTCAGTTTGTCTGATTCATTAGTAGCCGGCAAAACAGTTTTTAATTTTATCTTTGGTTGATTTAGTTTTATCCTAGAATATTTTGTTCGCTAGTTGTGTGCTTTCCAAGCTACTCTCAGAATTATAAGGTTAATATAAGCGCTAGACCGTACATATGATGTGATAAGTTTATGTATAGGTATATGAAAGATAATCTAACAAGATTGCTGTCTCGTTCACTGTAAATGGCGTGCTTCCTTCCTCTAGTCTATTGTATATATTTTATGTTATTAGGGTAATTTGGCTCAGTCTTGCATCGCGCGAGCAGCGGATGCAATAAACGTGACACGAGTCTAGGACACCCATGCGACAAACCACGACTATTGTCACGACTGTTATAATATGTAGAACAGTGGAACGAACACCAGTTAGCTTACCCATGATACAATCACATTCGATTAATGAAAATTTGTATAATAGATTTCCATCTGCATAATGATGAGAAAATTACAGCTGCAAATAAAGTTCTTGTGCATGGCCACATGCATATGGTGTACGTTATTGCTCGTTTTATGCTCAATTCACGTTAGTGTACAATATTCACTTCGCAGCTAATTCTAATAGAGGATAATTTTACGTAGTTTGCTGTATAAATTATAAGGAAAGTAGATTTAAAAAGAAGTAACTCTAAGTGATATTAAAATTTTTTAAAAGGGAAGAGGTTCATGATTCGTCATCAATCAATGTATGTTTTTCTTATCTGTACATGGTCTATGATTACTCGCGATTTCTAACAAATCTATTGCAAGCTCTAGGGAATAGCATGGCGCTGGTCCAATTGTAGTTTTCTCAAGCTATGTCTAGTATAAGATAAGTAAAATTTAAACAAGTTTGGCGAATACGCCAGTAATTTGATTTAAATAAAAACTTAGTTTTCGATTTATAGTAAGGATAATTTTTACAATTAATAAGGTCTTGTTGCTTTTTTATGAATCTACGTCTAGTGTACAGTGAGCCAAGCTCGATGAGTAAAACTTTCTGTTTTTCTGAGAATTTTGGGTGCCCATGCTTTTACGTTTATTAACATTATTATGAATTTCGCACTCCTCTTCGTGAAGGAATTTTACTAATCCTTTGGCGCTGTAACAAGGAATGCAGTTTGTTGTGTTGGTGAGTGTATTCTGATGGTGCCAAAGTAGCACATTCCGCGCAAGTGACATTATTATTGTAATTAACATTATTTTCTTCTTTTCAATGTATTTTTTTATTTAAGCTGATTTTCAAAAGGGCGTTTTTTATTTTTTGTTTACCTATTTATTTATTTATTTATTATCTTCTTTTTAGTTTTGTCTAGCGTGTTTTTTCGATAAAATTCCCCACCCAAATATGACAAAACCTATTTGTCATCTTGAAGCCACCATTTCAAGTTGTTGAATTTAGACTAAATATTTACAATCTGGGACCTCGAAATCCCCAGATACCGATTTTGAGGTGAATCAGACCACAAACTACAAAACTGATCAGCTATTTTGACGCCACCATTTTGAATTTGAAAGAGTGAATTATGAATTTGTGTTTGCGTTTGGTCGGATGCAGTGAATTATGAATAGATAATTCACAACAGTGAATTGTAGGTACGATTTTCACCAAAAAATGATAATTTCATATAATTAAACAGGTGTAGATTTTTTTCTATTAGAATGGGATATTAAATGATAATAAACTGCTCGCCATCTTGGCACTTCTTCTTCGATTTTTCTATAAAAAATGTCAAATTATATTGTTATGTTAAACATGTACACATGCAAAATTTCAAGTCAATGGTAGGTACATATGAAAGTTGGTGAAAATTTAGTTACAAGATTTTCTTACATACAAAGTTACAAACGATTTAAAAATGGATGGATTTCAAAGAAAAAAGGAAACTAAAAATTATGAAATTAAATTTCACCCAATCGCCCGGTTAATGAGACCTTCACTAGCGGCACAGAATACTGAACAATCGAGCAGTTCATGTAGGTTCAATTTATGAATGAGGGCTCAATATCTAATATGTACATCCAGTATTGTGTTATTAGTGTATTAATGTAATCCATATATTCATAATTTAGTGCGGAAGAGTTTAAAATTCTTATAACTAATATTGAGTATAATATATACGATCTCAGTTGGGACAGAATAAGAACAAAAACTCGGATATTCACCCCACTTCTCGTCTACAGTCCACGTTGACTTGAAACGCCTGCTACTTACAAATGTGGGAGGGATTAGATGCCTAGAGTTTGATTTGTCAACTAAAGAAGATGTCGACGTTACTCCGAGTTTTTGTTTTTATATCGTCCCAATTCAGATCGTATGTACTATACATATTGGTCTAAAATTTTTTCCGAGTAACAGGAATCTCTTTATTTGAAGGCGGACCACCTTCTGCAAACTCTTTTTGTACCTATTAAACTTATCGCTTAGGGCCGGTTTTTCAATGTCCAGTTAAAAGTGCCAGATAGGTAGCTGCTAGTTACGCTTAGCTGGCAGTTATATCTATGGTAGTGTTTATCAACAGTAATTTAACTGCCAGCTATGTACTCATGAGTTGAATTATTTCTTAGCTATGTTGGCACTACTGATTCTACCTGAAGTTTGTTTCAATTTATTTAATTCAAATTGCGCGCGTGTTTTAGTGACAGGTTATCTAATTTAACCTCAAAATTCATTGCGTTGTCTAGCGTGTTGATTGATGTTCTGTTCTTAATTTTGTGCGTTTTTGTATCAGCAATAAATGCAGTAGAGAGTGCAAAAGGAAAAAAAGGTGCTAACTACACTTTAAGTGATTGGAGAAATAGAATTATTCCTGCAACTTTCTCTATCATCTCAACGATATGTAAAACAGTTTCTTTACGCAGTCGAAATCTTATCATCATAATTCTCAAAATTGTTTTCTCGCTCCCTTATGGTATAGGGTCTCCTTTCATACTTTATAAATTGTATAATATCATTGTTATCATCACTTATATCCAGAATCCTATTATTATTATTCATTATTGGCAATAATATATTTAATATAAATCACAAATTAAAAATGAACATATCAATCAATCACATTGGTTATTAGGTTAGAATGTTTTAGAATTGTCAGAAATTGAACTGGCACTTTCAACTCACTGCTAAATTTACTTTCAGATAGTGAGTTTAACGCTCCGGTAAATTTTACCTGCACATTGAAAAACAGTTTATTTGCCAGATAAATTTTATCTGACAGGCTACTTAAACTGGACATTTAAAAACCGGCCCTTAGTCAAATAAAAAAGTTTAGTCTAACGTATTTAGACAGAAAACAATGTAAAGTTTTTGAAGAAATGCACGAATCGAGATTTTTGCCCAAAGTGGAAGGCGGATATGGGTAGACTCTAAAACCAAAAAGTCGGGACTCTACCTGCTGGCTTCCGGTTGCCATCTTGGAAAACGCGAATGACGTATCTCCGTTCTTGTTCGCTTTTAAGGAAAATGTATGAGAACTAAAGTTGTGGAAAATCAACATATCTTTCATATTTAATTTATTTTTTTTTGGTAGTATTGATATTGCAGAAGTTACAGCTGTTTGAAGAAAATATTTTTTTTATCAATTTTTCAACTATTAAACGAAAATTCAATTCATTTCAATTGAAATCATATTTATTGTAATAAATATAAATAAAACATAAATAATCATACACATGACGTACTAAATTGTGTTACAGTGATTTAGAGTGAAATCACTGTAACATAATTTAATACCTCATGTGTATGATTATTTATGTTTTATTTATATTTATTACAATAAATACGATTTATATTGAATCTAAAAAAATCGAGGCCAATATCATTTAAAGTTAATATTTTAGAGAATTAAGTACCTCGTATGTATGGAGAATAATGAGTTTATTTTAATTTTCCTGACGATATTTATAGTATGTTCAATGAAAAATTATATTAGAAACAAAGAGTCGATATTAAAATCACTCTAAATTATCGTTTGATACAATGAGGTACCGCATATGTACAAATAATAACGCCAGCACACACACAAAAAATGCTCTGAAACACCAACCTATGTACTCCCATGTATTTTTGGCCGCAGAATCCGAATCCGAGGTCAGAATTGGCCTGTCGCCCCAAAGTTTTTCGCGAGAACCAAGAATCTACGTGAAAACCGCTTCCGAGGTTATAACTCGAAAATGCAACGAGATACATAGCTGCGGTTTGCGCCTTCCTATGCACCCTTGAATTTTCAGATTTTTGCTGACACTTCCATTTTTTTGTAAATTTTCAAAGGTAATATGTATATGATTTCAACATGTCTTCACATAAATGACTGTAACTTTTTCTATACATAATTGACCCACCTTTCTTTGTACGTGATCGATTGCAAATTAAATTTCCAATCCGGTGATGTGGGGCCCGATATTTTCCTGTGATTTTTATGTGAGATATCAGCCTCGAAAATGAAAAGTACGAGGATTTCGCTCCTCGAGTGACACGGCTCAGCTTCGAGGGTCATTTTTCCCTAATGAAAGATACAAAAAATTTGGAAAAATTCAAGCGTATGGAAAATTGTATGGCGCAAACCAGAACTCGATGAGGTTCTCCGCTTCTGAGATACGGCCGCTCAAAGTCACCTGATTGTAAAAGTTGAAGTTTTTCACCTATTATCGAGACCGTAACTCGAAAACGCAACGAGATACAGAGATGTGGTTTACATTGCTCGATTTGTCTCGCCTTCCTACATACCCGTGAATTTTTTCAGGTTTTTGCGGGTACTTTCATTTTTTTCTCTCATGTAAACCCTATTTCAGCCGGTTTTCATGTGGGTTGACCTCGGATTCGGATTCAGTGGTCAAAAATACATAGGGGTACATAGGTGGGCGTTCTGTAACAGAGCATTTTTTTGTGTACTAGTTGAGAAACTGATAAGAAATAAAAATTTTAATTCAGCAGCTGTAACTTTTACGATATCAATCCTACTAAAAAATATTAAATTAAAAATGAAAGATAAAATGATTTTCTACAACTTTAGTTCTCATGAATTTTCCGAAAAAAAAAAAACGAACAGGAACGGAGATACAACGTCATTCTCGTTTTCCAAGATTTCGTGCATTCGTGCATTTTTTGAAAAACTCAATTAAATGTACTGGACTTATGCATTGTGCTAATAGCAATATCGCTGTGGCCAAGCATTCGATGAAAACAAAGTTAATATCATGCCTGACCACAATGACAAAATTCCTGATTTTCCCATTGTACCTACTAACTATGATTATATCACACAGCTATTATAAAAATATGCTTACATTATTATGTAAGCAAAAGCAATTACTTTTAAGTACCTTGTATGAATAGTGAAAACTGATGCTTAGATTATCCTCTTTTTTTTGTCTTTCATTATGTATGTAAAACTGAATCTGAAGACAAAAACTGCAGAAGTTCTCCAATACACATCATATATGGACATGGTAAATGAAAGAGGGGATATTATTATGGTTTACTTAAGTAATTATTTTTTTTAATCCACTCGCATGCGGAAGTGACAAACAGCTATTATTTCCTACTGCTTAGATCCAGTTTCGAGATATTGGAACGTAGATTGGTATTAATGGAAGGAAGGGCGGCTGATGCTAGACTCACAATTAAGATTTTCTTTAGATAAGAGAGGCTAAGAAAAGGGACGGCTGGCTGAATTTAGAGCAATTTATACGCAATAGTAATCTGTACAAAATAATCTCGTAATTAGTTGCAAATTATAGGCGATGAAGTGAGAAAATGAGAAATATTTATCATGCTCTGGTATTTGAATATTTAACTAAGGAAGCATCAAAATTGAGTGTCACAGTTCAAGAAAGTATTGTAGATAATATACCTATATTTTAAAAGAGAAATTGCTAATTACTATCGTTTTATTTGAGAATGGATATATTTAAAATAAGATGTGTACGCACAGTACGCATATTAGAGGTAGTCGTATAGTGATCATTTAGTTCAGGCCGACAAGAAAGGCTCAAGTGGTGTTAAATCAGGTAAGCGAGATGGCCGATCTACTGCTCGTTGAAAATATTTGTGCCCAAGTATATGACCTAACAGTTGGACAAAACAATAAGTTTTTGAGTTTTTTAATGACAGAAGAAGAAAACATATTTTTTTTGAATACCGGATATGTGAAATTGTTTAAAAGAGCCCTTCAGTAGCACATATTATATGTCTTTGAAATTCAAAATTTGAGATATGCGCTCGTGGTGAAGGAACATGTTTGAAATTGCTCCTCTCTCCTCTATTTCCTAAGTACCTGACTCAAAACTGCAACTGGAATAAATTCACAAGTAGTCTCTATATTTATTAAACTAATTTGTACTTTGATTTATTTTTTGTTGAACTTGCATTTCCTTAAAGCGTTGAGTTCCCTAAAATTCTAGATCCACCCCTGGCTATTTAACCTGAGAAATATTTAGAGATAATAGCAAGAGCTTTATAGAAAATTGTTGCAAATTGTGGTAAACACTACAGTTTTTAAAAAACAGTGATGCAGATATTTAAATCACTTCGGTATATACTTACCTGGAAGATGTAATAAAACAAACTTTGGTGATTGTAGACATGATTATTTGATATCTGAAAAATTAATTTCAAAAACTTTTGAGTACTACATGAGATGATCAAGGACACAATAATTTAATTAAATGGTAGGAGTGTGCGTAGGTTCATTAAAACGCGAATATCATTGTAATGAGTTCATTGAAATATTCAGAATGGTACAAGCAACACAACACAACGTAAGTATGATTGAAGCACATACCTAACCATAAGTTAATATGGGCAGTGAATTTAGTCAGACCAGACCACAAAAAAGACCGTCTTCTTCTTCTTCCTCTTCTTCTAGCGGGGCGACTGAAGGTCGCCGCACTCAGGCCTTGTGGCCCATTGTGCAACCGCTAACCAATTTATTGAAAGTCCCCATATAGGCCGGATTCTAGTCCAAAGGCCAAAATCCTCCCTATGGGGGAATTTTTTATTTCCTCCAGCATTGGAAATCCAATGCCGAGGTGTTTGTGCCTCAGGTTCATCAACCTAAGGCGGGAAGTCAGGACGTGGATGGAAGTTTCTTCCTCGTCCTCGCAAAACCTGCAGTCGGGGTGGTCCACCACCCCCATGGTGTGCAGGTGTTTCCTGAAAGAGCCGTGTCCGGTCAAAAGACCTGTCACGACCCTGACTTCCATCAGCGTAATTGCACCTCAAAAATAAACAGAGAAATGCATATAAGAACAATATTTAATTACCCCCCCTGTATATTTTGTGATACAAAACATCAAAAAGTTAAAAATCCTGGTCTTTACAAATTGTCGTAATAAAAAATGGAATTGCCTTAAAGTACTGCGGTGAGAAAAAAAATAGGACAACTATTTTTTTCCAATGTAAATCTGTCTCTGATTATGTAATGAGTAGCCGAAATAGAACAGTTAGCACTTTTATTATATTTTTTGTAATGCTGTAGTTATTGCTAAGGCAGAAAATGGATTGTCATTGATACATATTGCACTGCAATATAACATTAACAAAAATTCTGCGTTTAATATTTTAAAAAAGTGGAGAACAAACGGTACGATTAGTAGAAATCCTAGATCAGGGCAATAAAGGATATTCAACTTAACAAGAAACTATTAATATTTTGTTACTGCACCATTTCTATTTATAACTTCTATAAGTCTGTTTGGCATAGAATTAAATAAACTTGTACAATAACCATTGGTAATAATATTTTCCCGTGTATTATTTACTACTTCCAGTAATTCTGGGGCATTCCGTCTCATATTTCGTTTTTGGATACTTCTTACGAGTAGTCCCCTTACGTCTTCTATAGGGTTAAGAACTGGACTATGACTGGGCCAATTAAGAACAATAATGTTGTTATCTTGAAACCAGTTAGTCACGGTATGAGCAGTATGAACTGAACAATTATCTTGTTGAAATATGAATTTATTATTAAGAAATAATTGTGACACAGAAGGGAGCATAATATTATCAAAAATCCCAATATACAATACACCAGGACCACGTGCCGATTTCCAAGCCCACATGTTAACGCAAAATCTATCACTTTTGTCATTGTTAGTTATATACTTCTCATCGAATCGAGTATTCGGTGGTCGGTAAATACGAATACGGCCGCTGTTTGTAGACTGGAAAGTTTTTTTATCTGTAAAGATTACATTGTTTCAAAAATTTACATCATGCACTAAATATTCAAGCGCAAATCCCAGTCGAGCTTCTTAATGTTCAGCTTTAAGTAGGTATCCTGGATGACAGCGTAGCTCCGATTCTACTACTCGATGCAGGAGAATTGGTTTCTTCAGCAGCCTGAATTACTGAGTGAAATGGGGTTTCTACTAATTTATTTACCAATTGCAAATCTTACTGTTGAGCTGATATTCTTCGTCGCCTTGATCCAGGATTTCTACTCTTCGTACTGTTTATTCTCCACTTTTTTAAAACGTTAAATACAGAATTTTTGTTAATTTTATAACGCAGTGCGATTTGTCTCGTTGACCACCCATCTTCTGTTTTAGCAATAACTCCAGCTTTAATTAAATCGCTTATATGGTACATATAGACCATTTTCGGTTGACATCACGCTGGTGGCGTGGAGGGCACACAACTCATTGTCTTGTTTTCTAGAGATGGGTAAAAGTTATTATTTTTTAATAACAGGCTTAAACTGTTTCTGCTAGCAACTCACCTCTAATTGTTTTTATTTGCATTCCTCTGTGATTGGATGAGGTTTGTGAGCTCTTCAGACCGTGTCAAAATTAAATGTCAAAATCAGGTGACTGAAAATAGTCAATTGGTTTTGGCACGCTTGCAATGAATTTTGACAACTAACTGACAATGTCACAAAAAATAAAGTTAGATGTACACAACTAGATTTTATAAAAAATACGTTATAAGACTTGTCCTATTTCTTTTTGCTCACGACAGTACTACCTTAATTATTTGAGACGTGCCTCTGTCGTTTCAATACAAAAGTTATTAACAATAATAGCAACAATTATGGATATAAATTTGGTACTTTTATGCTCTTTGGTCAATATCCTGAAAATTAAGCGAGGATAAAATAATATACGTACCTTTTTGGTAGAGCATACACTTTTCTAAAATAATGGTTAGAACGAAAACAACGGTACAGATGATAGTGAAGTTTATACAAGCCCCTAAATTCTCATAATGGGTTTCTTAACAGCTTATTTATCGTCACTGTTTGATAGTAACCTTACGACTTTTCTCGGTAATTTAAAATGGAATTAAGAATCTGAAAAAATCATACGCCATCTGTGAACTCTAAAATACACGTTTTGGCACAACAGACGCGTTGTTTGTACTGTTGCAATATAAATAGAAACAAATAATTTTTTTGTACTGCCACAGTTTTTTCCGATTTTCGGGTCTTAGATACTATCTCAGACAATTTTCGTAATGTGGATATTTGTCATGAAATTTTCGACGAACGAGGAATTACTATTTTTTTTTTGTAGAACAAACGCTGATTTTTTTGCTCAAACGCGAAATTATGATACACTGCAGCTGAAGAAAGAAATACATTATACTGAAAACAATAGTTTTGCATTATAACTTGAGCTTCTTTAGGTGTAATGTGTACATTTCTAAATTATGTTGAATGCGTTTTTAACATTACTCTTCCATTTTTTACTTAGTAATGAATATATTTTTTTATGTGGAAGGCACAGTTCAACCCCATAAAAAATCGAGGGGTGTTAGGCAGTTAAATTTAGCTAGTCATTCGATTGAAGCTTTTCTCCCTATACATCGGTCTTCGAACATGTCATTCAGCTTAGGGTTAAATTAACTCCATAATGTGGGAATATCATTTTGCTTCAACCATACTTTAATAGCTACTGGTATGTCAATGCCACCCGGAAAGATTGAAGCGATTGCGGGACGTATGTAAAATTGATTTAAATCCAGATAAATTAGAGAAGTTAAATTAACTTCTATAAAAAATAGTCCAATAAAATGATGTCCACTCATGTTCAACCATGGAAAAGCTTGAATCCAGCGGTAGTTATTTATGGATCAACAGGAGTAATAATGTCTATGTACTGATCTATTTAAAAAAATATCACTTCGTCAGTTAGAAGAACGTTAGAAGTGAATGTTGGATCATAATTTCACAAGATTCAACTCCAGAATCAAAGTCTTTGTCAAATAATTTTTGAGTTAAATGAACCTTACAATGAGTGCAAGTTTCTTCTTTTCAAAAAGATTACGTATTTTGGACAAACATAAAAAATATCAAGAAATTCTCGTGTGGACCCTTGTGGATTTTCCTGCGGATATAGCAAAATGTCAAAGGCACGTGGTCTTTTTAAAATTATTTATTGTTTTAAACGTTTTCAGTTTATAGGAATTTGATTGACAGCACATCTTCTTATAGAATTTTTATTTGGACATCTGGATATCATCACACATAACCTTATCTTGGTCCCTTGAAATCGTCAGGTTTCACAAAGATTAAAATTTAAATGCATTGTATTTTTAATCTATACTAGAAATTTGCATTTATTTTAAAACCCTCCTTCACCAGAGTTAAAGGACCCCGCACTTTTTCCTATATAAAATGGTTCTCGGTTAAATTTTCTGAATTTTTAGTATATTATAGATCTCGGTCTCCTGATTAAAAGTAACATGGTCCCAATCTAATCCTATGACTAGTTTTTGAGATACAGGATGTTAAAGTTAAAAAGTGGCTATTTTTGTAATCATGGCAATTGAAGGATTGGATTAATTTGTCTTTCCGCGAATATCATTCCTGTAACGTCAGATAATATATTGTGATAATAATATGTGCTTATATACAGGGTGATCCACCAATAACACGAAGTGAATTACTAAAATCGATATCCTCGTTAGGCCTAATTCACTGTACGATAGTAGCCAAAATATTGATTTCAAGAAATGAATGAATAACACTGAATAAGATGAAACTAGCAGAAAACCTATAATCTGTTATATAAAACTAATAGTGTCTTTTTCCAACAGGGCTGTTTAAAATATATCATTTCAAATCAATTTTTAAATTTTTGTAATGATACGATATCAGTAATACATGCTTTTCATTTACGTGACTTTTATTGCATTGCGGGTGCATTAATTAATAGATTTCATCCTTTAATAAATATAGCGGGAACTTTTGAGCTAGCTACACAAATGCTGATGCGAATCGCAAGAGGTAAACATAGTGCAGGCACGTGTTGAAGCCGAAAACCTTCGGTTGAGAAATGGCAACTGGGTTCTACTCAATCACATCCGTGTCCCTGAATTTCCCTGTTTAACGTTGGACTATTTAAAAGACTTAACAGATATTTAGCATGTTCAATTATCAGCGACATATATTCAAGATAAACTTCAAAGAGAAGAATTAAACATAAATAGAAGTTGATGAATTCATTGAAGACTCCAATTTCTTACTATTTCGAATTTATTCAACATTTCGAAATATTGCGAAGTATATGTAGTGGGTAGTCTAAAATGATGAAGAATCCCCCGAAAATCCTCCGATACTTGGTTACTATTGTACTTGTAAGTCTGCTGCCAGGACATTAGGTACTTGTGCACACGTAGCAAGTGTTTTGTGATTCCTTGGATACGCAAGACATGAGCCAAATATTCATTATCCATCTACGATCCTTCTCAATTGCATTGTTGATGCACCAGAAAATATCGACCCTGGTCCTGAAATAGTGGAAAAATGAGAAACTGCACGACATGTTTTCTTTATATCAGTTATCATCTAACGCTATTTAAAATTCGTACTTATTTTTCTTACACCTTCATTATAAGTTTTCGCTATCAAGAACGTTGATTATCTGTTTTAAACAGCCCTGTTGGAAAAGACAGATATAACAGATTATAGGTTTTCTGCTAGTTTCATCACATTCAGTGTTATTCATTAATTTCTTATAATCAATATTTTGGCTACTAGAAATACAGTACAGTGGATTGGGCCTAACGGGGATACCACTATTAAAAAAATGCCTCGGGGACTCTACCCCTGTGGTGATGAGGAAACGAGTTTACTCTTTGAATTACTTCTAAGTTACTTGCGTATTGTAGTTTATTAAATCTGCAACTGGAAACCGAGTTTAATGCCATCTCATTCGATGTACCCTCTATTTTCCAAGCATTGTTAGAGTATCTTGAATATTACAGTCATTTTACTTATAATCGGTATTTACGTCATTTTCTACTATTCATCATCGAAAACTCGTATGCGGTGATGATTAGATAAAAACAAGCTTTGTTCCTTAGGCTTACGTACCCACATGGTAAATTCGCTTTAAATCTCGAGAACTAGTCATAGTAAGATTTTGAATTTTTGGTACTCTTTTAACATATACACAATAAACACAATTTGAAAGAATTATGGAAATTAACAGACGAAATTCTGAATTACAGGACGATATCAAAAAAAAAAAATTTTCGGCATTTTTCTTGTGTTTTATCTTTTGTATCACCCTGAGGATACTATAAAATTATGTATATTTGGAATCAGCTGTCAATGTACAATCAATATATATTAAAATATACAGGGCGTCTTCTTATAATGAGTCACACGTTTTTCCAAATTTTTTACTCGCCCTGTATAAAATATACAAATCGGGAATTTCGGTAATTATGAAACAATGTATTTAATTTCAATAATAGTTTTCTCAAACTTTTGTTGTTTCAGCATAAGCACATCGATTTTAAAAATTCACTTCGTGTTATTGGTGGTTCACCATATATATAGGCGCATATTTTTATCACAATATATCATCTGACGTTACAGCAATGATATTCGCGGGAAAAAAAATTAATCCAATCCTTCAATTGCCATGAATATATTTTATAAAAATAGCGTCTTTTTAACTTTAACACCCTGTATCTCAAAAACTAGTCATAGGATTAGATTGGTCCATGTTACTTTTAATCAGGAGATCGAGATCTATAACATACTAAAAATTCAGAAAATTTAACCGAGAACCATTTTATATAGGAAAAACTGCGGGGTCCTTTATTCCATAGAATAGCCTGTTAAAATATGTATCTTTCTTTTGGGGCACCACAACGGGTAGGTTGCTAATTGAAGAAAAGCTGAAGTGGCTGTGAATGCAAATGTGCAAAACCAAAAATTATAAATTGCGCCAAGTTTGAGAAATTGATAATAAAGTCGACGTGCCAAAATGTTTTTGTACACTCAGTATTTTAAAAGTTATGGCAATTCTTCAAAACTTTTCACATACACTGTGCTGTAGATTATAGGAATTTTAATAAAAAAACCTATATGCGTTAGCTGAACGCTTGACCGAGTTCCTCAATCAAGAAGTATTAATAAAAGTTTGTACATGTTAATAGTTATCAAAATATAACTTGATAACATGACAAACTTAATACCACAAATTGTACAAAGCAACAAAACGTTTCACTAATATGTATTTGCCCCTAGTATATCTTAAAAATATCTTGAAAAGCATAGTTTCCAGAAAAGTCTTCCCTGCAGCACAATGAATCTTATCCTTAACATAGTATTAAAAAGGCACGTCCGATTCCCTTGATATAGTAAATAACGAGTTTACATTCATTGTCATCACTAACTGTGTTAAATCCTTTTAAATCAAGGGAAAAACAAGTCCCTGTTTTTACAATCTATCCACTTGGCTGACTAATGCTAATGTCACGAACTATTCGCTTGAGATTGCTACATATCTTATAAAGTCCCATCCCAGTAAAACGTAACATCTACAAAGTTTTTAGAATCAGATCTTCAATTTGAAAGGAAAAATTCTTTAGTAATTTTGATGTTTTAATAAATAAAACTGGATTTTTTTAAAAACTGATTTATATTATTGGTATTTTCTCTGCTGTCTAAGTGCCAAACTTTAAGAATTAAATTTTTTTGGTACTCCTCTTTAAAAATATGTCTTCTGCAGTCATTTCATTTGCTGAAATCGAGTTTGCTATAAGCCTTTGAACTGCATCCGCACTAAAATTAGATTACTAATGTCAAAGTAACATTTCCCCGTTAATAGTAATACCGCATCCCGCAAAGTATTCCATCTTGTGCAAAATTTATAAGCCTTTATCACTATATGCTCAACTCATATCTTACAGTTAACAGGAATATGCAAGGCACATAGTAATATTTGATTTGAAGTACGAACGAAAGCAAATTGTTAAATGCAGTAAATATTACGAAATAGAATAAATATATTATCAATTACTAATATCTCTATGTAGTCAATTAGAAATGATTAAGGAGGTTGAGGCGTTACAGTCCCAACCAAAAGTAAGTCGAATTCTAAATCGGAACTTTTCCAAAATAATATTGTCTGTAATTGTTTATTTGTGGCATATTCAGATTTTCTTACGTTTTGTTGGGTATTTTGCCACTCAAAAATATTTAAACATTTTAATGAAAAAGCCTCTGCGCCAAACGGATCAGACAGAGGTTGGTTCTTGAATACTTCACTGTTTCAAAAAGTCTCACACCTAAAAATATATAAACTAGAACAATGTAATAAACTAAAAACTGAAAACGAAAGCTATAGGCAGTTAATAGATTTTTGTACTAGTTGGTTGCCCATCCCTAGAGACGAAGTAAGTAAAAATAAGATAAATATAATTTAATGTTTCACGTGACTATGGAAATACATAAACAAAGAATTGTCATGGTTGACGGGCAAAAAAGTTTTGAGAACTGAAGTAGATTCTCTTCCGAAACGTTAACTACCTATAGCTATCATTTTCAGTTTTTAGTTTATTACATTGTTCTAGTTTATATATTTTTAGGTGTGAGACTTTTTGAAACAGTCAAGTATTCAAGAACCAACCTCAGTTTGATCCGTTTGGCGCAGAGGTTTTTTCATTAAAATTTTTAAATATTTTTCAGTGGCAAAATACCCAATTAAAAGTAAGAACATTTTCCAAAATAAATTATTACAACAGGTTATAAGTCGATGATACCAATAATTATTATCATAAAGGCATAAATAAATCATTTTTTATTATTAATTAATTATTTAAGTATATTTAATTACTTTACTTAATGAACTAACTTTTGGATGTTTTGTCCAGACTTATTAAAAAATATATATATTTATGTAAATATCTGTGTACCTATTTTACAAATTTGTTTCAGTAAATAATTTAAAAAAAAATAAGAAGCAGAAAAAATTAAAATTAAATCATTAAATAATTGAAAAACCAGTTAAAAATCATTAACGAGGAGAGAAATTTGATATTTACAAACGTTTAATATTTTTTTCATTTATTTAAATTGGAAACAATGTTAAAATATGCCTAAGACATCAATGCTTTACATAGTTAGTTTTCGGAACTGCTGACATTATTTGGTTATTTGCTATAAATTAATATGTCCCGTTTGCATACTGGGTTGACATATTTTCCATAAGGCTACATGTAAAAGTTTTTTTAAATTTTTAACTTTATGAGTTTTCTAATGACTGGATTTTTTACAGAAACTTGTGTCATATAAAAATCTATTAAAAAAACTTTATTTCAGATTTTTGTCATTATTTTCGTCTAACGCCTCAACCTCCTTAAGATATTTTTAAAATTTAAACTTTTGCAAGTTATCTTGAGACATAAACTGATTCAAGTCAATATTGAAGGATTGGCCTGACATTAGAATGAAGGTTAATTAGTAGGCAAAGTCCTATTGTTTCTAAATATGTATCATTCTTATAAGCCGATTCAGAAAGATATCGAGATATTCTTGTTGAAAACTAGTGTCCCCTATCAGTGTTTTCTTGTAGTGGGGATTATTTAGTCTACTTTTTATACAAACTCCAACTGTTCGGCATTATTGAAATATCTTCAAGTATGGAAATATAGGAATTTCGGTAAAATTGCCTGCTTGCTATACAGGCGTGATTACATGTAAAAGCCGAAAGAAAAAATCGGTAAAAGTATTTACATAGAACTTCCCTCTTTATTTGTGCATGGCGGTCACTCTAAAAAATTATTAATTACGAAATGACATTGAGAATAATAATCGGAATATAGTTATCACTAATATTACAAAGAAAATCTGCTAACTGTAAAAAAATATAGAGCGCTCATCCAACAGCGAAAATTCAATACTAAATAATAGGTGCCTAATATGGAAGGCTTGCGCAAATAGCTTTACAAATGTTGAATTATTTCCTGGGATGACGACCCTGTACATTTTTTAATAAAAGTATGATAGTTGCATTTGCCAAATATTATTGCCATCTGTCACATTTTCAATTCCACATTCACGTAGTGGAGTGGAAGTATCAGTAGTGGTTAAAAAATTTCATTATTGTTGAAATTTTTCAAAAATGTTGGTAAAAAAATTCAACTTTTTTTAAATAGGTTGAGAATGCCATGAAACCTGAAAATTTTAAATTTGACCAAAAAAAATTGTTTTTGTATCTATTCTAGTGGTAAAAGATTTTTCCAAAATGGAAAAAAATGTTCAATTTTTTTAAATTTTTTAAATAGGTTTAGAATGCCATGAAACGTAGAAATTTTAAATTTTAAAAGAAGAACACATTTTTTCACCTATTTTAGTGGTACAACATTTTTCAAAAATGTTAGTAAACATTTTCTTTTTCTGAAATAGCTGTAGCATGTCATTAAATGTGGAAATTTTTAATCTGAGCAAAAAAAAATTTTTCATTATTTATTCCCTTTAGACGGTCCGGTATATTTTCCAGTGACAGTTAACCCTTTCTTTGTTATCAGTAGCGTGAGCTATCTACCAAATTTGACTGTTCTCCGTCAAGTAGTTTTTTATTTAATGCACCAAGACAGATAGACAGACAGACTGACGGAATTGAAAAACTTGTATTTTTGTCTACATGATCTGAAACGTGAAAATCCGAAAAATTCTCGGATGGTGATTTTTTCTCGAATATAATGCTTCTCTTCGGTATGCGAGGGAAGTAAAAAGGTAAAAATTACGTTATACCCCAACTACTTGAAATTGGTGTCATTTCGTCGGAATTATTATCCTCTTACGCAAAATCAAGCGCCTGCTCGATCGGTTAACTCTTTGTTTATTTATTCAACATTCATTAAATTGAAAAATTATTCTTCGTCGCGTAATATGTTGAATAAACAAACGAAGAGTTAACAGATCGAGCACGGTCTTGATTTGGTGTAAGAGGACAATAACTTGGACAAAATGACACCAATTTCAAGTGGTTGGTGTCTGAGATAATTGTTAACTATTTTCTTTCGGCTTTTACGTGGAATCACTTCTGTATAGCAAGCAGGCAGTTTTACCGAAATTCTTATATTTCCTTACTTGAAGATATTTCACACATGCTTATCAGTTGGGGTTTGTATAATAAGTAGACTTTTAACTAATCCCCACTACAAGGAAACGGTGATAGGAAACACTTCATAATTTTCAACAGAGTACCTCGATAACTTTCTGAATCGGCCAATATTATTATTATTATTATTATTATTAATAAGAATGACTACACAGGCCCACAAAGAAAAACTTCTGCGTCATGAACCAGACTATGGTTTTCTTACATACATTCAGAGCGCAAATGAGCGCACATATACATTTACGCTCTAGCGCTCTGAAAACAAATCTGACTTCAGTTTTGCCACTACACTTTAGGATTTTAGGTGATGTTAATTTTTTTGGGGGTTGCCCATTTCTTGTGGGAGGTGGCTCCACTCCTGGTGAAATTCGCTGGAATCGATATATGTTATTCCTGTCGAGCTCCCGATCAGAAGCTCTCATGGACACAAGGTGAAAAATGCACAGTTTTCCAGATATCGGGGGTACAAAGGGGGTGCTTATTTCTTATGAGAAGTGGTCCCTACCTCGATGATATTCTCTGGAATCGATATATGGTATTCTTCTTGACCTCCTGATCAGAAGTGACCCCCGGTGATATTCGCTGGAATCTCTATATGTTATTCATCTCGACCTCCTTATTAAAAGTTCTCAAGGACACAAGGTCGGAAAATGCACAATTTTTCAGACATCAGAAGTCGAATTTTCAACCCCCGATATTTGGAAAACTGTTCATTTTCCGACCTTGTTCTCATGAGAACTTTTGATAAGGAGGTCGAGAGGAATAACATACATCGATTTCAGCGAATTTGACCACTTTCCATAAGAAATTAGCATTCTATTTGCACCCCTGATATTTGGAGAACTGTGCATTTTCCGACGTTGTGACCGTGAGAGCTTTTAATCAGGAGCTCGAGAGGAATAACATATATCGATTCCAGCGAATTTCACTGGGAGTGGAGCCACTTCCCACAAGAAATGAGCACTCCCAAAAAAATAACATAACCTAAAAATCGAACACATAGGGGCAACACTGACGTATGAATCGGTTTCAGAGCGCAAAAATACATAAAAACAATAGTCTGGTTCATGGCGAAGAATTTCTTTTTGTGGGCCTGTGCTATCAGTTTACATGCAAGAAGCTCTGGGGTGTCATTGGCTTTTGGAATATAAATAATGTTACATACATACACCGGCTTTAGAAGAACGGAGATAAATTAATGTAATTGTTTAAATCTTGCTTTTGTTTACTATCGTCATCTTGATTGTGAAACAGTCTATAATGAATGATTTAGCACTGACTCAAATCGCTAAAGTTGCAACAATGATTGAGATGGCTGACAGTGATGTTGCCTATATGTATAGTAAATTAAAATCGACGATCTATCATAATCGTGTATGTTGGAGACACACTGAAAAGTATGTAAAGAACCAGATCCTGGCAGAAGGCGCTCAACCACCGCTGTAGATGATTGAATCTTAAGATTGTAAATACTCTGAAATAGGCGTCCATAGTTCAAACAAGAATCACGCTGGGAGAAATTCATGAAATCAGAACAAATGAGCATACAGCTAGAAGTAGACTTATAGAAATTGATTTGGAATCATACAGGTCAAAAAAGAATCCCAAAGCTTCAGAGACGTTATGGACTAGCGCCACTAGCTTTTGCTCAAGAACATCAAAATTGGAATGATCATCAGGAGGGTTAAGTTTTGTTCACGGATGAGAGTCGTTTCTACGTAAATTCGATTGTTGCTAGGGAAAGAGTGTATCAATGTCCAAGAGAACAAAATGAACAATTCAATTTCATTCCTACTGTTTCTGTCGGTGGAAGCTAAATTATGATATGGGCGGCATGTATTTAGGAGCACACACATAGTTGCTGGTGATTGATGGCGGCACTTTAACTGCAGACAGGTACATAAGGGATGTTCTACAAAATCACGTGGTATCTTATGCTCCACATATCGGAGAAAATTTCTTCTTAATTCAAGACAATGCTCGCCCATACGCCGCTTATGGACCTGACTTTTGAACCGAGTATAAATAACGACAGTATATTGCATGTTTTTCAAACTTGAATACAACTGAACATATATGGGATTTGCCAGACAGACGACTTAAAAATTCCGGCTGTCATCTAAATTCTCACCTTCTTATCACCGTGAGCGTATACTTCAAATTTGAAAAATTATGACAAATTTTACCCAAAATTCTCTTTCCAAGGGAGATTCACACGTGCACGTGGAAACTTTTAAAAATAAACTCTTATCCATTTTCTTATAAATTGCGTCCAATATGTTACGAGAGTGTTTAAATTATTTTTAATATCCCGACGGATAAGTACTTCTCAAATATTTCACTCTATTTGCAAAAGGGGTATTTTTGCTAGTAATAAAACATATTTCTAATAAACATTATACATATATTACATAATTAATTATTTCAATTAAAATTTTTAATTAGTTATGAAAACAAGCAGAGGCTTTCATTACTGTGTAAAGTATAAATTGCTAAATTGAAGTTTTGTGGGGCTATTATATGAATAGAGTTATTATAATAGATTTAAATACGGTTATTTATTTTTAATTACTATGACCCACATTCAATGACTATGCCAATATTGTATTGCATTTAGACCATGTCCAATCCATCCACCGTCCATTAAAATTATGTTAAGCCATTGCACAATAGCCACTTTGTGTAATGGGCGTCGATCGTGTTCACTACACATCTTAATCTCCATATGCATAATTATATTATTTAATCAGTGTGTATTGGAATTTGTGTATAAAGCCGCAGCATAAGGAGTCACTACTTCCACATCCAGATTTTCCACATAAGTCTTTTTAAACAAAAACATCTTGACTATATTTGCAGTGCAGTAAGTAGAAATAATTGCTAACAAAATTATAATAATTATTTGATACTGACTGCTCCAAAATGTGACAAAAAAATTGAAGCCTTTTGGCTTCTAGTATGTATAGCAAATCCCACGTTTCTGAACTCTTACTGGCTTGCTTCACTTATTTTCCCCTATATACCCCTAACTTTTCAACGAAATTTTCTCAAAATAGAATCTAGATCCATATATCGTTATAATGCGTACGTGTACCAAATTTCAAGGGCATATTTCAATGTTATTTTATTAACTCCTTTGGCAATAAAAGGGGGTTATGGTCGTGGGGTGGCAAAAGTCATAAAAAATTGAGGCCTTGGATTCTAATATATTGTCCAAATCCAAGTTTTTGGATTGCTTGCATTATTGATTTTCACCTGTTTACCCCTTTTTACACCTATTTGCCTCTCAACCCTTCACCGGAGCAAGCTCAAAATATAATTTATTTCGAGATATTGTCATAATATATACGCGTACCAAATTGCAAGTCAGAGACGACGCGCGCACAAAAAGAAAATTACATACATACAGATCAACAGACCGACCGACCGACCGACCGACCTACCGACAACCTGACAAGCCCACTGATAGACAGGAATTTTTTTTCCGTCAAAATTCGTTTTAATATCTCGACGTTTCCTCTCACAAGCAAGAAAAAATTACATTTTTTTAATTATTACTAGTGTAGTAATAGTAAAAAACTAAACTACGTGGATGTGGAAATAATTAGGCAAAGTCTAGCTTCGTAATTCTTTTTCTAAAATGTACAAATGGAAAAGAGTCTTTTCTGATAAGAAAATATCTTATTCCTGGTTCTTTCATGATATTTATCAACATTTAGGTCCAATTAGATTATGTTTATAATTCAGTTAGTAAATAATAGTACTACGAAATTATTTACTACTATTATCTGTCCCACTAGGTAGGAAGTTTACGACTGAGCCCAGTTGAATTTTTTTATTTATTTTAAAATAGATTTATGAGAGTATTTTTTTTATTATTATTTTATTAAAAGTAGCATAAGATACATATTTGACAATTTCCTAAATTGCCAAGCAGAGCTCTAAGTGGACACCTTGTACCCACTTATTCGTAATAATAGAGCCTGAGTGACACGAGAGAAGTTTGAATTCAAATTTTGTTACTATTCACTGTGAATTTTCAGCAAATACGTATCCTGCCGTCTTGATTATGTTAAAGTTAACTCATATATAACTCTCGATATACTTTGCTGATTCCACGAAAGTTGTATTCGTTGTATTTGACTTTAGAGTTCTGGTTATTTTTCAGCTTTAGTATTCGCCGCCACAAAGATAAACAGTTATGTAGAATTTACTGAATTAATTAAGTCATTGGCAATAGCAAGAATCTGCTCAGAATTATGCTATAAAATGAAATAGCTTCCTGCATTGTATTTAAACTTTGTGATTTTATTAGACAGTGTGGAAGATACGTATATTTTTTAAAAGTAAAAAGAAATAAGAGTAAAAAATTGTGAAATTGCTTTTGCAACTTGTAGCACTAGAAAAGGTCTACATAAGGTAGGGTAGTACTTAAGAAATGGCAAATAATCCAGAGGATTTAAAGAACTATGACAAACTGTCTCCCCTTTAATATTATCCTGCCAGCGTGAACTTTATGGAGTTAATTTTCCATTCAGAATGTTTAGGTGTCGCTGGACAAAACACTCTTTTACAATACGCATCTCACAAACACTACCGCGACGCTAAAAATGAGATAGAATATCTTTCGTAAATTTGCTAGTTCACCATGGTGATAAACTGACAGATTCTTGTCTCTCATATTTTCCGCGTATTCTATGAAAGATTCTTATTCTACCTGAACTGTATCTGTGATATATTATTCTGTGTGTTATACAGGGCTATTCACAGAAAGCGGGCACTAGACGTTTTTTGAGAACTGTTCTATTTAGAAATTTGAAAATTGGGTTTTTTTTGGATATGGCGGATCTAACGAAAATGTTTTCATGCATATGTTACTTACTGTTATACCGGATGTAGCACCTAACTTTGTTATTTTAAATGGGGCACCCAATTTTCTTTCATATTTGGATTCCTCATAAAATAGCTTGGGTTTATGTACCATAATGCACTCTTCCACCTAGCAGTTTTCGAAATAATTAATATTTCTGGAGATTTTTGACGGTTCCTTCCGAAAAAAAAATCAATATCGTCATGTGGCCGATTTAGAGACTTTTCAAACTCATGCAAGTACCCTATGATATAATAAAAATTTGTCTTATATTTTCACTATATCTTACAGAGTATTTTATTTTCACAGTAGAACATTGTATTAAATTCTGCATTAATTGATATTAGCATTCCTTATCCCTATCTCTTTTTGTTTTTTTTACTGTCGACGAATTTTTAGAAAATGTACATGCAAAGTCAGCATTGTTTATTCGTAGCCAATACAAGTCACCTAATTTGTTTCTTTTTTGTCACAAACGAGAATAATCATGTAGATAATTGATAATTATTTGTTAATTATGAAGATAGTAACATCAAAAAGAGGAGAACATTTTATATTATAGATTTATAACAAATACTTTGATGACTCGCCTCTGTATAAAAATCACTACATTGAACCTAGACCTCCTTAAATTGTTTGCATTTTTTCTCTTTTTCTTTTTCTTTTTTTTTTTCTTAACATATTCACCCGCATTTCTATACTCACTCTACTAGCTATTAATTTTAGGCTTTATATTTTATTATGTTACAAACCACATAGATATTAGGTTAGATACTTAGTATAATAAAATAAGATACTTACTACAGCAATTCCTTTTGTTACTATTGTTATATTAATGAAACATACTCTTACGAGAATGTAAATACTCCTTGTCACAATACGAGGTCTCCTCAGGTGTCATTTCTTTTTCATTGTTTTGTTAATATTGTTGCAGTAATAAATAAATAAAAATAAAAATGTGTTATGTTTACCGCAACCATCCATTTGATAATTCATAGAGTATAAATATTTAGGGACTAATTATCAACCAAAGTAACAGCTACTGTTCACAAAATTTCCACGTATTTATTGCTATTTAAATTCTTCTAGTAGATATGATACTTATATTTTTTATCTATTAATAAGCAGAAAATGTTAAAAGTAAGTTTGTCCTGGAAATTTTGGAGTGCCCAGTGGTGTACATTTCATCTGTTAAAAATTCCTTCTTTGGAAAATTTAGCTTCGTGGGTTCAAATAATTCTTTTAAGAAATCATCATTCTCTTGAAGACGTACGATCGATCACATGCTTACAGATATCTATTCTAATTGAACAAATACTACGTTCTTGTTCTGTCGCTATCATTCGGCAACACTAACAGAGTGTTTATATTGATGAAACAAAACATTTTGAAATTTTTCGTTCCCTAATATGTATGTAGCTGTATGTACATTATACAGTGCTGGTTGTATATCTACATTTGACAAAAATTCGTCCATAAAAAAACCGAGACATAGGTATAGGGAAAACTAATATCAATCGATGCAGTATTCAACACTATTAAATTCTGTGGAAATATATAGTGGGTTCCATTTGAAAAAAATTACTTGAACTAAAACAATGTTCGACTGTGAAAATAAAAGTGATATTGTAAAGATGTAAGACAATTTTTAGTAATAATAATAATAATACTACCTTTATTTCCATAGACTTTTACAAGTATTGGAATATAGTCACAAAAATATAATTTAAAAGTAAAGAACAAAACACATTTCCGTACACACAAACAATACATAAGTTGAAAGTCATATAATTGCATTCGCATACATACATGGAAAGAAAAACGTGATTAATATTTATTTATATATAGAGTAGTTAGGTTAGTACTGAATTATTCTTCCAGTGAATAATAGGCGTTTTTAAGCAAAAGGGATTTAACTTCTTTTTTAAACAATGGAATAACATTAATTATTTTAATATGAATTGGTAATTTGTTAAATAGTTTTATTGCCATTAGTTTGGAACCTTTTGCTACATTGGATAAGGTATGAGCTGGTATATTTAATTATAGTTCGGTCTTAGATTAATACCATTAGGAGAGATTCGTCCATTGAATTGATAAGAATGTTCCCTTATGTATAAAACGCAGTTTGAAATATAAGGGCATGGTACAGTTAAAATTCCTAATTCAATAGAAACACTTTTACACGAGTATCTAGGTGGTTTAAAGAACTTTGCGCGAACAATTTTTTTTTTTTAGTGTAAATACTTGGACCGTGAGCGGTTACCCCAGCATGTATTGCAGCAATTCATACAACACCTCAATATGAGCAAAATAGTACATCATCAGTATGTTTAGGCTTACAGAACGACGTAGTTGCAAGATTGCAAAATAATGGGTAGCCAACTTACCAACTACATAATCAATATGAGCTCTCCATTTTAATAAAGGAACCATATAAACTCCTATGAATTTGACTGTAATATTTTGTTTTACGTAGCTATTATCTGTTTTAACTAACAGGCTCTAATCTAGTTCCGTAGGTGAAAAGACCAGAAGATCAGTTTTGGAATGATTCAGGAACAGACCAGAGGTAGCACAGTAATTTTGCATAGACTTTACAGTGCAACTAGCTTTACTGCTAAGCTCATTAATACTGCTGGAGTCGACTGCCATAGTGGAATCGTTAGAAAACAGCGTTATGACGACATCTGTTATGTGCTGTGTAATATTGTTTATAAATGTAAGAAATAGAAGCGGTCCCAGAACACTCCCCTGAGGAACACCAGTCGACACATTTAAAGTGCTGGATTTGTAGGTTTTACCGACATCTTTTATTACAACAGATTGGGTTCTCCCATTTAAATAAGATTTGATCCAATTTAAGACTGGGCCGAGAATTCCATAATTGAAAAGTTTGTTTACCCGTAGATTGCGATCGATGATATCGAAAGCACGTGTTAGGTCGAAGAATAAACACGCCGTCTTTGACCTGTTCTCAGAATTATCTAAATTATAATTATAAAATGATAACAAGGCATCTTTGGTTGCCAGACCTTTCCGAAAACCAAATTGACGTTCAGACAATAGAGTACCTACTTGTATGAGTTTGAAAGGAGAATCTTTAAATACAAAGAATCTCCAAAAATATTGATCATCTCGAAAACTGGTAGGTTTAAGAGATTATGGTACATAAACCCAACCTAAAATTTTATAAGGAATCCAAATACTAATTTAGATATAGTGTGTTCCATTTTAAATAACTATATCCGATGTATAAGCAGAAGTAATACATGTATGAAAATATTTTAATTAGATCCGCCATATCCAAAAACCCCTTAACCCAATTTTCAAATTTCTAAACTGAACAGATCCCGAGAAACGTCTAATGCCCGCTTTCCGTGAAGAACCCTGTATGTTCCCTTGAGACGTATGGACTATGGAAATAAATAAAGAGGTTATTTATATATCCTTAATATGCATTAGTGATAAATATTTATTTTTACGAGCTAATACCGACGGTGGATTTTTTTAAAAATTGAACTCACCTGAACTAACCTAAGTTAAACAAAATAACTTAACAGTTCAACGAAATTCCCAATTCAGTGAGCGTGAACACTATCCAAAGACCATTAGCGCACCTACCAACTTGAAACATTTATATACTCTCTCCGAATGTTTTTCAATTTCAGCATTTCACCTTCGTTTTGTTTCATTGTATGAACTCCTCAATCTAGTTGGTTAGCTGCAATTGAATTAATAAAGTTTAAAGGTGTATAGAGCGGGAAGTATTACATGTGCAGCTCTAATTAGAATTCAGTATACTAGTCTCTTCAGATAACATCAAGACAGCATACAGGGGGAAATCGGGAACGTGGATAGAGTTCCATTAACTCGTGACTTAATAGTGCCTTTTGGAAGGTTTCCACGGTGTCGTATATCCTGTTTAAGAAGTCATCCCGGCTTGAAAGCTTTTCCTTTGTGGAAAGCTAACAAACTGTGATAAAGTACAAGGAAACACGCAATTAATTATGGATCTAGGTGTGGTGTACGATATAGTTAGATAAGGATTACGGCTGCTTTATATAATGTAAGGGTTTGGCACTTACAAAAAGAACACAGTTGAAAGCAACCTCAAATTAGGCATTGTACAGGACGTCCGACATGATTTCGTTCTAGTTTTAGTTCCGTTATACAAAATGTTCCACAATTTAGAATACTAATTTTACAGTATTACTTTTCTACTACTAAGAACCTACCAAAAATTCAAAATATCTCATAAAGTATATTTAATCCTGACTCAAGGCACCTGAGGACTGTGCTTCCTTGCAATAAATTCATTAACAACTATGAAGCCATAACATAAAGAAAGCAACGTCATCTACTTTATTAATTATCACACTAGTAAGATTATGATTTCACTAAAAATTATTTACTCAACCTATTTTCTAGGACAAAGTTATATGAACAAAAGACAGATGAACGGTTTTAACATTCTAAGCAGCAAGGTGTAATTTCACTTTAGAAAGTTATGGATAACCACCGTTTACAAGTATTTAATGCAAGATTAATTATTCATCCTACCGTGCTGCAATATAGATTGTCAAGTTGCTACAACTATTGAATAGTTGTAAGGATCCATATCAAACTTTCTTCGTTAGGTAGTTAATGCTGCAAAATTTGCGCTTGCACTACAAACAGATTGGACCTCATTTGTATACAGGTAAACCACTATTGATCAGTTTGTGGCATTGAGACCTTTATAGTATGTCACATTCTACGACGTTAGCTCTCTTAAGTACACATTTGTGTATAGAAATTCTCACGGGTCGTTATAAATATACAGTGAGGTCTATAAGTAACGGATAAATCCATTATTTGTGTAATTTACAATTTATGAGTTAAATCCTAATAAAACACGTCAATTTTTAATTCTAAAATGCAGTTTTTTGAGTATAGTTTTATACCTCCCCCTACAACTTCCTTGAAGTGACAGCTGCCCCTTTAAAAATTTTAAAAGAACGATGGTGCGTGTGATAGCTAATTTGAATGGGTTTTTAATTCTCTATCTAGCAATATAAGACTTTTTGAATTTCTCGAACTTTTTTATTGAAGAATATTACATTTTTAATGCTACTAAGTAAACAAAAGAATATGAAGCAGAATATTCAAATAGGGCAGTTGTTACCTCTGGGCAATTGCTGAAATTCTTCTAATACATTTTATATCATTTCCGGGGTGATTTGATTAATTTATTGCCTTATTGTGTGTAAGTTGTGGACTATATAGAACAAAATAATATATTATCTAAGTTTCAAGCTGGGTTTAGAAAGAAAACCTATTGTGAGAGTGCATTACAAACAATCTTATACAATTGGGAAACTGCTTTGGAACCAAAATTAATTAGTGGTGTTGTGTTTTTAGACTTCTGTCGAGCATTTGGGACAATTAATAGGCGATTATTGATTAAAAAATTATAAAGTATGGTTTTGGACCAGCTGTAATCCAATGGATGGAGGACTATTTGAATAACCGAACTCAAGTGACAAAATTTAATGGATGTATTTCTTCACCAAGGCAGACTACATATGGGGTACGACAAATAACTGTCCTAGGTCCGAACTTATTTCTAATATATTTAAATGACATAGTGAAAGTTTTAAAAATGTAAAATTCAACTTTTTACAGACGAAATTGGATATGTTATAGGTGATAATGTTAATATGATGATCGATATATTCAACAATGAATTAAAACATCTTGAACTTTGGCTAGACAATAATAGTTTAAAATTAAACTTAGACAAGACTAAATTAATGATAATAAAAAGCAAATACTATGTAGCAAATACAACACATCATCAAAATGTAATGGTAGGAAATAGTAAAATTGAAGTAGTTAGCGAAATCAAATTTTTGGGAGTAATAATAGATGGAAATTTATCGTTTTCAAATCATGCTACATACATTACTAACAAAATTGTAAGAAAAGCCAACTTATTAGGAAGAATCGGTAAGGATCTCTCAATATGGTGTAAAACAACAATATATAAAACAATAATCCTACCACATTTAAAATTTTGCTCAACAATTTTGTTTCTACTGAATAATTCAGAAATAAACGTACTGCAAAAAAACAAAGTCAAATTCTACGTGTTGTCTTGGATTGTAACAAATATACAGGAATAAAAGTGATGCTAGAGACTGCTAATTTTTTAAGTGTAAGGCAAACAATTATGCTTAATACTATGACATTTATATATAAATTGTTGCATGGTAAGCTACCACAACATTTATGTGATTGCTGTACTCTTGTTAAAGATATACATAAACATAACACATGATCAAGAGAAAATTTTTATATTGGAACTGTAAATAACAGATAGAGTCAGAATAATTTATATCATAACGGGTTGAAAAAATATAATGATTTGCCATTGCATATAAAAAACTGTAGTAGTGTTGACAAATTTAAAGTAAATGGTAAAAAACATATAAGACTGAATGTAAATATTTAATTTATTAATAAATAGGTAACTTAGGTAATTTAACAACTTGTAATTTTTAAACTAGCTTATAGGTAAACAAATATTTATTGCCACTTAGCATTTTTCTATCAATAAAGGATATTTATTTATTTATATTCTGTTTTTAAATCATCGACGTTATTTGGTCTGTTAAAGTAGAACTTATTTTAGGTAACCCCATAAAAAATAGTCAAGCGGAGTCATATCGGTTAATGGTCAGGCTACTAAATTTCACCACGTCTACCTATCCACCTATTGGGAAAACTGAGATAGGCTCTTTTTTACTTCCAATGCAAAATGTGGTGTAGCTCCGATCTGCTAATACCAAATATTTCCATCAATTTTATAAGGGTTGTCATCATCTGAGAAAAGTATTCTCAATTTTGGAACTAAGAAATATTGCAAGAAATCCAAGTAACGCGCACCAGTTTTTGGTCCGATAATTTGAGAATTTATACCAGCCCAAACTTTCACCTTCTCAGGATATTGAGTATTGGCCTCCATCATCCAATGTGGATTTTCTGTACTCCAATATCTACAGTTTTACTTGTTGACTGTTTCATTTAGGACGAATGTTGCCTCATCAGATAAAAAATGTTTTCTTATAGATAACGGATCATTTTGGCATCTATTTGCCATAATTTCGCAAAATTCCAATCGGCGATCAGGGTCATCGTCGTTAAGTTCTCGAACCAAATGAATTTTATATGGGAGGTATTATTTATTTTTAGAAGACGCAATATGGACGTTTTACTAATATCATCATCTGCGGCAATTTGTCTTGTAGGTTTATGTGGATTTTCCTGAATATCTAACAATATATCCAATTTCTTTTCATCGACTAAAATGCGTCCTTTTAGGAATATCTGTGAAATTTCTAAATTGAGACATGCGATGGTTGTGATACTTAGTATTGAAGATGGACCTACTTAAGCGTTCTTGTTTTATCACCACATTCTAATAATATCAAAATTTCAATTCTTTGGGTAACCGAAAAATAAATAACTAGAATCATAAGTTTGCACAGACGTAGCAAATAAAGAAATTATAATTTTCTCTGATATGTAAGAAAAACACCTTTTTACTTATTTCTTTTTGTTGGGTATTTTGCGTATCAGGAAAAACGATACATTTAAATTGAATGTTATGGTGTGTCACAAAATTAATTACAGGAGTCAGATCTGATAGATATTTGGTACGCAGGCATATATAGTGTAGGGTACATTTCGAATACTTTTTATAATTTTCACGTTTAATTTTTCTGATGAAAAATATACAAAATTCAAAAACCTTATATTGCTGGATAGAGAATTAAATACCCTTTCAAATGAGCCATCATATGCATCCTCGTTCGGTTAGAAAAATTTAAAGTGGTAGCTGTCACTTCAAGGGGGTTGAAGGGAAGGTATAAAATTATGCTCAAAAAATTTCATTTTAGAATTAAAAATTGTAGGATTTTACTCATAAATTGTAAATTACGTAAATAGTGAATTTATCGGTTACTTATAGGCCACAGTGTATAAATACATACTAAATAATTAAGTCGCCTTAATATCAGTAGATCTTATATCTACATTATGAACATTTCTTCGACTTGCAAGATTTTGCTTACGATAAGTAAGAAGAACTCTATGAGCAAATACAAACAGGTCATATTTGTAGGTATTTTCAAGGTGAAACAATCCAAGTTGACCACATTTTTGTGAAACATTTTTTACTCCAAAAATATACACAATATAGATATTCTGAATTTTTAAAAATGACTCCTATCCAAACATGAAAAATACATAATAATATCTTAATTAAGAATGTTTTCTTCCTTAGTTGAGAGCATCCAAACAGTTTTTCGAGAAATAATGGTGGGTGTGCATTGAGCTCATTCCAAAAAGAACCATTTCTTAAAAAAAATAAAATAAACAGTTTTCCGACAAATTAACTTGACAATTTTTTTCTTGGTCTGCTCCACCCAAACCCATTACATATTTTTTCACCAAAATGTGTTCTGAAGTAGAAACATTTTTACGATTTTCATTCTTACCCCATAACTCCGACAAAAATTGTTGTTCAATTAAGATATCCTGGAATATTTCATCTCACGCCCCTATCAACTTATGCTGAAAATTTCGACCAAATCTGTATGGCAGCAGATTACATATGCTTGCTTATCCTGCTATACCCTCACAGCATCAATAAAAAGTAATTATAATCAATTAAATCTTCTGTTCTTCGAACACCAAGTCTTGACAACTCTGTATTATACGTCTGATAGTATCATGGATGTGTTGTAACTGTATTAGGCGCATGAACTCATCAAAGCTTTTTTTCATCACCTTTTTGATATTGTCAAAAAAATTAGAGAATTCAGGAAAATACGATTAGGATTGTGGCACGTATTGTTTGGATAAGCCATTTGCTGCCTCCCTAATGGTATATGTCTCAGAAACACGAAAGAGATGGAAAGAGTTGGCGCGACAGTAAATCGTATGTTTTAGAATCAATCAAGTATTTAAAATTTAATGATATTTCAATGTTCGATGACTTAGAAAATATTTCATATTTTGTTATTGTCGCTCCAGGCATTCTAGCCATAAACGCTAAGAGAATCCATGGACTATTTTAAACAGAATCTAAGCATGTAATCAGATTTGAGTGGCCTAAAACCATTTAAGAGATACACAATGTTTTGATAATTATTTGTCACTCGCTCTTCCGTCACAGTTTTAATATCATTAAGTATTCTCTATGAAACACTCCCACCCATTTATTAGTCTTTTATTTTAAGTTCATTCACGTTCAGGGTAAAATTTCGTCAATATACCCAATTCATATTTCTTTAGCCACGTTTATACTAAGCTTATACACTCGACTAAGCTGACATTAGTCCATTGTCTCTTCCATATCATCTCTTCAATTAACCCAATATCTCCGCTGCTTTCCCACCATCTTTCTATTTTCTCATCTACTCCCCCGACCCACTGTCTTCTTATCTTCCCAAAATTTTTCCTAACTTTCCATTCCTTCACTTTCTCACTTTTCCAATTTTCCACCATCTCTCCACATTCCGACGACCTCCCCTACCTCATCTTTCCTCGCTTTGTCATCATCTTTCCTCGTTTTTACCAACTCTTGCATCTCTTTTTCCCACTTCCCATTATCTTCCCACATTCTCATTATCTTCTCCTACTTTCACACCATCTTCGATTCCCTAAAACTAGAAAGATCCCGTGTACGAAATGTTGGCAAAATATATTAAACCGTTTTTGAATTGGAACGAACATTCAGACAAACAGAGAGGCAAACAAAAATTTTGAAAACACACTTTGGTGCCGAAAATTTTTAAAATATTTATTTCACTTGGAAATATGTACCTACATAAACACTTCTAAAACTTTTGAATAGAGTTGCCAAAATACTTTGCATCTAAGGCCAACATTCTGAAGAAAGGAACTTTTGAATGATTTATTTAAAATGTAAGCATAAAAATAGTGAGATTGTTAGATTTCTGTAAAATGAAAAAGCCATAGGCACGTTCACCATATACATGAATGACAACCGGAAGCAACTGCCTCGAACACTGAACTAAGTCACCAGAGAATGCCTGATGTCAACTAAACTTGCCTATGACTAAAAACCGCTATCTAACGAATCACTACTTCTACATCCAGATTTTCTATGCTAGTTTCTTTAAAGGAAAACAACTTGACCATATTTGCACTCTAGTATGTGGAAATAAATGGTCATAGAATGTTTATAATATGTGAGGCGGATGTCATAAAAAATCTGAGGCGTTGGTTTCTAGCACATACGCCAAAAATTAAGTTTCCAGACTTCTGTTAGCTTGATCTACTTATTTTCACCAATTTAATCTCAATCATATGTCATTACAATACATAAATACATACGTGTACCAAATTTCAAGTGAATATCTCAATTTTATTTTATCAACCCCTCTAATAATATAGTGGGGAAGGTCGAGGGGTTAAAGAATGTTATAAACAAATCTGAGACCTTTGCTTTTATTACCCACACTGCTTGCCAAGTTTTTGTACTCTTACCAAAAAATGCGAACAAAAAAAGTTACAGACAGACAGAATTTTTTTTCGTTCAGATTTAAAATTAACGTTTCGTGACATTATAAACCTATTTTAACAAGAAATTTTTTTTTACGATTCCTAGACTTCCACTCCACTACGTGGCTGTGGAAGTAAAATTATCTGTTAATCATGATAAAACACGAAAACTAATTTTTCCACACGTACTGGTGTCGAGAGAGTAGTCAGAGTAAATTTATTGGGTGATGTTTCAGATGATGCCATAAAATGGTCCAGTTAACTGAATAATGTGATAAATTGTCTCACTGCCTAGTAATTCATGAGAGCTTTTCGCATAAGCGGGTGATATGCATCCGATAGTCCTTAATGCCGGGTAACGAATTGAAAGTTAGTCGATTTGTAAATGAAATTCTGTCATGTTCCTTTAAATGCAGGGGTTGTTTCCTGCATAAAGTTTATTGTTTAAAGCAAACTCGAATTTTACTGTTCCAAACTACATGTGCACAAATTGATTTTAAATTTCTTCTTCGCATGTCAAATGGGGTAAACATTTTTTAAGTGAAATCTACCATGACTTCATATAGAATATTGCATCGATATGCAGTAATACAGTTTAATATTTATATAATTACCCGGCGACCGACGCGACGCGTCGAAATTTATATTTTGTCTAGAGAGTCCAGTCCACTGTGCACCGATCGTAGCTTCATGAAACAAGTGCAATGGGATCACCGCCGAGCAGTAATATCCTATGGTTTTCAAATTGTTTCCTGAAAATCTCTGAAACCAATCTAGAGCAATAATTGAACATATACAGTGTGACCTGTAAAAAGTGTGTTTATTACCGTGTTTATTCCCTATATCAAAACCTTTACTAGGGCCGGTTAGCAATTTTCTTACTGAAAATCTAATTATACCACCGGAAACCTCTCAAATGGGTATAACACATATTTAATGCTCATAAAAAAGCCACAAAGACCAACCATAAATATCTGTCTCTTTAGCAGGAGTGATATCTCACAGAGCCGTACTTAAAATTTCTGTGCACAATAACAGTAGAAATTTAGAAGTATTATCTTAACAGGTGTGTTTCCGTTAATTTCTTATTTTCATGCCAGAACATACTTAACATGAGAACAATATTGTTCTATGTATTAACTTAACTAATACATTATATTTATGATTTCCCCTTTTCTGCAAAAATAGAGAGACAAAGCTTTGAGGTTTTTTATGTGCATTAAATATATGTAGTCAACTATAAATACCAGATTTCGTGACGAAAAATTTGAATAATGACGGAGGAGGGGGGTAGATAAAGTTCATTTTTGGAACTCTGCAGGAGTGTTTATATTTTATCAGACGTTTAATATGCAAAGTTATCGACATCCGGCTTGTTTCATATTCTGTCCATATTATACCTTGTAGGTTTTGTCTACAAATCTATCGAAAATTAATCGCAGATTTTTCGGCATAAACATGTACAGCTGATACTGAAGAATAGAATATTTTACAGTTTTGAAATAATACAAAAAATAGTACAAGAATAACATATTTGTATGCAGCAGACGTAGAGAGGTTTAGGCGCCACACTACTAAAATTATTCTTAGCACTCGGCACGTCTTTCATTGAAAGATACTCGGTTAATTGTTTTAACATTTAACTAAATAATAATCACTCATTTTCGATCATGCATTATTTTCATAAGTTTTAGAATCTTCCACCTAGTAATACAAGAATATTAAGTGTAGTGTAGTAACTTAATAATTGCCTATTATTTCAATAATATGTATAAGATACTCCTTTAAAGTTAATTATTTACAAAAAGCTATATCAAACTTGTAGATACAAAAAGACTCACCTTGAAGTTCATGGGTCATTTAGCCCTTAAAACGATTTACCTCTTTGTTATGAGCTCTTCAGAAGGACAAATCAATTTAAAACATTTACATATTATTTATGCTTCATTACTGGATAGGTATATTCTCTATATTACTTCGCGTAGTGGAAAAAGTATAGTAATCGTAAAAAAAAATTCATTTTTTTTTGTTACTGAAATAGGTTTAAAATGACATGAAATGTCTAGATTTTAAATTTGATGGAAACAGTTTTTTCTGTCTGTCGGCCGGCCTGTTTGTAGCTTTTGTGTGTGCTCGGATTCTCTGGAACGATTTAAGATATCCACTTGTGGTATAAATACAAATTCAGCAATTACAGTTCGTGATATGTAAACGTGTACCTGCGCAGGTAAACCACGCCCTGTCGTGGTATTCGTTCATACCAATACCGCTTGACCGGGTCAACGACCCCACGCGATCTGCTTTCAATAGGAAGTTTATTCCCTATATAACGGCATATATTTGTCGAATCGGTATGTAATATAACGGAATCTGCAACAGAATTATATTTTGAGTATCAAAATGTTTTCGTTTACAGAGACTTGGATGGAAAATCTGGACGTGGAAGTAGTGATTGCTTAGGCAGTGGTTGCTTATATGTGAATATTTGTGCGTTAAATACTTGACAACTAATTGTAGAAGTTTCTTAGACTCTTTTTTAATTTATTTCAAACAAAATAGAAATTTAAGTCTTTTATTATTAAACTATTAAAGACTACTACATTGTTGATGATAAACGTCAGCTATAATTCATGTAATTTATGGCAGCTTGGCGAAGATGCCTAACGGAAGTGGTACCAGTAAATATTAAATTAGGAAGATATATTTCTCGTCGTGATTTATAAACTCAAGTCACGCAAGCCTAACGCAGACAAAATAAATAACGAAGACCCTGCCATTGATTAGTTTTCGAAAATATTTTGTGACTTTTGTATCAATTTGTTTTTGTTTTATAATATGCTTCTGAGTGAGTCTATACTATTTAATGGTAGCATCCCTGTATACAATAAAAAACTAAAAACTAATGTTAGACCAGTGATTTCAATTTATCAAAGTGTTGCTCTTAGCAGGCCGATTTTTTTTGTAAAAATGGTAAAATATTAGCATTGTAACGGGAAAAATACTCTTGATGTAATTCACTCGCCGCTAAATTTGTTCTTGTAAAATTGTCGCAATATTCATAATTGTTTATAAGCCTTTTCGTTTATAACTTTCGTTCTATTCGTTTGATTTGAACTTTCTAAAGCTCATTTTACTCGAGAATACATGTACTTTTAAAGGTTCTATTATTATGCTTCTATAATAAATACTATTACATGTTACATAGCAAACACTGGCGACTTTTGCAAATTTTGTGTTGCGTATTCAAAGTTGCATAACTATACGAATTCTTCAGATAGATTGCTCAACATTTTTTTTGCGTACACTTCAATGGTTACCAAATAGACTTCCGGTATCTGTCTGTGTAAAATTTGGCAAGATATGACGTCTTGCAAAAAAATTTAATTTTCTTATACCTTTGGACCAAGTCACTTTTTATCATGATTATTGCGGGAAATTACATGGTTTGGTTAGCACTACCTATTCTTATACATAAAATTTTTTTCAATAAATTAACATTATTTATTTATGAAAAATAAAATTTGTAAGTAACAGCAATTGCAAGAACTTTTTTAATCATGCAAATATTAATGTGATTCAATCGGCATTAGATTCATCAGAAAAAAATACGTTGATTTGAATTTTTTTTTCAAACAATTCTAATGCCGTTTGAATCTCAAATCTCAAATTAAAATTTGCAATATTAAAACAGTTATTGTAATTTTTGCTACTTGCAAATTTTATTTTTCATAAATAAATAATTTTAATTTATTGAAAACATTTTTTCAATAAAAATAGGTAGTACCAGAGCTGGGTAAAGTACTCTGATAAAGTGCTTTGAGTAGTACTTGAAGCACTTTTAGGGCTTCAAGTACTGTACTTCAATTATTTTTAATAGAGAGTATTTGGTACTTGACATTTGAATTACTTTGCATAAGTACTTGGGGTTTTAAAGCCCTTTCAGAGGGATTTAAAGCCCTTTCAGAGAGCTTCAATTACTTTCGAAAGTGCTTCAATTACTTTTAAAGTAATTGAAGTCCTTTTTCGTACTTCAATTAATTTGGAACGTAATTGAAATTCTTTTGAAGTGCTTGAAGTATTTCTAAAGTACTTGCAAGCTCTTTGTAAAATTCATTCAAACCCCTTTTAGACAAATCTCATCATGAATTGTTACGAGCACACATACTAATAGAAAAACAAAGCAGCAGTGTTCAGTGTTTAGTTATCCATAATCATAGCTGGTGAGGTGATGCAAGAGTATGTACTATTGACGTTATTGTCATTGTGTGTCTTTGCATATGATGTTTTCAATGGAAGTAATCCGGTGTGGTACGTTCGAAAAGTGTAATTTGGCGACACTTCACTTCGGGCAAAACTTGAAGTTGTGGCACATTCATAATCATATTCATATAAGACCAAATAATGGTATTAGTCGAGGAAACGAAGCATTTAACCCCAACATGAGGCTCCGCCCCACCTGATTTTTATGTGAGATAGTGCAAAATGTTCCTAGATGTATAAAATAAAGTAAGGGTCAAGGGAATTGGTGCTTTTTCGATTTCCGGGCGTCAACTTGGACAGAAGTTCGCTATTTCCAGTCACCAACAATTTTCTTTTAAGTTGAAAAAGAATTATTGGATTATATATTTTGGACAATTCTAGGCATTTTTTGACTCTTGACATTTTTTACCTAACCTCACTCGTCTCGGAATATAATCGTTTAATTTAATCGGCTTTTTTTTTAGTATTTACGATTATTTCTGCTATGCATTTGAACATGGGGACCTTATATTTAGGACAACTCTAAACATTTTTGACTCTTGACATTTTTTACCTAACCTTACCCTTCTCGAGATATAGGCGTTAAAAAATAAACCGTTAGGTAATAAATGTAGAGAAAATGCTTAGAATTGTCAAAATTATAAAATCCAATGTTCTAATTGATAACACAGCATCACAAGAAAAAAAATCGTTAATGGTGTTTACACAGAACTTCCCTCATTATTTGTGCATGGCAGTCACTCTAAAAAATTAATAATCACGGAATGACATTGAAAATAATAATCGGAATATAGTCATTGCTATTATTACAAAGAAAACTTGATATGTTTTGGTCAAAAGAATATACAGATTGCTCATCCAACAGCAAAAGTTCAATACTAAATAGCATGTGCCACATATGGCAGGCTTGCGCAAATACCTTTACAAATGTCCACCATGACTGAATTATTTCTTGGGATGACCACCCTGTACATTTTTCAATAAAAGTATAATAGGTGCATATGCCAGATCTTATTGCCATCTCTTACATTTTCAATCCAACATTCACGTAATGGAGTGGAAGTATAGTGGTGGTTAAATAATTTCATTTTTTTTTTGTAATTTTTCAAAAGATGTTGGTAAAATAATTTTCAAAATTTTTTCCTCTCAGATAGGTTTAAAATGTCAAATGAAGAAATTTTAAATTTGAGCAAAAAGGAAAGTTTCCTTCTATTCTATAGTAGTGCTAAAAAAGTTTAAAAATTGTATATTTTTTAAAATAGGTTTAGAATGCAATGAAACGTGAAAATTTTAAATTTGAGCAAATAAAAAAAAATTCGATCTATTTTAGTGGTAAAAACTTTTTGAAAAATATTGGTGAAAAAAATTTTCAAATTTTTTTTTTCTGAAATACCTAGGTTTAGCATGTCATGAAACGTGAAACTTTTAAATTTGACCATTCTAGTGTTAAATTTTTTTCTGAACTGGTAACAAAATGTTGCAATTTTTTTTCCGAAATTGGTTTGGAATATCATGAAACCTAGAAATTTTAAATTTGAAGAAATAAAAAAAAATTCCATCTATTTTAATGGTTGTTTACCATTAAAAATTTTCAAAAATGGTAAAAAAAAATTTCTAATCTTTTTTTTTTAATCAGGCTTAGAATGCCATGAAACATGGAAATTTTAAATTTGAAGAAAGAAAAAAAAAATTGTTTCATTTTAGTAGTAAAAATTTTTCAAAAATATTGGTGAAAAAAATTTTCAAATTTTTTTTTCCTGAAATAGGTTAAGCGTGTCATGAAACGCAGAAATTTTAAATTTAAGCAAAACATTTTTTTTTTATCTTGGTAAAAATTTTTTCAAAAATGTTGGTGAAAAAAATTTTCAAAACATTTTTTTTTTAAATAGGTTTAGCGCGTCACGAAACGTGCAAATTTTAAATTTGAGCAAAACAATTTTTTTTTCACTATTTATTCCGTTTAGACGGTCCACCCGGTGGTATATTTTCCAGTGAAATTTCTACCATTTCTGCGCTGACAGTAGCGTCAACTACCTACCGAATTTGACTGCTCTCCGTCAAGTAGTTTTTTAGTAAATGCACCAACAGACAGACAGACAGACAGACTGGCGGAATTGAAAAACCTATATTTTCGTAATCTACGTGTTCTGAAACGTCAGAATCCGAAAAAATCTCGGAGGGTGATTCTTTCTCGAATACAATACTTCCCTTCGGTATGCGAGGGAAGTAAAATTCAAACCCAGAAACTAGACCTACCAATCTTTATGTATTTTGACCTCCTGAATTGGATGCCGCCATCAGAATTGAATTTTATCATTGTCTTTTTTTTATCTTAGATTTTATCTAATACAAAAGTAAGATAAAATCTAAGATAAAAAAAAACAACAGAAATTCTGATGGCGGCATTGAATTCAGGAGGTCAAAATACATAAAGATTTGCAGGCCTGGTTTCTGGATCTTTTTCTGCGGGGCTGTGTAATCAAAGACCAAAAATAATCGTAAATATTTTGAAAAAAAAAATTAGTTCTTTTTTAAATGCTTATATCTCGAGAAGGCTGAGGTTAGGTAAAAAATGTCAAGAGACAAAAAATGCTTAGAATGTTCTAAAATATGAAGTTCAGTTGTTCTTTTTCTAGTTAGAAAAAATTGTTGGTGACCGGACATAGCCCCCATTTAAATCCTTTATTACCTATTGATACACTATTTGACTTAGACTAAAGGTATGCCAATTCGGTGAATACATACAATTAATTGTATAACATCATTTCTATTTTATCTGCAAGATAAAAACAAAAACGATGGGGGTCGATGGAATGACTGGGGCACCTTTTATTATATCTATTATAATTAAAAAACCTCTGTTAAGCACTTCGCTATAAATTTATGCTTGCTCTTTGTTGAGTTTTTTTTTTACATTTTTAAAGATAATTAAAATGGTTAAAGATTAAATGAGCAAATAAACTTGTCTCTATAACATGCAGGAAAATAAAATCGAAAAAAACCTGCTGAAGTATATCGTCAATAAATAAAATTATAGTACAAATTTCAGGGAAGAAAGTTTTTGTGTAGATTTAATTTAAGTATCGACTGATCAGGGGTCATGATGTGGAAATGATAGGATTTTCGAGGGGATTGTGGGTTTTTGTGTATCGCGGGTTTTGTGGCGTTGGTTATTGTCACCGTCTTCCGTAGAAGACGGGGAGTCTTTGGTGTATGAGTTTGTATGTGTGAGTTGGTCGTTGGTGTATGGTGACATCAGTTATGTTCGTTGTCAAAGCCGATAGCTGAATTTTGGTGGCGAAAAACTTTTGAGAAGTCTCGTCGATATAATCGCGGACCATTTGGAGACCCATCGCCCTGTGGAGTTCAGCTATCGGCGTGTACCGATAAGCGTTTGTGAGTAGTCGTATTAGTTTGTTTTGAGTCGTCTGTATCCTCTTGCATTGTGTGGCAGAAGGTTATTCCATGCAGGACATGCGTAGGTCATTAACGGCCTAAGAATAACCTTGTATAACGTTAATTTGCTTTTGATGGATAGCCTGCTCAGCCTATTAACAAGAGGATACAGTTTGCTAAGTGCTGCGTAAGTACGGTTTAGTGTCTGGGTCACATGGGGAGCGAAAGACAGTCGTTTGTCCAGGGTTACCCCCAGGTACTTGACCGTCTTGCGCTCCTCAATTGTCTGTCCGTCGATTGTAAGTTTGTTGAAAGTTTTATTGTTAGTGAATTTTCTGTTAAAGTTAATTGTCTGAGTCTTGTTATTGTTAATTTTAATCTTCCATTTTTGGAAGAATTGTTGTAAGATTTGCAGATGATACCGTAATTTCTGCGTCGAGGTCTGCGCATAGAATGACTGTGCATAAAGCACAGTATCATCTGCATATAGGAGGATGTTGGAATTGGGGAAGGATGGGACGTCTGAGGTGTTTAGGTTATACAGGAGAGGGGACAGGATTGCCCCCTGGGGACTCCCGCCGATAGGCGTTTTTTTCTTGAGTACGTACACAAACTGTAATGTGCCTACTCCTAAGCAAATAAGTACCAGTTCCCATAACCCTGACTGTTCTATATATCTTTAGGAACATTTTGCATCGCCTCATATAAAAATCAGGTGGGGCGGAGTCTCATGTTGGGGTTTACGCCTTTTTTCTGTTTCATTTCCTCGACTAATATAACTCTGTTATTCATAGTAGTTACCTTTTAAATATCATCATTACGTTTTGAAAAATCATTAATGGAGTACAGTATCGATCCAGCCTACCAGCAAAACTATCGATAATTTGGAGTTTTGTCAAAGGAACTTCTTGTTCAGAATGATTTGAACTGCAAACTATAATATATCAACAACACGACTAATTTGACGGAAATAGTTTTTTTCAATAATGTGTGTCCTCCCCAAATCTTTTTTAAGAAATTTGTTTTTACTCCTCACTCCACTATTACTATTAATATAGTACTTATAGGTTTTACTTTTTTACCTACACTACTTAGTATTCTAAGTAATAAATACATAAATGATTTTCTATTAGAGCGTTTATTTTCCCTGCAGTTTTCATGATCGGTTTATAATAAAGGTGTGAATGGTGTGGGTGTGAAAATAATATTACCTTTGTTTTTTAATCTCATATTACCACTGATTCATAGGTATTATATTCCCCATTTTAATAAACGAGGGCTTGGTACTTGGTACTTTACTTTTTCAAGTACTGTACTTGGTAATTAAAGCACTTTTGTAAATAAAAGTACTTGATACTTCATGATTTAAAGCACTCTAGCTAAGTGCTTGGTATTTGGTACTTGAAGCACTCTGTCAGAGTACTTTACCCAGCTCTGGGTAGTACTAACCATGCCATGTAATTTCCTGAAAAAAACATGATAATAAAGTTCTTTGGTCCAAAGTTATAAGCAAATCAAATTTTGTATTACAAAATGCATCAAGAGTATTTTTCTCGTAATGGCTAATTTCTTACTATTTTTACAAAAAAAATCGGCGTGCTAAGAACAAAACAATTTTAATTTATTTTTTGCCCTAAAATCACTGGTCTATATAGGTATTTTTATTATAGATCCTTAAATACTTTAGTATACTTTATACTGCTTTATTCGTAAGTCTCACTAAAGGATTGTAAGTACTACTTCACTGTGTAGTAAGAAACTCGTTACATCCCATTTATTTCTGTTCTTATTAATAATTTGTAAATATGACAACAATCACATATCGTCCTTCTCTGTTTCTATGTGTGAATTTTGTCCTATACACATTTGTTTTGTTCAGCACAGGTGAAACTTATTTAGTTCTATGTTCTATTCTCTATTATTCTGGTGAAATTAACTAAGTATTCTCGACACATGAGAAAGGAAAACGTATATCGATTGACGTGATAAAAAATAATGTTTTGGTAATATCGGAGTATTGCTTCAGAACCGTAAAACTACAATTCTGAAATAAACAGCCTAAAATTTTACAATACTTAATTTTACAACTTTAAAATATACCACTTTAACACGTTTTCTCTTCAATAAAATAAATTTACATAACTAATATGACATATGTATACATAAAACATGATGTGGCAGGATTAGATCATCTTTTTAAATAATGTTCTTAAATATGCAAATAAAGCTGTGTAAATCTGGTAAAATATAATTATCAAAAAGGGAGGGTTTGCTACGGCAAAAGTGCTTATATCGCATATTAATGCTCGCAAAGTACGTTTATGATCAAAGGGACAAAATATTGCAGAGTCAAAAAACGTTCACGCAATCACGCACATGTAGGCTTCAAAATGGAGGCTTCGCCTGTGAGAAAGCTGGTATATAATAGGCCCGGACAATAAGAGTGTATTTTGTTGTTCATTTTATTTTAAAGTAGGTTAGTGTAACTTCAATATGATTGAAAATGTATAAAACTGTTTCGTTTTGAAACCTTTTATAAACAGAGTTCGAATGTCCACGCGCCATTTAACAATTTATGAGGGACTTATTCAGAGGCGCTGAGCATTTCCAAGAGATACAATGATAGATAACCTATCTTTCATGTAAGTGTAATGCATTTGCATGTAAATTTATTATAGACAAGATCTGTAAATCAATTCAGTTTAGGGTTGTTCTGTTCTCTAGCACAACCAGATGCAGGTTGTCAGAGAAACGGAAAGCTTAATATTTAGTAGATTTTAATGTTTGTACTGAATTTTGTCCATATCTTTTACTTAGTACTCCTACTATAGTAGTTCATTCTCCATGGTCGTAGGGGCTATGTGGAAACAATGAGAATTGCCAAATAAGAAATAGGTAAATTTTAGAATTATTTAGAATTTTTTAATTGCCTGCATAACCAGAATGCAGTTTATCGTTAGAATGCAAAGAACACAAATTAATATTTTGGTAGATAGTTCTTCTTTTTACAATTCATAAATTAGTTTTGTGCCATTTGCCAAATTCTATCAAGAATATGTTTTATTACAATTATATGCAAACAAAAAACAATTCAGCTTCAAACATTATTTTTCTTCTAATAAAAAAAAATTATAATAGATTCGTGAGTTGACTAACGTTGAGAGTAGACATACCGTAGGACGCTCCTGAAAAAGACGCAAAGAGAATCGGTTAAAACTCTCGTTGAAATGGATAAAATTTAAGTCATCGGTGGGTCAAAAAATTCTGCGTATCGTGAAGTGTCATAATAAAAGAATAATAACAACTTATTAATGTCAATACCCAGTGGGTTTACTTAAGTCAAAAAATAAAATTATTGTATATTACATCACATTGTATAACAATAAACTAACATAAGTAAAAGAACAGTGAAAGACAATTAAAATAAATCATCCGACAAAAACTCGTCAAATGAGTAGTATGTTCCATTCAGTAGAATTTGTTTGACCCTATAATGGAAACTTTTTCCGGTAACTGCTTGATTTCTCATGGTAACTTATTAAAAAAATTTGGATCGTAACAATTTATTGCATATTAGCTTTTAACTAATCTGGTGTATTCTAAATAGACTTTATCTCTGTGCCTAGTATTATGTTGATGTATTTCTCTGTGCGAAACATATTTGTTGATGTTTTGTTTAACACATTAGCGCTGTAAGAATGTAATAACTAGGGACTGTTAGAATATTCAACTCTCTAAGTTTCTTATTTACATTTTGTCTAAATGTTAATCGGGTCGTTGTTCTTGTAACACGCTTCTGCAGTGAGAATATTCTGTATAGATGGAGTATCCTAAAGTGAGTATAGCATAGGAAAATACACTTTGAAATAAAGAAAAATAAACTGTTTTTATAACATTTTGAGGAAGTTCAGTCATTAAGTTTCTTATTAATTATACAACTAGATAAATAATTTACTACATACGTAAGCGACGTGTTGATCCCAGCGTAGATGTGGATCCATAATAATTACTCCTAGAAACTTTACATTCTGGGGATTGTCAAATTGATCTAAGCCCCGGGTTGAGAAAAACATGGTTTGTGTCTTTGACTCATTAAGATGCAATTTATTTGCTTTAAATCTGTCAGAAACTTTCTACTGAGAGAGCTGCATATCCTGCAATACATTGTTTTCATTGCTATTTATATTTATCATGGTGGTGTCATCAACGAACAATACTAGTGAGCTATTATTTATATGATTAGGCAGATCATTCACATATATAATAAATAATAGGGGGCCCAGGACAGAATCTTGAGGTACTCCAAATTTTACTTTTGTTGATGATGACGATACTCCATTATATACACAACAGGTATACAGTTATTTGATCTCGGCCGGAAAGGTACAATTTTATAAAATTTACAGCGCTAGAGTTTAGCCCATATTTTTCTAGTTTGTCAACCAGGACATAATTCTGTACACACTCGAACGCTTTCGATAGCTCACAGAAGATACTTGCAGCAAAGCTTTTACTTTCAAATGGCAATATTATGCTTTCAACGATTTTGCTTATTGCATCAGTCGTAGATTTACCGGATCGGAAACCAAACTGACAATTAGTCAGAAGAATATTATTTGTTTAAAGAAAAATGACGAGTTGCTGAGAGAATAAAGTACATGACGAATTAATAATTGTAATTTACTGGTAAAGTGTTTTTAATAGTACCAAAAATGAAGTAAGCATGTGCGGTACCTTTAGTTTGGTCGTCGACGGAAACAGACCGATCTATATCTGGGACCTTTAAAGTGCTTATTGGTAAAGAAGACTGAATGCTAATGTTGTTTAGTGTCAAGTGAGCGACAGTGTTTATAAAGTAATATGGACATGTTAGCTGTGATGTGACTGAGGGGTAATAAAACTCCAACTAGAACGGTTTTTGGAAAGTGGAGTGTGGTAATTCTATAGAGCAGAGAGGGAAGCTGCTAATATATACAGGGTGTCCCGGCACTATGTGGCAATATTTCGGAAAAGTATAGTTTGGGTCAAAGTAACACTAAAAGTACCCATAATTTTTTTTCTTAGGGCACCCTTCTACGCAGATATTACCCTTCAAAGGCTACATATTCAAGAAAGTGTATTGCCTATTCTAAACCGTTCTATCTATATTAATAAAATTTGTACTGTGTACATATTAAATGAGTATCTTTATTCCAGAAATATCGTGCCCTTCATGTCTTGTCTAGGAAGCCAGGGGTGGAACAGCCCTAATGCTTCTTACCCCTAAATATTGACAAATTAATTTTTGAAAATTAAGGTCACATTTTTAAATTCCTTAAACAATTTTCTAAAAAAATATGTTTGGTATCGATAAAGCGATCCGTTTTTGAGAAAAAAATATTTTACTGATAAGGGATAAAGACTGAAATTTCGTCAACACATAACTACATACTACCGTACCTTGTACAAGAATACATTGTCGTAAGCGAGATAAGTTGGATCGCTGAACCTGAAATAGCATTCCAGGGTTGTTCCGAATGGCTTCAAATTGGGTAGTGATTCTTTGTAACATCTCTTCCCTTGCTTGTACCAATGTTTTATACACTGAATTTTTTAGATGACCCCAAACGAAAAAATCTAAATGGTTCAGATGAGGAGAACGAGGAGGCCACGGTACTGGACCTCCTCGGCCAATCCATCGGTGATGAAATTTTTGATCTAAGTATTCCCTGACTGTGATGCTGTAATGAGGAGGAGCTCCACCATGCATGTGCTTCATGATTCTTAAAGTTGCTAATGGCACATCTCCCAATAAACCATCTAAATTTGCTTGTAGAAACCTTAAGTAATTTTCCCCATTTAACCGATTTTCCAAAACAAATGGCCCTATTAAATAATTTCCAATTATTCCTGCCCAGACGTTAATTTGGAATTGTCGTTGGTGATGAGTTTGAACAATTGCATGAGGATTTTCTCGTTCCAACTATGTATATTGTGAGAATTTATTACACCACTCCTAGGAAATTCTGCTTCATCCATGAACAAAACACTACCAATAAACTTGCGGTCTACCTGTTGCTTTTGCAGGAACCAATTAGCATATTGAACTCGAGCAAGGTAGTCGTCCTGGGACATTTCATGAACTTTCTGGATGTGGAAAGGAAGCAGAAACTTTCAGAATTCTGTGAACCACCGACTTCGAAATGTTAAATTGCGCGGAGAGCTTCCTAACGCTTATTGATGACTCTTCAGTAACAGCATCTAATACAGCATCTTCTAGTACAACTGTACGAATAATTCTAAGACCACCCTTACCTCCACGTTTCGGCTTCGCGCTCTCTAAAAATTAATAGAATTATTTAATTTATTATTATGTTTATTTATTATAGGTATATTTATTCTTTAATTTTTATTGTTTTGTCTTTTATTGCTAAGATGGATATCTACCTGTTTCTCAGACTCGACGGTTTTCCTGTTCAAAAGTTTTCGTGTTTGGAATAACTCTATTAGGAAAGTATTCCCCATAAAGCCATCTGGCTTCCGAACCATTACCGGCGGCAAGTCCGTACATGAGTTTCTTGTGGGCATATTCACCAGATGAAGAATCTGCCATGTCAATAAACTACCATTACAGAACTACTTACAACTTACTTATTACTTGCTACTCAAATTTGATGTTCAAATTTATTCAATTGTTGGTATTATGCGATAGTTTATATTACTAGTATTCCTTAGTCCCTTATCAGTGAAATCATTTTTTCTCGGAAACATCGCTGCCAAGCAAGAGCATTTTTTTTAGAAAATTGTTTTAGGAATTTAAAAATGTGGCCTTAATTTTCAAAAATTTATTTATGTCAATATTTAGGGGTAAAAATCATGAGGGATGTTCGACCCACGGCTTCCTGGACAATATACGAAGGGCGCCATATTTCTGGAATAAAGATACTCATTCAATATGTACACAGTTCAAATTATATTAAAATCGATAGAACGGTTTGGAAGTAATAGGCAAGAAACCTTCTTGAATATGTAAACTTTCAAGGGTAATATCTCCATAGGGGGCGCCCTAAGAAAAAAAATTATAGGAACTTTTAGTGTTATTTTGACCCAAACTATATGTTCCCGAAGTATTGCTCTATATTACCGGGACCCCTTGTACACGCGGACGAAAGAAATAAGTTCTATTAGTAGTATTAGTTTATATATCCTTATTAATTATTAAACCCAATTGAATTTGATAAAATTAAAAATGGATTAAATATAAGGCAGGCGGCACAACAGGATGGTTTCGACTGGCGGCTGTTCCATGGTACATATTTTGGGCTTATTTACGAATACAAAAATATTTCTGAGATCAAAGTAGTTGGGGTTTGCTTACTATGCAGAGCGTCCCACATGTTCTCCTAGATCTCTTTTCATTTTCTGCAGATTTTACTTTTTATTTTGATTTACCTTGGCAGATCGATATACAGGGTGCCTCAAAGCTTCTCTCAAGGCTCTTTCTGGCACTTTCACTGTAAATGGCTACCTGTGGAACGGTTAATAAATAAAAGCTACTTAGAGCGAGCTAATGTATGTCTGGCAAACAAACAAAATGAACGCACTGATACAGGAAGATGAAACGGAAACGCAAATTTCTGGGACAAATGAAACCATATCTGGACACAAGCGAGCGAGGAGGTGCACACTGCTAGATTCAGAAACAGAAGAAACAAAAGATTAAGAAGACGAGTAAAGGAGATGATGATAGATGGCAACTTAAGGGAAGCATGGAAACTTATAAAAAAGTATCTCACAAACACCTATACTTCCCATCCTATAAGTGTTCTTATCCCATGCGTCATGTGGCTCTCTCTGCTGGCAACAAGCATGTCCCATTGTCCCATATCCAATCCGGCGTATGTAGCCAGTCCGGCGGGATACAAAAATATCCATATTGGATATCCGGAAGTGGCATACTATATGCTGACTAATCAATGGATCGGTCAATCAACATTATTTTTTTAATAATAATTTTTCTTAATATAAATTTTTAGTAAAGAGTGCCGTCACGTTTCATATGAATCTCTCCATGTGCCTACAGACTAGTACCTGACCAAGTTTTTACCTAAAATATGTCACTTTGCAAACTCTTTCAACAATATAAAATAGACGCTTAGCTCTTCCAGAATAATAAATAAACACCCAGTCGGAGATAAGTTAATGCTTTCAAAATTTAGCACCGTGGAATGAATGTATTTCACAAGCACACTACAATAGAAAACAAGTCAACAATGGCAATGGGACATAAACGTAAACTAAATATAGAATTCCTTTACTGGCATCCCTGCTGATGATATAACCGCATCACTCTGGCGTTGCTCCAAATGTAATATATTAAAATTTAACTTCTCTTGTAAAGTAAAGTGTACAGTTAATGCCAATTAAAGCATTCATAGAGAGAATATAAAAAGTTTATTAAAATGCCGCATTCATATCTACCATAGACGGAAGCAGCGTAAATATCACCAGGTAACATGAATAGTCGTCGAATGGCGCTAAAAAACTAGACCTAGCTATTTTATCATTCATGATTGTATAGAAGCGTTATTTTCTTTTGTTGCATGTACTGGCTGCAATTCGCGAAAAGTGGGTGGTCAACAAAAATTATCGTATACAAAGTGCTTTGTAAGTAATGGTATATATTTCAGCTCTCTATCCAGAGATTAAAATATCGAAATTAATATGATGATCAAGTATGCTTTATAACAATTAACTAGAGTGAACGCTATACTCTTCGCCAATGTATTCAATTTTTAATATAAATGAAGTGCAATTAGTCATAAAAAATGGAAAAAGACGGTTTCCAATACAGATAAGAAAAAGGTTTACCGTTTCAAAATTGCCGCTTTTTACATGGGGGTGGTTCCCACCTCCTCTACAGGGGTGGACAAAAAAGTAAAATTGTAACCACCGAATCTGATACAGAACCATATAGAGAAAAAGGTACTTTACAATTTTTCATCAAAATTTGTATCTTCCAAGTTATAGCGATTTGAAGATTACGATTTTAGCTTTAAAATTTGGTACCTTGAGACTATTTTTCCTAAAAATCTCAAAAGTCTTACATTTATGGAGAGTGGTATGGTACAAAAAATAAAATTATGATATTAAAAATATTTTGTTTATTTATGTGTGTGTATAATTCCAAAAATATGATGGTTTAAAAATGGCGTTCGAACGTTTATCAGTCGAGATATAATGTTTACATCCCAAAGATATCGGAAACAATCAGAATGATGTTAAAAATATATATAACAGAAATTAGGGCTTAGTACTCTTTTATAGGATTTTCTTCTATCCGTGCAACTTGGAAGATAACAATGTAATGTGCAAAACAATGAGTGTTTAGTAATTTTCTTTGGAGAAAAAATTTAAGACCTTCCTGCTGCCATTGGCCATATAATGAAAATTCAAAAAATCTATACCAGTTTTGATTAATACAGGGTGATTCACGTAGGCCATTCATTAGAAGTTTTTTGCAGTTGGATTAGAAACTTGAAAATTGGTATGCAGCCATAATCGATCATGCCCGTTTTATCTAGAATATTTTCAGTCCTCCAACTATACAGGGTATGCCAAAAATTGGTACCAACTTCCTTATTTTAAATAGAAACCTATATTTTTCTTTACATGGTTCGATTGGTCTTCTAATTCTGAGTTTAGAGAACCTAAGTTATGTTAACTTATCTATTACAATTTTTGACATGTGTTCAATTTTTTGAAAAAAATTGCCGCTGTAGTAGTTTACGAACAAATTTGTATCTCGCAAACCTTTCAAAATTATGAAACCAAATTTGTGAAGCAGTTAGCTGGAAGTCCAGGACAACTTTTGATGTCCCATCGGTCCAATTTTGTACCATATGGGCGTAGTCGATTTTCAAATGTCGCAATCAAAAATTGTCAAAAAGTCAATTTTTTCAAATGGCACCTTCTATTTTTTTTCACACCATTCGAAAGAAAATTGAATTTTAAGGTGAGTTACTTAAGCATTCCCTATACCTGACTTCACCCCATATCGAGTTATTCAATAAAAATCAAAAAATCAATCATCTTGCCGAGAGATTCCTTACTTCATCAAGTATGCCATGGAAACAAAAGACAGTTGTAATAATTTTTAAAGAAAGATATGGATTCTTATTTAATTACACACAACACCAACAAATTATTATTAACGAACAAGAACAATGTTGACGAAATTCTGACGTAAATGTTCAATGTGACCACCATATTTTTGTTCAAATATTCTATTATTCTACTTTCAACAGATTGCGTAACACGTCTTTGCGCCTACCATTTCTGACGCCAGAAATCAATGCAAAATTGAATTTTAGGGCCACTTTTATTAACATTGTGTATGTCTATCTACAGTCGTTTCCGAGTTATTGGCATTTTTTGAAAAAAATATTGTTTTTTTTCTCAAGGGTCGTAGGCTTTGGAAACAATCATTTCATTTTAAATTTTATTCAAAAATCGTATTGCAATAGTAAATAATAACAACAAAATAACAACAAATAAACAGATTAACAAAATAATTATTTCAATACAAATGCTCAATGTGTGCACCGTTTTCACTGACAGAATTTCGTCAACATTGTTCTTGTTCGTTAATAATAATTTGTTGGTGTTGTGCGTAATTAAATAAGAATCCATATTTTTCTTTAAAAATTATTACAACTGTCTTTTGTTTCCATGGCATACTTGATGAAGGAAGGAATATCTCGGCTAGATAAGGTATTTCTTGATTTTTATTGAATAACTCGATATGGGGTGAAGTTAGGTATAGGGAATGCTTAAGTAACTCACCCTAAAATTCAATTTTATTTCGAATGGTGTAAAAAAAATAGTAGGTGCCATTTGAAAAAATTGACTTTTTGACAATTTTTGATTGCGACATTTGATAATCGACTGCGCCCATATGGCACAAAATGGGACCACCGATGGAACATCAAAAGTTAGCCTGGACTTCCAGCTAACTGCTTCACAAATTTGATTTCATAATTTTGAAAGGTACAAACTTGTTCGTAAACTACTACAGCGGCAATCTTTTTCAAAAAATTGGACATATGTCAAAAATTGTAATAGATAAGTTAACATAACTTAGGTTCTCTAAACTCAGAATTAGAAGACCAATCGAACCATGTAAAGAAAAATATAGGTTTCCATTTAAAATAAGAAAGTTGGTACCAATTTTTGGCACACCCTGTATAGTTGGGGGACTGAAAATATATTAGATAGAACGGACATGATCAATTATGCATATGCATACCAAATTTCAAGTTTCTAGTCCAACTGCAAGTTGAAAAACTTCTAATGAATGGCCTACGTGAACCACCCTTTCTAACATGCTATAATTCTTTGGGATTTTTAAATCAGTCGTTTTTAAAAATATGCCTACCTTAAACTAAGAATCGATTTTGTTGAAAAAATTCTTTTTTTGTTGTTAACTCCAAAACAATTGCATTAAGGGAAAATATGACAATATAGAAAAATAAAGCTTAAGAAGCGACATATTAATTTGTCTTTTAAAATATGTGTAGGGTTAATAGTTTCAGAAGTATGACAAGACAAATGTGGGGCTTGAACTTTTAGTGGCAAAGAAATACATTTAAATCTCATATTTCTTTAAAACTTTTGATAAATTGAAGCTCTCAAAATTAAAGCATGATACTATATGTTAATAAGAACTGGTACAGATTTTTGAGTTTCTATTCTATGTCCAATGACAGCAGGAAAATACTAAATATTTTGTTTCAAATGTATTGACCCCTCACCTTAACCACGAATATCTCAGAAACAGAGAAGCAGAAAACATTTAAAAAAATATGTCTTCATTATGGGTCTTTTAAATCAATCATTGAAATTTGAACGATGTACATTGAACACTTTTGAGGTTCTGCTAAGTTGTATTGAAGAATGTCCTATTTTTCAAAGAAATTTTGACCATACGAGTTTTAAATTCATTATATCTTGGAAGTATGCATACTATGTATATAATATTTTAAACATCGATCAAGTAAGGAATTTTTTTACGGGGAAATTTGTTCATAATCTTTTATTTTAAAATTTTGCAGTTATTTAAAAAAAATGACGTCATGTTTATTCGGTTATTTATCAATGTATTCAAGAAAATTTTGCTAAAATAGTTAATTATATAAAATGTAATCATTTTCAGAAAAAATAATTGGTATGTATCAAATATTAATTTAGTTATCAAGCGTAATAGACAATATTATTACAATCTTGCAATGATTTTATCCTTTACGCTTGATTATTAAATTGATATTTGATATAATACATCAATTATTTTTCCTGAAAATACCTACGTTTTATATAATTAACTATTTTATCAAACATTTTTTAAGCAATGAAACATATTCTTTATAGAATTTTGCAAACAGCGGAAAGAGAAACTATATATAAGAAATAAAAGAAAAACTGAATGTAAAAATATTAATGAAATCTTTGCATTCTTTGTCCAATTCCTAATTTGACATTCTCATTATAACACTAGCATCCAACATAGTCCCCTACGGCTAAGCAGATTAAACTGGTATCTACAGGACCCGTATGTAATTCAGATAAAGATGAGAACAAAGGCTTGACATTTATTTATTTACCTACCTTGTCTTTAAATTTTTTATTCTTTTCATTCTAATGGATTACATTTTCATAAAATCTCTCATTCAGTTACTTGAAAATGCTTGGTTTTGAAACTGAATGAGAGATTTTAATAAAATGTAATCCATTAGAATGAAAAAAAATTATAGACAGGGTGGGTAAATAAATTAATTTCAAGCATTTGTTCTCATTTTTAACTGAATATATTTACCGTAGGGAGTCAAGTAGATACCAGTTTAATCTGCTTAGCCGTAGGGGACTATGTTGGATGCTAGTGTTATAATGAGAAAAATAAGAAATTGGACAAATTTATTTCAGAATTTTAACTTGCTAGCATAACCAGTCGTCAGGTTATCGAAAGAATGCAAAGATTTCATTAATATTTTTACATATAATTTTTCTCTTAGTTCTCATAGATAGTTTTTCTTTCCGGTGTTTGCAAAATCCTATAAAGGATATGTTTCATTACTATAAGCAGACACATAATAAATAATTCACTTTTAAATTTTTTAAATACATTGATAAATAACCGAATAAACATGACGTCACGTTTTTGAGAATGATTGCAAAATTTTAAAATAAAAATTAGAAAAAAATTCCTCGTACAAAAAATTCCGAACTTTATCGGTGTTTAAAATATTATTTACATGGTATGCCTAATTTCCCAGATATAATGGAATTAAAATTGATATGGTCAAAATTTCCTTAAGAATTTCCTTCAATATCACTTAGCAGAACTTCAAAAGTGTTCAATGTACATTATTCAAATTTCAGTGATTGATTTAGAATATACCCATAATAAACATATTTTTTTCATTTTTGCCTGCTCCTTCGTTTCTGAGATATTCGCGGTTAAAATGAGGGGTCAATACATTTGAATCGTATATTAATGCATTCTCAATAGTATATGCGTTAACCTTGCTAAGTTTTTCACAAGAAAATTGAAATAATTCCTGATATACTAAATATTAACCGAGTAATCTGATAAGTTATATTCCAAATACACATGGAAGGAAACAAAAACCTGTGGCAGATAATGAAAAGTGTCACCAACAGACCGCCACCGTGTCCGCAGCTGCATTTTTGTTTCGTATTGGAGCTATGACATTATTCTTGTTGAAATCTCGATGTGCTCTAAACCTATTTCAACAAAAAAAAAATAACGTTTTTTTTACCATTACTACACTTCCACTTCACCACGTGGATGTGGAAGTTATTAAGATATTGACTTCAAATTTGGTACACTTACGTATTATAGCGATTTATGTTATATTAATATTAATGTCAAATATTTGACATTTAATATTTGACTAAGTTACATTGAGTAGCAAACAGTATTATTTATTTTCTTCTAAGACGTCAAGTATAACCAAAACAAATTATTTTGATTATTTTATGCTTTCAAAAGTGTTAAAATATTACTTCACTTCACCGGCAACTTTATCTCCTGAGAACTCAGAATACATTTTGTGTTGTGAAATCAAACGCGAATTTGGTTAGAAATTGAAAATAATTGGAGTTGTTTCGAAGAGTAGATTGCAGGCTGGCAGCGAAGCGAAATCGAGGAGGCTTGCCTCCACTTTGTTTTGAGCTTTCCACTCTAAACTGCTTTAAAATCTAATTGAATTGGTGGGAAATGATGCGGCTTGGTTAACTTAAACCTTCCCTTCACACGGTCGTCCATATATTGCGCCAACAGGACACATCGAAACTTTGTGGGTCAGTTAAAAAGTTTTACATAGTTTCCGCAACACGGTATTTGAATTTCTGATGTCATTTGCGATTTTTATACGTTTTACATTTCACTTTGGTATACACACGTTTTTGTTTATTTAAAAAAACTTAGACAAGCGTAACTTTTGAAAAGTAAATTATACATAAAATTAAAATATTAGTTTCATTTACGCTGTGATTCGCTTTTCGCCTACACACCCTCGCATCTTCCTCAGTTTTTTTAGATCAACTTCAAATTTTTGTCAGTTAGAATTACCTCATCAGTCATGGCCTACTGCGAACAGTTAAAAATGTGAAAATTTAAAAAATGTAGTAAGCTTTGTTCAGTCAAATAATATCACCAAAAATGTTTAAAATTGCAAACTTAGCATATATATAAATATTTGGAAAACATATTCATATTTAGTACTACTTAAAACATTTTTTAAAGTCATGTATAGTTTTCTATTGTCTTATTCCGCAGATTTGTTAGAAATTTTAAACAAAATATCTGCTCCAAGAGAGGAGTATCGAGAAGCTAACAAACTCTGCCCCATAAACGTATTATTTTAGCAATATGATATTTTTCTATATACGTTGTACTTTATGTTATGTATATAAAAGTCGCAAGAATGCCTGAAAACGGGGAATTTTTAAATAAAATGTCCATTAGGTCACATTTTGAGGTGTATGCTTCCCTAGAAAAAACGACTACATAATTAAGGATATTCTTATTTCAAAGAATGGAACTTTTGTTATTGCAAAATAGTAAAAAATTTAGTAAAATGGCTAACTAAAGAAGTTATATTTTTTTTAAATTGGGGCTGATGTTCCTAACTTATCGATACCCCTCCTTTAAGCAGTATCGAATAATACATGCCCCCAAAGCTCAAGCATTGTTCACGGAAATAAGGCATTTTTTCGAAAAGTTGTGGTAAAAATAACTTCTACACAACTCTCTACTTTTCAAATTAAACCACAACAAAACCCTTTTATATGGTCACAAAAACAGGATAGAATTATTTTTAAATATGAGGAGTGGGACAAAAAAATAATATAGACTTTTCTTTTTATTAATACGAATAAGAATCTCCCCTAATCTGCGTTTTGCTCACAATTATTAGAATGTTGATTTCTAAAGTTATACTTCTATATAAAACAATAATTGATATGCTTCTATAATCTTTACATTTTACGTATATTCCTTTTATCTAATTTTTTGCTACATTAAAAATAAATAAGTACATTTTTTATATCAAACTTGACACAAAGAGGAGTGCTTTCCAACAATGGAAAGGAAATCAGATCTGATATTAAAGAAAAAAATATAGGCATTCCTCAAGGTAGTATCACAGGACAGATTTTATTTATTATTTCTACGAACGAACTAGCTGATATTATATTAAATGAAGGTAATAGTTATATTACGTTATAAGCGGATGATACAAAATTAATCACAGGAAAAGTTATCCTGATATAACAAACTTAATCAATAGATTAATGCTAAAAGCAAATGAATGGTTCACTAAAAATAATATACTTTTATTAGATGTTGAAAAACGTACATTATCCTGTTTAGAACACTCCAAATACAAATAGAAACACCTAAAATAGTAAATATTTTAAGCAACAAGTCAAACATACAAAAAGACACAACATTTTTAGGGGTATATATTAATGAGCATTTTCATTGATCATCACGCGTAAAACATTTGGTCAAAGGATTTCAAGAATTTGTTATAGTATTCGGGTTATCTGTAAATTCTTAAGACAAAAATAATGAATAATTATATACCTTTTAAATATCGAATCAAGCGCGAGATTTGAAATCATCTGAGAAAACAAAAATATTCAAAAACTAATCTTAATACAAAAAAGACTTATAAAAATAATGTATAACTTGATCCTTAAAGAAACTTATAGAAGTGTTTTAAAACATAACAGAATCCTAACCATTGTTGCATAGTACATTTATTAATGTCTAATGTTTGTTCTAAAAAATAAAGATAAATCCATTCATAATATCTCTCACGCTTATGAAACAAGGTGTGCTGATAAACGGCACATCGATCAACAATAACAGAATATAATCCACATTACATGTGAATAAGATTATTTGATATTGGAAGAATAAATAAATTTAAAAAGGAAATAAAAAATATGTTGATAGATTCAGAAACCCTATAAATTGGAAAATAATTTTGTAATCAGAGTTATGGTAAGCGACATTTGTGTTGATGATATTTCTCCTTATTATTATTAATATTATTATTATTTTATAAGAAGATTTTATAATCATTATAAATTACACGATATCGTCAAATGTTTCATTCATTTCTATTGGGAATTTCATTGAATATACGAATTCTTCCAGAATTAAACATATGATATTGAAGAAAAATGGAATCTTAGACAGAATAAGTACATTTTTCATAATAACTTCAATTTCTTGAGGTACAGTCAAAAAAACCAGTTTGGAGCAATTTTACCATTACCCTCTCTGCACCACGGTCATCCCCATGGTCCGGAAAAAAGATCTTATTCCAGATATCAAAGTGAACATCTCCCAACTTTTCATAACTGTCCTCGTCATATAACGTCTAATTTTACTGAACTAATAGATTTTAAATAAAAATAAAGATTTTATTTTGTAATATTAACTTGTTCGAATGCCACTTAACGATTAAAGCATTTAGTTCAAACTTTTGGGTTTATATTTGGTTGAGAGACAGCCCAGCCCTATTATTAAATTTGATCTGAACCACCAATTACATCCCCTCAGTAGGATCAACATCCTCAATGACTACTTATACCGATCTGAAAAGTTACCCATTATACTTCCCAGTGCGTCTGTTGAATATTCTGTTCGGCTGGAGAATAAAATTACTGTCTTAGTGGTTCCGATATTCTTATAGCCTTGACTCTCCTTGAAATCTTATCACCCTGAAAGAAAATACATTTTTAATAAAAAAAACTTTTACTGTCTAAAATCATTTCCATTTGAAAAATTTCTTATTCATATACAATTGTGGTATAGGCATTCCTGTCATTCAGGATATCTAATGCTGCAAAGTGTTTGTTGGGGAAGACTCACCTCCCGTCCGTCATCCGTTAATTTTCAAAGCTTTGATTTCATCGTATGCACAATTAAATTTTGAAACTTTGTTTATTTTGTTACGTACATCTAGGAATTCTACGCATTTATATTAAAATCTAACAAATCATACTTAATATTTGAGAAATATGTTCTAGTATGGTAAATCTATAGTAATTAAAGCCCAGACATTTAATTATCTTAGGCAATGTGTTTAGATTTAAGTTTGTACACATTTGTATTTTTATATATAAAACATATATTTGCTTTTATGTTACAGTTTCTGCTAATGGCTCTCATTGAACACAAAAGCTTTAACCCCGAAGTAAATATGTTTATATTCCATCGAACCCGTTGATTAATTATTGATTATCTTTGATTTGATTTGATTTACAGCAGAGAGTATTGTGGGTTGCGTAAAACTCGAATTCAAATACTTAGTAATTTTTTGTTTATGAAATATGGCAATAATATGTTGATTGAAGGGGGAATATCATTTTACTAGCTGCCACAGAGCGAACTGAATTTCATTTCCATTGTTGCTGCAGCCAAACATATTCACTCCAAGTTTTGATAATTAATTAGACACACGAGGTGTCACTTTTGGTGTTATCAAATTTTATCTTCAATGATAATTTTTATTTAACTAATTCCTTTCGTTAATATCTAACGGCCTTCGTCCATATTTTTCAATTCTGCTAATTTATTCTAACTTATATTTGAAGTTAACCATAATTCTGGGAACACGTGCTAATAACATTTTTTCTCTTCTTCCGAAACGTAGGAGTTTTGTTGCCAAATTTATATTATTTTCATTTGGTGCTATTATTTGGAATAGTGTCAATTTATTATAATTATTATTTGGAATAATATCAAATTATTATTTTACCAAATGAATTAAATTGTTGATTCGTGACAATTTCAATTATTTTGAACTATCCGTTATCATCGAATAGTCTCATACAAGGGAAACCACTTCATTTATTTTGGATGGTTAAATGCCTGCTAGGATCCGTAGTTTCAATATTCCAGTCAAGTTTAGTTTAGTCGAGTCAACTCAACACACAGTAAAACCCCAATGTTATTCAGGTTATCCAGATATCAAATCGCGTCAAGGGGCCGTCTGTGTTTGGGAGCCATTAGGTGCTCACCAGGAGCCCTCATCCAGTGTCCATCTTGTAGAGGATCGGTGAGAAAGTGAAATTTTCAGTTGTCAATTGTATAACATTATTTATTGTATAACGCTTATTGCATAATAACCAGTTTTCGTAATTAGTTTATTAAGTATTGAATTTCAAATTGATAAAATTGTGATGTAATAAGTGATATAATTTTATCAAATATCTTATTTGTTAATTTTCTATAAGACCTAGTTATCGATATGTTTCTTATTGAACGTAATTAAAAGCTTTTATTTAGTTTGCAATGTTAGTTGGTTAGTTTGTTTAGGTCAAATCTTACAAGCTGAATTAGAAATACTTCCTCTTGTCCTACGGTGTTGAAATTTTACACGTTGATTCAGTTTCGATGACAATGCATTTTTAGGATAGACATGACCTGATTCTATACCAAGGATATACAGTGTGGTGGATTAAGTGTGCAACAAATGGAAACATTTTTTATAGTTGCACAACCAAAGTTTAAATAACGCCAAAAGTTATTGCATATCCGATAACCATTTCAGGTGCACTTAGAATAGCTTCAGGTTAAATAGTATACAAGGTAGGGCAAAAAATATGAAAATCGTTCAAGAGCAAAGTGTGCTTCCCTGATAACACCAAACGTCCCCAGGACGTTCACTTAGGTCCTCGTTTGGTCTGAACGTCCCGGGTTTACATGCTACGTCCCAAGGACGTCTGTTTGCTATCGTCCCTAAAACGTTCTGAATAAAACGTTTTGAGGACATCCTGCTAGAGTCTAGTCAAGACAAACCTAAACACAATTGTGAAGTAACCTCTAGGAGTGATGTTTTTTTTGAGCAGATGAGGATATGATTAAAAAAGGAAATTAAAAACTATAAAAATGAAATTACAATCCTTAAAAAGTTTTACTAACAAAATTTCTTTTGATAACAAAATATTTTCATATTTCATGGTCCATTTAAATTTTGTCAATTTGATTTTTCTGATTTCAGAAATCTTATATTCGTTTCAACTATTTTTTTCATGACTTTCGGTTATATTACAGCCATTTTCACCGCAGTATTTAAGCAGAGCTTATGTAATGTTACTCAGTTGCTGTCAAACTGGGAAATTCAATTTGGCAGGCATTGCATCATTTTTACAAAGAATTTATAAATTTATTGCGTAAATATCCGGTTTCCGCGCTGGGAGCACGAACAATTTTTGCGTATTTATCCGGTTAAAGGAATTAAAGGGTTAAATACGATCGGAACGATCCACGGCGGTCAGTTTCACAACCGCAGAAGTTAGTAGAAGCTTCGTAAAGATATTAATTCAGCCTCTTGCTTATCTAAGGAATTGAATCCCCCACGCAATCCCCACTAACACACTCACTACATTTGTGTGTTTTGTTTGAATTGTTTTTAGTTATTACCTTAACCGGTAATACCAATTTCAATTTTTCTGAAAGCCAAGTAGTAATGTTACAATTTAGCGTGTGTTGGAGAACTGGAGGGTGGAGTGATTATGAACAGAGAAATTTCTAACTGAAAATTCTCTAATGATATCACCTTAAGTACAGCAAGTGAGAATGAGTTCATAATCTACTGGCCAACCTTCAGAAAATAGAGTTTGAATGCGGTTTGAGTATAAATTACAATAAAATGAAAATTATGATCGTAGATGGAACAAATGAAAATATCCCAGACACGGTAAGTAGTAAAAGTAAAGTAGTAAACAAGAATAGTCTACCTGAGAGATATTGTGAACCGGAAATTGCGAACATGAGATTCGACGAACAATGACAAGACGACAAGATTGGCAACATGCTAGTTGAGCAAAATTTGGCGTGACAAGAGTACCATGAAATCCAGAAGGATCAGACTTGCTAATGTTCTAATTTTCTCTATCTTCTTTTACGTTTCTGAAACGCCTCCCTAATGGGAGGCGTACTGATGCTTTTGATATTTGATATTGCATTAACGCAACTGCTAGATTTTCCAAGAAATGCGTCCTTCAAAGCGACTCTCCAATATCATATTCTTCTGAATCCTCTAATCCTTTGGTCACATCAAACAAGAGAGAGGGGAGTATAGCAAAGTTGATAGTCTTTAAAATGACGTGGTAAGAGGGGAAGAGGACGACGTTTAAGACATCAGACTGATGTCACCATAAAACTGATATCAAGGAGGTTTAGTGAGGCGTGTGCATGAATAGTAGCCACGATAGATGATATGAGGCGTGCAATGCAGCAATGGGAAGTCAATTAAAAATACAGTTCACTATGAGTAAGAAGAAGAAGAAGAAGAGATTTATTCTTAGTTATTTTTATGCCAATGATAGTTTTTGACACAAACGCAAGGATTTTATTGTTTCATTAAAACGAATCTGTAAAGGTATTTACACAGAACTTCCCTCTTCATTTATACAGGGCTGTTACTCTAAAAAATTATTAATTACGAAACAGCATATGAGAACAATAATCGGAATGTAATTATCACTATTTCTACATAGAAAACCTCATAACTTTAGGTCAAAGATATATAGAGAGTTGTCATCCGGCAGCAAAAATTCAATATTAAATAAAAGATGCCAAATATGGAATGCTTGCGTAAATACCTTTACAAATTTCCACCATGGTTGAATTCTTTCTTGGGATGATCACCGCGTACATTTTTCTGTCAAACTATAATAGGTATCTTCCTTGCCAAATGCGTTCACTATACGCAAAATATTACTGCCATCTGTCAAATTGTTAGTTGCACATCCGGCAAGTAGTTTTCTAGGTAATGCACCAACAGACAGATAAGAGACCGACAGATAGACTGATGGAATTGAAAACCCTATGTTTTCGTAATCTACTTGATCTGAAACGTGACAATCCGAAGAAATCTTGGAATTTTCTCTCGAATATAATACTTCACTAATGTTCATGTGGCAATGGTTTAAAGAAATTCATTTAGCTGTTTTATTCATATTTAAAAGGAGACTTAAGTATTTTCATTTGACGAGGATGTTTCTATAAAGAAAATTGTGAAAGAAGTACTGATGAATGTCATACAAAGTTTCCTAAGCGTACTGTGACAAACTGACAAACATTGCAGAGAGATATGAGATTCAAAGGCAAATAATCATCCAACCTAAAGTTAATTACTCCACAAAGGGAAGAAAACATTTTGCTCACAATTGAGGAGCAACCATAGACAAATACCAGGCATATATCCTATCTAATGTTTTCTTTTATTATTTATATTAACGGCCTGGAGGAATTTAGCCACAGCTATTCCTCCAGTCAACACTTTCATATAGACATCGACACAACAACCATTCTCTGCGACATTGCTAGGTGGCAATACAGGATTCGACCTCGGAACTCCATGGTCACAAATCTAATACATAATCCTGCGCTACAGATCCTTAATTGGAATATTTATTCTTACAAAAAAAAATATTTTCATGGGTGAAGCTTGTTTTACAAAAAGAGGGTACAGCAAACATTCAAAATACACATATTTATTCTAATGGTTCGCCTCATCAGTATCCCAAAGAATAGTCTAGTTTAACAGATTCAATGTTTATTTCTAATTTTTATATCCTATATTACAAAAAAGTATGCACATTAAGCTCTTGATTATATGAATCAAGAATTATGGAATAATAAATCACGTAAGAATATTTTGGCACCTATATCTAAATAATATATTTATATAATAGGAGCAAGATTCCTCTTACAAGAAGGGGATGTATTTCTATCAATTAACCCGGCTGGGTTTAACTATAGGGCGATCTTAATTAACAGCAGATGTTATTTTAGTACTGTTTCTCCCATAGGAAACTCAGTGTGGGCGAAAAATTTATATTCAATTTGAAACAAGTTATTTAGTTCACGCTGGTTGCTTCATCAGATAGTGATGTAAGATTTATTGTAAAATTTCGATAGACTTCGAATTAATAATTATTGTGATGTGCAAAAATGATACATTATATTATTTGTACTTTAATTCAAAGCTTATGACTATCAGTAAATACAGAATACCAATAAGACATAGCAGCTGATCAGATGGAAAATAAATTGTTATGTCATCCTAATTTGAGAATTTTATATTAGAAAATAACCGAACAGTGCAAAAGTAAAGCTTAAATAAGGTAAATGTCAAAAAAGTATACACCCTGTGTAATGGATAGATTGCCAGTGCAAGGTGGTAAGGAGTTTTCCATTGCAGATCCCGCGTATTGCTTGAATAACATATTTTTCAACTAGAAGTAATGTTACTTCATGCAAAATAGTTAACAATATGAAATGATTGACAGCAGAGTTAAAAAATGTATTCAACGCATAATCTAATTTCTCAGTCATTTGTTTCAATTATTCGCATCAATAGAATGAACAAGATTCAATTGCGATAAGGCAGAAGTTCTTCTTCCATGGAGAAATTATCCTTCTTCTATCGGGACTTTGCCACTAGTTAGGCCCTTTTACTCCATTACAGGGTGTTTTCTAGATTATATCGACTGCGCCAAAGTGACATGAATTACACTTTGCACCTAGAGAATTCTGTTAATCTATAGGATAGTACGTACTATCCTTGTTTTACAAATGAGTGAGTTCTTTTATCTGGTTTAATTATATTTATTAGCTAGGATAATCTGACATGAAGAGTCTTGAGACAAAGAAAACAACGCGATGCCATCGTACTGTGAAATAAATTTATAACATGATGTACCTATCTATCTATACTTGTAGTCTATGGCTGCGGCTGCAAATCCATTCGCTCAACACCGGTAACATGATAATACTTGACAAGAAATGTAGTTGGAATATTGTAATTTGGTACGCCTGTGAATGATAGTTTAATGTATTCATTAGGAAACTTTAAGTTTTATAGATATCATTATATTTTTAATGTAACATATATATTATTTTACATATTAAATAAAATGTAAAAATTAAATTTACAAGTAGAAAAATATTTATATACGTATATAGGGTTCTGTACCTCAAAGATCAAAACAGCAGAAGAAAGTTCTTTAGAGGTTTGTTGTAATATTCCCACGAAACTTGCATTATCTTAGGGATCAACTCGAATTAAATAATAAGATATAGTTAAAGAATATATTGATATTACTAACCGTTGCACAACAATCAACATCAGGAAATCTATGAAAATTGCAATACCTTGGCTATCTAGGGATTACAGAGGAAAAGTGCTCCTGTCCTACAATCGCTACGAACAGCGATGGCACTTAGTTCTTTTAAGGCTGCGGGAGGTTCTCAAATTCAACCCAGGCGATCCCATTGTCATTTAAGAATTTTGAAGTTAATCCTATGTTCAAACCTACCAAAAAAAATTATTTTTAAAAATTCCCTCTACCGCTTACCGACCGGTATTTTCGTCTGCTAGTGTAGTAGGGGTATGTGAAGTACATATACTAACTACCTATGCAAACAGATAATGTCCCCCTCCCCTCCGTCCATATTCTCCCACCATACCAAAAATTTCCAGAGAGACAAAAATTTCGTAGTTATTTGCTCTGTTTCCTGACTGGCAGACGGTAACTTTTCGTCGTCGAATTTGCAAGCCATTTCGACTATAAGGGCATTGTAAAGGGAAACTCATTGTCACCTATCATCATCAATCTGGTCAGAAGCAAAAACTATCAAGAAGTATAAGTACGAAAAAGTAGCATATTCAAGACGTAAAAAGTAGGTTTTCAAGCTCGTGTAAATTTCACTGTCGCTAGAAAAGTACTTTTCTTTACTTAGTCAGAAATTTGACGCTGTAGTATGTTTAATTTTGTTCAGTATTATTATAACAAGAATATCTGACGTGGAAATGGAATAATTCTGTCTTGAGACGCCAGGATCATGTCACTTGTTCTTGCACTGAGTCGAAGAATGCGATATTTAATAGGTTGATAGAGGGGCAGTTTATGTCATTTTTAATGACTATGTATATGTAAAGAAATACGCCTCTTGTCTCTAATTAAACTACTTACATATATTAAAATTTAAAAAGAGTTTTTGAGATATTCTTCAAATATTTCAGGAGACAACTCGATAAACCACCCCTTTAATTAACAATTACATCATAGTCGATAATCTATTAACAAGTACGCTGAACTTTCTGAAAATTCTAATAAATGTAGAAAAAAATCGCTGCCTAAGGAATCACTACTTCCACATCCAGATTCTTCATCCAAGTCACTTTAAAGGAAACATCTTGACTATATTTACACTCTAGCATGTGAAAATTATTGGTCCTAGAATTTTAACATTTGAGGCAGATGTCATAGAAAAATTTGAGGCGTTGGTTTCTACCATATATATTAAAAATGTAGTTTCTAGCTTGCTTTTAACTTATCTTCCCCTATTCACAACCTACCACCTCCCATGCCTTCAACGGAATCATCTCAATCAGATGTCATGACAATACATACATACAACTTTAAGGTGAATATCTCAATTTTATGTTATCAGTCTCTTTAATAATGGAATGGTGGGGGTGGGGGGGTTGAAAAATATTAGAAATAAATCTAATATATATACCAAATCTCAAGCTTCTGTACTCTTGCCAGCTTGCTTTATTTATTTTTCCCTATTTACCTCTACTTACCCCTCCACTCTTTCAACGGAATTATGTCATAATATAATCTATTGAAACATTCTTTATAGAATTTTGCAAACAGCAGAAAAATTAACTATCTATAAAAGAAAAACTTTGTGTAGAAATATTAATGAAATCATTGCTTTCTTTCGACAACCTGAATTCTGGTTATGCTAGCAAGTTAAAATCCTAAAATGAATTTGTATAATTTCTTATTTGACAATTCTCATTCTAACACTAGCATCCACACAGTCCCCTACGGCCATGCAGATTAAACTAGTATCCACATAACCCCCTACGATTATGAAGATTCAGTTAAAAATGAGAATAAAGACCTAAAATGAATTTATTTATCTACCTTGTCTTAAAAAAATTTTCATTCCAATGGATTACATTTTCATGAAATCTATCATTCTGTTTCCTGGAAATGCTTAGCCTTTGAAACGTTTTTCGCCCTTATTCTGGAGCTCATCAGAAAGACATAAAGCCATTCATAAAGATGTTTCATGCAAAACCAAGACAATTTCTATGAATAAGTGTGAAATGATTATATTTGACATTGACTGATAAAAACAACCTCACCTATCTATTAGCTAACTAGTATTGGAGCCTATATACTCTATGCATGTTTAAAAATGAATTATTATTTGTTTGCTTATAATTGTATTGAAACATTCTTTATAGGATTTTGCAAACAGCAGAAAAATTAACTATCTATAAAAGAAAAACTTTGTGTAGAAATATTAATGAAATCATTGCTTTCTTTCGATAACCTGAATTCTGGTTATGCTAGCAAGTTAAAATCCTAAAATGAATTTGTCTAATTTCTTATTTGACAATTCTCATTCTAACACTAGCATCCACACAGTCCCCTATAAAGAATGTTTCAATACAATTATAAGCAAACAAATAATAATTCATTTTTAAACATGCATAGAGTATATAGGCTCCAATACTAGTTAGATAATAGATAGGTGAGGTTGTTTTTATCAGTCAATGTCAAATATAATCATTTCACACTTATTCATAGAAATTGTCTTGGTTTTGCATGAAACATCTTTATGAATGGCTTTATGTCTTTCTGATGAGCTCCAGAATAAGGGCGAAAAACGTTTCAAAGGCTAAGCATTTCCAGGAAACAGAATGATAGATTTCATGAAAATGTAATCCATTGGAATGAAAATTTTTTTAAGACAAGGTAGATAAATAAATTCATTTTAGGTCTTTGTTCTCATTTTTAACTGAATCTTCATAATCGTAGGGGGTTATGTGGATACTAGTTTAATCTGCATGGCCGTAGGGGACTGTGTGGATGCTAGTGTTAGAATGAGAATTGTCAAATAAGAAATTAGACAAATTCATTTTAGGATTTTAACTTGCTAGCATAACCAGAATTCAGGTTATCGAAAGAAAGCAATGATTTCATTAATATTTCTACACAAAGTTTTTCTTTTATAGATAGTTAATTTTTCTGCTGTTTGCAAAATCCTATAAAGAATGTTTCAATACAATTATAAGCAAACAAATAATAATTCATTTTTAAACATGCATAGAGTATATAGGCTCCAATACTAGTTAGCTAATAGATAGGTGAGGTTGTTTTTATCAATCAATGTCAAATATAATTATTTCACACTTATTCATAGAAATTGTCTTGGTTTTGCATGAAACATCTTTATGAATGGCTTTATGTCTTTCTGATGAGCTCCAGAATAAGGGCGAAAAACGTTTCAAAGGCTAAGCATTTCCAGGAAACAGAATGATAGATTTCATGAAAATGTAATCCATTGGAATGAACATTTTTTTAAGACAAGGTAGATAAATAAATTCATTTTAGGTCTTTGTTCTCATTTTTAACTGAATCTTCATAATCGTAGGGGGTTATGTGGATACTAGTTTAATCTGCATGGCCGTAGGGGACTGTGTGGATGCTAGTGTTAGAATGAGAATTGTCAAATAAGAAATTAGACAAATTCATTTTAGGATTTTAACTTGCTAGCATAACCAGAATTCAGGTTGTCGAAAGAAAGCAATAATTTCATTAATATTTCTACACAAAGTTTTTCTTTTATAGATAGTTAATTTTTCTGCTGTTTGCAAAATCCTATAAAGAATGTTTCAATACAATTATAAGCAAACAAATAATAATTCATTTTTAAACATGCATAGAGTATATAGGCTCCAATACTAGTTAGCTAATAGATAGGTGAGGTTGTTTTTATCAGTCAATGTCAAATATAATCATTTCACACTTATTCATAGAAATTGTCTTGGTTTTGCATGAAACATCTTTATGAATGGCTTTATGTCTTTCTGATGAGCTCCAGAATAAGGGCGAAAAACGTTTCAAAGGCTAAGCATTTCCAGGAAACAGAATGATAGATTTCATGAAAATGTAATCCATTGGAATGAAAATTTTTTTAAGACAAGGTAGATAAATAAATTCATTTTAGGTCTTTGTTCTCATTTTTAACTGAATCTTCATAATCGTAGGGGGTTATGTGGATACTAGTTTAATCTGCATGGCCGTAGGGGACTGTGTGGATGCTAGTGTTAGAATGAGAATTGTCAAATAAGAAATTAGACAAATTCATTTTAGGATTTTAACTTGCTAGCATAACCAGAATTCAGGTTATCGAAAGAAAGCAATGATTTCATTAATATTTCTACACAAAGTTTTTCTTTTATAGATAGTTAATTTTTCTGCTGTTTGCAAAATCCTATAAAGAATGTTTCAATACAATTATAAGCAAACAAATAATAATTCATTTTTAAACATGCATAGAGTATATAGGCTCCAATACTAGTTAGCTAATAGATAGGTGAGGTTGTTTTTATCAGTCAATGTCAAATATAATCATTTCACACTTATTCATAGAAATTGTCTTGGTTTTGCATGAAACATCTTTATGAATGGCTTTATGTCTTTCTGATGAGCTCCAGAATAAGGGCGAAAAACGTTTCAAAGGCTAAGCATTTCCAGGAAACAGAATGATAGATTTCATGAAAATGTAATCCATTGGAATGAAAATTTTTTTAAGACAAGGTAGATAAATAAATTCATTTTAGGTCTTTGTCCTCATTTTTAACTGAATCTTCATAATCGTAGGGGGTTATGTGGATACTAGTTTAATCTGCATGGCCGTAGGGGACTGTGTGGATGCTAGTGTTAGAATGAGAATTGTCAAATAAGAAATTAGACAAATTCATTTTAGGATTTTAACTTGCTAGCATAACCAGAATTCAGGTTATCGAAAGAAAGCAATGATTTCATTAATATTTCTACACAAAGTTTTTCTTTTATAGATAGTTAATTTTTCTGCTGTTTGCAAAATCCTATAAAGAATGTTTCAATACAATTATAAGCAAACAAATAATAATTCATTTTTAAACATAATATAATCTAGTTTCAGATGACGTTATAATACATACGTGTACCAAATTTCAAGTGAAAATCTCAATTTAATTTTATCAACTCTTCAATAAGGAAGTAGGGGTGGGGGTGTTGGGGGATGGAAAATATTATAAAAAGAATCTGAGGCCTTTACTTCTAGTATATACACCTAATTTCAAATTTCTGTACTCTTACCAGCTTGCTTTACTTATTTACCTCCAATCCTTCACCGGACATGTTAAAAAAATAATCAAGTTCCAGATCTCATTATAATTGTGTGTACAAAATTTCAAGTCAATATCTTAAACTGTTCCGGAGAAAACGTGCGGACAAAAAAAGTTACAGACCGACCGACAGAGAGAAATTTTTTTCGCTGAAATTTAAAATCTCGTCGTTTCGTGACAAATTTGCTATTTCAAGAATAAAAAAATTTGAAATTTTTTTTACGATTACTATATTTCCAATCCTCTACGTGGATGTGGAAGTAATTAAAGAGGTTTTAAGTCCCCTATGAATAATTAAATACTTTGAATCCACAACCCAAATTGAAATTATTTGATGATTTAGGTACGTTTTAACATTTCAAACTTTCCCATTCGAACAGCACCAATAAAGTGGATGATTAATAATCATTTTCCGACAGGAACAACATTCCGACTATATTAATAATAAATTCCACCGAATTAATACGACAAGCGAACAGTAAAAGGCATACGCAGCTAAATTTCATTTAATTTATCCAGTATTATTGTATTTTCTAAGTTTAATAATGCCAAGTAAATGGATCCAATTAGCATTTCGAACTATTTTAACGTATATAGCTCTGTACCCATTGTTTCGTTTGTATGGTATGATTTAATTACAGCAGGCACATATACCTGTCATGCGGGTTCATTAATTTAAAACAAATTAACTATTTAAATTAGATGATCAATCTACACTTTGCGTTTGTTAGATTTAGGGATGATTTCATCTCATTTTAAATTTAAACAGCAAATAAATTCCTCGGGCATCAATATTTTTTTTTACCTGAAAGTAAGTTTGGCGAAATGTAAAAACCAAGCCTTAACCTAATTGTTATCTCCTGGTAAACCACGGAAAGGAATCGTCTATTCATTATATCTACTGTTAAGACTGTTGATTGATTGGTTGATTTGCCAGTGTAAGGTGGGCATTGCTGCCGATTGCGGGCATCTATGGAGGTTCGTTCCAACACGCAGCTTGGTCGTCCGTCGAACACTCCCAACGGACGGCCAAACCGCGTGCCGGAACCAAATCTCAGATGTTTTATATACCGCCGGACCGGCTGCATACGCCAAATTGGACATTGGACATGCTTGTTGTCAGCAGCGAGAGCCGCATGACGCATGGGGTGGGAATATAGGATGGGAAGTGTAGGTGTTTGTGAGATGCTTATTTTAAGTTTCCATGTTTCTATTAAGTTTCCATCTGTCATCATCGGTTGGGGTGTGCAAGTATTTGCGAGATGCTCTTTTCAGGGTCCATGCTTCTTTTAAGTTTCCATCTATCGTCATCTCCTTATTTTTCTTCTTATAAGTTTTCTGTTTCTTCTCTTTCTGAATCTGGCAGCTTCCATTTTTTCATTTTTTTTATTATTTTTTTTTTTATTTATTAACCGTACCACAGGTAAATATCCATTTACTGTGGAGTTGCTGGGAAGGGCCCTATCTTGCGGTAACAATATTTTTTTTGCGCGTTATGAGAAAAACGAGGTCCGACAATCATTTTCAATTTCCGCCTTCCACATTAATAATAAAATATTACGTTTTCAATCATTAAATCGAGCTGATAAAAATTAAGATGGTAAAGGTCAGATAAAAAGATAGAATAGAATAATATCAATTAAATCAGATAAAATAAAATAAATTAATTTATAGCTTATCTGTCCTTCTGCAGCGTCTTGTGATTGCTGTTTTATTTTATTTGTTTTCCTTTTCTTTCTTGTGTTGAGTTGATTTGGTCCATTTAAAAACTTTCCACTGTATACAATTAGTTTAGGTCACAACACAGCTATATTGCTTTGTAAACATATGTGCCTCATTTTGACACTGACTATGCTATTATTTATTGCCCACGAACCACTTAAAAAGTATCTTGTTGGGTCGTCTAGGGTGTACGTAGAGACACTGCACTTCACTTGAGCTTGTTTGCTTTATTTGATTTAATATTATTAGAAAATCTTGTAATTATTAATTCCATATAAACTCTGTTTTTTTATTGAGGCACTTCATTTCATGCAGAATTTCTTAATCAACCGGGGCCTGAAATTTTTTCGAGTTTGACGGGGTTTTTTACCGCTTTTTTACCGCTTTTAAGAGAGCATCTTAAAACACGTCTATTCACGACGACACTTCACTCACTGTTATATCTACTGTTAAGAGTCTTAACTAAAAAATAATAATTTTGATTAACAGTAGTTTAAGAAATTGATTTTTCAAATCTGTTGATAATACGATATTCAGAACATGTCAAACTTAGGAGTGCTAATTATAGCTTTGCTCCAAATTTTTGTGTGTCGCTTTTGCATTAACTGATGAACAGAAATTAAAAATTTAAAGTTTTTTACAAAAGAGGTCTCTTGCGACTTTTCTCTAAAATTATCAGTTTTTGTCTAAAACTTATTTGAACTTTGTTAATCAGTAACCTTCATTACCAGCAACAGGGTGCCATCATTGTAATGTTTATAGCAAATGAAAAATAATCTAGCATGCAATGCCAAAATAATAGTTGTGATTTTACCACCACATCCACCTCGGTAGTGGAATGGAAGTATAGTAATCGTAAAGAAATTTCAACATTTTTTATTGTTGAGATAGGTTTAAAATATCATGAAATCTGGAGAGTTAAAATTTAAGAGAGAAAAAACTGTCTGTCTGTAACTCTTTTTTTTGTGCGCACGTTTCCTCTGGAACGGTTTAAGACATTGATTTGAAATTTAATACACATATTATCCGGAGGGTTGGGGACAAATAGGGCTAAACAGGTGAAAATAAGTAAAGCAAACTGGTAAGAGTACAAAAATTTGGGACTTGATGTATATACTAAAAGCCAAGGTCTCAGATTTTTTGACAATATCTCCCCTTCACCCCCACATTATTATAAGGGTTGATAAAATAAAATTGAGATATTCACGTGATATTTGGTACATATATATATTATAACGACACCATAAACTAGATTATATTTTGATATGATTCCGCTGAAGGACTGGGGGTTAAATAGGGGTAAAAGGGAGAAAATAAGTAAAGCAAGCTGGTAAGATGACAGAAATTTGGGATTTGGTGTATGTACTAGATGCCAAGGCCTCTGATAGTTAAGATGTTTGCCTTTAAAGAGACTTGGATGGAAAATGTGGATGTGGAACTAGTGATTCCTTAGGCAACGGCGTTTAGGTTGGACTTAACAATGAGGAGTACACGGATATTCATTTTATATAGCTATTGTGATGAAAACGCGAATACCGCAGTAATCGAATATCGTAGAAGATTTCCACATAAAAAGAAACCGTCAAAAGATATTTCTAATCGAACTCACCTAGAATGAAATATTGGTTATAAAATAGATCCAAGAAATGAGAAATGGCGAAATGGACCATTTAGAAATACAATTTTGGCTATATTTAATATTAGGTAATTTGAAAAGAGACTGCAGAAATGCTTTTCGGATGCAGCAAATCCGTTGCTTTAATCGGATGATGCTCAAAGGCGCATTATTTTACTTCCTCATCCACGTAGTGGATTGGAAGTATAGTAATCGCAAAAAAGTTTTCAAAAATTTTTATTCGTGAAATAGGTTTAGAATGTCATGAAACGTCGAGATTTTAAATTTGAGCGAAAAAAAATGTTTTGTCTGTCGGTCTATCGGTCTGTCTGTAACTTTTTTTGTCCGCACGTTTTCTCCGGAACGGTTTAAGATATTGACTTGAAATTTTGTACTCGTATATATTATAACAAGATCTGGAACTGGATTTTTTGAGGATATCCGATGAAGGGTTGGGGGTTAAATAGGGGTGAATGGGGGAAAATAAGTAAAGCAAGCTTGTAAGAATACAGAAACTTGAAATTCGATGTATGTACTAGAAGTTAAGGACTCATATGTTTTTATAATATTTTTCAACCCCCCACCACCCCAACCCCATTAATGGGGTTGATAAATTAAAGTTGAGATATTCATTTGAAATTTCGTAGACGTATGTATTATAACGATGTCTGGAATTAGGTTATATTTTGAGATGATTCCGTTGAAGGGTTGGGGGTTAATTTGGGGTAAATATGGGAATATAAGTAAAACAAGTTGGTGAGGGTACAGAAACTTGAAGCTAGAAGCCAAAACGTCAGATTTTTTTTTATAATATTTTTCAACCCCCACCACCCCTACTCCAATATGAAAAGGGTTGATAAAATAAAATTGAGATATTCATTTGAAATTTGGTACACGTATGTGCTATAACGACATCTGGAACTAGATTATAATTTGAGATGATTCCGTCGAAGGGTTGGGGGTTAAATAGGGGTAAATAGGGGAAAATAAGTAAAGCAAGCTGGTAATACTACAGAAACATGAAATTCAGTTGAATGGTTGGGGGTTAAATAGGGGAAAATAAGTAAAGCAAGTTAGCAAAAGTACAGAAATTTGGGATTTGGTGTATATACTAGAAGCGAAGGTCTCAGGTTTTTTATTAGTATTTTCCATCTCCCCACCACCCCTACTCCCTTATTAAAAGAGTTGATAAAATTAAATTTAAATTTGCACTTGAAATTTGGTACATTTATGTATTATAACTATATCTAAAACTGGATTATATTTTGACATGATTGCATTGAAGGAATGGGGGTAAGTAGAGGTAAATAGGGAAAAATAAGTAAAGCAAGCTGGTAAGAGTACTGCAACTTGAAATTCGGTGTATGTCCTAGAAACTAAAGCCTCAGATTTTTTAATAATATTTTTCAACCCTTCCACTACCCTTACTACATTATTAGAGGGGTTGATAAAATAAAATTGAGATATTCACTTGTAATTTGGTAGACGTATGTATTATAACGACATCTGGAACTAGATTATATTTTGGGATGATTCCGTAGAAGGCGTGGAGTTAACAATAAGTAAATCAAGCTGGTAAAAGTACAGAAATGTGGGATTCGGTGTATATACTAGAAACCAAGGCCTCAGATTTCTTTCTAATATTTTTCTATATATTGATAACATCAAATTGAGATATTCACTTGAAAGTTAGTACACGTATGTATTGTAGTGACATTTGATTGAGATGACTGCATTGAAGGGGTGGGAGGTGGTAAGTTGTGAATAGTGGAAAATAAGTACGGCAAACTAGAAACTTCATTTTTAACCTACATGATAGAAACCAACTCCTCAAACTTTTCTATAACATCTGCCCCAAATATTAAATTTCTATAACCAATAATTTCCACATACTAGAGTGCAAATATAGTCAAGATGTTTCCTTTAAAGTGATTTGGATGAAGAATCTGGATGTGGAAGTAGTGATTCCTTAGGCAGCGGTTTTTGTAAATGGTTTATATACGCTGTGGAAGATAAAAGATACAATTATCTGTACTGACGAGGTTACCTCTAACTGTAATGAATGATAATTTTAATAATCTGAGACTTTGGGTGCATCAGAATCCTCAATGATTCGTCTTACAGTACTTCAACACAAGTTTAGTATTAATGTGTGGTGTGGTGTTATAAACGGGACTTTCCTACATTCACGTCTACATGGATCATTATCTAACGAAATTTTAATAAATCGTCTTTACGAATATCTCGAGGATATTCCTTTCAACTTAAGAAAGGAATTGTGTTTCCCAATGGGCACAGCATAGTATGCTGATAAGTACCGTTTATGGGTAAACAATCATTACACAGGCACATGCAAAAGAGAAATCGGTAACAGTATTTACACAGAACTTCCCTCTTTATTTATACCGGGCGTCACTCTAAAAAATTACTAATTAGGAAACCACATATAAGAATAATAATCGGAAGGTATTATTACACAAAAAACTGAAAACTTTTGATCAAAAAAATTGACAGATTGGTCATCCGATAGCAAAAATTCAATATTGAATAAAAGTTGCCAAATATGGAAGGTTTGCGAAAATACTTTTACAAATTGCCAACGTACTTTAATTATTTTAGGTCGACCACCCTATATATTTTTCATTAAAACTCTAATAGGTGTCTTCCTTGCCAGATGCGTTAATTATGTGTCAAATATTATTGCCATCTATCATATTTTCAATTCCATATCCAAGCAGTGGAAAGGAAGTATACTAGTGGTTAAAGAAATTTCAGTTATTCTCTTTTTTTTTTAAATGAACTAAAAAGTTTTTTCGCCTATTCTAGATCAGTATAATAGTGTAAAAACATTTTCAAAGAATTTTCTCTTTTGAATTCTTTTTTTCTGAAATAGGTTTTGAATGTTATGGAAGACCGGAAATTTTAAATTTGACCAAGAAACAATTTTCCCATCATTTATTCTATACTTAGAAAAAAAAAATTCTTCAATTTTCTTTTTAATTTTTTATTTTATGAAATAGATTTAAAATCTCATGAAACTTGGAAATTTTAAATTTGAGCAAAACGTAGAAATTTTATATTTGAGCGAATATTTTTTTTTATTATCTATTCGCTTTAGACGGTGCACCCTGTATATTTTTCAGTGAAGTTCTAACTACTTCTTCGCTGGTAGTAGTGTCAGCTACCTACCAAATTTGATTATTATCCCTCAAGTAGTTTTTTAGATAATGCACTAACGGATGGACAGACAGACAGACTGACGGAATTTGAAAAACCCATATTTTCGTAATCTACGCGATCTGAAACGTGAAAATCCGAAAAAATCTCGGAGGGTGATTTTTTCTCGAATAGAATACTTCCCTTCGGTATGCCAGGGAACTAAAAGTTGTAAATTCCAGTAACTGAACCAATAATTTCCGGTGTATATTGGCTTGCTGAATCCGAATCCGGTGTCAATTTGCCCCACCGCGTCACAATTTTTTTCTATCCTCAAAAAACAAAGAAATCGTAAAATTACCTTATTCTAACTGTTCTTTGAGGACATAAAAAAATTGTGACGTGGTGGAGCAAAACTGACACTGGATTCTGATTCAGGGCCAAAATACACCGGAAATGATTGGTTTGGTCCGTGGAATAGACAATTGTATTATTTTTGTGTGCCTGTGTTTTCTAGAACGATGGATATGTTGGTTGAGTGTAAGAGCCTGGCCACCTCGTTCCACGAATTTAACTCCGGTTGATTTTTTTGTCTGGGGCTATCTAAAATACAAAATATACTCAATTCTTCTAATCACCAGAGAAAAGTTAATTGAGACAATGTGGCTAAGAGAAGGTTTTAGTTTGCCCAAGTTGTTCAAGTGTGGGCCACCCTACGAGCGACGTGGTTAGCGTCACTGGTTTAACCTGGCTAGCACAGTAAAGATACGTAGAGCAAAGGGGCGTTGAGTTCAAGGCTTGGGCGCCATTGATTACTTAGTATAATCAAGGAAAAATAAAGATAAAGATAAACAAAAGACAAATGTTACATATATACAATAGCACTATATTACAAAAATATTATATTACAAAAAGTGAAATTATCACAGCGTCAACGATACTGTATAGCAAAATACTAGACAGAAATATATACAAAAGAAACTATATTACAAAATATACTATATTACAAGATACTCTATATTACAATTTGCTCAACGGCAACGCAAATTTGAGGCGTGTACGAGAACCAGAAATATATTACAAAAGATACGTCTCGTAACTTTTACCTCAATACTAAAATCATATATTACACAAATTAGATAATTTTGAGATCCTTTACGAGAGACAAAATAACTATATTATAGAAAATAAGTCTCGTAAATTTATCTCAAAATTAAAAATCATATATTACAACAAAACTAGGTAAACTTGAGATTCTTTACGAGAGACAAAATAACTATATTACAAAAGAAGAAAAGAAGTCTTGCAAATTTATCTCAAAGTTCATAAACTTTAGACACTCTCGTTACCATAAAAATGAACCACGACTTACTATGTTACCGACAGAAATGCATTACAATACTACGATAAAATATTTACAGTAAGGAATCACGATAAAATTAACCGCGAAATTAATACTACGATGAAATATGTGCGACAATGAATTTAAGATATAAGTAAGTATGAATTAATGTACGACAATGGATTAATTATAACAGCGTATTTAAAATATAATCTAACAAAAATTATAATGGATTTAGCTTGAATCTCATATTTTAAATTTAGGCACTTGGCTTTTATGACCCAAAACTACAATCATGTGAAAATAATCTCTTTTACATGTAGCAATCAAAAGTACTTATCTTTTATTTTGTTATCCTGATTAATGAAATTCCTAAATATGATGCTGTTCTCCGATGATTATGGATTTAAAGGTTATGTTTCACATGTGGCTGCCTTAATCCCATTTTGATGTTATGAAATCGTAGAAACGTTCGTACAGGATTTGTCGCCAAGACAAAATGAAGAAAATCTCATCGCTCAGAATGTTTTCGTATATCCCAATTCAAAATGTAGTATATAAAGGTTGACTTCATATGAATATTGCCTGCTTAGTGGAAAACGTAGTAGGTATCGCAATTTGAATGTACATAATCTCAAATCTTGCTCAAAGCAATTAATGTAACGTTGGAATACTTCTACGTTAAAATCGTTAGACGTGAATAAGCTTGATTATTAAGAAATTAATTCTTAATTTATAAGAATATGAGAAAAACCTAAAACATTATTTCAAATGTTAGATGGTAGTTACCGGTATAATAATTAAAACCTTACCTCATGTGATCATCACGAGGTTTTTCAAATTCTAACATCCCCTTTACAGGTCAAACAAAATTATAAATACGTCTAATTATTTCAATGGTTCAACGAGAAAGAGATTCACCCGGCTTTATTTAGTTGAAATCCCATCCCTGGTGAGCTATCTAGTATTCGTGAGCGTTAACTGCTGACAGATGACGTATGTTCATCATAGTCTAAGGAGTAAGTGCACTGTATTAGTACTAGAGTTTGTGGTAATAATATTTCCGATAACTCATAATTTTTCTAATAAATATTAACAGTGTAATGAAGGATGCTATTGAGCATTCCGCATGTTACAACAATTAGAGAAAAATGGGAAGAATTGCAGGCTAATTCTAGTCTCATTCGTAAAAACACAATCTGTAGGTCGCAATGTCCATTACCCATAAGTATTCCCGTGTACATACAGTTCAAATAAGTTTGACTTACAAACTGACAATTTAGAGAAAAATCACAACGTATCTTTTTTGTGCAGACACTTCAAATTATCAAGTTCTGCTCATAAATGAATGCTAAAGTGGCACAAAAAAGTAGGAATAAAATTGTGCCTAGATCGTCGTTCCAGTTTTACTTCCATCTGAATGATATTCGTACAAAGTTACCATTTTACCTTATAAAATATAGTTAAATAACTGGATCACAAACATCTGTTAAAATGTTGACCAGAGGAAAGTTAATTGAAACAATTAGAGAAGAATGGGAAGATTTGCAGGCTAATTCTAGTCTCATTCGTAAAAACACACAATGTGTAGGTCGCAGATATCGGAAAGAAAAGTTCTGCTCATAAATGAATGCTAAAGTGACGCACAAAAATGTAGGGGTAAAATTATATCTAGATCGTCCTCCCAGTTTTACATCCATGTGAATGATTTTCATACATAGTTATCATTTTACCGTATAAAAAAACATAATAGTTAATTAACTCGTACCAACTAAATAATGTTCACAAAACATCTATTAAATTATTGTAATTAAGAAGAAGAATTAAACACCATTAAAACCCATAGTGCAGAATTTAGATTCCGTTGTACTAAAAATACTGAAGTTAAATTTCTCGACATAGCTAATTATCGGACAAACGTAAATGAGTTGAACATAAAAATATATAATATAATCTAATATTTTAAATAATTTAACTCTGGTAACAAATCCAACGAATGGCATTATTCTGAAAACACAATAATATATTTTTATCTGGAAGAAACCGTTGATCCTGAAAGAAAAAATAAGAGATGTTGCATCTTCGACTTGATTCTGCCCGTATTTAAACCCAGGGCATCGGCTTGGAAACGCACACCCCTGTGTGTAACATCATGTATCTTAGCGATATGATGCGACGGTTTAGTACTCTTAGGGTTTACTTAATCATAATATTATTATTATAGATGTTTATATTTGTAGCAATAGTGTTTCACGGATGTATTGATATATTTCATAATTCCGATAGTAATATATTCATGTATTTGCCTAGGCGTTAATAGCAATATTAAAATTCCTTCTACACCGAAGTCAACAAATATTCCTATCACATAGCCTGCGGGTGTCGATAAGTATATTACGCGTGCCAAGGGAGGATCCAGATATTACCCTCTGTTGGGGTTGCCTTGCTACAGCTTATTACTGTAGATCAAATATATGAGTATTGAGTATATTACATAACCCATCTTATTGAGATACTGTTACGGCATATTGCATAATAGTTATCTAATTGCGTTTAATTTAATTCTGGGGGTAGTCATATCCTCTAGGTCGGTGGAACACGATATAGACCAAGAGCCAGCGACAGATTTTCATGACCAAGTCCCTTTCAAGCGGTAATTAGTGGAATGCATCAGCGAGTTATATTATGAAGCCTCGTGAACGTCAGCTGCGCTTCCGTGTGTGGGATGAGCGGCAGTAGCCTTCCACGCACGGAGAAAAAATATATATTTTTAGTCATTTCCTCCTAACTAAAAATTTGTGAAACTAAGCTAATCCAATATCTTGAAGAAAAAAAACTCAGCTGATTATAACATGGTGTATATTATCAGTTGGTCGCTTGAACATGAGAAAAAAAATTTATACATTCAATGATTTCCTCTCAACTAAAAATTGACCCGATGATAGCTTATATGCTACTGTGAATGAATATAAATGTCAGCTGGCTGTACCTCGGTGGAAAGATCGTCAGCTGATACCTTGAAAGTTGTAACGCAGAAGTTAAGCGGGGGCCTAATTAAGTAGGTAGTTCGTTTCTAAAGAAATATTGATGAATTTTTCTCCCGATTGCATTTCCAACAATTTTTTTAGGGTTTTGGTTGGTTTTTGGCACCGAAAATTTATGGTTAGTGGTATACTCTCTGACAATTTTTGTAAACACTGCGGCCACACACTCCTGTCATATTTGCCACTTTTTTTACAATTTCGTCTTTGAGTAATATAGGATTTTCTTGAATCTCATACTTATACACGCTTAAAATCATTTCCTTGGTCTTTACGTCGAAATGAGACTTTTTCAACCATTTTTTATGAGGAGACAAACATATTTCTGTGGGCTCATCAGCTGTAAACGTGCTACTAGACATTTTTAGGTGTCCTTGATATATTTGATACACCGATGCCCGAGAGGCAAACACACTTATTTAATATACTCTGAAAGCATATAAATAAAAACAAATAATCATATCACAAGGGACGATATTTACAAACATGCAATTTAAACAATGAAATGAAAAGTAAACAGATACAACAACGATGTACTTCAACGGTACAGGTCGGTACAGGTCAGACCCAGACCTGTACCGACCTGTACCGAAACCGCGATGAGTGTTATCGGTTATCCCCAGTTTATGGCCATTTGACCAATAGCATTACAGAATTCAGCACGCAAGTAGGCCATCACAATAGAATACGTAGTCAGTCGTAGAGAGTGTTCAAGAAGAATTAGTATAGTGACCGTTAAACACAAAATAAAAATGTCTAACGTAACGCCTTATTGCGTCTTTTGCAAAAAACAAGTTCTCACTTAAAATCATTTAGTGAAGATAATTTGCCCAAGTGCAGTGCAGTGCAGTGCAGTGTTGATTATTCGAAAAAGTAATAAACTAGCTGGACACGAAACAGTACTTCCTACACAGCAAAACAATTTTCAGCTGTACCACAGCGAATGTTATCGACGCATTACGGCTTTGCCATCAAAGTATAGGAAAATAACAGCATAGCATATAAGCTATCATCAGGTAAATTTTTAGTTGACAGAAAATCATTGAATTCATAATTTTTTTTTCATGTTCAAGCGACCAGCTGACATATAATATACGAGGTTATATTCAACTGACCTTTTTTTCCTTCAAGATATTGGATAAACTATAGTTTCACAAATTTTTAGTCGGGAGGAAATGACTCAAAATGTTTTTTTCTCCGTGCGTGGGAGGCTACCGCTGCTCATCCTACCCACGAAACCGCAGCTGACGTTCAAGAAGCATTATGATACAACTCCCTGATGCGTCTCACTAATTATCGTTCAAGAAGAAATAATTGAGCAAATTTTCACCTGGCTCCCGGACTAATAACTTTTGGACCTTTATTCAATTTGAATTTTAGCAGAGTTAAGCACATATACCTCAGAAATAGTTTCCACAAACACTAAATTACATGAACACTTCACTCGAATATCACTATCACTCAGTACGCATTGCGTCAAGCATGTTGGCATCATCTGGAGGTAATTATAACCGTTTGAGTTATACTCTATATAAATGTTAACCATCACAGAAAATTTCAGGGGAAAATATTTATATAAACGGCTAACGCTGACTCATGAAAGTATGCCACTATGTCGAAGAGAGACAATATTTCTTATATTCCCAGGTTTCTAAAACTACTTTTGATTGGTATTAACAAAATAATTGCTTATTTTAACAATTTCTTAATTTGTTTAAATGCTCGTATTTTTGGGCACTCCAATAAACATGAAATGACATTTGTTTTTTAAATGTTACTTTCTTACGTAATTTTAATTCTATTAAAAGTTTTCAGCTTAGAGAGAAAATTCGCATTTAAGCATTTAAACAAAATAAAAATATATTAAAATGTAGAGAAACTGATGAGGCCTTAAATTTATAAACAATTTATTGTTTTGTGGTCGTTGAGGTACATATTTTGACTTGAAATTTTCTATTATTAATCCAATCGAATAAGAACAAATTTTGACGTTCGACTGAAAACATTGATGATGTTTTGAAACTTGCTTAAATTCAGATTTTCGCTTATATTTCGCTAGTCATTAGCGATATCGAAATTATGTTCCGTGTATAAAATACCGCTGCCTGAGGAATCACTACTTCCACATCTAGATTTCCCGTCCAAGTCTCTTTAAAGGAAAACATTTTCACCATATTTGCACTCTAGTAGGTGGAAATAATTGGTCATAGAATTTTAATAAAATAATATTTGAGGCAGCTGTCATAAGAAATATTGAGGCGTTAGCTTCTAGCATAGATGCCAAAAATTAAGTTTCTGGATTCTAATTAGTTTGCTTTACTTATTTCTCTCTATTTACCTCCCCCATCCCTTCAACGGAATCATCTCAATCGGATATCATCTTAATCGGATATCATTGCAATACATACGCGTATCAAATTTCAAGTTAATATCTAAATTCTATGTTATTAATCCCCTCTATAACGAAGTGGAGGTGGCGGGGGATTGAAAATATTATAAAGAAGGTCTGAAGCCTTGACTCCTAGTATATACACCAAATCTCAAGTTCTTGTACTCTTACCAGCTTGCTTTACTTACTATTTACTTCTACTTAACCCTCGACTCTTCAACGGAATTATGTCAAAATGTAATCTAATTCCAGAGGTCGTTATAATTCATACGTGTACCAAATTTCAAGTGAATATCTCAATTTTATTTTATTTATCCTTTTAATAATGAAGTGGGTTTGGTGCGAGGTTGCAAAATATTATATAAAAATTTGAGGCCTTGGCTTCTAGTATATTCACCAAATCCCAAATTTCTGTACTCTTACTAGCCTGCTTTACGTATTTCCCCCTATTTACCCCTAATTAACCCCCAATCCTTCAAAAGAATTATCACAAAATACGATTGGGATCCAGATGCCGTTATAGAACATACGTGTACAAAATTTCCAGTGAGTGTCTCAATTTTATTTTATCAACCCCTTTAATAGTGGAGTGGGGATGGTTGGGGGATGTGGAAAATAATCTGAGGCCTTGGCTTCTAGTATATACACCAAAGCCCAAGTTACCAAGTTACCAGCTTGCTTTATTTATTTTCCCTTCTTTACCCCTATTTAACTCCCAACCCTTCACCGGAATTAGTGCAAAATACAATCTAGTCCTAAAATTTCAATTCAATATCTTTAACCGTTCCAGAGAAAACGTGCGCACAAAAAAGGTTAGACAGACAGACCGACCGACGGACAGACCAGACCGAGCGAGAGACAGAATTTTTTCTCATCTTCAAAATCCCGACGTTCTATGGCATTCTAAGCCTATTTCAACAACAAAAATTATTGAATTTTTTCTTTCCGATTACTACGATTTTATTCTGTTGTTATACTCTTCGAAAAAGACACTTCATGCAAAAACCAAGACAATACTTTAGAATTTTTCTTACCAAACCAGTCATAAAGTGATACTTGTGTGAAAAAATGTTTAGACTAGGGCGGGACTTGTTAAATAAAAAATAGACAAATTCAATTTAGTGTATCTCATTCGCACGTTTAGTATCTTAAAAACTATTACAAATCTCCACCTCGCGAAAATCTGGCGTGGCCAGGCGCTACATCACTATACGCATAGACTCGGCGATCTCAATAGACTTGATGCTCCTTAGTTGTTATAATTATAAGTGTTTTCGAAGTATTGTTTGTTTTGCTTACTTCTTGACAATAGGTGAGTACGATTTAGTGAAATGTCAAAAAATTACAATTTTCCCTCGCTCCTGTCGGGACGAATCTTCGATTTTGACCCTGCAATTTACGATTAGGATTAATCGCCGACCTTCTCCTTTCCATAGAGACATAGAACGAACTTCTACTCGACGTATCTATTTAGTTACCAGCGTTTGAAAATTTCATGTCTATCGACCTTTCAGGTTAAATTTGAAAGGTCCGAGAAAGCCACTTTTCTTACGTCACTTGCGTATAGTAACGTCACAAATGGGCGCTCGGTTTTTGCAACTATTACTAATTTCAACTCCTTATATCTCGAGAACGGAAAAGGTTAATAATACGAAATTTTAAGTGCATAATGAGAATATCGAGTATTATATGAAAAAGTATAAAAACAATATAAAAAGAATATCATGAAACAAGCCCACTCAAAGACTGGAAATTAGTATTTTTCCAGACAGCTTTTCTTTTTAGTCCTCATAGTCTTTTCTGCTGTTAGTCAAATCGTGAACAGGATTTGTTTCATTACAATTATAAGCAAACAAAGAGTAGGTACCTATCTAAAAGTATTTTGATTTTTTTATGAAATAACAGAGACAAATTGTGTAAATTATTCATCACAATGTAGCGGTATATTTAATATCTCATCCTGTAAGTGTCTGAATAGTACTTTGTTGTAAAGTCTTAAAGAGACACTGTCATTTTAAAACATGATTTACCAACTCAATTTATGATTTCCTGTACATCAAGACATTTATTAGATAAATCATTTACGCTGTATAGATGATATAATTTGGATCACCTACGCCTAAATGTAGTTGTGTATGAGGGAATGCTTTTGGAGAGTGGAATCTATCCATCAAGAGGGGTTTGAGGGGACGCCATTAACAATGACCGTTCGAGCATGTCGTTCATCCTCACTGATTAATTGTGATTATTGAATTAAATACAGCGCCCTGTTTGTTTTAACAGTTCGCCACTTTTGGCAAACATGCGGGAACGTTTAGTGAATTTCAAAATATTTGTAGTTGTGCTATTGACTCTGTTGAAATCGTTGTTTATTAATAAATAATAAACATCACTTGACATCATTAAATGTTCATTACGTTTATTGGGAAATTGGTAATCTTGTGAACTACAAGTTATCGATACATTTTGAAAACAATGTTATAAATAAATTACTTCCACGTTCACATATAGTTAAGTAGAAGTATAGTAATCACAGAAAAATTGTCTTTTTTTGTCAAAATCGGTTTAAAATGAGAGGGCACGTCGAGATTTTAAATTTGAGCGAAAAAAATTACTGCTTATCGATCTGTCTGCCTTTATTTCTTTTGTGTGCACGTCTTCTCTGGAACGGTTCAGATATTAACTAGAAATTTGGTACACGTATGTAGGTCATTGTACGGAAAGCGTGAATTTCGACTTTGAAGAGAGGAAAATTAACTTCTAGATACAAATCAATATGTATATGTGTTAATGGTGATATGGACAATACAGTTGTCAATATGAATGCAGTTTGATGCATTATAAAAAAAGATGTGACTGGTTTTACATTTTTAAATGAAACGTAGTGTACTCTTATGACACGAGTTTACAGAACCGCTCAAAATTTATAATTATTCAAGGCTGAATTTTTTGCTTGAATTTTTCTGATCTTCAAGTATTACATGCGAAGAAAAAGAGTATGGTCACCACTTCAGGTCTAAAAAAACTTTTTATTGAATGTTACATAATACACATTCGCGTATTGGAGTGGAAGTACAGTAATCGTAAAAATGTTGAAAACATTTTTACGATTACTGTACTTCCACTGTACATTTTATTGAATGTTACATAATATAAAGGAACAGACAGAGACCGACAGACAGACACACAGAGAAACCGGCAGAATTTCTTCCGCTCGGTTTTAAAATCTCGACATTTCATGACATTCTAAACTAATTCAAAAGAAAAAAAACCGCTGCCTAAGGAATCACTACTTCCACATCTAGATTTTCCATCGAAGTCTCTTTAAAGGAAATCATCTTGACTGTATTTACACTTTAGTATAAGGAAATAATTGTTCTTAGAATTACTTCCACAGTCGCGTATTGGAGTGGAAGTACAGTAATCGTAAAAATGTTTTCAACATTTTTTTTTTTCAAATAAGTAGAGTGTCTTGAAACGTCGAGATTTTAATTTCGAAAAAAATATTCTGTCGATTGGTGGATTTGTCTGTCGGTCTGTAACTTTCTTTGCAGGCACGTATTCTCTGGGTCGGTTTGAGATATTGATTTGAAATTTTATACACGTATGTACTCTGACGAGATTTAGAACTGGATTGTTTTTTGAACTTATCCGGTGAAGGGTTGGGGGTAAATAGGGGTAGAAGGTGATAATAAGTAAAGGAAGCTGATCAGAGCAAAAAAATTTGGGATTTGTTATATACACTGGAAGCCAAAACCTCTGATTTTTTGTAATATGTCCATCCGCTCCGCATCACCCCCTCTCCATTATTAAAGGGTTTGATACAATACAATTGAGATATTCACAATAAATTTGGTACATGTGTATATTATAGCGGTACATGGAAGTACATTAAATAGGTGTGAATAGGGGAAAATAAGCAAAGCAAGTACAGAAACTTGGAATTTAGTGTATATAACATAAACACCATACATAGTAGACAACCCCCAAATCCAAAGCCTCTCATAGGCCGTTCGGAAGGGGGTTATACATCTGAAAATACGCAGACAACATCCATTACCCACCAACATAGCCAGTGCCGGTGCTGGGGATCCAACTCAATAGACGTTAGGCACTTTGACCCAGCACGCTCGCCACTAAGACAGTGACTAGTAGTGACCACACCCAAATTTTTACTAAGAGGAGGAGTTCTATACGTTTTTTTCAAGACAATAGAACAAACAACAAAAATTTCCATTTGGAGACGAATATCATTTTTCTTTAATATTACATGTACTTTTTCTCTCCCATAATATTCCCATTCTCATAGTATTCCCTTACCGGCAAGAAGAATGTCATTTGTTGAGGACGACAGCAATATGGATGACTGCACCGGAAGTTCCCAGAGCAGTGTGCCCGTCCAGGACGAAAAGGATTGTACAATACTACGGCTCCTAGATGAAAATAAGGCCCTAAAGACTCAAATCTAGGACCTTACTGAGAACATGGCACAAATGCAAAAGCAAATGGCCGACCAAGCTCGAGAATCGCTGAAGGCTCAAAACACCCAGTACCAGGAGCTACTGAGGACCACCCAGGGAGCAGCCCCAACGCCCATGGCCGCCAGTAGAGAAGCAGCAGCCCGTAAAAGAAATAAGTCGGCACCCATCAAATGGACACCGACAAAGAGGAACCTAAACAGCCTAAAACGAAGACCGTCCAGGACCAAGCACTTACGGCGGCCACCACCACCCCTTTCGAACAAGGAAAAAGTTGCCTCCAGCCATCTTGAGAAGAAAAGAAGTATAGGACCTCTGTGTATAGGCTACGAGAAGCAGGTATCAAATACCTGAAAGCAAAAGTCGTCGGTGAAGATATCGCCGTTGAACCCCAATCCGCGGACAATTACCGCTAGATGACAAGGTTATCCTCAAACGAAAAGTAGGAATACCATACGTATGCCCTCCCAGAGGAAAAGCTCCTGAGGGTGGCGGTGAGAGGAATTCCTTCCGGTGTCACAAACGAGGATATCAAGGAAGACCTGAAGACACAAGGACAGGCACCATTGTCAGTTCAGCGCCTGCTATCCAGGACGACTAAGAGGGAGATACCCCTCCTCCTCGTGTAGATCCCTCTGGGCCAGGAAAAAATCCTGGAAGTCAACAGATGTTGCTCCCTGGTCATCAGGGTAGAAAAACAGAGAGCCACCCCTGCTGTCACCCAGTTCCACCGTTGCACAGGGCAAGTGCACTGCACAGCCAAAGTGCGTGAGGTGCGATCAGGCCCACACTCGGCTGAGTGCCGAAAGAAAAATCAGGGCCCCGCCAAGTGCGCAAATTTCCAAGCAGCCCATCCAGCGAGCTACAGGGATGCCCCAGCTACCCTAAGAAACCAGCAGGTCCCCCAAAGACCAAGAGCCAGGAACCTTGGGCGAAGACAGCCACGGCAGGGACCAAAAAGGTCACTGCTAGAAAAAGTTATGCAAACAGGGCCAAGACAGCACAAAAAAGGGGGTTAGGCCACCCCTTACGAGGCCAGTCCAGGTCTACAGCGATGATTGGGGCGAAGAGCTTAAGCTCGACCCCTAATCATCCAAGACCGTCTACTTTAGTCAATAATATTCGCGCACCACTAAGACGCTTATCCGACTGAGCTACCGTGCCGATAAGTCACTCCTAGAATTAATTTTGAAGTAATGGTTGTACCAGTTCCGCACTAAGCCAGCCGTCGTTGGAGGTAGACTGGTGAATACCTCACTCAACAGGCGCGCTTCTTAAATGCAGCCTATCACCGCAGGGCCCAAACTCAGAAACACCGTATCCCCCCTAGTAACAATGCCTCAGATTTAAAAAAAATATTTTTCAACTAACCCCCCCCCCACACTTGATTATTAAAGTTGTTGATAAAACAAAATTGAGATATTCACTTGAAATTTGGTATACTTGTATATTATAACGACACCTGGCACTAGATCTTATTTTGAAGTGATTCCGTCGAAGGATTGGGGGGTTAAATAGATGTAAATAAGGGAAAATAAGTAAAGCTAGCTGGTTGGAGTACAAAAACTTAGGATTTGATGTATACATTAGAAGTGAAGGCTTTAGATTTTTTTTAATATTTTTTTATCCCCCCACTGCGAATGCACAATGGGCCGACAGGCCTGAGTGCTGCGGATCCTACCGATCTGCTCGAGCTCTAATGATGATAAATCCTTCCACCAGTTTCACTTAATTATTAAAGGGGTTGATAAAACAAAATTGAGATATTCACTTGAAACTTGGTACACGCATGTATTGTAGTGACCTCGGATTGAGATGATTCCGTTGACGGGGTGGGGGTGTATATTAGGGAAAATGAGTAGAGCAAGCTAATAAGAACTGTCAAACTTCAGTTTTGGCGTATTTGCTAGAAACCAACACCTCAAATGCCTTCATGAAGTCTGCCTCAAATAATATTAAAATGCCATGACCAATTATTTCCACATACTAGAGTGAAAATATAGATGTTTTCCTTTAAAGAGACTTGGATAGAAAATCTGGATGTGGAAGTATTGATTCCTTAGGCAGCGGTTTTTTTAATAACATTTGAGGCAGATGTCGTAAAAAAATTTGAGGCGATGCGATGGTTTCTAGCATACGTCAAAATTGAAGTTTCTGGATTCTTATTAGCTTGCTCTATCTATTTTCCCCCAACTTACTCCTCCCGCTCCCCCACCTTCAATGGAATTATCTCAATCAGATATCATTACAATACATACGTGTACCATTTAAAGCGAATATATCAATATTATTCTATTAGAGATGGCGGGAGTTTGAAAAATATTACAAAGAAATCTGAGGCCTTGGCTTCTAGTATATACATCAAATTTCAAGTTGCTGTACTCTTACCAGCTTGCCTTACTCATTTTTTCCTATTTGCCTCTACTTACCCCCACCCCTTCAACGAAATCTTCTCAAAATATAATCCAGTTCTAAGTGTCATTATAATATATACGTGCACCAAATTTAAAGTGAATATCTCAATTTTATTTTATCAACCCCTTTAATAATGGTGTGGGGGTGGTCGCGAGATGGAACATATTACAGACAAATCTGAGGCCGTGGTTTCTAGCAAATACACCAAGTCCCAAGTTTTTGTACGTGTATAAAATTTCAAGTCAATATCTTAAACCGTTCGTTGCAGGGAAAACGTGCGCACAAAATAGTTACAGACAGACAGACAGGCCGCCGATAGACAAACAGACAGACAGAAAGTTTTTTCTTCGCTCAAGTTTTAAATCTCGACGTATTATGACATTCTAAACCTTTTTCAAGAATAAAAAGTTATTAATTTTTATACATATTACTACGAGATCTGGAACTAGATTATATTTTGAGTATACTCCGTTGAAGGATTGTGAAGTGAATAGGGTTAAGTAAGTAAAGCAAGCTAGTAAGAGTCCAGAAACTTGGGATTTGGTGTTTACACTAGAAGTCAAGGTCCAAATTTTTCTTGTGGCAACTGCCATCCCCATCAGTATCCCCTTATTATAAAGGGGGTCAACAAAATAAAATTGAGATACTGACTTGATATTTGGTTAATACATATATGTATTATAACGAGATTTGAAACTAGACTATATTTTGAGCTTATTTCGTTGGTGTTGGGGCGTAAATAGGAATAAATGTGTAAAGCAAGCTAAGAAAAGTCTAGAAACTTAGGATTCGGTGTACATATTGAAAGCCAAGGACTAATTTTTTACAATATCTGCTACCAACAACAAATTGCCATAGTAAGACAATTCCTTTTAAGGTAATTTAAACTTTTAGCTTTATTCCAATATATTACTAGCGCATTTGTCAAGTTTCCTATTAAAAAGTTTTCCACGATTTTTGCTGACTGACCTTGTAGTAGACATAACTTGGTGCAACTATAATGAGCTAACCGTTGGTCCATAATCTACGGAACATGATATATTTCATAGACATGGCTAATTTAGAGTAATAAGGAACATTACAACTAATACAAGAGATAAATTGCATCTTCACGCGCCAATTTACTGAGAGCCTACTCTATCTTCAGGAGTCTGCATCCGCTCCTGGTCAGAAGTAGTAGACTTAACCGACAACCGGTGACAACAATGAACAACCTCAAAATTTTGGAACGTAAAAGATATAGTCCACTAGCGGACTACATCTAATAAACGCCTCAGAAGTTCTACGCCACCAAACTGGGTGATAGCCCGCTAACATGCCACAACACACAGCATAACGCACCTTTCCGAATCAAAAACATCTTACCGTACCAGACGTTGGCCATCTTCTAGCAACGTGAAGCCAATCTGTCATAAGTCTTTGTTGCACTACTCTCTGTCTTTGACAGTTCTGTACCTTTAAAACCTATTTTGATCCATTTTTCGTCTATGTTTGTCTTTCCAAATTTTTCTCAATCAGTCACCAACTTTCTTGGCCCTATCAATTAGAAAACAATTAGACGACTGGGACGCTGTCCTCACAGTAATTGCCCCGAACGAGTTTCTTCGTTCAGCTTCTTCCCGTATCAGCAACCTAAATTGATTCAGTGTGTATCCATTTTTATTCGTTTATACATTTTATTAATTTAATTCCATTTGGAAATTTCCAATGTTATTACCGTTTTTAATTTGTCCTCGGCGAGAGGTGCTTCAATTTTTAATTTGTTTTATTTATAATTAGTTTAAGCTGAATCGGACCCGCCTCGTCGAGCCCCTCAATAGCCACGGCATTTGTTGTCAACGAAATAAATTTGTTTTGACTTCACTTCAAGTTCATGAGTGACGAGTTCGAACCCCCAATAGGGTGAATATCTATATTCTTTTCTTACTTCATTTTATATCGACAAGTGTCACCGATTAAAGTGGAATCTTAAAATTAAAAATGTTTGAAGCTAATATTATTTACAAAAAACTACGAAGAGTAGCCTGTAGAATGTGCAACAATAATATGAAACTGACAATAAATCGGCATAGAATATATTATTTACTCTATTTTCTATTTGTAATGGATTATTAATTGTTATAATTTATCGTAGATGTGCCATTTGAAAATGCTAATTGAAATTCTAATTATATAATAATAAAATTAAAATGATCAAGAACGTTTTGCTCAAAAGAAGCGATAACAAGTTTCCTAATTTAAATACAAAGTTGTTTAACTTTTACTATAATATTGCAGCTTTAAAGTATCGAGAAATAAAATTCAATTAAACTTTCTGTAACAGAATTCTAGTTCAACAGTGTAGTTTAAAGTTATAATTTTTTTATGAAAAATACTTTCAAAATTGTATAAAGCTGGAGACGATAACGATGAGACTAATTAACTGTCTAGTAAATTCAAACAAAAGAACTTTTTCAGTAACGATAGACCTCTAGAGATATTTAATAAGCTGCTGCTTTCTTAATATTTGTAATAATTTCCAATTAACGGAGAAATAAGGACGTAAGATTCCGGAAAGCTTATTTGACATTAAGAATTAAATACTGTATCACCTGTAAAATGATGTTCCTAGATTTAGTATAGTAACTCATTAAGTTTAATATCGATTGATCAGACAATTGCAGCGGAAGTCTTCAATATTGTTTGATGTTGAATAAAGGAATTTCGGAAACTTCGAAAAGTAATTTAACTTTTGCTGAAATCATGTATCTTCTTGCTATTTACAGGTTGTAGCATATTAGAATTCTGGCATTTATATTACGGTTCACTCGAAATTTCATGTTATGCAAAAAATGCTAAAAACCTTTTTATTTTATTTTAGATTATTCTACTTGTGTCTAATTTTACACATGCTAAGACCGCATTTAGTATATTTACCCACGAAAAAACAGGAAACTTTTTGCTTTTTCACAGAAAAATATTTATTTATTTTTACTGCCAGTTCTGACGAAATTGCCATGCCGAATATTTCTCGAGTTGATTGACTGATTTGCCAGCGTAAGGTGAGCATTGCTGCCGATTCCGGGTATCCAGCCTGGAGGTTCTTTCTAACATGCAGCTTGGTCGTCCGCCGAACACGTCCAATGGACGGCCAAACTGCGTGCCGGAACCAAATCTCGGATGTTTTATATACCGCCGGACCGGCTGCATATGCCGGGCTGGACATTGGACATGCTTGTTGTCAGCAGTGAGAGCCACATGACGCATGGGGTAGGAATATAGGATGGGAAGTGTAGGTGTTTGTGAGATGCTTCTTTTAAGTTTTCATCTATCATCTCCTTTTTCATTCTTCTTCTAAGTTTTCTGTTTCTTCTGTTTCTGAATCTAGCAGTTTTTATTTTCGTTTTTTACTATTATTTATTTATTAACTATTCCAAAAGTAAACATCCATTTACGGTGGAAGCGCTGGCAGGGGTCCTATCTTGCGGTAAATAATAAAAGCTTTTTATAGCGGGTTATGAGAAAGAGGTCCGAGGGAATATTTTGTACACCCTGCATATTGTTATTTTGAAGCAATCAGTTCCAATTTACGTATTCCAATTCTGATTTTCAATTTCGGGTATTTTTCTATTTCATTACCTATATTTAATACCTTTTCAATTTTACTTTTAAATTTTTTTCCCTATTTTGTAATAAACTAAAAATTAATAAACAAATACAATTAATAGACTAGACTAGACATATCTCTTGGTTGCTCTGTGTTTCTGTTGGCAACTTCCCTCTTTCTTCTGTAGTATTCCCACACTACTTACACTCGGTTTCATCCTTCCAGATGTTGTTACATGGGTACCATCCACTTCACCGTAGGTAAAAGCTTCATAGGACCCTTGCTTTTCAATGCACTTTTAGCCACTATTACATTTCAAGATGTGACCGAGTTATTGAGATACTGTTCACTACATTTTATTATTAATTATTAATATTGTTTGAGTTCAAAGTTATATTGCGTGAAGCAGAATTTTCTTAGCCACAATACAGTATAAATTTTATTTTATTCGCTAAAAGTTTTACCGGTCTCTATGTGATTTAAAATGGAGCGACTCGGCACACGTCTGGTCTCTATGAAAGATACTTTATCTCTCCGCCATGCCGAAGACTACTCGAGTTTTCGATGAATTAAGATAAATTTTTGATTATACTTTTCACAAATACGAAAACTAATACCTTCACTCAAGGTCGATTTCTATATTGCAATGTTGACTAAACAGAGGGCCTCACAGAAATTAAGAAATAAATAATAGTGCAACTAATCGGCACATTTCTAAAATCGTAAATATCTTTCGTAGGAAAGAATATCATTTCGTTGTATTAATGAACCAATTTCCAAAATGTCCATCGGTCCGTCCGTCCACCTGTCTGTCCGTCAGTCGCGTTTCCTGTAAGCACGATGACTTAAGAAGGATCAGTCTGATTGAATTGAAATTTGAACAGTACTAGTTTTATTATTATATTGTTTTGAACAAAGGATCAGTGAATAAAAAAGTTATTATTTATTTAAATTTAAATAAATTGACTTCATTCTGTCATATTTTGTAATTGAACAAAAATCTATATTTCCTATCAATTAATTATACATTTTACCAATTAATATTTCACATTACAATATAATATCCAACCGTCGAAATATGATTTTCAGCTAGAAACATTGTATTCAAATATTAAAATGTTCTGTATAACGGATGTTGTCCTAGCGGTCAAGTTCTTGACTCGTAGTCTAAGTAGCCTAGTTCCCAGGGGAATAAATGCGACAAAAGCTGGGAAAAAATAATCCTTTTGATGATTTTTGGTTCTTTGATAGATCTTTACTAGTAAAAAAGGTACTTTAAAAAGTTATCAATCATTGTGGACAAAAGACAAAGCAAAATAGCGTCAAGCTGAAAGATATTTTGTTTTAAAAATAACTTTTAAAATGCGAGATACACAAAAACTATCGAGGAGAATTAAATAGCAGAAAATTCTACAAAAAGATATATAAAAATATAAGAAACTTATGGTATCACGAACCAACGCACAGACGTCTTTATCCTTGCCTTTCGGTATAGAATCTGTTTAATTTTGAAGAAATAATCAGATCATAATAGAGAAACCAATAAATAAAAAAATTTTAAACATTTTATTTTAAAACTGAAAGGCACTAAAAAGCAGAAAATAATTTTTATGCAGTCATTAAATTACAAAAAAACCACTGGATGCTCATAAAATATAATATATTACCTTTATCAACAATCTCGTAATATAACAGCAACAGCAATACTTTATGAGCGCCCAAAGGTTTTCTTTTTCATCATCATTATGTAATTTAGTCACCGAATCAAAAAGTTTTTTCTGTTTTTTAGTGCAATTCAGTTTTAAAAGAAAACCATTGTTTCATATTTTTAAATTTATTTATTTTTACTTTTTAGTTTCCCAGTTTCCCCTCACTTTTTTATTCAACCGCCATCATTTCGTTTACTTTTGTCAGACTCTTTCATTTATTATCCATATCAAGAGGTTTGTAAAGAAATAGGTAACCCTCCATTTTGTGCCGGCCGCTATATTGAACAATTGAAATAAAGAGAAACTGCTTATATGCTTAATCTCAGTGACACCTCTTAAAAATCAATTGGGCCGTGTTCAAGCAAAATATTCATCAAATAGGTTTTTGTAGTCCGCTTCACCAGACTGCAACTTCTAGTCGTTTATATTTCGCATACGATATAATTACCTTAGATATGGTGAAAGATGCAATAATTAAATTAAGTTAAATATTTGAATTTAAGCAAATGCAGTTATGAAACTACATTTTACCATCACATTAAAATAAGACAATCGACCAAACTCATACGGAAATAAATTTCTACCATTATGTACAGTTATGGAGAAATTAAGTGACTCCAGTATGCATCAGTTTTATAATGTTATGACTCTATTCTTCGAGAACTGAAAATTCTAGCCAGCCGGTCTCCGGGTACGCCGAAAATTAATTTTGAAATTATGTCACAAACCCCATTCCTCAATCAATAATATACGCGTTCACTTCATTCCAACAAATGCCGCAGTCCTTTATTTGTTCCGCAACTGTACATGCTGCATTCGCGTTGTTCCCTGAATGAAATACGCCGACTTGAAAGGAAAATTGAAATAGTAAATCAAGGATAAAGGATAATATTGGAGCAAATCACAGTTAGAACCTCGCCTGGAATTACAGGTTTCAACTTTACCAGATGCACTTAATCGAAAAGTAATTTTCCAGTAGTTCAAAGAAAATGCTGTCTAATCGAGTATAGTAATTAAAAACTGAAGAAGTTCTAGAAATAGGACGCCCTATCTGAGTATTAAATCTTCACATTGCTATTTACAGATAAAACTATCGAATATTTTTGTTTTGTTTTAAGGTTAGAAAATAATTATGTTTAATTAAACCTGGAGATATCTGAAGAACTTTCCTATTTGTGCTGATATGACAACGTTCTTGGTTCCCTTTTTGCATGATGTAAATTGACCTTAGAATTATAAATAACTATATTGGTCGTTTTCGGGTATTATAGTTTTTATGTATCAAATGTGTAAAACTCGTTTCTGACCTCGGACAGAACCTTAAGTGCTAACTAAGCTTAAGATGCCTACAAAATATCTGTCTATAAAATACAATAAGAATTCAAACAATTTTAACTTTCAATGTGTTATGTAAAATTACCTGTCACAAAATGTATATAAAAGTAGGTCAATTTTAGCGGTCACTGGTTACTTTATCGCCCTAATGCTATGAAGAATAAAAACGAACTTTACGCTCACAAATCTGCCAAAAAAATGCTTTAATTTTCGTCGTAGATAAAACAATTTTTTAATATCTTATTCTTCCCTTCCAAGAGTTTTTCTGTTCATTATAATTTGTATTTATTTATTATTTTCCTTAGGATATACCTATTTACTGAAATTAGAAGACACTTCTTTGTAAAAGAATCTGCCTCTTTTTTTTTCGTGTTAGTATATATTTATAAACTAATTGAAATTAATAATAGGCCAAGACAAATATCAAATAATTCATTTGTATCTGCTTTCACTGTGATTTCGTTTGACCATCCCAGCCCAGCACCTCAAATTCAAGCAAGAGAATAAAACTGACATTCTGACATTTAACTATTAGTCCAAGACCTGGCTGCAAAAAACCTGGCCGATCGAGTAACAGGATGAATTTTTTGAATGATAGTGCTAACAGCGACCATAAAAAAAATCATCAGCAGAATTTCTGCACAAGTTTGGTATGTGTCCTCTTCGGAACATTACTCGAACTGTAACTGTACCAATGGAGAAACAGCTTGAAATTACTGTTATAAATTAGTATTCACAGGTTAAAAAAATATGTTTGGATGCCTAGTTAAATCTTGTGCTAATGCCTTGTCACCCAACTCTTTTATTTATTTTTTTTTTGGTGCATTACTATATCTATCGAATATCAGATACAAACTACAATCAAATTAAAGTTTTAACATTGTTCTATTAGAAATAACATAGGTGCCACGTCTATTTCTGGCATATAACTTTCTATTTCTCATAGTTTTATGCTATTACTAATGCAATATTTACAGAAGTATTTAGGAATAAACAAATAATTATCCAATAAACAATTATAATGATTTCAAATAAATAGTTTTCATTTATTTGGTAATTTTACAAAGTGTAAATACATAATACAATAAAAATGTTCTCGTACATGCTACAGTGAAATTGATAAAAACTTAAGTACATATTTAGAAACATTCATTAAAACAAACAAATTTTTGTTACCAAACATCATCCTCATTATCATTATGATATTCGTTATCATTATCTTCATCATTATTATCATAAGAATCACGCAGCATACCTGTGAAGATTGCCTATGCAGAGTCTAATGTAAGTTTTTATTAATTTCATTTTATGAGAAAATTTTTATTGCATTATGTATTTATACTTTGCATTATATGCATATAAATGAAAATTATTTATTTGAAATCATTATGATTGTTTATTGGATAATTATTAGTGTATCCCTAAATATTTCTGTAACAAGTTCCATTAGTAATAGCATATAATACTTTGAGAAATAGAAAGTTGTATGCCAGGTATTTGGCACAGGCATACACGTTTTTTCTAATAGGACAATGGTTGAAACTTTAATTTAATTGTAGTTTGAATCTGTTACTCGATAGGTATAGCAATGCACAAAAAAATATTTAAAAAAGTTGGGTGCTAAGGCATTAGCCTTAACTATGCATCCAAATATATATACATTTTTTACTCTGTAAATATTAAATTTTAAGAGTAATTTCAAGGTGTTACTTCAGAGCTACAGTTACGTTTCGAAAAATGTTCCGAAGAGGACGCACAATAAATTTGTGCACAAATTCTGCCCAGGCACCCAATGATTTTTCTTATGGTCTCTGTGAATACGAACATTTAAAAAAACATTTCATCCTGTTACTCGATCTGACAGGTTTTTTGCAGCTAGCCCTCACCCTATATCTCGTCTAATTTCTACAGAAAAATCAAATCGGAGCGGCGCTGCAACGGTGAATATTCGTAGCAGCGAAGCGGGGAATTATAGCGCGAAAATCAAGTAGGTAGGTAGTCCGCGATTCAGTGACCGGCGTCCAGTTGAAAATTGAGCACAAATATTGTTTGGAGTAGCTTCGAATGTTGTTATAGCGAAATTTAACGATTGCATTATTTTAAAGCGTTAAATTGAGGTAAAGGGCTGCTCATTTTTTAATCGCTAGACATCACGATTTTAAATAAGTACCTATCTAGATTGACGAATAAAATCTCATCTGACTATTTTTTTACAACCAAAGAATGTTGAAAAAACGAGGTTTTTTTGGGATACTTTTTTTTAAAGGTAGTAAATAGTGTTGCAGATAATAGTTGTGGGCAGTAAAATTATCTGTTGATTTGTTTAAGCCAGATGTCTCTTTCTTCGTATCATTAGTTATTCCTAGTTCGTACATTTAAGTAATTTTTTTCTTCATTTTACTTTCTTTCTATGTTGTTGTATATTATGTAATTAATGCTTTGTATGCCTTTATTCCTGTTCTGTAATTGGGTATCTTACCTGTTGAACAGTGTATGCAATAAATAAATAAATAAATAAATAATAATATTTAACCTCAAAATTTAAAAAGGAACAGACGAGGGATTATTCACTGGTCCAATGTACAACTACCGCCGCAGTATTTAAAATATTGCCGCATATTTCTAATCATTGCTGAATTGCTGAGAGTAGTCAGCCATTGCTGAGGATATTATCGCATTGCCTAACTTACTGCAAATTGAGCGAAAGTACTGCAGAGATTGAACTACAAGAAACAAAACTTATTATATTAATAGTTTACCATTTTTAATTTGAAATAGGACCCTAAAATGTTTATAGGACCATAGAATACGTATTTATTATCGGTTTTCTGTAGGTATATTGATACTCCTGAACTACAGAATCTTGTCCAAGTTCTCTCACAAAAATGTTATTTTAGAAGTGTTTTTTCTAATTTTCAACGTTCTTCACAGGAAGAATAGATACAAGTGATTGTCATAGAATGCTGTGTAATCTTTATCGTTTGTAATAACGACTCTTTCTGAGATATTCCCATTTCTCAGAATATAAAAGTGAGAGTGAAACTCTTATCAGATTATTATCTGATAGAGTTTCACGCTCACTTTTATATTCTACACTTGTTTCATTATTATTTGTATTACTCTTATTATTTTTAGTTTGGATTTACAGTTACTCTCTCTTTTAATTACCACGTAGTGGAGTTGAAGTATAGTAATCGTAAAGAGATTTTCACATTTTTTTGTTGAAATAGATTTAGAATGTTATAAAACGTCCAGATTTTAAATTTGAGCGAAAAAATAATTTTCTGTCTGTCGGTCGGTCGGTCGGTCGTCTGTCGGTCTGTAACTTTTTTTGTGCGCACGTTTTCTCAGGAACGGCTGAAGATATTGAGTTGAAATTTGGTACATGTATGTATCATGATGAGATCTGGAACGGGATTATATTTTGCGCTAATTCCGGTGAAGAGTTGGGGCTAAATAGGGGTTAATAAAGGAAAATAAGTAAAGCAAGCTGTCAAAAGCACAGTAACTTGTGTATATACTAGAAGACAAGGCTCCATTTTTTTTAATTTCCACACCAATTAACTACCCATTATTATAGGGGTTGATAAAATAAAATTGAGATACATGAAATTGAGTACTTGTATGTTTTATAACGGCGCGGCAACTGGAACTAGATTATATTTTATGATGATTCCGTGGTAAATAGGGGAAAATAAGTAAAGCAGGCTAGTAAGAGTACAGAAACTTGGGATTTGGTGTATATATTAGAAGCATGGCTTCAGATTATTTTATAATATTTCTCAACCCCTCACCAAGCTCACTCCACTATTAAAAGGATTAATAAAATAAAATTGAAATATTCACTTGAAATTTGGTACACGTATGTATTATAACGGCATCTGGAACTAGATTATATTTTGAGATGATTCTGTTGAAGGGTTGGGGTTAAATAGGGGCTAATAGAGGAAAATAAGTTAAGCAAGCTGGTAAGAGTACGGAAATTTAAGATTTGGTGTGTCTACTAGAAGTCAGGGTTTCAGATTTTTTTTATAACATTTTCCAACATCACCACCCCCACTCCATTTTCAAAGGAGCTGATGCAATAAAATAGCGATGGTTACTTGAAATTTGGTGCACGTATGTATTATAAAGTCATTTGAAACTAGATTATCTTTTGAGGTGATTTCATGGTGGGGGTAAGTAGGGGTAAATAGGAGAAAATGAGTAAAGCAAGTTGGTAAAAATACAGAAACTTGGGACTTGGTGTATATACTAGAAGCCAAGGCCTCAGACTTTTTTATAATATTTTCAACCCCCTACCACTCCATTTTTAAGGGGGTTGATAAAATGAAATTGAAATATTCACTTGAAATTTGATGCACTTTCTAAAACCATGTTATGTTGATATTTGGAGCATTTTTTCTATAACCTTTTTTTGATTAATCAAAATCAGACAGCAGAGTTACATTATCCTTTATTTCATCAATTTCTGTCAGACATTTCAACAATTAGTATGTCACCATCTATTTGTTTTTTAAAATTCATGTTGAACGGAAAATATTGCATTATGATACCCTTTAAATACACAAATGAAACAATCACAATAAAATTAACATTATTGGCTTTTTCCTGTTGGTGAAGTACTTTACGATTGGATTTTAAATTTATGCATTTATGGATGACTTTTTCAAATAAAACAGTTCGGAATTTTAAAACATTGTTATACGCGTACGTCTACATGTAAAGATGAAACAAACATGAGACTGTTCGTGAAAGATTGGCCTATTAAATAGACCAACACCCTATGTGTGGAGAGACGTGGCAGGAAGACACCGTTTGAGCTCGACATTTACAACAGCTCGAGAAGATCAAAGTCGCACGAGGGATCGTTATATGCCTCTCCAGTCAATAGAAATTCAAATTATGTCTCTTATGTAATATATTACACTCCCTGCTCCAAATGTTTTATACATACCCAATATCATCTAATTTTGATCTTTTATTTTTTCTCGGAAAAGTTCAAGTTGCTACCGTAAAATGGATGGTAAACTAATTTTATACTGGAAGTAAAAGTTTTCTCCTATTTATTTCGTTATAGTCTAAGGAGAAAGTCCTTAATTCAACCCGTATATTTTTGTTCGGTTTCTTCTCTCATTACGTTGTGTTAGTCTTATAAGGAATAATCGAGGGGTAGTGATAAATTTCAAATACGACTTTTACTTAATAAATCTGTTTTCATAGATAGATAGATAGATAGATTTAATTTCATGTGAAATAATTATATTATGTACACTCATCAATTTTTTAAATATGAAACACATAAAATACAGCATAAATAAAAAGTACAATTAAAGTAAATGAACAGGAATAAAACATATTGTAAAAGATTGGAACACAAAATTTGGTAATCATATACAATTAAAATTATATTTACAAAGAAAACAGTAATATTCAAACAGGCTAGGAGACAAAATAATCATAGAATTCCTGTGAAAATCGGAACAAATATTTTTTAAATTGAGGTGCCCTTAAAAAACTATAACAATCTCTAAAAGCCGCTGCCTAAGGAATCACTTCTTCCACGTCCAGATTTCCCATCCAAGCCTCTTTAAATGAAAACGTCTTGATCTATTGATCTATAGTTACACACCAGTATGTTCAAATAAATGCTGATGAAATTTTGATAATACAGTGTTTTAAAATTGTCTGCTTCAAAAACCCATAAAATGATATTCCACTTGAATACCAATACCAGAAATATTTTTGAGAATTTTTGCTCTCGTACACACACTAAATCACAATTTTATTTTGTTAACCTCTTTAATAATGGAGTGAGGGTGGCAGATGTTATAAACAATTGAGACCTTGATTTCCAATTAGACACCAAATCCCAAACTAGACACTTACTAGTTTGCTTTACTTGTTTATACCTATTTATGTCCAACCACTTAACCAAATAAACCAAAAATATAATCCAGTCATAGATTTCGTTGTAATACATACTTGTACCAAATTTCAAGTCAATATCTTAACTTTATTTTGTTAACCCCTTTCATAATGTAATGGTGTTGGTGTTGATGTCATAAAATAATTTGAAACATTTGAGTCTCAGGTTTTTGGACTCTTGTTAGTTTACATAACCTATTTACCCTTTCTTCAGTGGGATGAAATCAAAATAATCTGATTTTAAGCCTCGTTATAATACGTACGTGTACCAAATTTCAAGTCAATATCTTAAACGTTTCCAGAGTAATCGTACACACAAAGAAAGTTACAGACAGACCTATTGACAGAAATTATCTTTTGCTTAAATTTAAAGCATCCGAATTTCATGACATTCTAAAGCTAATTCAGCAAAAACAAAATTATAATTTTTTTTACGATTGCTATACTTCCCCTCGATTTTCCAAATACCCGTCTGCCTAGTAGAGAATAACAAGGTATTGTACCTTATTGTTTGATATCAATTTGAAACCAGTGTAACACGTATTTTTTTTTTGACAAATTATGCATATTTACAATCTACTTCTATACACAGAGTATTAAGTAAATTCTATAGATGAATCTGGCTTTAAAGGGAAACTACCATCGTAGTATTATTCTTATGGTTGTAGTAGGTCTCGGGGCCATGTCTTCGATTGTCTGTGACGTTGTTGTAAAGTTGTTCGATTAATGTGTTTTTTACTATCAGTTATCCGGTTACTGTATGATACAGAGAACCTCTTGACTTCGTCTTTGATGAAGGGTTTTCCAAGATCATTGTGTATTGTCTGCTTGCTGACATACCATGGAGCTCCAACTATGACCCTGAGGGTTTTTGATTGGAACAGTTGTATGATGTTTAATTTCGTTGGCTTGGCACATCCCCACAATTGAAGCCCATATAGGTTTTAACATCACTTTGCATACTAGGATATTGTTTGATAGTGACAGTTTAGATCTCTTGACGATAAACCAGTACATTTGATGATATTTGGTGTCTAGTTGCATTCGCTTAGCCTGGATGTGCGAGTTCCAAGTGAGGCGTTGGTCGAGGTGCAGGCCAAGGCATTTGTTTTCTGTTTTGACTGGTATGGGCTCGTTATTCATTGTTACAGGGGGACAGATACTGTGCCGGGTAGTGAATGTAATTTATACGGACTTAGATTGATTTACCTTGGTTTTCCATTTATTGTACCAATTACATAGTAAATCCAGATGGTGTTGAAAGGTATTTTTTAAATAAAATATTTTTCCACCGATCTCAAATTGATATAAGGTATTTGTAAATGTGTATACATTTTTTTACTTGCTTTTGTATCAATCGTAAACAAATTTTCAATGTTTTTATTCTTCGTTGTCACGAAACGTCGAGATGTACTTTGGGCGAAGAAAAATGCTCTGGAAGGATTTAAGATATTGACTTGAAATTTGGTACACATAGTATGTAGGTATTGTAACGAGATCTGGAAGTAGATTATATTTTGAGCTTACTGCGTTGAAGGGGTGGAGGGTAAATAGGGTTAAAATAATTAAAGGAGGTTAGTAAGAGTTTAGAAACTTGGGATCTAGTGTATATAAATAAATAAGTGAAGCAAGATAGTAAGAGTCCAGAATGTGAATTTGGTGTATATACTAGGGGTGAATATCTCAAATTCTTTTATGACACATGTCACCTCCACCACCACCCCACTCCATCATTAAAAGAGTTGATTGATTGATTGACACCGGACCGGCTACATATGCTGGGTTGGACATGGGATATGCTTGTTGTCAGCAGCAAAAGCCACACGACGTATGGGGTAAGAATGTAGGATGGAAAGTGTAGGAGTTTGTGAGACGCTTCTTTTCGGTTTCCATGATTTTTTTAATTCCTCTGTTTCTTCTCTTTCCGAATCTAGTAGTGTGTACCTCCACCTGCCCGCTTGCATCCAGATATGGTTTCATATGTTTCACCAGAGATCTGCGTTTTCGCTTCAACGCCTTGCATCAGTGCGTCCACCTCGTCCTCTTGTCAAGACATAAATCAGCTCGCCGCAAGAAGATTTTATTTATGAAGCATTCCACGCTATCTACAGCGGAAGTGCAAGGAACAAGAAGAGCCCCTACAGAACTTTTGAAGACACCCTATATACCGATCTGTCAAGGTAATGCAACACAGGAAAATAAAATCTGCGAAACAAAAAAAGCTCCGAGAGAACACTTGAAGACACCTTGCATACCGATCTGCCAAGATAATGCAAAACACAACAATAAAATCTGCAAAATAAAAAAAAAGAGATCGAGGACAACATTTGAAACGCCCTATATATCTAGCAGACATCAACTATTTTGATCCAGGCAGCCATCCACAGTGGAGCACAAGGTAGAGCCCCGGGTGAATAATTGAAAACACTCTGTATACCGATCTGCCAATGTAATGCAAAATAGAAAAATAAAATCTGCAAAAAAGCGATCCAGGATTATACCTGGGGTTCCCAATATATCCAGCAGACAAGTCACTCTGACTCTAGAAATACCTTTGCATCCGCAAACAAGCCTATATATGGATCACGTGACAGATGCTCGTCGAGACCCTCCTGTTGTGTAATAAACTTAACTAAAGTAAAAAACTAATAACAAATAACTTTTTGTAATAATCCCACACTTCTTCCACTCGGTGTACAGTATGTATTACCTTGCCATATGTTTATCACTTTTCTATGTGATTTATATACGCTTTTGTGATACTATGTTCATCTAATATAATTTAATCAAATATCAATTATGTGTATTAGCCTGACTCATGCTAATTTATATCAATTGGTGTAGAATTACTCAAGCTTTAATTCAACATAATTTCGCGTGATAACTTACCGTTTTAACCGACTATATTCGAGATTTTGCAAGAGCTAGCAAATACGCGTCTGTCTCCGAACCCGACCCACTTTAAACTCCCACTCCATCATTAAAGGAGTTATCAAAATAAAATTAAGATATTGACTTTATATTATGTATACATAAGTACTATTATAATGAGATCCGGAACAAGATTATATTTTGAATTTATTCCACTGATGATGGAGGTAAATAGGAATAAATAAGTAAAGGATGTCCAGAACTTTAGGATTTGTTGTACATACTAGAAGTCAAGGTCCCAATTTTCTTTATGAAAAATGCCACCCCACGACCACCTCCAATATCCCCACTCCATTGTTAAAAGAGTTATCAAAATAAAATTGTCGATTGACGATTTGAAATATTACATATACATACATATATATACTCATTACAATTCTTTAAGTAATTATTTCCACTTACTAAAGTGCAAATATAGTATCAAGAAGCTTTCGCTTAATGAGATTTGCATGTGTAATCTGGATGTGGAAGTAGATGTTTCTCAGGCAGCGGTTCAATTCCTTATTGCCGTTCATTGATATAGAGACCAGGATATGTAGAACTGAGTGAAATTCCATTTCATTTTAGTGATACCTTTTATTAATTTTTGTTCCCAATTTTTTTCTTTAACTTTATTATATTCAAGTCGGAAATTGTATCTCTCCTTTTATTTGAGTTTGGTAAAAACATATTAAAGCCGAGGGCTACTAAATTAGATTAAATTAGGAACAAACATAATTATTTTATTATGCTTATTGGAGTTAGTCAACGTTATAACAAGATAAAAGTCTTTATTGAGTCAATTGTCGGAAAAATTGCGGCATAATTTGTTCGATCTCAAATATTTTTACTAACGGACTGAATGTTCAGAATATGTAATATCATATTTTTAGAAATATACATTGTACAGAAATAAACAAAAAAATAGCATAATTGTAATTTTAATAATCTTATTTTTTGTACCATACCACTTTCTCCATAAATGTAATACTTTTTACTTATTTATGAAAAACAATCTTAAGGTACCAATTTTTTAAAGCTAAAAAACCGTAATCTTCAAATCGTTATGATTTGGAAAACATGAATTATTATGGAAAATTGTAAACCACCTCTTCTTCTTACAGTATGATCTATATCAGATTCGGTGGTTATACTTTACATTTTTGCCTACCTATATTAAAAAGCGGCCATTTCTAAACGGTAAACTTCTGTATTCAGTATTAAAAACTCAATGCAAAAAAATAATTAAAATCCATCCATTATAACTGTTTCCCGAGGTAATAACCTGATTGCACTCGACTGTTATCCACACTATAAAAACTAATTTTCTACATGCGAATGAATAGCCATAAGTACAGACAGACAGATAGTCCGTGGAGTTAGCAACATTAAGTGCCAGAATATTTCAGTCCCGGATACCAGGAACAAATTTTGCGTAAAGCTTGTGCACATGTTAAAGTTTAAAAAACCACCGAAATGCACTCTCCTGGGGGTTAAGATCGTCTCTTGATGACGTCATCAAGATGTACCGATTTCTCCCGATACAGTTATCGCTCGTATAACTGTTAGTTTTTACCCAATTTTGACTTTTGATATGTCATTTTAAAGGTTTTTAAAAAAGGTTATATTCAATTTTTGAATACAAAGGGTAGTTTTTGAGCTATTCTTCAAAGTTCACGAACATATCTGGTAACGTAAAAAAAATCGCAGCAAATCGGACGAAGAATTTTTACTTTTATTTCTAAAGCTGCTAGGCTTCCCGGATGTAAGGGAACCAACTACAGGCCTGCTTCGGGAGTAACAGCCCTCATCAGTTTATCATAGATTGTACCTATCTGGGAAACCCAGCTGTTATAGGAAAAAAGTAAACATTCTGCGTCCGATTTGCTGAGGATATTTTCACTTTATATTTTATTATGAAATCACGAAATAATTTTTCAATATCTGGTAATCAAAATTTTTTTTCCGTTGACAACATTTGTTTTTTTTTCAGGTGTTTAAAGAGAAAGTGAAAAGTATGGTCGCTAAATAAAAGGCAATTTGAAACTTGCGAAGGAAGCTTCGCCTCGAAGCAAGAAATTAACTGGGATTTGTGCATAATTTGTCAAACTACATCCAAGGAACCACTTTTAATACCTACAGAACTTAGATATGTTTGTTTAGGAATAAACTTAGATTTCGCAAAAATAGAAACCCGTCATCTGAAAATTTCTAGTCTTGCTCATATCCTATCAGAAAATAATGCAAAATATCACGTCAATGTACCCGCGAATAAAGTTGATTTTTTTCAATATATAGGATTTAAACCACTATTTGTTTGAAGCAATTGTTATTTTCTTAAAAAAGAATTTATTAATAGTTGATTCGAGTAAAATATTTTTTTATTATTTTGCATCTTACAGATTTTTTGCTCAACACTGTATACAATAGTCGCAAATTTATAGGTTTTGGAAGGGATTTGAGGGGGTTTGGTGAGGGCTCAAAAAACATTTTCTATTCAAAAATGTGTCAATACCAAATTGACGTACTGAAATATTTATTATTAACCTCAACTGTTTATAATATCACGGTATTTTTAATAAATTACTGGTGTTTATAAGGTTGTGCCAAAACTATCCTACGTACACAAAAATTGAATATAACCTTTTTTAAATAGCGTTACTTTAGCTTTAAAATGACGCACAATTGGATAAAAAATGACAAAGATACGAGCGATAACTAAATGTGTCGGTACAAAATTAGATCGGCAATCTTAATGACGTCATCAAGGGATGATCTTAACCCCCAGGAGAGTGTCTCCTGGTGATTTTTTTTAACCCTAATATGTGTACCAGCTTCATGCAAAATTTAGTGCTGGTATCCAGAACTGAAATATTTTATTAACATTATTTACAAAAAAACTGCGAAGTATCCTATATAATGTGCAACAATGATATAAAAAGGGCAGTAAATTGACGAAGAGTATAGTGGTTAGCTTGTTAAAAAATACATTTTCCATCCTACGGAACTTCCTCATTATTGATACAGTAGTTAAACTTTGTACATCGTTGTATCTTGTGTACTTAGCAATACACTATTTACATTTTGCTATGAATCAAACTTTACAACGAATGTATGCATAGTTCCAGCGTACACGCTATATAAGTTTTTAAGTCCACTCAATATCATAAAGCTGGTAGGAAACTAGATACACACATACACGCTCACACGATTCCTCTTCCGATAGCTTTGTGTGTTATGAAATAGAGTGGAAGAAAAATTCAATGCTATTGAAATTACTACACAAAAGACATAATTTACATATGAATCTGTGAAAATATAGAATGATCTTTTCGCTTTATTTCGATGTTCAACTAATTATATGCTAATGTAATCCCTCATAAAACGAAAAGCGCCCACCCGCAAGTTATTTTATCCAGAAAATGCTATGCGTATAACATTAGTTCATTGATAAAAGAGTTGCCTTCATCCTTTGTCTTTATTTTCTCTTAAATAATAATAACAAACTAACCATTATACTCTTCGCCGAATTACTGTTCTTTTTATATAATTGTTGCACATTCTATAGAATACTCTTCGCAGTTTTTTTGTTGACAAAAAAATATTTGCGAGCAGTATAATTAGTTAGTTTGTATTAGCACAGTATATAAATATACAGTAGACTCACTCTCTAGTCTATGTAGAAAAAATGGGATTTGGTTCCGTTTTTTATGCTCTGGACCAGACCAGAGCAGACCGAGTGCTACATGCGCACAGAGGGGAATGGCGCCAATTTTGAAATCGAGTACCGAACTCTCCTATTCGCATGCTGTAACCGAGAACTAACTTGTTTCGTACTGAGTGTGGCCCACGCGTCGATGACAAGAGTGGGGGGCCATGGACAAATATGAGGGGAAGTGATCCAACTTTATATTATTAAACTGTGGTATTAGCAAGTGACCGCCTTGTCTAACTGCAAGTTGATTGAAAGCCACCAAAGCTTGGTCCATAATCTTATCACAATTGTGTGACAAATTTATTACCGTCCAGAGTTCACTTCAATCCTATATTTTGTTCTTAAGATATCGTGCTTACAAGAAACGTGACGGACGGACGGGATGACGGACGGAGGGAAGGACGGACGGACGGAGATACAGACAGACGGATAGACGGACGGACATTTTGAAAGTTGTTCAGAATTTGATCACCAATACAGTGATGAATTTTTTTCCCTACGAGCGATATTATCGGTTTTAGAAATGTGCCGATCGAATGTAATATACTATTCGTCTAGAAATTGCTAAGAGTATATAATTAGGAGATGATGGAGGGGAACAGTATTTGGAATGTAGTTGTTGCAATTGCCAAGCAGGAACCTTGCTATACTTTTGGTTAAAATTATGCAAGATGGTCATTTAAAAAAATAATTAGAAAACGGCGGAAGACAATAATATTTGAAATATAGTTGTCACTATTTTCATAAAGATATACTTTTAGCAAAATATACAGGGTGGTCATTATAAAAAATTATTAATTGAGAAACGACGGAGAAAAATAATAATCAGAACGTAGTTGTCCCCATTGCTACAAAGAATACCTGATAACTTTAAGTTAAGAAATATAAGAAGAGTCTAGCCAACAGACCGTGAGGAGCCCGAATTGCATGATTCCCGCCCCGAGCATGTAATTAAGTACAGTGCAAGAGGGCAAAGTAATACATAAAAAAAATTGTTTGTTCTTTAAATAATATTGGACAGAAAGATCTTACACGTGTACCTATTCATTGCAAATAGAAATTCTTCAGAATTAAATTCTTCAGAGCCGTGTTCGGGTACAATCGTGAGCTCCTCTCGGTCTGATGGCTAGACATTTCTAATAAAACATATAAGGACCTTCCTGTTGACTCAGAAATAGATTTTTTAACAATCGAACGGTTTACAGAACAAGAAGTTTTAAATTCCTTGAAAAAAATCAAGCCTAAATGCACAATGGGGCCTGATAAAATTCCAGCCTTCATACTACATGATTGTGCTAGCGTGCTCACAACTCCTCTTACGTTCTTATTTAATTTAGCCATTAAATCTAATATATTTCCTGATGCACTAAAATGTTCTAAAATAATTCCTGTATATAAAAAAGGCGAAAAAAATAATACTGAGAATTACAGACCTATAACGATTATCAACAATTTCTCAAAAGCGTTCGAAATTCTGTTACATGAACCAACATTTTCTTATGCAAAAAATCGCATTACTAAATACCAGCACGGTTTCTTCAAGGGACGATCTACATCAACTAATCTCTTTTGTATAACTCAATATATATCTAATGCTATCGACACTAACTCACAGGTTGACGTAATTTACACAGACTTTACTAAAGCATTTGACAGACTAGATCACAGTATTTTATGTTATAAATTTCAAAAATTTGGCTGCTCAAGAAATTTATTGTCATTTTTCAAATCATATCTTGAAAACAGACATCACCATGTTGAATACCGTGGACAACGATCTGCGGAATTCGTATCTACCTCCAGTGTACCTCAAGGCTCTGTTTTGGGCCCATTATTCTTCAACACTTTCATCAATGACATTGCAGAGGAATTGGGTGTCAATTGTCTTTTATATGCAGATGATATGAAGTTACACAATAAAATAAATGATGTGAGTGACTGTGTGGTATTACAAAGTGCCCTTGATAAAATTACTGAATGGTGTGATTTAAACAAATTACAGTTGAGTATAAGAAAGTGTAATGTCCTAACTTTTACTAATAAACACCAATATGTAGAATTTAATTACCGTATAGAAGATTCAGTGCTTACACGTCCATCAACATTCCGCGACCTAGGTGTAACATTTGACACCAAACTATCATTTAATTGTCATATAAATACCATCACTAATGAAAGTTTCAGAACGCTGGGATTCATAATACGATGTTCTTGCGATTTTGACGACATTAACACACTGAAACTACTATATCAATCGTTTGTTCGATCCAAATTGGAATATTCGTCAATTATTTGGTCGCCCCATTATAACACACATATACAGAGCATAGAGAGAACTCAGAGGCGTTTTTTAAAGACTTTGAGTCATAAGGAAGATGGTGTCTATCCTGCTATTGGCTTTCCTCAGACTGAACTGTTAAATAGATTCTCACTCTCGAGTCTGGAGTCTCGTAGAACTATTTCACAGCAAATTTTCCTTTTTAAAATAATACATAATATAACTGATTGCAGCGCTATCTTAATCTTACTAAATTTTCGAACTCCTAGACCTGGCTCTACGCATAATTCATTGTTCTATTTACCAACTCCCCGAACCAACGTCCAGAAATTTTAGCCGCTATACAAAATGTGTGAAAATTATAATAAACTACAAGATCAGTTTGATATATTCCACTGCAATGTAGCTGCGATAAAAAGATTAGCTGCCTAATTTAAATTTTTTTTGTTTTGTTTTATCTTTGCTTTTATTTGTTTACTTTGTAATCTACACTTATACGTTATATGTTTGTAAATACTTATTATTTCCTACCCTGTAATTGGAATTTTCTGTTGGGTAGTGTATTGTTAAATAAATAAATAAATAAATAAATAAATAAATAAATAAATATAAGGTGCCCACCTGACAGAAAAAAATACTAGGAATGTTTTGCGTAAATTCCTTTACGAATTTCCACCTTAGCTGAATTATTTCTTAGGATGACCATCCTGGGTATTTTTCATTAAAAGTATAATCGATGTCTCCCTTGACAAGTATGTTAACTATACAGGGTGTAACATAATGGAATGTCATAAATGAAGGAGCGTATTCCTCGTACAAATTTAAGAATATTTTGTCATATAAACAATTGCCATTAGAGCCTTCATTTACAAGATACAGGGCGTTGTAGTTTTCAAAAATACAAATATTTCCCTATATATCTTTTGAACAAATGTAGAGATTTACCTGAAATTTTGTGTGTAGAATACATGATTAGTATTGTATTTAAATTTAAAAAATGAAGCCTCAGCTTTAACCAGTGCCAAATGTAAGAAAAACAAACTCATCAGAAATTTTAATTTTTAATTTAAACAAAATTTTGCAAAAATAAACGAAACAACAAATTAATGCAATAATTTTAAAACTGTTAAATATGTGCAAAAGTGTCAAGAGAACATTGTTTTTCAAAATTGAATTTGAAATCCAGAAAAAGCGCAAAAGAAAAATTTGGCTCAGTGGCGTGCCATAACTTCATGAAAAAAGGTTCCCTAGATACTTCAAATCTACATCACTGGTTAAAGCCGGGGCTTCCTTTAAATTTAAATTAAAATACAATATTAATCATGTATTCTACACAAAATTTCAGGTAAATATCTACATTTGTTCAAAAGATATATAGGGAAATAATTGTATTTTTGAAAACTACAACGCACTGTATCTTGTAAACGAAGGCTCTAATGACAATTGTTTATATGATAAAATATTCTTAAATTTTTACGGGAAACACGCTCCTTCATTTATGACATTCCATTATGTTACACCCTGTATACCAAATATTATTCATCTGTAACATTTTTATTTATTCTTTTTAACCGGTTCACCGTGTATATATTTCAGTGAAAGTATACACTGTTCTTCGTTGGCAGTAGCGTCAACTACCTACCAAATTTTAATATTCCCCGTCCAATAATTTCTAACGTAAAATAGAATAGAAACAGGACTTACATGTGATCTCGTCTACGGGTATCCATTTAAATACTAATGGTGTGTTATATTGTGAAAAGTTTTATTATTAAAAACTGTATTTATGCGTTGATTTATTCGTTGTTTGATAATACTAAAAAGAACTATTCATAAACTAATGACGAAAATCTTTTCCCATATGCTTTATTTCAAATCAGGTTCTTATTTTTTTACCTTATATTTAGAGATACAATAAAGGAAAATGTTACAAACCACTAAGCACTTTTAATGCAGTAGTTATATACACGAAAGAAATATATTAGCAGGCCATTACTTAAAAGAACGACTGACATATTTCTTTTCTCCCTGAAAATGTACACGAAAACGATTTATAACGTACAAAAGGTATTAGCGAAATGAATACAATACGTTATCTCTTTTAATTTATTCTGTTATTACAGACATTATGTTATATATAATTTACAATAATTTACTGTTAAATATTATTATACAAAATTAGTCTTAAAATGTCAAGAAATGGATATACGCAAATAAATTGAAACATATCAGTTTATACATTATAAATGTACTTAAACAAAAAATCATATAACAGCCTGATAAATTGATTAATTTCTAAGCCTGCTTAATTTCAATTTCAATTCGAGAAAACTTTATAAAAAGTTAAACCTAACAATAAGGTTTATCTGACTCAAGAAATACATTAGTAAGTTTTTTAAATTATCTTTTTTAAATCATGATCTATTAGCAACACGCGACAATCTCCAACATTGTGTTTGAAACCATTTACCTACGTACCTACAAACTATATTACTTTATTAGTAAGCTATGGCAATGTGTCAAAGCCGCAGTCAAAGCGTAATTTTGTTATTGATTTGAATCGTCAAAATTAATGCAATTTAAGCGTCAACGCTATTTGCAATAATTTTCCATATTACTCAAAAAGAGTAATATAATTAAATAAATGGATACTGACAGTGAAAAGGAGATTTCCTTGACACCACCAGAGGGAAGGAAAGCTGCAGAAATCGCCTAATTAAACTTGTTGCGCGAAAAATCGAAAACATTAAATTTGATGGCATATGAATCTTTCTTTAATTGGAAAAATGAAATGAAAATGAATTAAATAAATATTCAATATTATTTAATATTCGTGGACAAAGTATAGTATTCCACTCGCATATAATGGCTACAATTCACAGCGGTGATTTACGACACTCGCCTGCGGTTCGTGTCTTAAACTTCACCCTCGCGAATAATAGCCATCATTTGTTGTTCGTTAAAAAATTTATTGTTATTTTGTTAACCTCATTAATAATGGAGTAGGGGGAGTAGTTCCAGATCTCATTAAAATACATACTGTTGCCAAATGCCAAATATCAACTCAATATCTTAAACCGTTCCATAGTAATCATGCGCACAAGAAAATTACAAACTTAACCGACAGACAGACAGACTGATCGACCGACCGACAGACAAAAATTCTCTTTTGCTCAAATTTAATGGAGTGGGAGTAATAATAACACCAGGAGATAGATTCTCTTGTTCTGTATTTAAAAAAAGATTATTGAATATGTCAAGAAACAAGCTAACCTTTATTCTTCGCCGATTTACTGCACTTTTTATATAGCTGTTGCACATTCTATCGGATACTCTCCGGAGTTTTTTTTTTGTAAATAATATTAGTTTTAGACATTTTCAGTTTAATTACACAACATTTTTAAAAAATGTTTCACTTAGAAAATAAATAACTTTTCATTTATTGATAGATTTTGTTTAAAACCAATAGGTTTCCTCCTCTAACAGTAACTTACTGTCAAAATTTCAATACAATCTGATTTTTCGTTCTTATGTTATCGTGCTTATAAGAAACGTGACAGACAGACAGACGAACGGACGGACATTATGAAGGTTATTCGGAATTCGATCACCAACACAGTGATATGAAAAGTATTTCTCTACGTGCAATATTATAGGTGATTCGCCTGTGCGAACGGCAGCTAGTGTCTTGGAGGAGAGCATAGGGGCGTGGATTAGGAGTGGACGCCACTGAGCTGAGAATAAAATGTGATTATACAATCTTGCTAGCCAAGGAACAGAATTAAATTTCTAGATATCGAGCAGTGGAATTCTTAAAAACTTGATAGTTTTATATAAATTTACAATTTACTATAAAATCTCAAAATTTAGGCAAATATCAGGTGCACTAGTTCAAATAACAAAAACATGTAGACATTAAAGACTTATTACGACACAAATGAGACGTACAACAACAAAAAATATAAATAGCAGATGTTACCTAAACGTGTTTTATACGCATTAAAGAAATTTAATAAAACTTCACTGAAAATCTAACTTTACTGTCTGACTGAGTTTCTCTTGAACTACGACTTATCTAATACGCAACTAGGGGTTCTAACTTACAACAGCGAATTAAAGATATACTATGAATTAAATTTACAGCTCATCACTAAATTATTAGGTAATAAACGAGATTTCATGAACTGACAACTGTAATGTTCGCTGTTTACACTTAGATGGCAATGAATGTTCTAAAATAAGTATATTCTATTAAAAATATTTCATAGTAGAAGGTAGTATCACATGGTACCATACGTTGCCTTCACAGTAAGAATCTTAAGTATTCCAATAGGTGTGTTGGTTTTAGAAATGTACAAAGGTGTTTGTATTATTGAATTTTGATGAAACTTGGTAACAAGTCGTTTTACAAAGAAAATTAATCTCAATGAAAATCTGTCAAAGAATAAGAAAGTTAAATGAATATTCCACATTTAAGCGACACCTTGTAAAGAAGAATAGGAATATTTTTAAAATGATGTTTTCTTTTACGGTCATAAAGTCATTATTATTATTATTTTTAATATTTATTTTACTAGTAACGGCACACACAGACACTATAAAACACCCGTCATTTATGAGCTTTCAGCACTTAATATACAAACATTCGCATTTCGTTTTACACGTACCAGTTAAAAGTTTCGAAATTTATAAATGGTTCGAAACATGTTAATGGAGTGAATTAATCATTTACATGGCTATTAAGCTGTCAATTTTAAATAATTAGTAAATCAATATACCAAATGATAAAATAGGGGTTGCAGACATTAAAAATTTTAGCATCATTTTAAACACTGTCAATTAACAGAGACTATAGAATGCCTTGCTGTGCTTTAAAAATAGCCGAGTAACGTGTATCGCTTTTTATGATTTCTTCTATACTTATGAACTTGACATAGCAGGTATAATAAAAGTAAATATTGTGGGAGAATTCAAGAAGTCGCGTGCTCATAAAACTATTTGTTTTTAACCAACCTCAGAAATTTGAAGAAAAGAGAATGTTCTCTTTTGTGTATGTGCTCTTTTATCAGGGCCGTGCCGTGCCATGATGCGGAGAGGCGCTCGCATCGGGTGGCACCATCAGGGGGCGGCATTTCAAGCAGTGAATTACAATTTTTACAATACTGAGAAATCTGAAAACACCTTTCAGATTCTCTTGCTGGGATCAGTTCAGAAGACACTACCGGTTATGAAAATCCATGTTACGAAACAGTAACCTGGTTTGATATTGATTAAAACAATTTTGTTTATAATAAAAGAATATATTATGTTTTCTTTATTGAAACAAATGTTTTTCATATTTTCTGACCGATTTCCAACAAAAATGTTCGATAACTTTTCTTCGTAAAGTTGATATTTTCAATTAGTGTAGGCAAATAAGACAAAAATTTGGCCGAACCCGGACATTTGAAATAACAATCTAAAAATTGGTAAAAATGTTACCGATAATGTCTTAATTGAAATTCCAAAATTTCCAAAAAATCTATCTTGGGGAAAATCCGCTATCTGGGAGATACTGGCCCCATATTGGAATATTCGAATTTTAAGCATAGCGAGTCAACCGAGCGTCCGATTTTATTTATTTGTATTCCAAATTGTTTATAATCTCTATTATACTTGACAACATTAATAGGTTTGGAGATAATAGTAATTGTAATGCTTAGTTAAAATTTAATATCAGGACAATAAACAAGGCGCGACGATGAGAAAGTGTTAAATTACCCGCACTAAGTGACATGCATTGTGTGGGGATAAACTCGCATGTAATTATCCCCGCTGTCGCTCTGTGAGTCGACGACAGTTTGATTACGTCGTTTGCGGTTGTATGTTGTCCGAGGAGCGAGAAGTGCATCTGGAAGGAGCACTGCGAAGTTGTGGATGCAATACTTTGAGATGGTTGGCAGCATGCGTCTGTTTGTAAGAGCTGAACGTTCTATAGATTGGGCTCTTCACTTGCTCTGTGTCCAAAGAATGATTCCGTTTTTCCACTTTGCGGGACATCTTGACTATGCAAAATGTGCTCACATGTACCTACAACAAATGCAGAAGCTCGAGGATGTTATGACTCCATTGGAATTCCGTCAATTTGTCAAAGAAGGCTGCTTTACTGTCAGGAGAACTGAAAAGTTCTGGTCAGGCATTTGGACCGATATGACAATAGAGCAAGTGTTGATGAGAAATATGAAGACGGCGGGTGGGTTCACACGTGGACGTGGATTAACAAATAACTTCATTGGTCGATGGGTTTGTGCCATGCCTTCATCTATAAATGTAATAGATGCTACTGAAATGTTTTGTGGAGTCTCTGCCGAAACCTCCAACCAGCATGTGAAGCTATGAGGGTCACGGCAAGTGAGAGACAAGGCAGACGTTAGCAAGATGGTAAACTGGCTCCAGTCACATCATCCTTTTAACGACTCAACGAACCTTCTAGTGTCTTTGTCTGCCGGTGTAGTAGCCGACGATACAGTTAACTGTGATGAAGCCCTCTTCCGCAGTTTGCAAGCAATGAAATCAATCATAGTTCAAAAATTTAGTAACGTCCACTTAAAACGAAGCAACAAAGTCACGACCTTTGCCACAGCGTCTAGAACGGCCACGATCAAAGACACTGTCGTCGAAATCAACTCCAATAAATTTTTTCACCGATTGCTGTGTGTAGTGCGTGACGATAATGACCTCAAGGAGTACTTGAGATATGAACTTGCAGCAAAACCTCCACCGCTGTTTGACGGGACGTTGATGCGGAAAGGCACTAAGTCTGGATTGATAGACGTTTCAGAAGAAATAGCGCCGCCTAAGAACAACTTTTCAGTGAACGTAGAGTTTGCAGTCGATGGTGGGTTCCTTTTGCACCGAGTTGAGTGGGCGTGTCCAGCAAACTTCAGCCAAATCTGCCTCCAGTATGTGAAGTACGTGAAAAATCACTTCGGGTAAATGCTACCGTGGTTTTCGATGATTACGAATCTCCAGGCACCAAGGATGAAGAACACACCAAAAGAAACGCCAGGGGAGCATCGACAGAGGTTTTAGTCGACGATGCTTTGCCCTCAACATCACAACAAGGAGCGTTTTTGGCAAATGTAAAAAACGAGGTTCGTTTCGTAGCTTTGCTATCAAGACACCTCATGGAAAATGGTATCAAGATCATTCAAGCCCCCGGTATTGCGGATACCGTCATAGTGAAAAATGCTGTGAAAGCAACTAAGAGTGGTGCGGTGTCAGTGATAGTAGAGGAGGACACCGATCTGCTAGTCCTGTTGGCAGCTACATCCAGTCCTGGAATCAGCGTCCACATGGTGATGCCGGGAAGTGAAGTGCTAATCGCGGCTCTTGAAGATCTCCGTAACTATCTTTTGTTTTTCCATGCAGCAACTGGATGTGATACCACTTCTGCTCCGTTTAGAAAAGGCAAAAAAGTTCTTTTAAGAAGTTCAAGCAAGGCGCTTCTTTAAGGGAGATAGTATCCGTCTTTAACGTATCGAATGCTATGCACCAGGACATTGCGGTTGCAGGCGAACGTTTTCTTCTTGCATTGCACGGCTGTGAAGATGAAGGCAACTTAAACAACGTCAGAGATCGGCTCTACCAGAGGACAGTTGTCAAACAGTCAGTCACAACAACGTTTGACATAGCTACACTTCCGCCTACATTTGCAGCGGCCAAACAACATACCGAGTTTACCACCAGGAAAGGAACAGATTGTCTATCATTTGGTTACCACCGGGGACTTAGAACTAATATGCCTTATAAATTTTAGGTTCAAGTATGGAAGGGGAATCGCCTGCCGGAGGCAGAATGGGGATGGATGGGGCATGCAGGTCAGCTAAAACCCATTCCAACTACAGAAGAACCAGCACCGGAACGGGTACTCGACATCATATCCTGCAATTGTAAATCTCGGTGCGACAAGAGATGCGGTTGCAGAAGAAGCGGTTTAAATTGTACAAGTATGTGCAGCTACTGTGCAGGCCATGACTGTACAAATCGTATGGACTACGCTGACTTGGATATCGATGACGACGTTGAATCTTTGGCCGATGTGCTGTTATAGAAACGGTAAATAGCTGCAAATTTGAAGAACACTTTATTTTATTAAATTGACGCTTACGCTAATGCAGGTTATAATTTTTCAGATCCTGCATTACCCATCGTTTAAGATTTTTGCCAGTCAATGAACAGTCAGTCGAGTTCCATTGACACCACGAAACAAGCTATCTAACTTTTGTCCTTAATAATGTAGTTTTATTTTTGCCTTATGACTGTATTTCATGCCTTATGTTTTTATTTATAGCATTTAAATAAATATGATTCTCTTTCGAGCACCAAAATTGTTCTATATTTATTAATTTTAATAGTTTGGAAGATACCGTAGCCTAAATGAAGTAATTTGACGCAAAAACGAATATAATCTGATGATAGATTCAGTCCCTATGCTTAAAACTCGACAACTCCAAGATTACGGCGATTTTTTCAAAATGGCGGATTTTCCCCAAGATGGGTTTTTGGGAATTGTGGGACATCAATCCGAACATCACCAATATTTACCTTGTTATTTCAAATGTCCGGGTCAATATCTAATTATCCTGCACTAAATGTTATTATATTTTTAAAAGTGGATTATTTACTATTTTTTGCTTATAGTAATGAAACATATTTGTAGGATTTTGCAAACAGCGGAAAGAAACTATCTATGAGAACTAAAAGAACTTTATGTAAAAGTATTAATGAAATCTGCCTTCTTTCGATAACCTGACTTCTGGTTATGCTAACAAGTTAAAATCCTAAAATAACTCTGTCCAATTTTTTATTTGACATTCTCATTATTACACTAGCATCCAACATAGTTCCCTACGGCTATGCACATTAAACTAGTATCTACATGACCCACTACGGTATGAAGATTCAGTTAAAAATGAGAACAAAGGCCTAAAATGAATTTATTTACCTACTTCTTCTGTAATCCCCACTCCAGGCGTTACAGATTTGGTGACGCTGCCAAACGGGTTTACCCTCGCTATAGACGTTTCACTTCAATAATAATAATAATTTAACACATCTTTATTATTAGCAAAGCAATCATCAAATTTTTGTACATCCCTTGTTTACACCTGAACGAAATCAACAGCTCGCGTTAGGTTTCTATAAATACGTTGCATACCATTTTTTTTACCATTTAACGTTTTCATTTTCTTTGGCTATTATACATTTCAAACGTATAACTAAGGTAATAAAAAGTAGTATATTATAATATAATATATAGTATTCTTTGTATTTAATTTACGAATGCAAAACAATACACAGTGTCGCTGCTATGACTGGGGACCTTGCCAAGCTTGTTTAATTCTATCAGCTACAAAAACACACTTGTTGAGATCTAAATGTATTATATTTAAATTATTTTCCTAAGACGTTTACCTAATAGTAAGTTAAAGAGAAAATATAAATGGATCAGAGAGTAGCGTTTCAGATTTACAAGAAAAAATGAACAAAACCTGCTATAGATTATGGGTCGGGTTGTTTAAAATTGGAGCAATATTTTTATTGCTGTTTATGTTTGCAATTTAAGTTTTGGGATATCTATAAAATATCAGCGGGTTAGGGGTCCTGGAAGGGGGGAGGGGAGAAAAGGGTTGGGGGTTTTGTGGTTTATTTGTCAAATGAGTTATGTGTAATACGTCATTGTCACCGTCTATCGTAATAGACGGGTAGTCTTTGGTGAATAAGTTTGTGGGTATGTCTAGGGGCTTCGTGTGATCTAACTCGTGTTATGTCCGTTGTCATTTGCGATAGCTGAATTTTTATGCTGAAAAAACTTTGGGCAGTTTCGTCTATAAAGTCTCTGATCGTCATCAGATTGGTGGTCCAGCTATCGGAGTGTATCTGCCAGCGTTAGTTAATAGTCTAATAAGCTCACTCTGCGTGGTTTGGAGTCTTTTGCACTGTGTGGCGGAGATTACATTCCACGCCGCACAGGCATAAGTCATTATAGGACAAAAATGACCTTGTATAGAGTAAGCTTATTATTTTTCGATAGTTTGCTGCGCCTGTTAATACGTGGGTAAAATCTGTTTAGTGTTGAGTAAGTTCTGTTTAAAGTTTGCGTAATATGAGGAGCAAAACTCTTTTATCCAGGATTACCCCTAGGTATTTGACTGAATCTCGCTCCTCAATTGTCTGTCCGTCTATCTATAATTCTTTAAATGTTTTGATGTTAGTGAACTTCCTGTTGAACGTAATTGTCTGTGTCTTGTTATTGTTAATTTTTATCTTCCATTTTTGGAAGAATTGGATGAGTTTTGCAAGATACCGCCCTTTCTACGTCACAGTTTGAGCGTAAAACGACTGACTATATAATGCGGTATCATATGCATAGAGTAGGGATGGGTGGCGATTTCTGAGGTGTATAAATTATGCAATAGTGGGAAAAGGATTGCCCCCCTGTGGAACACCCGCTGATAGTAGTTTTTGTGTAGGAAGTGTATCGTTTACTCTCACAGTGATGTGGCGGGTCCTAATGAAGCTATTGATTAGTGGTATTATATAATTGGGCAGTTTACAATTTTTTTCTAATTTATACAACAGCCTATTGTGTCAGAATGTGTCGTAGGCTTTTTCTACATCCAGAAGCAATAAGACAGTACACTGCTCAAGTTGTACTAGTGGTATGTGTCCTGTACCACCCTGCATTACAAGTCCCTTATAAGCTCTTAGTTCATTCTTAATATTGACGGTAACATAGCCGTAGGTTAAATGATATTTATTTACATCATGCCTATCCATTAATAGAGAGTAGTAGCACAATATTTTCGTTATTCAAAAGTGATTCTAAAAATTGTTTGTCGACGTTCATGACACCGCTAGTATTATGAACTATTCTTTGTCGGTCTTTTCAATGATTTTCAAACGGACTTTAGATGAACTGTACTATCTTATTCAACATTGGCCAATAAAAGTTATTTTCAGAACAAAATAGGTATTGTATGCCAGACCTTGTATAATTGAAAATAAAGTAACATGCCTTCTTTAAAAACCCCGCAGATCACATTGCCTTGTTAAAAATTGAGTAAAAAAAATATTTAGCATAATAAACTAATTTGCGAGTCGTAATTTGGAATTCTAGTTTATTTAAATTTATACGAGACACCTCGGTTACTGCAGTGTGGAAATTCGCGAAGTTAATTTCAATTCTCAGGTATGAATATTCCATATGCATTTCAAAATAAAATCAATTTTTTCTAAAGTTGGAAATGAAATAGTTTTACTGACATATGAATTTGGGCTCTAGCTTATTGAAAAATAGCTAGTATTATTATATTAAGTTGACTGATTTAATTATTATATACGATATACGTACATACAACGGATTGAGATCGAAAGAGGGAAAACTGTTTTATTTGTAAATTTACGAAGAAAAATCATTGTTTATAAAAATGCCTCCTTGTTATGAGAAGACAGAAACAAGTTATATACAGGGTGCCAAATATTTGCAAAAATGAGAAAAGCTACAATTCATTCACTTTATTTGTATTCATTTACGAATATTTTGAAAAATGGAAGTAAAAGAAAATATTATGAACTAATATTTATAGACATTTTTTTAATAATATTTTCCATTCCCACCACCACCCCACTCGATAATGAAAGGGGTTGAAATTTGGTCCACGCATGTATTAAACGAGATCTGGAACTACATTATATTTTCAGCTTACTTTATTGGTGGGTAAATAGAGGTAAATAATGAAAGTAAATAACTAAAGCAAACTTCATAAATAAAACTGAGATTTAATGTATGTACGAGAAGAAAAGTTCTCAAAAATAATGTTTGGCATCAGCCCATTCTCGTTGTCTAGTTCTGCAAAAACAAAATTATTTATAATTTCAATATTATACGAATTTTGATAAGACTCTCTTCCAAAAAATAAAGATCATTCATTTTATGAGTGATTCTCCAAAAGACTACTTTTTAAAAGGTTCAATTCTAGAAATTAATAACAATAAAAAAAAACTTATAAAATTTTATTAAAATATTTATCTAAACAGAAATTGTACTTATGGAACGCATTTTGTTTTCTACATTATTGGATTTAACACAGATTTTAAAATCAAATGCATGCAGAGGAATGATTTACGAACAGAGAAATGACATTTCCTTAAATTTTCGTGGAAATAAAAACTAAACACAAAACTGTAAAAAGCATACTCATATATATTCAGGCCTGTGCAAAAATATCAATTACACTTTTAAATTTGTAATAAATTTAGCATCCTTGAACTAAAAATGAAGGAGGCTGCAAAATTGATATTATTTGCTCATACAACATATATGAAAGATCATTTTCATTAGCTTTGAAAGTTTAGGAATTGTGAAATTCGCACACTTTCAAATAAATCACAGTGATCACTTATCTTTGGAATCACTGAATTGCTCATATTCTTTTAGTTCTTTTTGGTCCGAATAGTTTAATTTGCCCAATAAGTATTGAGAGTCCTCAGCTCCAGAAGAAATTAATAATTGAAAATGTAAAATTCCTGGGCCATAATTGTTCATTGTAACTTCATGCACTTTCATAGTTCCAACAAAAGGCATTATGTTTTCATTTTCAATCACAAGCTCGATATTTTCAATATCTGATTTGTTCATAGCGAAGTATGTGTCAATCTGGAGCTCAATTTCCATGCCCAGCCTCCTGATATTTAAAAGAGAATGCCTGAATTTGTTGAAACAATTTGTGAAGTTTATTTGCTAAGAAGCAAAACATGTTTAATCTGCATGGCCGTAGGGGACGGTGTGGATGCTAGTTGTTGAATGAGAATTTTCAAATAAGAAATTATACAAATTAATTTTAGGATTTTAATTTGCTAGCATAACCAGAATTCAGGTTATCGAAAGAATGCAAAGACTTCATTACTAGTTTTACACATAGCTTTTCTTTTAGTTCCCATAGATAGTTATTTTCTCTGCTGTTTGCAAAATCCTCTAAAGAGTATGTTTCAAGTAAAACATGGTCTTTGCTGCACTGTCATTTACGAGAAAAAGAGTATCTGCACAAAAACTGTCGGAAATACAATGCAAGATTGGGCTAAGGTGAGCCCAAATTGCAGATGCATTGTGCTGAAGATATTGGGACAATGTACAAAAGGACTTTGATTTCACTTTTCTACAGATTTGAAATAAATGACCATTATATGGAGTGAAATCTGTTGCCTTGAGCCACCAAAGTGAAATTCCTGGATTTCTTCGGCATATTTCAAACAACAATTTTCACTGAAGTCATGTAGTGCATCACTTCATTATCATTAAGGGCTGCTTTTTTTGAGAATAATGCATAATACTGATGTGGGGTTCTACTTTTATGTTGGAAAAATTTTGTAATAGTTTTTTCATATTGAAAAATAATAGCTTTTATGGTTTTCACAATGTATAGGTTTGATTGATTCAGAATGTCGAAATTAAGTGTGTTCCTCTCAAATTAAAATAGGTATATAACCTCACTTTCCTATAATGTATCAAGTGAGCTGATTTATTTCACAAACAAAATCTCAAGCAGCATTCATAACAATATACATTTAAATAGTACTTACCAGGGGACTGATTGCTGTTGTGTGACACTGTGTAATTTATTATGTATTTATTTATAACACAAAAACACTGCAATATTTTGAATAACTGTTTACTGCATGGAAACTTATATAGAATGCTTTGTTTTCTGTGTCGATATTTGCTAGTCCTAGTGTCGTCTCGTGGCAAAAAATCAGATTATGATTTTAGGCATAGGACTGATGTTAAATGTGGTAACAAAATTTAAAAAGTCATAAATGGAAAGTATTTATTAATTTCATATGCACGAATTCATTCTTCAACATTTCTCCTAAACTATGATATTAACATTTTTATATAATACTTTCAAAAACAAAAACTTTCATGATAAGTGTGCACGTAACTTAAGGTGGTAACAGCCAGAGAACACGACTTTTTCCAAATTAAATAGAAAAAAATATGAATTATATATTTTTTGCTGTGTTTGCATGAAATAGTTTAAAACTAATTTGCTTCGTGAACGTTGAGACCGTGATAATGTCAAAAAGTAATATTTGTGGAGAATTACCCTTATGATACATTGTACCACAGCTTTGCAATTTTTTTTCTATTAGTAATTAGCTGAAAAACGATGGTAAGCATTATTGACAGTTAATTTTTTCTAAAAGAGATCGCTTTCTGCTTTGTATTTTACACATTCAAAAAATATATGATCTAAATCTGCAGTGACATTAAATGTATCACATAGGTCTGAATCTACTCTCCTATTTTCTTGAGATGCGCCGGGTAGCACCCGTGGCCGGACTTTAATCTACTGAGTGTTGTTATGTCTTTTCTAGAATACATAAAATATTTATACCAATATCTAGTTGAAATGTCTGGTTGAATTGTTACATAGCGAGTAGGATTTGTTATACCATATTCTGTCCATAATGCTGACTATACTTTTTACTTTTAAGTTCGATAATGCTTATACACTCTTAGATGTGTAGTCCGTTGTTCAAAATTTTTCCTTCATTAATACTTCTTTTTGCTATAATGTCTACCTCTTCATTGTGTTTTAAACCTGTATGTGCCTTATAACCCAAACAAATTTTACTAACTTCCCTCGCTCTTTTAAGTTCTTTACTAAAATTTTAATTTTAGCAATAGAAGGGTAAATATTGTAAGTGAAGACTTGACTATTCTCGATAATTTGGAGGACAGAAAGTGAATCCGATAGAATCGTAGATTGTTGATGTTGACAATTTGAGGATTGCCATAGCCTCGGCATTATAAATAGCAGTATTTTTGTCTAATTTTAATAATCTTTGTATGCCTAAAGTAGGTACAATATTTGCACAGCCATTAATAAACCCCTGTGTTCCTCATCCAACAAGGGGTACTTTATACCCTCCTGAAGGCTTGGTGCCGGAACGACGTTTACTCTCTACCACATTTTCTTTGCATTCTCAAAAGCTTGTAAGCTAGAAGCTCTTATGACGAAGTTCTATGTCCAGCAGGATATAGAATGGGTGCAGAGGGTGTATCAATCACTTCTGGAGAATTGATACCCCCTCGCTGAAGTCTCTGAGATTAAACAAGAAGAGTACGAGAGATAAAAAGTCCCCATTCATACTTCATTAATTAATGATACTTATATTTATAAATTTATTTTATTGAAGCGGTTTCTGCTTCTGCGCGAAAATTTACGAATTTATTTGTCCTCAGATTTGTATTCAGCGTCGAAAAATACAAAGGAAAACCATAGTCAGTCATCCGGATCAAAAACTTTTTTTTGTGGGGTTGTGATATCGATTTTTTAAATTAAAACTCCTTGAGTTTTTAAACAATTATCTTAAATAAAGTTTAAAAAAAGAAAAAAATAAAGGCACTTTGCTAAATAAGAGTTTTGCATTATTTATACCCTAAATATTTATCACAAAACTGGATTCTGCTCATGGCTTCCCAGGATAAGCAAAACTTGATATAAACTAATAGTTTCTCGTATATTCAACAATAAGAAAGTTTAGTTTAGTTCTTTATGAGAGTGGTACCCCATCCACGAACACATTGTATATGTTCAAAATAAAATTTTGTTTGATTTGATATGAATACAACAAACCGGCGAAGAGTATATGTTTACATCTAGTTTTTCTTTCTAACGCATGTTTGTTAATAAATAATTGTATTAATTACGAATATTCCCTCGTCACTCTAAGGATACTATAAACTACAACAGAGCATAAACCTATTCTAATAATTCGTTCTTGAATCACAGACCTGTCTAAAAAATTATGCTTAAAAACTAATTTCGGACAAATCAAACTGGAGGGGCAAGCACTGAGCTTGAGCTTTATATTCCTGCCAAATTGCAGTATACGCTGATGCCTCGTGACGCTCGCATCGCGACGCCCGTTCTATTTAACCAGTAACCGCGTCATACATCGACGTGTTTTCAGGTATAATTTTACGAACCGAAGTGCAGTGATTGATATTGATATCGGTCAGTGATTTTTATTTGGTTAGTGAATTTGTGTTTTAAATCCTATTTGCTTGGACACATATGGGGATATAAACTTAGTTTGGAGGAAAATTTCTTTAATTAAAATTAAGGTAAGACAGTAAGTTAATAAAAAAACAAGCGAAGACACCGTCATATAACTTTCGAGAATTAGTAACTTTTTGGTGCTTTGTTTATTTTTTCCTAGAACAGCGTTTTATTAATAATTGTGTGTAGGTATAGGTTAAAAATCTATAATGTTATATTTTTATAAAAATCAATAGCGATATTGCGGACAAATAATATGTTCTATATACTATAATATAATATAAAAACATAAAATAGTACACAAACTAACATACGTACCAACATATTTACCAAGATGTTTATATACTATTTGAACGAATTAGTTTTATTAGATTATTATTTTTGTGATAAAAATACAGTTTTTTAATTACTTTAATTAAACTACGGTTACATGCGATATTACTAAGAACATACTCTGAAAAACAAAAATAAAAATACTCGGTAATATTAAAATATGTTATAAACACGTGATGACATGGTGTCTAGTTAAAGTATTTTATAACTTTAGGTCACATTTATAAAAGTATTAATTTGTATATTTATATTATATTTTCAGTTATCATATGATTCATGAAATTTTGACATTTTGTTATAAACCTGTATCTATGAGTATGCTTACAGCGTTCATAGATCGTGGAAAGAAACAATCGACATTATGTATAAACTTTAATTTATTGTGTACTTTCGCTACGAGGCAAACTAAATATAGATTTAATTTGATAGTTCATAGTTCACGAACTGGGAGTGAAGAAAATGGATTTTTCTCTTAAGTAAGGACTATTTCATTTATGCAAATATGTTTATTTACTAATTAATTAATTTTTTGGTATAATTGCCATAAATCTGAAGACAAATACTATTAACGTGTAGCTGAGTGATTTGGTACTCAGTAGTTTCCAGAGTATAGACATATTAGTACAGTCATCTGGTATCAAAAATACCCAAACTTCGAACTAATTCTATAGCGACTTGGACATTCTGTTTCCTTGCGGATTTTTAATTTTTAGGATATCAACTTCAAATATTAAAAAGTCGATGTGCTTTTACCCCTAAAGGGGTGAAAACTGCCCCCGAATTTCAAAATTTAATACTGACTCACGTATTAAGAATCACTTATTGAAGAAATTCATGCATGAGAGATCGACGATTACGAATGTGAAGTGAAAATTTTTAAATTCGCGATTGCACCCCTAATATGGCTGATATAATAGGGGTGCAACGGGAAAATTAGCTATATTTTGTTTGTCTTGAGCAAATAGAACTTTCTCTGCAAGTATTTATATGTTAGGACATCAAACTTATATCCCGATATCCCTAAAGGGTTACCCTCCCTTAGGAGGACAATCCCTAAAGTAAAAAAATCAATAATTAACGAAGAACTGAGAATAAATTAAGATCAGGTAGGTCAAAACAGTACAGAGGTTACTTGTATTAGTATAGGCAAATTAACAATTTAGGGCAACAGTAAGATGCATTCTTTGCACTTCCAAGTTCCGGGAAAATTCAAAAAAATTGGAAAAGCTTTTTGATTTTCGGTTTCTTTGCTCTAGCGGCCAAAATAATGAAAATAGAGAAAGAAGTTCCCAACAAAAGTTGTAGCTCGTCTTTCTCTCTACAAAAAGGTCTTTACAAATTTTTGTCTTACTTAAGCCATTTAGAAGATAAATCGAGTTTTCCACTTATAGTTTTAAGCCGCTTCGAAATTCGCGAAAAATGAGAATTCTCCAGAAGTTTAGTACAACCGGGCTCATCGATCGATAATTCTTACTATTCAGAGCCCTTAAAAAAATGAAAATAACATAAAATGTAGAGAAAAGTCTCAGCTTTAATGTGAAACTAATCACAAAATCCGGCTCCTAAAAAAAAATTAAAACAACACGAAATGTAGAGAAAAGTCTCAACTTTAATGTGGAACTAATCACAAAATTCATAAAAAATTTTATGAAGGAGAGAAAGTGTCAGAAGATGGCTTAGTGAACTTTGTACAGTTGATCCACAGATTTATTCATATCTTTGCCGGGAGTCGTTAGAATGGTAATTGATTTTGCTTATATATTCTTATATAATGATATATTAATCCAATTATGATTTTATTTCAATTACTTTTGTTGGAAAAATATGTCTTGCGATCAAATTAGAGGGTATGTTTCTCATCGATCAATCACCTTCAAATTTTGGAGCTCAGTTCGCTATATCTTAAGTAATAATAATAGCATAGTCTTAATTTTTGGATTATAAGTACAATAAAACATATTCTTTCGAATGACTTTAGAGTTTTTTAAATGAGCGCAGTACTTTTTGAATTTGTCTACATTACTCATACACGTTCAGAAAATGCACAGTATACAGTAAAACATATACAACTTATTTGTTTCTTAAGATTCTTCAATGAAATTTTTACGAAATATAGATTAAAGTACGTGGAATCGAATCCATGCAGTGAAAAAGCGCCCTTTGTTACGGAAGAAATAAGCAGGATGCATAAAACTCAAAGATGTGAATAAATCAACTATAAAGTTTACTAAGCCATCTTCTAACACTTTTTTCTCTGTGAAAAAAATTTGTATGAATTTTGTGATTAGTTCTACATTAAAGCTGAGACTTTTCTCTACATTTTATGTTACTTTCATTTTTTTAGCGGCTCTGAATAGTAATAATTATTATCGATCGATATGTCCAGTCGTGTGAAACTCCTAGAGAATTCTCATTTTCCGCGCATTTCGGAGCGGCTCAAAACCATAAGTGGAAAACTGAATTTATCTCCTAAACGGCTTATGTAAGGCAAACAGATATTTTTTGTAGAGAAAGAGACGAGCTACAAATTTTGTTGAAAACTTTTTCTGTATTTTCATTATTTTAGCCGCTAGAGCAAACAAGCCGAAAATCAAAAAGTTTTTCCAAATTTTTTTGAATTTTCCCGGAACTTGGAAGTGCAAAGAATGCATCATTCCGTTCTACAGGTTATCACATACTTAATTCCCGGAAATGATCCTTTTATTAATTTTTGCGAGGTTTTTACAAAATTTTATCTTCATTGCCTTTATTAATATTCATTTTAAATTCGTCAATTTAAAGATAAGAAAACGTTAAGAGTTAAATTCAAACACCTTTATCTCCTAAGCTATTACTTTGATCAAAATATAAGAAGAGCCAAAATAATTCATTATTTAAAAAAATTTCAAAATACATTAAGTGTAAAATCTTTTTGATAAAGCATCCATCACGCCAAAAAAATTTGAGCGTACACATAATAATTAAGACTAACAAAGTACATGACATCGATTTTTTTTTCAATTAGGAATTTACTGGAACCAAGAAACGGGCACTTTTTTGTGTAAGATATCCAAATTTTGCCTTTCTTTTGCGAAAAGGCAGTATTAAGCTACTGTAATAAGCTTTAATTTGGTTCAAGGTAAATGTTAATAGGTTTTCTTAGACTGTTTGAAGAGCGTTTCATTCTCACGGGTACGTTCAAATGCACTTATATCATTAACTGTATCTCAGCAACGATGAGCCTAAACAAATGTTTACTTCATGAATTATTTTTGTCATTTCATAAGCTAAGGTTCTTGTTATGACAAACACTTTTGAATATGAGTAATTTGAAAAATCAATGTTTCCTGCTTAAAAAACAACGTTTTCAACGCTCTTTTACTCAGCCTATATTAAAGCAAAAATAAGGTTTCAAGTTTTGTTTGGGGGGTAAAATTCGATAACCTACACGTTCTAATATTCACTTTTCTCAAAACCCCTAAGTTGGGGTGAAAGTCACCCCATACGAAAAAGCAACCTTATTCCTTTTTAATGTTTCATATTTAACCCACCTATCCAAAAATATTTGAATTTAAAGCGGCTATAGAATTAGTCCAAAGCGAAATCACTAAGTATACCTACTATGTGTCAAATAAAATGGAATAAGGAGTTTCGAAAACATACACTATGTCTTGAACTTCATTTCTCCGTTTACTGAAATATGCTTCACCAGTCGGCAATTATCAAGCCCATCTGCAAAAGCTTTTGTAATATTTACTAGGAATCATTGGGTATAAATAAACTTCCTTTAACTCTAGCATATCGTTAGGTCTTTCATTATAAATTGTTTTTTCCATATACTTCCAACAAAAAATATAAAAAGGGAATAGATGCAGGGAATGTGCAATAAATTTAACAATTTAGTTCCTTTTGGCTATTACTACATACAATACAGCAAGACACTGATTGAAGAAATAGAAAAATGGCCTGCCTTATATAACAAGACGTTAAAGGAATACGCGGACATTCATAAAGTCCTTATAGACATTCGAAAATAATTTTAAATTTATATTATGTTTAAGTTCATTATATAAAGTATAAAATTTCCCATTAAATAATCTTTTACTCAGCATGAGATGTACCCAGTAGCGTCTTTTACGTTTCATTTTTTTTTTTTCGATTTATTTCAAGAGAGCAGATTATTGCGATATCTTCGAAATTCATCACGATACCTAAAGTTTACAATGACAATTTGTGCTAATAAGCACACATATGGTGACATCAAATGCGTGAAGATTATAAAATGTCACAGAACAAAAAATCTCTAGTCAGCGCCTAGTCTTAATCATTAGCTAGTAAGCAGTAAGGCTTTCGTCACGTGTTAGTAGATGTGGCAACGCGCGTGAGTTAAAATATGTACCTGCTCTGCGTTGCTTTATATACTAACACGTGACGGAATCCCTCTGCTACTGTCTACTCTCTAAGTTTTCCAACATACAGTGGTCTCCTAATAACTGCATCAGAAAAGCGAGAAAAGAAATTGTACAGTTTAAAGAACTGTTAATGACCTCATATTTAACAGCCGCTGATGAAAAATTATATATGCGAAAATGTTAAAATTAGAAACTTTTTTCAAGAAAAAGTCTATTAGTTGGTACAGTGTCTGAAAATGCTAAATTGGTCTGTGAAGCTGACGGTATTTATGAAACGTATAGAAGATGACGACAATTTAAATTACATGAACATATCTTTACCTGTTTTTCATATTTTGCTGGTTTTTTCATACTCTGCACTTGCATCATGTGCTATGTTTTTTAACAGGTTACCATACGCTTCTTATAGAAATGAAATGGTTGATATATTCTATGAAATAATGTACACTGCATTTGATTTATTTATTCCACTTAAGAGAATATCATCTAAAAAATGTCCTCGTTGGTATAGTACCGAACTCAAAAGTCATATTCTAGCTAAGAAAAACGCGCACAAGCGATATCAAATAACTCGCTCCATTGAACACTACAATGTTTTTGCAAATCTGCGATCAACTTGTAAAAGATTAACTGCAAATTGTTACAATGACTATGTTCGCTTAACGGAATCTTCTTTACACAGTAATATGAAGAGTTTTTGAAACTTGGTCAATTCACAACGCAAAACTAGTATTTTTCCTAACGAGCTATCTTATAATGGCATAACGAGTAGTTCTGGGATTGATAAAACAAATCTGTTTGCCGTGTATTTCTCCTCTGTCTATTCTAAAAAGTCAAATGAGACTCTCATGACTGAACTATCAACTAACACCTTGAACATTTCAAATTGTTTCATTAGTATATTTGACATTTATCAGAAATCAGTAACTTAGATATCAATAAAAGCCCTGGACCCGACAACATGCCGCCAATCATCCTTAAGAACTGCAGTTTTATCCTAGCCAGACCTCTGCTAATCATGTTTAACTTATTCCTTGAAACTGGTGAATTTCCACAATTCTGGAAAGTTAGCTTTATTGCGCATATTCACAAGTTTGGAGATAAAGGAAACGTAACTAACTACAGACCCATCTGCATTTTGAGTACTATTCCAAAACTATTCGAATGTCTTGTTACTGATTTTTTGACGCCACAAATTGACATTACCATAATTGACAATCAATTTGGCTTTCGTTCAGGAAGATCCACGGAATTGAATTTACTCTCTTACACTGACTACCTGTCACTTTGGAGAATGGATATCAAGTTCATGCCATCTATACAGCCTTTGCAAAGGCCTTCGACAGAGTTAACCATCGATTTTTACTAGACAAGTTGAAATTGGTATGCATAAATGGTTCCTTTTTGAAATGGTTCGAAAGCTACCTACTTGATCGATCACAGATCGTGTAAATAATTTCAGATCAAAAGAAATTCAAGTCACGTCAGGCGTACCACAATTTTCTCACTTGAGACCCCTACTCTTTAATTTATTTATTAATGACATTCACGAATGTTTTACAAGTAGTGGTTTCCTCCTATTTGCCGTCGATCTTAAACTGTTTTCTAAAGTAACCACCACTGATGATTGCAATAATTTACAAGCAGACCTGAATAGCCTTATCGCATGGTGCCGCCATAATGGTGTAGAACTAAATTCAAGTAAATGTCACACTATGGCATTCTATCGCAACAGAGATCCTCTTCAATACACCTACTGCATTAATAACACATTCCTGGATAATGTTTCTGAAATTAAAGACCTGGGTGTAATACTTGACTCATCATTATCCTTCACATCTCACATCTCTCAAACTGTTACCAAATCATTAAAAATGTTAGATTTCTATTAAACTACTCTACTGTACACTTGTAAGGCCGCACTTGAAATATGCTTCATGTGTTTGGACCCTATATTATGATACACACATCCAGAATTTAGAACATGTACAATATAGATTCTTACGCTACATCGCTTTTATATCGAATAAGAATCTGAATTATACAAGGCTTGAAAATGATCTTCATATCAATTCGCTTAGTGTTCGGCGGAAACACAGAGACCTTAAATTACTATTTAGCATAATAAATTCCAATGTTTTCTGTCCATATTTATTGAATATAATTGGTATTCATATCCAATCTAGAACTACCCGTTCAACTATTATGTTTCATAAACCCGTTCATCGAACCAACTATGGGTTCAACTCATTTGTTGCGAGATCCTCCAGACTAGCCAACATCCACAGTGATTATCTTGATTTCTACACAAATACACCAACCTTCTAACTGCAATTAGCAAACTGTCCTTTTTAACTTCAACGTTAAGCATCCATACTCTCCTGTTATTTTGTCTATTCGTTTTCTTTATTTTATGTCTGACATACATACGTACAGATGTATATTTAGCTGCATCTGTTTTTATTCCTTGTATGGCTTACTTTAGGCTTATTAATGTACTAGTATTACTGCTGCTATTTTCTTTTCTTTTCTTTTTATTATATGTTATATACACATTTATAAATCTTAACTGTATTGTACTGTATTGTGCTTTACTTCTTAAATTGTAATCTAAAAATGGTCTTACGCCCGTAAATAAATAAATAAGTAAATAAATAAAATGGCTTTCTACGAATTTGGTAAATGCTGCTATTTTGTAGTTCTAGTGATAGTTTTCAAAAGTCGTCTTTGCCACAGCTCGATTCTATGGACTGTTTAAGCTTCAGAAGGTAATAAATATGCTTTTCTTTAAACCCTCGTTAACGGCTACATCTCTGCTGTCAGCATTAAGGTGGGAATACACAATATGTATAACATTGGATATGCATGTGTGCGAAATTTTGTATAAAAGACATCCTAACGCCACCTTTTATTTTAATACCCATTAGAGTTATGGGAAGAAAAATATTATTGGCTAAACTTCGCCCTGTTGTGGAAACGCGTTAACTAGAACACTCTGTATCGTACTTCGCAAAGAGATCTGATGTACTTTACGCATTTGCTATATACACACATCTATTAAAAGAACAATTTTACTTCATTTCTCTAAAGTGTAGCGTTTATTTTACAAAGATTTGTAAGATTTTTATGTCTTTTTATGTTTCCGAGAAATAATAATAAACATTTAGATCTGCCTACCTACGTGTAATTCTACCACTGGTCATTATGTCATCTAAAACAATTCTTAACAGACCTTCTATTATTATCTGCCTCATGAATCGTAGGTAAGTTAGTTATTCAAATGATCTATTTCAGCAGTCAATGAGGATAAAGGCAGTCACATCTTTCTCAAATAGATTTACGATAGCTTTGGTCACATATTTGCAAAGTAGCCCCATATCAAACTGCCAGTATAATAATTTAAATTTACTTTACCTGCTAGCTACGTTGATATAAATCTAATTTATTCATAGCGGTTATTTCACCTAAAACAAATTTTCAAATAAGACTTTTATTTTGCGAATGAATGAAAAAGCTGACGAATTAATATATGCACAAGTTATAAAAGAAAAAATTTCGCGGTGGCGTATTATGCAAATATATAATACATATATGCAAATTTCATTTTAAATTTGTCCAAAGGCAGACAGCCAGTTGGAAATGGAAATCAAACAAAATTATTAATACGGCTAGGTACCCATGATGTCATTAAACGTAAGGCTGAAAACATGACGAACGTGACTTACGGTTCTATACACAGAACGATGCGGCGAACAGTGCCATATGTGAATGTTGTATCCATAGAATTGTTTCTCATAGTTTAACTTAGACTTTCATGCCGATCGGTCACAAAAATCAACTAAATGAAAAATTGTAAACTTTTTGTCACCTCGCGTATGTATAAAGCGGATTTAGGTGGAGCTGTGACGCAGTGGTTCAATAGAATATTTTGTTAATTATAAATTAAATACTGCTTTTAGATGAATCAAACAATATATTATAAATACTCTACATATTATTATGTTTCGGCTTATTAGGCCCTTATCAAGAGTATTACATAGTGAATACAGTATTCACTATGTAATATTCTTGATAAGGGCCTAATAAGCCGAAACATAATAATATGTAGAGTATTTATAATATATTGTTTGATTCATCTAAAATCAGTGTTTAATTTAATATTAATAATTATTTTTAAGATGTTTCACAAGGAACCTACCACAAGTTAAGTCCAGAATATTTACCGGTTCCAGCAGTGCACACTCTTCTATAATTAGCTACATTCTAAAAATGTTTAAAAAGGGGGAGGTGTCACTTCCTTCTGCTTGTATGTCTTCTTAGTTAGGTATTTTCGGAGCAGCTAATACCAAATCTAATGGCAAACGTTAAAAATCAGGAATTCTACGTGGCTGCCATAATTGCAAAATTTTTGTGGATTTACTTATTGGTACATGGGCATAACGACATTTTTTTAACTATCTGTTAAGATTCTACTATTTCCAGATTCAAAGAAAGTAACCTCAAATTTTTAAATAGAACACCCTTCATATTTTTGCATATGTAGTCTCTACAGGTTATTCTGCATATGACTGTACCAATATATACCACCTAGCTATAAGGAACTGTTGGAAGTTCAGTTAACTTCAAAGTAGGGGATTGAAAAATATAACTTATACTACTGAATTAGTATTAAGATTATTTTACTCACTTTGTAAAGGACCCTTTAGTTTAATAAGTAATTCAGATGTAGTTATTCTCCAGGATTTTAAGGTGCAACAAGCAATGGGAGGAACATCTGAAAATGAGAAAATTGGCATAATTAGCATGCAATGACATTAATTAAAGTGAAAATATAAGGGTAATTAAAGACATTTATATAAAATGTAAGAATTGAAAGCTTAGGTAGACATAGGGCTCCAAAACTATGACTAAAATACACTATGTGATAGAGCCAGTATCTACGATACTTACTTATTTTGAAATTTATAATCATAAATAATATAAACCGAATGAATATAACTAAAATGTGAAAATGGACTTATCAAGCAATATCTATAACGTAGATCTGGGATAAAACTAATAGAAAGGTGCTTCTAGCTCAAATAAGATAGATTCATCCCAAACATTTTCAATTTCAGTTATATTTTTAACTACTACTACTTTTTTTATTTCATTAGTGATAACGGATTTTCACCAAGTAAAGGTCAAGTCTATCAATTATATGAAATTATTTTAATATTCATATATAACTGAAGCAAAATACCTATTGTATTTCTTGTTTATTTATTTCTGTTACATAACGCTTTAATGTGTGCTTTCATGACCGTTGTTATCTTGACGCAGCGTGCTGTAATCCACCTGAAATTATTTTAATATTCATAAATAACTGAATCAAACTACCTACTGCACTTCCTGTTTATTTATTTGTGTTACAACGCTTTAAATTTAACAAAATCGCCTTTTTGGAAATTACTCAAATTTACATGTCACTTTCATACTACAGACAAATGTAATTTTTCAACATAAATCTAGCCATGTATCACAACATATTATTCATCCATGTTTTCCTTTGCAGATACCGTTAGATTCGAAATTAGAAAATGTATCAAGTTAAAGCAAATGAATAACTAAAGTAAAAATAACTCCCCAAAAATGATACAAATGTAAAAATTTGGCCGTCTTTTCCTTTGATCGTGTCAATAGCTAAAAATAGAAATTATGTCATCAAAAACAATCGTCCAAATTTTTACATTTATATTGTTTTCTTAGGGGATATCACTAGTTTTTGTTGTAAGGAATTGGTCAACCCTCTAAAGTAATTTTTACGTTTATAGATTTTCAATTATTTTATTATGCTGTCCCTAAACTTACAAAACAAAATAAAGCAAATTAATACAGGTACTATAATAATTATTGTTATATACAGGGTGATTGTGGAGTTAGAAAATAATATTAGCGTTTCGTTCCGTGGCTACTCCGTGAACTCGTCAGTAAGGCTGCAAAGCAAGCAAAACATATTTATTTCATCATTTTTGTACATTAATTGCTTCCCCGAACCGTGATCCGGAGCCAACCCAACGACCATGGTGCGAAGCGCCGCGGTGGGTGTGTGGTTGGTCGGGTCGCGGCCGGTTCCGCTCAATAAAGTTCTTAACAACTAAATACTCCTATCGCAACTTTTGCGATTTAAAACTTAGCCTAAGATAGAACAGATCCACACATGTGGAATTTAAAATACTTAACAACTACACTTTAAAACTAATATGGCACTAATCGATGCGAATTTGGGTTGATAATGCGGGGAAAACTTGACGAAAAACCCCGCTCGTGGTAATGGGACTCAACAGTCTCAATGCCGTTGAGAGGATAAGGATAAGATGGAGATTTTGATTTTAAAAGTTTAGATTTTATGGAAATTGTTGGCCGAGAGGGAATTTTAAACAAAAAATTACAAAAGAACAAAAAATACAAAAATAGAAAATGAAGAAAAGGAATGAGGGGATAGAATAGAGGTTTTGAGATCAGTAAGGCTGGAGTAGCCACTGCTCTATACGCTTTTCCAACGAACTCAACATGGCCGCTCGTATATATACTTAGTGGGCCAAATGATATGGCGGTGAGATATAATGGAAACGTCACACGATTCTCCCACCAGTGGCAAAGTCACGAGAAACCTGATGGTAGAAGAAGAAGAACGATGGATAAACTGGACAGGAACGAGCGAGCAGATTGAAATAAGAATTTTTTCATCTGTAACATTTTCTCCCAAAATGCGCCCCTTCCGAGCTGGAGCAAAAAGGAAAAAAAAGAGTAATGCGTGTCTCGTCTCCCTCGGAGGATGATTTGGATCGATGAAGGTATCTTTAATCAGCTTAACGCTCACATTTGGGAGCACGGAAATCCACATGTCGTTACGTGCAACGTTTGAATGAGATTCTGGAACGACTCACTCATCGGTCCAATTTTTCTGCCTCCCCGTCTAAATAGTCCAGCATTTCTTCATTTTTTAGAAAACGATTTTCAACCAATCTTAGACGATTTGCCCTTACTTAAATGATAAATTAAACAGATGGTTCCAGTTAGTTAAATGTCCAGTCTATTAATCTCCACCAGTTCACCAATGGATGCACGACTGTTTTCCTGGAAGGTGAATCGGTGGCGGTCGAGACTGCCTCCGCTCTTGGCCTGCGCGCACACCGGACACGACTCCTATAGTATTTTCTGTATGGAGTACCATGAAGAACAAAATTTCTTACCCTTATTTCTTTTTCAATTCGTTATTGACTTGTTACGTTCAATAGGTCTTCATTACGCATTTGGACCAACGAAAAATTACGCATAATTCTGGGTAAGCTAAGATTTATAAAGACTTGTAACTTGGAGATGGTTTGTTGACTAATCTTCCATGTTTCTGCCCCGTATAGAAGTACTGATTTGACATTGGAATTGAAAATCTTTATTTTTGTTGAATTAGCGTACTGTCTTCCACACACTCTTTAGCATCCCAAATACTTGTCTCGGTTTTTTGATGCGGTTGTTGACATCATCTTTAGTGCCGCCTGTATTTGTTACTATGCTGCCTAGCTAGGTAAACTCGTTAATCTCTTCAATTGGTTAATTGTTTATTTTAAGAGGTGCTTGGTTTTCTGTACACGTTCTCATTGATTTGATTTTTCCGATGTTAATTTTAAGACCCATAGCTTCAGCTTCTCTTACGGGTTGTCTAGTTTTGCTGTCATATCGGTATGTTTATGTGCGAGCCGACAAATGTCATGTGCATAGTCGAGGTCTTCCAGTCTTGTAAATGGTGTCCACCATATGCCATGTAGTCCAGTGGTGACTCTTCTCATGACCTCGTCTAGCATTATGTTAAAAAGAAGAGGGGATAATACACACCATTGCCGCACTCCCTTTTTAATTGTCACGGGTTGGCTTTGTAGTCCCCGATGAGATACTCTACTTTGCACATTCTTGTACAGCTCTTTTATTAGGTTTAATATCTTTACTGAAATTCTTTTCTCTGCAGTGTGTTCCAGAGTTCTTTGTGTTGTATGCTGTCAAATGCACGTTCGAAGTCTATAAACACTAGATATCGAGAGGATCGCCATTCAGCGGACTGTGTTTATTTGATCAATACATAATTTGTGGGGCCGGAAACCCGCTTGCTCGGGCCTTAGTAGGGGTTCTAGTATATAGTTAAGTCAGCCTCGCTAGTATTATATGAGCCAGGATCTTGTGGAAAATATTTGACGGTGTCATACCTTTCCAGTTTTGGAACTGGCTCGTCTCCCTTTTGTGGTATCTTCACTCCATTCATTTATGAGTTCTGTCTGCGCTCCAGACATCTATTGATATTGGATACAGCAAGCCATTTAGTAAGATCGCATCTAATTTTATAATTTCCGCTATGATGTCATCTGGTCCTGGTGACCTATTATTTAGCAGCCTTATAGCTTGTCTGATTTCTACTTTATTTAGGATATTGGTATTAACAAGCCCGGGAGATCACACCATGAAAGTACCGTGCAGTTGCTCAGTTTGTCGTCCGTAGATGTGAGTTTCGCACTGAAAATTGTGGCACTCATTTCTAGCAGTTTTTGTAAATTTTCAAATCTTCATCGATGTTTAATAAATGCCATGAAACAAGACGCATTTTCTGTCTTGTTTTCTTTTTGAAGTAGCTCGAAAGGGGTGCATCTTTGGAGAAGAACTTTATAGATGAAAACAGTCTTATTTTAACCGGAATATTCGATCCTGAACATTTGTCAGTTTAACTCTGAGTCACCCTGTGACCCCGGATTCAATGTGACTGTATTATTATACTCGATGTCACATTCTCACTAAATTAACTTATCGTTAACGGCTTTTTGTTAAATTGAATCACGTTGCGCAATTTAAAGAACATTCTGTCATATGGGGAATTGTCATAAAACCACAAAATGAATCAAATACTTTTATTCTCTCAATATTTCATTTTGCTCTGATATATGCTTTTAGGTTTTAGTGCGCCAAAGGACATGAAAAATGTTTTCAGACTCTTAGAATCCCAAATCACACCTATTTGTTGTTTTCTCTCAAAGCGGCTCCTATTAATAAAAGCTTCCATGAAAAAATAACGTAGTTTGTCACACAATAATCTTGTAATCCTGTGTGTTTAACACAAAAATGGTTAGAAAGTAGTGCAGGGATAAAACCCACTGTTCTATTAACTCTCAGGTTATTAATGACTATAGAATACATTATAAGAACATGTCGATTATAATTTGATTATGAGTTTAACTTCGAAACTCAGTTTGTAAATCCGAATATCAAATTTCCAATGAAATCTACTAATTCTCTCAACTTTCGAAAGGCAACTTTTCCTCTTCTGTATGAACAATGACTGCACATTAACTGGTCGTTCCTAAATGACTATGATGATGTTAAAATCTGTGTTGACTTACTTTGTAAGAAATTAACTGAAGTTTTTAATGAGAACATACCCAAGTTCAAAACTCCAAAAAATAAAAGACAGTTTCCCCTTTGGTTTAACGGTGAAATTATAAAAAATATAAAGCTGAAGTATAAGAAATTGATATTATTTAAATGTCATGGTAGTAACGAATCGTTAACTGAATTTCGTAGACTTAGGTCACAAATCAAGTCGGATATTAAAATTGCATTTCAAATTTATACAAATCGAATCGAAAATAATATCACATCTGAACCCAATGAATTCTGGGCTTACATCAATGGAAAAAAAAGGGAAAACTAGCGTACCTTAAGACATGACGTATAACAGTGAGCATCTAGAGACCCCTAATGATATCGTTGATGCATTTGCTAACTTTTTCGAGCAATCTTACTTCCTTAACATCTCGGACGCCCCTGTAACCGAGTCTAATAGTCTTTCATTTGACTGTTTGGACATTAAACACTTTTCCGAGGCTGAAGTTTGCATGGCGTTAAAAAGAATTAAACCTAAACTTACTGCGGGCACAGATGGAATTCCAGCATCTCTACTGAAAGACCGTGCCAGCATTTTTGCATATCCTCTCTGCATAATTTTTAATTTATGTCTTAGGAAATGCTATTTTCCTGATATTTGGAAATACTCTAGTGTGCCCTGTGTATAAAAAAGGTGAAAGAAATGATGTTACCAATTATAGACCGATAACAATCATATGTAACTTTGGTAAAGCTTTCGAAATCCTACTACATGATTACATTTATGCACATGTTCAACTGAAAATATCTACGCAACAACACGGTTTTATGAAAGGTCGCTCCACCGACCGTAACGAACTTAATCTACGCTACTCAGTATATTGCTGAATCAATTGAATCTCAAATACAGGTAGACTCAGTCTATACTGACTTTTCTAAGGCGTTTGACAGACTGAACCATAGGAAACTTCTCTGTAAACTTGACAAATTCTGATTATCTGACGGTTTACTTCAATTTCTTGAGAGTTACTTGACTGATAGAGTTCAATTCGTATCTTATAATGGATATAAATCTGTTGAATACCGAGACACGTCAGGAGTACCCCAGGGATCAATACTTGGACCCCTTTCCTTTAATATTTTTATTAACGACATCAGTGATCACTTAGACTTCAAAACAACTTAACTTACTTAAAGTTATCGGCTTGGTGCGATGAAAATGATCTTCACCTAAATGTTGGCAAGTGCAATGTTATGAGTTACACAACCAAGGTATCCCCAATTATATCTAATTAAAATGTTAATGGCGACATGCTGAACAGGCCATTTACGTTCGAGGATCTAGATGTAACTTTTGATAAAAAATTAACCTTCACTAACCATACTGATGCTGTAATTTCTCATGCATACAGAATGTTAGGCTTCATTTTGCAATGATTTTAATGATGCGAAAACCTTAAAGATGCTTTATTTTGCTTTCTCTCGGTCTAAACTGGAGTATGCTTCACTTGTCTGGCAATCTGGGTATAATACTCATAATGATAAATAGGAAAACAAAACATTCAGCGCCGCTTCCTGAAATGTTTAAACTGGAAAACTGAAGGTACACATCCACCAATTGGAGCTTCTCAAAATCAATTACTTGAAAAATTTGATATTACCAGTCTTTCCGAAAGGCGTGAGTGCTTTGCTTTGCTTTTTCTAGATAAAATTATGCACAATAAAATAGATTGTAGTGAAATATTAAGCCAACTGAACTTCTGTGTCCCACGGATTAATTCTCGTCATTCTCATACTTTTTATTTATCCACTCCTAGATCTAACGTATTAAAGTTTTCTCCTCTGTTTAATATTTGTACTAGTTATGATACTCATCGCAGTGAATTGGACATATTTGCCTAGCAGTCAGAAATTTCATCTAGTGTCGTGCAGTCTAATCACCTTCATAATTTCTATTTGTATTTTTTAGTTAGGTTAGGTTAAGTTAGTTTAGATTTCTATCCTATAAATGGTTTTGTACTGTTGAATGATGTATGATTAAAATAAATAAAATAAAAAATAAAATAAAAAATAAAAATAAAATAATAATCTAACGTAATTTAAGTAACAATAATTACCAGAAGCTCGTAATTTTTCTAGAACTGCTAGATATTGATTTTATGTATATACACTATCGCAATTTTGGAAAATGTCTTTTTAGTTCTTGATATTTAAAAAAATATATCTATTTAAAATTCAGTACCTACCGTCTATCAAAAAATCAGAGAGAAAATGTTAATAATCTTTTAATTCCTCATGACGTCGGAGGTTCAAATGAATGGATCGTGCTCTGCTTTTTGTGATAATTACGTTTAAGGTGCCGTCCCTTAATTGCCAAGAAAACAACTTAGATGTTCATAAACATACACAATCTGTTATACAAGCTGCAGAATTCAATATAACTATTTCATTCATAAACACGCAAGCCATTGAATTACGGTTTTTTGAGGGCATTGCAAACTAGACAATTTTTGACAGTATGCAGTTTTGTCGCTATAGAACTCTATTTTTTACAGCAGTGCAGTACGTCACTATAGGGGGGTGAATTTTATTATTTTTTTAATTTAAAATTCTGTAGCTAGAAAAGTTTTGTCTTGATAATGGAAGATGGCTTTTCAATTTTTTTCGTTAACTCCTTCCAACTTCCCGAGTCACTGAAAGATCCTCCATTAGAAAAATTTGAATGTTGACACTCCTGTATGTATAAAAGTTGTCTAGCAGAAAAGACGCAGTTTACCAAACGATTTCACCCAGTAAGTACATACCGATGTGAGCTACCGTTTCTTGTCAGAGGTTTTTATACTTACAAAAAAAGAATGCTTCACTGGAGTCCGTGTATAAAGTAACAATTTAAGATAATTTGGATTTAATGTATTGAAATAAAATTGCCATTTTCCGAATTATCGAGGTAAATCTAATGTTAAATATGAATTATTATTAAAGTAGTTGTACTCTGTTGAGAGCCTGTTAGATTTTTAAGATTTTATCCAAATGACTACATAATTTTCGTAGGATAGTCCTTTGAACAAGAACATAAACGATATATCAAGAGAATACCAGAAAACTGTTTCCGTTCCTGTTATTTTAACTCAGACCGTTTTTCCAATTAAATGAGTTAAAATGATATCCGCCATTTTGCCGACGTGGTAAAAATTAGTTTTCCGTTTATTTTATTTTAACTTATCTGTAATTTTACGAATTAAAATAAAATCTTTTGCTTAAAATAATCTTTGTGAAATTTGTAATAGTCCGGGAATTGAGTACAAAATCTAGGCACACCATAAATATATTGATTTTGGAAATATTTTAATACTTAGAAAGTTTACCATTTTAACTCTGGCAAGATACCACGTAGCTCGGTGGTTTCGACTCACATCCAGCTGCGTGCCGATCCCCTCTCTTAACCAAATTCATTTCACAGTCAGCTCCTGTCAGACTGAGGTCAGAGAGGCATTACCGATCCGACTACCGACCGATTCAACCGTGTGCACAACAACCAGTAGTGGATAGTAAATAGCTTTAAATAATTTAAGGCTGGACAAACTTATAGTAATCGTGTTTAAAATGATATTAATATTTCGTAGTGGAATCGACATAAGATTAGGACTTTAACTGATTTCAATGATCAGCTAAAGAAATTATCAGATCCGAATTTGTTTTTCCTTCCTTTCTTGTAATTTACCATTTCTTTTTATTTTGTTTTCTTTTACCAAGCAAACCAAACCTGTGGATTTCTTGGATTTCTACCCAATGCATACGTACATTAATAATCATTGCATTTATTTAATTTCAGGTTTATTCAGTTTTGTCCAGTTTTTCAGATATACACTTGCATGTTCATTACCGTAAATAATTGCTTACAATTGCCTGATATTTGCGCACTGCCTGCTTTACTGCATATTGTCTTCCTGCTTAGTGTTTTACCGCTTTATCGCTTTAACGCCCGCACCACTACCGCTCTGTTAACTGCTCGCTTATTACCTCCGAAATAATAATAGTAATAGTAGTTTACCATCTTTTCACCGCCTAGTTCCTTGGTTTCGTAGTTTCCGGAGTTTTTCATGTAAAATCAAACAAAATGACATATCTTAAGTTTTGATATTATTTATATTGGACTCCACCGGCGTATATCTGATACCTGAACAATTTTATTTAATTGTTATGGTCGTTATTGAATTTTATTATGTTTAATAAACTTTGTTATTTACCGACATGTGCGTTTTACTGTTGAATGTGAGTAAAAATCTAATCTGCCGTCCGAACCCCTGGACATAACCGTGTCTTCACTGTAGCTACCCCAGCCTTACTGCAACATGCTGTGTTAAGAGACTAGTGTTGGACCTTTATTCCACATAAAAATTGTAAAGGTATCACTCGAGGAAACCGAATATTATCGAAATATAGCTCGGCGCTAAAGTGACGCTTCCACTTTTCTTTACGCTAGACAACTGGAAGAAAGTACGTCACATGTATCGTGAGTATCCAAGTCGGGAGGTTTAAAGCAAACGTTTGGCTACTATAAAGCAGACAAAAAACGGACGACTTGTTTAACAATTTTCGGTCATATTGTTTTTAGTGTCTTAGGTACCAGGTTTTATTTATTTTTTTGAAGTTACATTTTAAATGTAACCGAATATGCTCTGAAAGAGCAGGCCTTATTTTAGATGTGTTTGATGGATATGTATTCGTTAAAACATTGATTAACAGTTTTGTATTATTTAGCACCGATCTACTGCATAACAGAATTAGTTCTATTATCTTCCTCTTCCATATTTATGTCATAAATACGATTTCATCTTAACTCCGGGCAAATAAAAGTTTTAGTTGCTCTATACCTAGATCTAACAGTAATTATGATTATTATTCTGCTTTAGTTATGTTTCTACTGATTATGACACAAACAATTATAATATGCCAGCTTTGGCACGAACTTGTGAAATATTACCATTCGATTACTTCTCATTTCTCATGCAAGTTCAGCATGTTAAACTAATTTTGTTATGATTGTTTAAACTTAAGTTGGTTTGTTTAGTTAATTCGTGTATTTACGTTCTTTGCGTTTTTTTACAGGTTAACCCTGTAGAAGATTTATTAGCTAATTTAATTTATTTAATTTAGATTCCATCTACTCTATAAACTAAGCATTGCCGAAAGTAAATCATAAATGAGGCGAGGTACGGTGCCAGTTTAAGAGGCGAGAACTCGATTGGCGAAGTTAAGCAACGCCGGGAGAGTCCGTTACTTGGATGGGTGACCGTATCTCATTTTCGCCGTCCTGGTTAAGTGGTGGAATAGCTTTAGCTAAACTTCGCCAGGACGTTAAAATAAATAAGACGTTAAAATAAAATAAAAAAAAAATAAAATAAATAACTACGTTACAATATTAAACTCTGAAAAAGCTGAAATGTGCAGTTCATGAAATAACCATTACTCTGTCTAAATTTGCATTATACAACACAAAGGAATATTATTTCGTACTGCAGCTAATAAGCGTATAACAGGAAATATATTTCCAACTATAGGGCATTTTCCTCTTTGCATACAAAATAAAACGTATCGACGTGATGTCTATACGCGTTTGCATTCCGTAGTCGATTTTCCAGTTTTATTAGACATATGAATACTTTTCTGTGTTTAAAATAGAAGTATGGGCTATGTTGATTACCGTATGTCTGTAAAAGACTTACATTGTGAGTAGTTCAAGAGGAAGGAAACATCATAGCACGTTGAAATGCTTCAAAATCATTTTTGATGTTGCTTGTTAGCTCTGAATTAATTTATGGTACATAAGTTATTTGGATCAGTCAACTTACCGCCCCTGTAAGTGTGCTAGCTTTGAAAGTGGTTGTACTAGCCTGTGCTAGGTGTAAGCATTGTGTGCTACTAAATTCAAGACAATTAAATAACTGGGGGGGGGGGACTGAGGAAAAAAGTTACACCCTGTGTATTACCGCCCCTGTAGGTGTGCTAGCTTTAAAAGTGGTTGTGCTGGCGTGTGGCTGTAAGCGTTGTATGCTGGCGAAAACAGCCCCTACCTATTATGTACGCCGGGGTGTGCTAGCTTTAAAAGTGGTTGTGCTAGAGTATACTAGATCTAGAGGTGTGCTAGCAAATTGAAGAAGAAAAAATATCTGGGGGAGAGCCAATTTGACTGACCCAAGTTCTTTGCGATTTGTGTTAAATGTAGCAAACATCTCATCTATCACTATCACATGTTTTATTACCTATTATCGATATTAGGGTGGGTGTGAAAATAAACAAATTATAATATCTAATGTAATTTTAATGGACTCCAACTTAGACTAGGTAATAATGTTCAATTTACTGGAAGACGGTGGGTGAAGCGTTATTTCACAATTTATAGTGAAATTCAAGTGTTTGGACTCTACTAACTTGCTTTACTTATTTATTCCTTTTTACCCCCAACCCTTTAATGGAGTAAACTCTTAAATGTAATCTAGTTCCAGATCTCGTTATAATCCGAGGTCGTAATTACCTATCGGACATAGGGTAACACCAGGGTTGGCTTTAGGTGGTAATGTGTGAAACAATATCTTGAAATTTTTTTTAGTCAATTCCATATTATTCAATGATAAAGTCAATTTATTATAAGCACTGACTCGAAGAGAACTATAGGTATAAAAGGACGTACTTACCCATGAATTAACATACACAAGTATCGTTCAATGCAGATTACAAGAATAAAAGTATATTACTAATATCTGTTCTAAATTTTTCACCACATCTACTTCTTTGCCGTTTAAGAGATCTACTACACCTGCCATCGTAATGACTCCAGGATTTTGTTTTGGAATTGTTATTGTACCCTCCCATAGCCCTATCTCCCTGTAATTGAAAAATGTATTGTCGAAGATCGAACACGACGTTTATTGCATCCACATGATGTTGACTGATATTGAAGGTCCCGTATGGCTAGTGAAATTCGTAAAAATCATCCGTGTATGGTCTCTAGATTTTTTTGAACAGTTGGATTCATAATGCCTGATGCTCCTGTGAAAGAGCAACTGCGTTATTTGGATATCTCTGCTGTATTACGGATTTCACATTTTTAAAATAGCAGTAATAGTGTCACATGTCAAAATTTAACTGTTTCTGTATGCAAACTTGGCAAAACATCTTATTAGTATATTGCCTATAAATAAACAGAAAAATAGAAAACCTAAATTAAATAATTTCCAAATTTAAATCTATAATAAGTAAACTTAAATGCAATGTCATTTATTTTTCAATCTATAAAACAGATAGTCTTAAAGTATTTCTAACGTATTAAAGGAAATGGAGTGTGGGATTACAATTACTAATTAATAATATCAGGTTATTAGTTTCCAAGCGCTTTACGTATGTAGTGAATATGCTAATCAAACATTTTTATTAATCATATAAATAGCCCAGAATGAATGGGCAATGGCAGTCCATTCTGAGAATGCATTCTGGGGACCCATGTCTTCCGAACATGTGCCCATTATTTGATTTATATTTGTGTATTTCTGACTTTGTTGTTTGGCTGCAACCGTTTTTATTATTTGATTAATAAATATTATTTACTGTTTAATTTGTGTTTGATAATTTCCAAGTAGTAAAACCTCTCGTAGACCAAGTGGCTCCTTATTGTGATAGTCATAGACCAGCTGCCATGACAATAGTACGGTGCTAAGTTCCTCATCGTGTTGTAATGGGTTCTGGAGGTAATGGAGTATTTGCTGGAATTTTGTGAAACAACCGTATACGACTTGGTGCTTTAAGCAAAACTTTAAACTAGCTATTAATTTATCAACGTTAGGGTGGCACATTCTAACAGTTTCAGCAATCATGTGAAGCCCAATTTCTAAACATGCTACATGCAGCATATTTCGATATGTCTTGTAAACTTGAATTTACTGCATCCACTGTAGTGCGAGAATTTGTAGGTTCTAAAACTTCAGAGCTGATCAAGTGTCTGCTCATGTGTGCGCAATTTTTCTCCAATGCACCCACTAGAACATTCTCTACCTTAAACCCGCAAGCTCAGAAGAAATATTCTGTCTAATATTTTCGCACTCCATAAATTAATATTTTTTTCTTAGTGTAGACTCCGAAGGCACCTTCACAATGTTATATTTGCCATTAATACATGTTTTCAAAAATTGCCTAAACAGCGGATTGTCTAGTTTCGACCACAATATGTTACATCTTATCATAAATTCCACTAATTCTAAATTAAAATTACGTTGCTTGTCACTGTAAATAAAGCCACCTACGTTCCCTTTATGGTTTTCCGAAGAAATATGTGCATTAATATTTGTTTTGCATGACCACGGAATTACTTTGTCACATCTAGTGTAACACAGCTGTCGACCATCAAAATGTAAATCGACAATACCGCGAATGCAAAAATTTACTGTAGGTTGCGTCTGTTCAATACGATGCGACATTTTAACTCCACATTTTTAGTAGCTACATCCGAATGAATCTGCAGTAAAGGAGACACTGAATAATGCCATTAAATTACTCCCTTCCACGCCTGGGATTGGGCCTCGGGTAAATTGCCAGTAGGTATACCTGCTGCTATTTAAAATAATCTATTACGCATTACGTTTTTATATAAGATGCTTAGTGCATTTCTCGGTAAAACTAAGTTACATATTAACAATGTAAAATGAAATACATTTAATCCAATATGCTGTATGACTTTGTTTTTATACTTTGGGAATGCTTCAGTACGTGTTTACAACATATAATATCTGTAAAAGCCATCCCTGGAATTCGATAGGTAAATCCGAGCTCTGGTTATGACAAATACAAGCTGGTACCAAATTTCAAGTATATGTTATACAGTTAAAAAAAAAACGTGCACACAAAACAAAGTGACAGACCGACAAACAGAAATTTATTTCTCGTAAAAATTTAAACTCTCCGGTATGAACACATATTTCAACAAGTAATAAAATTTTGAAAATTTTGATAATTGATACGATAGATTGTTGCATTAAATAGCCTTCGAACTATTCGCAGCAAGTACATTACCAGGTATATGTATCAAACACGTTTATGATAAAAATTATTATTTCGTAGATTTCGCTATTATAGTTTCACTTTCATACAACGATTAAAACACGTACATCTTTTCATTTAAATTACAAATTTATTCACATAATCATATGAATGAGCTTCTAAAGTTGTACAACATATCTTCCTAGCCTAATTATTTAATTCTCGTTTTATGTACCCTGCGAGCACTTCAAACCCAATGCCATTAATTTGAAAGGAGGCTAATAACAATTAGACGAATTGGTTCATAAATATCCACTTTGAACAGCGCACCCGTGCCATCTGATCACACATTAGCTCAATTTATTGGAATACTAGACTATCGTGGTTCGTGACTTATTGGCAGTAAGTTTGTATACATAATAATTTTAAATTTTATATCCTAGTTATTTTAATATTTGACTTGCTCTGATGCAGGTATGTCGTATTCAAAAACACGATCGTATAAGTAGTTGTGTACTTCTGAAATGGTTTATATATTTACATTATAAATTCCCATCGTAATTCTCCTTCTGTGTTGATTGGATTTTTGTATTTTTTCTCTCTAAAGCATCTCCAATAATAGAAATCTACCGGATCCATATCCAGAGACTGGTATTGCCATAGAATTAGATCTGGAGAGCCAAAATATTAACCTAAGATAGGAGTTTCTAAAATTTTAAAGTGTCCATACCTCGAAAATCGTATGGTTCTTACTAAAATCAAGGTTCAATATTATCCATCGTTTATCGGATACCCTGCTCTCGTTATTAAAAAACTGAAACCTTTAATATGAAAGTAACGATGATGTAATTGCAAAATAAAACAAATAAATACCACGCTCACGCGTTTCACTACCCATGTTAAGCATTATGTGAAGATGATGACATAATTAAGTTAAAAGAGTTTGACATTGGTCCATAAATTGTATCAAAGACATGCTGAGCAACATTAGTCTCCTCAGTTCTTCGATGCATGAGATGAGCCATATGCCATATGATGTTTAAGTCCAGTTGTAATTTAATGTTTTGTTTACCCAACACATCCAAATTGCAATATTATAACTGATTCAGTTTTATCTTTTGGGTTGCCTAACAGTTGTAATTTATTTTCCGATTTATAATGAATGATAAATGATAACTTAATATTTATTCACACAGTTAATTCATATTTTACCTTTATTTATTATTTGGATGTATACACATAAATATTAAATATTTCACCACAGTATAACACATTGTAAATAAATATATAAATCCAATTACTAAACTATTGTTTTAATTTGAAACAATAACGGTATTTTTTATATATTAATATAGCAGTTTTTAACATAATAGTATTTTTTATAAGCATTTTTTAACATGAACTAATACTCAAATATTACAACTAACATATATACAACATAGCGTCAAAAAAATTTATAAAGAATCATGAATAGCTTATAGACACTACAAACTGTGGCAAGCATTTGTGAATCAGGAATTTATGTTTAGTATCTAGATTATTATAAGAACTAGATTATAGTTTTTAAATATTTTTAGGTTAATAACATCGGCAATAAATATTATTTTGGTTTCCAATGTATGCTTTTATTTCACTCGTTTATAAGAAAAAAACATTGTAATTGTGAATAAAACACCCCTTGAGGTACTCCTTGGATTTTCACGTTTCAAACTATGTTTTAACGTTATGGTCTTTCAAAAATATACAAAGTGGACACCTTTTAAATATTAATTAACGTAAATGATGAGACGGCGGACAAAAATAATATTTGGCAGATAGTTAGTACAAAGGCTAAGCCCGCTATACTCTTAGTAAATAATTCATAAGGTGATCATCCAATGGATAAAATAAATCTGTAGTTATTCACGCAAAACTTATCTATTTATTTGACAACTTTTATTATCTCTTTTTAATGGACACCCTGTATATTGCTTAACTGAAAGTATAAAATGTGAACCTAAAGAAACGCACAAAATTCATATCTTTGATACGTGTCATTTGTCAAAAGAATTCTCGAACAGGTCGATTTTAGTTTTGCAAATGCTACATGTTGTCACTATACCAAAATGTATGTCGTCATTGGTTTTTGAGTTATGACGTCATCATACATTTTCTTTAATGGAAACAGACATTTTTGTTTACTGTTTTTGGTGGTATATTCCATTAGCTTTCTGGTGATATGAAAAAAATTGATATTACCTAAGCCGCTCTATTGCAAAAAAATATTTTTATTGATGTCTTACATAAGTAATTGTGAGAAAAAAGCCATCTCCATTGCTCAAATTGCGACCCTCCAACCGTTTGGCATTGACCAAGCCGGGTGTAGACACTTTGCACGCTGTTCTTGAGTCTCCTCATGGGCAATTCGTCTCATCTCCAGGCCAATTCTGTCTTTCAATTCTTCTATGGTATCCGGTCTGTTAAAATACACCCTTGACTTTAAGTAACCCCAACGAAAAAAGTCTAAGGGGGTCAAATCCGGTGAACGCGTTGACCACTCAATCGGACCTCGACGACTTATCCACCTTCCAGTAAAAGCGTCATCTATAAACAGACGCACTGCTATCCCAAAATGAGGCGGGACCCAGTCTTGCTGAAACCAGACGTTTTCAGCGGCAATATCTTCATCTTCATTGTTCGGAAACATAACTGCTAAGGCTGGCACTAACTTAACTCGCAAAAACTCTAAATATCTTGCGGCCACAAGATTTTCTTCAAAAAAAGGTCGCAATGAACGATCATCAATCATACCTGCCCACACGTTTACTTTGCCTCGTCGCTGTGTATGGGCTTCTTGAGTCCAAGGAGGACTTTCGCGTGACCAATACCTCCAGTTATGCCTATGTACAGTCCCCTTTAAAGTCATAAAAACAATGTTCTTTAAAAAATTTGGGTTTCCATCGCACAAGGTCATCAACTGTTCACAAAACTATAAGCGCCGATCTGAATCGTCCTCATTCAATTCGTGGATTAATTGCACTTTGTATGGATGGTATTTTCTTTTTTCAATAGACGTACAACAGAAGTTTGACTCACGTTATGATTTAAAGCCAGCTGCATTGTCGAAAGATGGTGGTTTTCCTCACTTTCTAGAATATTTAATTTGGTTTCGTTGCTTATGCTAGGGCGACCAGATCGAGGGGGGTCAGCTACACTGCCAGATTCAACATAGAGCCACCAATCTACTTACAGTGGATCTAGAAATTTGCATTTCGGGATACTTGGCATTGAAAACATCACTTGCTTCCTGATGAGTTCTCAGCCTATCACCATATTCAACCATCATCAAAATTTCTACGCGTTCTCTTTCACTTAAACGTGCCATTGCATTCACTAGTTTTACACTGACTCAGACGTGTCACAAAACTGAAGTTCCACACGTGCCAGGAATAAAACAGTTATCGATACTTTACACAAAAAGGCCTGTATCTCTCTATTGTTAATGTGATTGTTTTTTTATTATTTTTTTTGTTTTGTTTTTGTCAAATGTTTTCATGCTAGTTAAAATAAAACTCTAGGCAACAAGATTTATAAGTCCATAAGAAAGTGGAACATTACTCGTGAATTTGCGAAAGGTAAGCTATTTTTACATAAAATGTCATTTTTCCAAAAGAATGGCTCAAGCAATATCATTTTCTTTATATTACCAGAAAGCTAAAGGAATATACCACCAAAAACTGTAAACAAAAATGTCTGTTTCCATTAAAAAAAAATTGTGATGGCGTCATAACTCAAAAACCAATGACATCATAAATTTTGGTATGGTGACAAAATGTAGCATTTACAAAACTAAAATCGACCTGTTCGAGGATTTTTTTGAAAAATGACACATACCAAAGATATGAATTTTGTGCGTTTCTTAAGCTTCACAATGTATTAAGTTTCTGACCTTAATGATAACTACATTGCAAATATTATTTTTCTCCATTGCTTCCTAATAATTTTTTCGAGTAGCCGTTCTGTATATCTTAACCAATATTAGATTTTCTCCTCCGCTAGAGCATCATCCATGGTCAGCTTTTATTAATTATTTATTTTTCAGGAAAAGCGTAGTAGGTTTCTCCCTTGATAGTTACTTCTACATGCACGTAGTGGACTGGAAGTATTGTAATCGTAATTTTGTTGATGAAATAGGTTTAAAATGTCGTGAAACGTCAATTTACCACCTCCTCCACTCTATTATTAAATGGGTTAATAAAATAAAATAAAAATATTGATTTTAAATTTTTGGTACACCTATGTATTATAACGAGATCCGGAATGAGATACATTATATTTTAGGCCTATTTTGATAAAGGATTGGGGGTAAATAGGGGAACTAAGTACAGCAAACTAGTAAGAGTTCAGAAACTTGGGATATAGTGTATATACTATAAGCGAAGGTCTTGAATATTTTGCAACAGCGACCGACTTCATTTAAAATTTGTGCTACATACAAATTTTAAGAATAAAATTGGTATTCCACAAAATAATTGAACAAAAAATAGTATGACTCCACTACTGGCTCTAATTAATAGTATTTATTTTGTTTATGTATAGAATGCGTTAAATTGGTCGGCTATGGACGTGTGACGAATAATTTTATTACTCAAAAATCTCTTTGTTTTACGGATTATATCGTAAATTATTTGCACCACAAATAAAACCATAATGAATTTGGTTTATTGTGGTTCGATAAAACCCCAAATTAAATTAAAATAATGATTACAAATAAATTTACCTCGAACGCATTCAATAAATTAGGCCAAAGGTCCAATTTTAACTAAAGATAAATACTTTATAAATAAAATTTCACCTTCTGAATTCAAAAGAGCAAAGTGCAGTTTCTAGTGAATTTGCAAAAGGCAACTGCTTAGAGTGCATAAATATAAAATCTTTCGTAATTAAATTTATGAAGGAATTCAGATCTTATTTACTGAGTTACATTATGCATATATTTGCGTTACTTTAGGAAATATTTCAAAGAAACGTTGGCTCCTTTAAGGATTTTAATTGAGTTGACAGGTGATGGAATTTCTCGTGCAATATTTATGCTGTTGAAAAGGTAATCTCTAATTAAGATTTGCTTAGCGCATATTTTGCTCGCGACTCGGTTTGATGCGATATTAAAACATATATGTGTATGATTTCTTTAAGTAAGCAGTCTAAATTTTGAATAACATCCAGGGTTAAAAATAACAAAGTTTATACTGTTTGCTGTTAAACTGAAAATAAAAATCAGCAGATAGAACAATCAAAATGTGCAACTGATTCAATCATACAACTTCCCAGAATTTGAAATCGATATCTTTTTTTACTAGAAATTTATAGACGGGCTAGTAATATCGTAGGCACCCGGGTATAACACATACATGTGGATTATGCACCATGTTGTATTACCTCATTTTCTACTACCAGCACGTCAACATCTTGATGAAGTTCTTCAGATCAATTTTACAATCTAGGGTGGAACGATGTTACTTTTTTTCTTTATGGAATCAGCTGGGGTGCCAAAAGTTGCCTTTTGAGATAAAACTCAGGCAAAAAAAATATGAAAAAATATTAATGGCATCATGTTGCACAAGACGAAAGACGTCACACTTTAAAATAGCCATTGTGCAACATGTGGTCGCAAGTTCTTTTATCCATTTTTTTAAGTTACATTTAAAATACAAGGGCATCTTTTGCCATGCCAGTCGATGGAAAAATTAACAAAAAGACTTGTCAAAAAGACATCATTTTATCGGTTTTTACAAGTAGGTAGGAAATTGTTTCTGATCATTTGTTTTAAGTGTAATAATATCTACATTATTATTTACGGATTATCAAAAACGTTGCACAAGTATTTCATTTTTGGAAAATAGGTGATATTTTTGTCCTTAAAGAAGAAGTATATGGTATATTATAGGGTTGATCCAGCTATGCAGCTTTGTTTGTCGGTGTCATGTAGTCTTTTTGCTCGTTGCATGTTCTTTTTGCCATTACATTTTGTTGTATTGATAGATCCTATCATCCAAAGATATTGATTTTTTTGCCATACTGAAAACATTCTGTTGACAATGCTTTCTGTTGATCGCCCTGCAATTCGATCATTGGCACATAGACTCTTCTTATAAGCAAGATCAACCAAGATATATGAGATAAGATCCTTTGTTATTCCTGAATTTTTAAGCTTTCGGTTGTATTGCCTTCATTGCATAGCAAACGGTTGAGGTAACTGTCCTGCGCTGACATTTCAAATAAATGGCATATATCATCATAAAAGAAGTACCACCGCTCCAAATCTGATCTTTTCTGGTCACCTACAAGTGGTTAAACTAACAGTAAAATTAATTACAGGAGCAGCAGCTGCAGTGTGTGGAGAGGACTCGAGAAACGGTTTTATTCGCCCAACTCTCAACTTTCGAGCTATAATTCCAACCATTAATACATAATTAAAGTATAGAACGCAATAAAAAATGTAGTGTTATTTACTTAAGTTCCTATTCACAAGAATGTATTTCATATTTAACAAATAAAATATTTTTGAAAACAAATTTTTTTTTTTCATTGTTGTGCTGGGCTGGGGTGGCAAAATTTGCTAAATAATTAGAAACTCCTACAAAAAAATATTAACTAAAAATATAAATGACTTCACATTGCACAAGTCATATTTTTGTTTTGAGTGGTTATGTGATGTGTACAACATGACGCCATTCTTATTTGTAATTAAAAAAAATTTTGTATGACTCATTTAGCAACTTTTGGCACCCCTGCCGATCCAAACAAAAAATAAAAAAAGAGTGCCATATAACATTGCTCCACCCTATTCTGCACCTTAATTTTAACTATAGTGCTTCAAATACCTCCATTGATTTATTTTCATTTCTGCCCTAGAAAATACATTATTAACTACGTAGCAAATTTTATCTGGTGAGTCTTGTCCTAATTAAATTTTATAAGCTCAGATACGTCTAATTTACATAAAAGTGAGTAAGTGGCGAAATTACCAGCTATGGTTCAGCGATCAATTAATTAATCGTGGACCCGTGTAAAGATAAAGCAATAGAAAATTCATCAATTTGCGATAAGGATGAAACAGAAGGGAAACGCGAAGTGATACTTTCAATTTTGTTCTATAAATATTAAACAGAGGAAAAGCGATATGGTCAGAGACTTGCGGTTTGTATAATGAGTAGAAGTTGCAGTCGGGCGTGGCCAACTATGAATACATTTAACATATTTCTTTCATTACCTGCAATTCAATTTTACGTGGTGCCACTGAGATTAGGTACACATCAAATATCAACGAGATCACTTTCGACCGCCATTTTTTTAATTCTTTAACGGTTCGACTTGAAACTAGGCGTGTCAAGTTTCTACTTCTTCCGTTATTATACTCTTCGCAAATACGAAAACGGGGAGTACATTGCATTTGATCGGCACATTTCTAAAACCAGGGAATTTTATCTCTGTGACATGAAAGTCACAATATATCTTACTCTATTTTACCTTGTACATTTTTAAGAAAATTCCATAATATTTAAAGTTAATATGGTCAGTTTATTATAAGCACTTACTCGAAGAGGAGGTATTGGGGATGTAACATTGAACTAACATTACCTAGTTTCGACCACGGTATGTTACATCCTACCATGACTTCCACTAAATCTGAATTAAAACTAAGTTGACTGTCACTATCAGTAGAGTCCCTAGCACTCATATGCTCTTGTGAGGAAATATGTCTATTAACATTTGTTCTAGATGTCCAGGAAATTGTATTGATGCAATTACTTCAATAAAGATCTATTTCATCATATTGCAGTTCTGGAAAATCGCGAATCCACAAGTATACTGCAGCCTGAGAAGCACTAGATATTTTTGTGTACTCGGTATAATTTTACACTAGGTTTGTAGATGCATATGTACATACATATGGTTAGATTTATACTACGGTTTGCGAAACTGCGTAACTGCGATTTCTGATGGTCTACCCTTTCTCTTTGTTAAATGTTGACGTAAATGCCAAGAATTGCCTAGTATTTCCACTGTCAATTTGAAAATTCAGTCTACAGCGTTGCTACCTGGTTAAATCATTACTACGCCTAACCATCGCTGGTGTTATGAAATATTCCTTCGTCGAATTTTTTTTCATTATTTTGAAACTGACTTTGGATAACTCATAAAAATGGATTTTGTATTGTTTCACAATTTCGGCCGCGTCGTCTAATTAACTGAGATAATAAAACCGCATTAGTAAAAAACATATAAAAGTCGCCATACACTGCAATCTAATATTGACACTTGGTCAGGGTCAAATGCTCTCAACACTGCAAATGTAAAAAAATCAACTACGTGAAAATAAAAATAAACACGCCACACATTAAACAGAACTGGAAAGTATGTGTTTAATCCAAAACTGTCTTTGAAGCTCGCAAAAAATGTTTTCTGAGATTTTCCATCAGTAACTGCTAGTGGGGGGATTAAACATCACAAAATTACAAAAATCGGTTCTGGGGGTGCCGCGCAACCCCCCAAATAACCACCCCTTCGGTGGAGAAAGCCTTATTTTACTGATAACTCGTTAACCGTTGAAGATATAAAAAAATTGCTCATCATGAAAAAGAAAGCATGACTAATTGCATAAAAAAAGTCCTCTTGTAATTTTCTTGTATATGCCATGGTTTTCGAGAAAATCGATATTGACAAGAACTGTATTTTTAATGCGCGCGAATTTTCTTTTGTTTGAAATTTTTTGCGCGCGGGGTAATAGAAAAAATGGAATTGCTCGAAAACCAAACAAGCTAAGAAGAAAAATCAAAATTGGCTTTACAGGGGATATAAAATACTCTCCTCTGTTACCATTTTTGGCTATTAATATTTATTAGTATATTAAAATAACAATATAATATAGTTATCTCTTGATTTTTTGTACCTACATCTAACTATTCACAGGCACATAAAAAATAACTGACTTTAATATAAGTTATAAATGCATTATCTTTTAGTTCAAGGTAGTACTCCGATGCAGAAAAATATTCACGTTTACAAGTTTACCAACATGTTGAAGTTAGCCAAAAAAATCCAAATAATTCTGCATACTCAATTTATTGATGATTTTTTTATGCAATTTTTTAACTATTAAATAATTATAAACAATAGTTATATGATACATAAACTCAAAAAAAAAATTAGCTAAATTTTCAAGATGTTTGAGTCTTTTTCTTTTTTTAGGAAACAATAAAAAATTGGCCCAAATTTGGCTAACTTCAACATGCTGGTAAATTTGTAAATGTGAATATTTTTATTCCTAACTTTTACAACACTTAAGTACTACCTTGAACTAAAAGATAATGCATCTATAACTTATATTAAAGTCAGTTTTTTATGGCCCCGTGAAAAGTTAAATCGCAAAAAATCAAGAGGTAACAACTATATTATATTGTTATTTTTATTTACTAATAGATATGAATAGCCATCAAAAATGGAAAATTAAGACAGTGTTTTATATCGCCTTTAAAACTCATTTTGAATTTTCTTCCCAGCTTGTTTGGTTTTCGAGCAATTCAACTTTTTCTATAGACCACGCACTAAGAATTTCAATTAAACGAAAATTCGGACGCATTAAAAATATAAATGTTGCAATTTTTTTCAAATCGATTTTCTCAAAAATCATGGCATATACAAGACAATTACAAGATGACTTTTTTTTAGGATATTAGACCAGCTTTCTTTTTTGTATCTTCAACGGTTAACTAGTTATCAGTAAAATAAAGCTTCTTTCACCGAAGGGGTGGTCTTTTTTTGGGATGTTGCGCGGCACTTCTAGAACTGATTTTTATGGTTTTATGATGTATAATCCCTCCACTAACAGTTAATGAAGGAAAATCTCAGATGTCAATCTTTGTTATGGAAATCTTTATAATTATTGGACTTGTAGCTGGCAATAAAGAATATTTCACCACAACAACTTGCGAAATGTGTGACTATTCACCCGTCTGTCCGTCCAAAATACAAATAGAGGCAGCGAGAGCATAATAAAATTCTGTGCATTGTGTAACAACAAAATAGAGTACTTGCCTTAAAGATCTGTTGACAAAAATTGCAAATCAGTACCATCACTAATAAAGAAAAACAGATGTTGACATTTTATAAAGAATGTTTTCTTTATACCACATTTATATTAACGCCTTGGCAGAGTTATCTATAGCCATTCCACCGCTCAACCAGAACACGTACATTTAAATATCAATACAATTACCGTTCCTAGCGACATTGCCATCTGCTGCAGCATAGAGTCGAATCCAGGGGAGATGGCAGCGATTAGACATGTTGTGTCACTCAACAGCAGTCTATTTTACTGCTGTCGTCCCAGTACACATTAAAAATACCACTAAATATGCATACCCTGACTGGGATTCGAACTCGGTACTCCGTGGGGTACAGGTTGCAAAAGATATCCACAGAAACACCAGTCTAGAGAAATTATTGAACAAATATAGAACACATATATATGGGTCGAATTGAGACCCACTTCCTCTTAAAACAAAAAATACTGGTGTTTAAAAATAACTTCACCTTAAGTGCATGGCGCACCGCACAGCGCACATCGTACAGTAAAATAAAATAGAACCATCGTTTTAAATGAGAGTGGCCATATCGGCGCCATAATTTTTAAAGAAAGTGTCCAAATAAACAACCTGAGCCTCGCACGTCGCACAGCCTTCAGTACGGGCGATACCGTGTTTTGAATAAAATTATGGAAGGAAATAGCCGAACAATGTATGCACAATTAGTACAATTTCTTTTGTATGCAGACCAGGCTAGGCGTTGGGCGATGTGCGATGGGCGATGTGCGCTGTGCGCCGATGTGGCCATGCGCTAATTCTAGAAGATGTATAGTTTACATACCACACTGACAATAATAAGTTCTGTGTGAGTAAACATTGGAAATAGATTAGGTTTCTATGTTGGAATTGTAATATTAACGAATAAATGTTCAGTAATAATTAATATCCCGCTAAATACCGCAAATTATTTCAGATGTATGTAATCAGCAAAATTACAATACATGGTATTGCAAAATATCTGGCTTTGGGACAATTAATTTACGAACATAGTGATTTTTGCAATAAAATAAACACATCTATTCTCTGAGTTAGTTCCGATTCATACAAGTGCAGAAATGTGAGTTCCTTTGATCATTTGCTTTGTCACGATTGTGCATTTTAAAACAACAACGTACCTACAATGAGATCGATAAATATTTATACTGCATTTTTTCTAATAACGTGAGGAACATGTGACTGAAGTAATAAGAAAATCTACACAAGAGATATACCACAATTAACTCGAAAAATGTAAAAATTGACATATACAGGGTGATTCCTTTATTTTTAAACGAACACACCACACGTAAGTCGACCATTAGAATATTTTCCACTTGCAGATGAGATAGACATTTGAGATTTGGTACCCTATCATAGTCGATCGTTGCGAGTCCAAAAATAATAATTCTGAATCGAAAAATATAGCATAGCCTATATCTAAACCCAGCAGTTTCGGAGATATATGGCATTTTCTAAAAAAATTGATAGGTGCAATGGTTTTCAAGAACCGTTATAACTCTCTTCATATAGGAGATCTTCAATTGCTCCTAAGCACTTAGAAAGAACACAAGATGAGCTATTCTCTACGATAAAAATAAATTCCGTAATAGTGTACTAAGTGCTTAATATTTCACGTTACATTTTGTCATATTCCAACCTCAAAAACTTTTTTATTTCAAATGGAACACCCCGTATTTTTTACGTAGTAGGCTTTACATTAATATTACACAAAAAAAATGGATTGATTTTTGCTAAATTAAGCAACATTTTATTATATATGGAGCTATATTAACACCCTTATTTTTTTACAAATATCAACAATGAGTTAAAAGACGTCAAATGCAGGAATATGAATCTATGTATCAAAATTGATCAAATTCAGAAGTTTTAAATATTTATAATTTTTTCCCATTTTTCCACCACCAAATCTAACTAGACTAAAAATTCTTAAAAATCAGCATATTCGTCCACATACTGCCAAAACACAACTCGACACTTTTTCTCACCAAAACTTCAGCATAAAACAAAATGTTCACCCCCGACCATCCCCCCTCAAACCTACAAACTCCATCCGGTATTCCCTTAAAAGTTACAATGGACTCGTAAAAAGTTTCAAACACAAATATCAATTTTCAGCTTTTTCCGATAATTATAACTTTTTTCACATTTTCAACCCCCAAATTCAACACGGCCAGAAAATTCTTAATAACCCACAGAACCATCCGCACACTGCCAAAAACGCAATTCGACACATTTTGTTCATCCAAAGATCAACAAAAAAAATCACCTTCGACCACCCCAACAACCGCATCCCGGATCCTCTTAAAATTTACAGTCAACCAGTAAAATTTTCAAAACACCGAATTTCACATAAACATAAATTTTCATCTTTTTCTGGTAATTATGAGGTTTTCCATTTTTTCAACCCCCAAATCTAACTCGGCTAAAATATGCTTAGAAACCATCAGACTTATCCACATACTACCAAAAACGCAACTTGACACTTACTTTTTCTCACCGAAACTTCATCACGAAAAAATCTATTTCGTCCCCGACCTAACCATCCCCTTCCCCCAAACACATCCTGTATTCTCTTAAAAATTATAATCGACCCGTAAAAAGTCTCAAAACACCAAATTTCACACAAATATCGATTTTTAGCTTTTTCCGATAATTATATCTTTTCCCTTTTTTCAACCTCCAAATTCAACTGCCAGAAAATTTTGAAAAACCCACAAATTCGTCCACATAATGCTAAAAACCCAAATCGACATTCTTTGCTCGTCAAAACATCAACAGAAATCACTCGGTTAAAAACGTACCTCAACTTTATACCCCTGTAACTTGCCCCCTGTGCATCAGAGTCTCCAATGCCAAACCGTACGATGAACGCTGGTTCATCCTCTTTCCAGCTGGACCAAAATCAAATTTGGATCTTTCAAAAAATGCTTTTGTGTCCAAAATAACGTCTCAACACCTGTATTCTCGCCACCTCCAATTTAATTTTTTTTAAACTATTTCCGATAGCTTACATTTGACGAGATATTCAAAATGACACCAAAAACATCCATCTAGCAAACATAAAACTTGCAAAAATTCGCTAAAACTACGAAATGTCCAAGCGTCACACAAATCGCTTCTGAACCCCCGTATTACCGTTATACCTTTGATTTGTTAACCATTTTCAATGTTAAAAATATCACAAATTATATCCGACAATGGAGCCTTGCAAAATGTTGGGTTTCCACGATAACTTAAGGAAATACATTAAATTTACAGACTCATGTGATAATTCTAACATTACAAGTTTCCCATAAAAATTATTTACTGCTGTTTGTTCTTGTGACAGCCTCAATTACTAATAGAGTTAGTTTTTTCAGAGTGACATTATTTATATCAATTGACGAATATAATGGCGTCATTTTCAGCCCATTTCATTGCCGCCACTTTATAGTCGTCGACTATCGCCAGAAATGGGAAACTTCTCCACTTCATCGGCATTGTTGAAATAATAAGAAATAAGCCCATTCTGACACTAGTGGCTGTTTATTAAGCAGTTACATGCTAATGGACTCACGTTAACAAAATGGCCATAGTGATTTAGCATAATGGCAAATGACATTCGAAAGCCGTGTCCTAACTAATCCTCGAATATTTTTTATTGTTAAGGTTGGGATTAAGTAGGGTGAAAGGGAAGTATGTGTTTATTTATCAATATAAGTATATATAAACAAATCTGTTATAGATGTTCTATAAATTTTGTTTTTTTCTTAAAATTTTCGGCATTAAGAGTTTCTTTAATGACAAGAATCCCAGAAAATGTAATTCTTTACTACCATGCGTAAAGTACTTACTTTACCACGCTGAATAGTACGTAATGTTAAACTTTTTGGCACTAGGGCGTAAAGTAGAAAAATAGGTAAAGGCATTTACCTACACACAACTTCCCACTTTATTTGTACAGGGTGGTCACCCTAAATCACTATTAATTAGGAAAGGACATAGGGGACTAATAACACCGGCACACCCAAAAAAATGTTGCAAGTCTTGAGCAACGACTAGAGCTTCAAATCTTTATGTTCTCAAGGATGCTGAAGATAAATCTGAATTTAGTTTTTAAAAGTAAAGTCTTATTCTCCATTAATTCCTTTCGTGGTAGCGACGTCTGATACGGCCGAAAACGGTTGGAGAATGGAACGAAGGGGCTTCCCGACATATGGAGGAGGCTTCGTGGAGGCTGAGCAGAGATAGATGGAGGAACATTAACTAGGGGTGGGTAGAGGAGGCCAGACGAGAAGGTTGATCAATCCCTGCCCCTCATTAGCACGGCGCCTACGAGGCAGATGAGCAGAAATAATGCTAGCACCATGAGCACCACCATGACTCGAAAAGAGCATAGCATATTTTGATAAAGGCATGTGGAATATTGTCCGTGTACATATCTTTGAAAATAGGCTACAATATCGGAGATATCGGGAAGGCGTGGGAAGTTGAAAATGTGAAAGGATTGGTGGAATATAATGGAAATGTGGGAACACAATGTGGCGGAAGATTGTAGGAAAATGATAGAAGATGGTGGAAAGGTAGGGAATAGTAGTGGGACAAGTATTGGGAAGGTTGGGAATAGTAAAGGGACGATGATGGGAAAGTCGGGCCAATGTGGTGGAAAGTGGAAGAACGTGGTCCAAAGATAGCGGAGTGGCAAATGTGAGAAGGTGAGGAAATGTGAGAGAATACGGTGAGGAAGCAGGAGTAGTCTGGAAAAGTAGCGGAACATTGTTGGTGAGATTATGGAATAGGGGGGATACAAGAGGATACAGAGATAGAAATATTTTAAAAACCTTGGTATCACCTTTAAAATGGTTTTGGGTATTTGCTATTGTTCTAATGAATGTAATGTATCGTGTGTTCACTTGATAGTGAAACACCGTTATAACTATTTCAGCTTTTATCGGATTTGAACAAAATTTTTCTCAAAGATTGAAGACGTGTATTACTTATGGCCAAATCGCCCACTCCCTTCAAATGCAAAGCCACCTGCAATCACAACATAATTTAACTATTTTGTAGGCATTTTTTACTGGAAATGTTGTTAACAAAAGTTGTTCAGAACTACTCAGCAAGTTTAAATCTAAAGTTTCAACAAATTTAAAACATAATAAGTCCGAAAATATCAATATAATAGATTTTTAGTTGTCAGTTAGTTTCTTAGTTATTTTTATTAGAGCAATAAAAATAATTCACATTACGTATTTCAAAACGCAAAACTCATTAAAATATTATGTGACTTTTTGTGAATACAATTTTAATTATTTTTATACTTAATCAATCTTTCAATTTAAGCTTTCTAGGTAATTCTGAACAACTTTTTTTGCTAAACTTTTTCAACATAAATAAAATACTTAATATGAGTTTAGGTTTTTTCCATTCATTTTGATCTCGCAGGTATCTTGTACATTTATGTAGGCGATTGTTTTGTGTGTTATATGTAGACTATTGTGTTTTGTCTTTGAGTAAAATTTGTTTCTGATTTAATCAAAACAAAGCAAGTTATAAGGGTGACACACTCTTAAGAGGATCACTCCGCATAGTAATTTGCCTATTGCTTTCAAAATGAAAATCAATGACTATCTTCATTGTCGCGACATCCAAGTTTTAACAGAAAACAATAACAAATGTATGTAACTATATTCATTAAAGTCACATTTAAAGATCTCTCTCACACTGAAAAATCGCAGCACAAATAAAAAAACTGCAGAAATATTAAAAAAAATTTATTTCAACAAAAGTTATATTATATGGGTGTCTTAATGTTCAAGTTTCTGATCCACTGGAAACAGTATTCACGTCAACATAAAATGAGGCACCTCGCTTCAAAATCATATGTTATAAATTTATTGTAACTTGATAATGGTTTGTTTGTGACTTTTTTATAACATCACGTATTACACGTATTTACAGAGAATGGATTTGATAGTTCTGCCAAGAGAAAATTGGTTTCCATTAAAAATATGTACCTAACATATTAAAATCATTACCAACTTTACTAATTTAGCAGAAAGTTTCGGACTTCTCTTTATATATTAAATTTCATCCTGGCATTGCGATATAGATTTATGGAAACATGTATTTCCACTGAGCTGAATATAATTTTTTGCTACAGTAATTACTTGACTTCCTCAAATAATTTTAGTAATGTGTAATATTCCTAATTGAACGTATATCTCGATACTGCATTAATTCAGTCAAGTCTTTGATTACACCGTTACAAAGTCCATATTCCATAAAAGTAATATTAAGATTATCCATGCAAATACCGGGCTCCATTTTCACAGAATGGAATATAACATATTCAAAAGCCTTTTCTTCATTTATTTGAAGTAGTCTATTCATATACGAGTATGAATGTACGTTATCAAATATATGTTAAATAACAATACGCAATTACATAACTGACGTTAACAGACGTTAAGAGTACCAAAAATGATCAGTAGTAGAAGGGCACTTTATTATTTAATATTTTCTTCTTAGTCCCAGACGTTCCTAGGTCTATTCATTATTCTGGTTATCCTATATTTGCTATGTGATAAATCTGCCAGCATCACGCCATATTACGTGGTTGTCTGTTAAGCGTTCGGACCCATCAAATATCACTCCCATCAGTTCCATGGTGACAACTGTCCACCTTTCTTTTCTTGCCATCTGATTTTTTCTGAACTATCAACTATTCTGTACTGTCTTATTTCCGAATGATGTGGCCAGAGAATGATAGGATATGGAATATAATTATGCTAGAAAGTAGCTTACTAACTTCGCGATATTGTAGTTAATTCACAAGTTTTGACTTCTTGTGTATTGTGTATTTATGTATTATAATAGCGTCATCAAAAAGATACAATTTGTTAGAAACATATAATAATCATAATCATTATTACTGTATCCTGGAAAAATTGAGAAAACTGAAATTTTGATAAACAGCAATACTTGCCAAAAAAAAGTTGTTTAGTTGGCGTAGGTGCTTCTGTAATTTTCTTTTTGTGTTTTTTTTCTTCTTTTTTCCCTTGGTTTAGAAATGTAACGTAATAGTAACGTAGTTTCTGGCTGTATGGATACTGTCCTAACGCCAAAAGAAAAAAACAATACCTGCATTAATTTGCTATTGAGGAAAGAACCGGTTTAACCGTACAAATATGATGTTTCAGTTTATTAAAGCTAATATAAAGAGGAAATAGTAGTAAAATTGTGGCAAAAATGGGCAATTTGATACTGTGGGTTTTTCAATAAAAACATTTTTTTATATAGGACTAGCTTATGCCCTCGGCTAGATTCCCTACTGTCCAACCTATTATTCCACCATCTCATCATCAATACCTTCTCGCTATCTTTCCATCACCTTCTCGTCATTTCCCCATCACCTCCGTACCACCTTCTCGCCATCTTCCCATTACATCCCCACCACCTTTCCACTACATTCACAGTCACTTTTCTATCATCTTCCCATCGCCTTTCCACTGCCTCCCCACGATCTTCCCGCCAACGTTCTATCTTCTTCTCACCAACTTCCCCTACTTTTCCACAATTTATACAACTTGCCCATCATATTCCCCTACTTTTCCACCATATTACATCACATTCTGCTCTTTAACCCTACTTTTCCTACTTATCCCTCATATTGTCTTACCTTTCTCGAGCTTCCCACTACGTTTTCTCCTTTTACGTTACCTTGACATCATCTTCCGTCATTCCCATTGTCTTTTCACCTTTTCTCATCATCTCTACTTACTTTTCCGCCATCCTCTCCGATTTTCCCTCACCTTCCCACAGTTTTTAACCACTGTCTTCCCACAAACTTCAATATGAAGTAGCCTATTCTCCAAGTTGGAAGGATACCTACACCTGTATAAAATTATATTAAAATATGTCGAGCTATTTTTTTCAAAATGCATTTTCTGGCTTTGATATCATTAAACAAACCCGAAAGTATCAAATATTACCTTAACAGATTTATACATGTACTGGAAATTTTGAAATATGACATGTCATAAAGTGAAAATAAATAGCATTTATGGACTATAAAATAAGTTGCCGCTGAGTTGTCGATTTGGAAAACTCAGCAATTCATAGGAAACGAAGTTAAATCTATTGTGCAAAGCTGAAAATGCCGGATAAAAGAGATCTTTTTTTACTTTTCCTGAGCTTTTTGTATACCTCCACTAAATCTCTTTTTCGACATTCCATCTGTTATTTTTCATAAGATTTATAGGCTCACTAGTGTCTTTTACACGTTACAAATTAATTTATTATATTTTACCATACGCTCTTGGAATTTCTTTTATTGTTGAAACCCCTTTCAGTGAAATAAGAGTAATGTAATCTACTTGTCCTGGATGTCAGCGTCCCTTTTGTACATTAAAATACAAATTCACGCAGAGGTAAATAATATATGATTTAATTAATCTCTAGTTTATAGAGAGGAAATAATAGAACATATTCATGTTATACATTATAATGTGTATCATAGTATTTACATGTTGTTCTGTCTTACCGTTCTATATTATTAGTCGAATCGATATAAAGCATAGGTACATGAAATGTTTTAAATTAATGTGTTAATTGCTATGCAAATAATTTTAAATAATTTTGTACACTAATTTAAATAAAGCTAGCTGGAAACATTGTATTTTTATTCCGTTAATTGAAGTTTTTATTTATGTTTTTATTTATTAATTATTCATATGGACATGGACATATCAAGAAAAATGGAAGAGGCTGGATACAACATACTCTTCGCCGATTTGTTAGAGCTCTTATATAATTGTTAAACATTCTGTAGTATAATCCTCGCATTGTTTTGAAAATAAGCAACTTCTTAAGTAAAATTTCTATAATTATAATAATCTGATTATGTCAATTATATTGGCAATATCATTTGGAATTCTATACTGTAGATATTTTGAGTACATAAGTAAATACATGAATAATCGGAAATTTTTGTAATTACTGATTATTACTCGAGCTAATAGCTTTACCATTAAAATTTCAATATAATGAAATATTTCCACTTTTGAGTGATTGCAATAAACTAAAAATCATTAACAATGAAGAAGCGACGGAGGAAACTTACGTTTGAAATGTGATGGCTTGTCCGTTCGTCCGCATGTCCATCCATCCGTCGATGGATGGGCATGCGGACGAACGGACAAGCCATCACATTTCAAATATCAGTTTCCTCTGTCGCTTCTTTATCATTAATAATTTTTAGAATGAACTTTTTACGTTTACTCTGCATATATTTTATTAGACATATAGCAGGTTCTTCCTTGGAAATTGTGTTAACTATATGCCAAATATTACTCCCCTGCATCACATTCTTCTTTCATTGACACTATATACTTGTCACTAAAAGTATAGCAGTTTTCTTCTTGGTAATTGTGTTAATTGTATGCCAAATTTTATCATTCTTCTTCATAATTTTTGATATAATTTTTAGTTTTCAACCCTGTCAATTTTCACTAAATGTCGAGGTTTCTTTCTTCGTAGTAGCGGCGCCTACCTGCCAAATATTATTCTCTCCATCAAATAGTTCTTACGAACAGACAGACAGACGATAGACAGACGACAGACAAACGACAGGCAGACGACAGACATATGACAGACAGACGATAGACAGACGAAAGACAGACGACAGACAGACAGACGGCATGTTTTTACGCATTTCGAACATGTATAGAATAGTCAGAACTCCAGTATCTGTTAAAAATAAAAGGATATAGGCTAATAAATACTAACTTTTCTGTTTTAGACCAAAATGTACACCAATGTTTTTTATAATATCAAGCTTTGTATAAAATAGGCGATGGAGTACTTTCAAGCATTTCTCTTTCCAATTTTAACATTCTTTATTTTATTTTACTAACAACCACTTACTTACATAGTGACTGCTTCATCTGCATATCTATTTCGATTTCATATGTCCATCTGAGGTATTTTGAAAACCATCGATATTTTTAGTGTGAATAATTCCCTGTATATCGGAAATAAAGCGTTTTCGGGCAGGCCTATGGGAAGTTTTTTCTCTTCAGTTGTAGATGCTGCCATTAAATTTTTTAGCAACTTACAATAACACCCTATAGTATAGGAGCTGAGTTATCGCTCTACAGATATTTTCATTGTTTTATGAATGATAGCGATTCACAAAATCGATCCTCTGGCGGAGATTACCCGTTAAGTACGTCAGGCTTGGTCAAAGTTGTTAAAAATTATTATAGCACGTATCGTTACGAGATTTCTGGTAGATTGAGAATGTTTATTTATACACTTTCAATACAGAAATTGATTCCCAAAAGGAAACTCCCGTCATATCAATTAAGTAGCAGAACGAAAAATGTTTTCAAATGTAGAAATACTATGTAGATTTTTATTGTAACACTAAACTCATCTTTATAAGTTTTTTCCCGTTTATAGAACGTAAATATATGCTTCCTTAACAACAAAATAACCTTCGCAGAAAGTTATGGTTGGAAACAAAAGTACTACACACGCTTAACTCTAGAGGAATTCAACATTCTCCGCTAAGCTGAATTTCTACCATATCTCAGATGTACTTTGTATCATTATTAAATGGTGATTCTTATATTTAATAACTTATCAAAAGTTTCCCAAAAAAAATATGGATCTCAAGACTAACCTCCTACCAGAAAAATTTCTATACGTATTTAAAAACCAGAAAATGTATGGTTTTATGCGAGAAAGATGTTTATCTTGAACTATGGCCAACTATGACAAACTGACGGGATCACATATGTGAGAAATTTATTTTATCGTGATTTTTATTCAACAGAATTAATTAACTCGTACAAAATTCTTGTATTGACGAGTTTCCAAAAGAGCCGCCTATCTCCCCGACCACTATGTTTATTACACATTAATCTCTTGGATATATCGTGCCATTATTCTGAACTTCATAAAATAATAACATGCATTATAAATCCGCGTATATTCAATTTAATACGAATTTGTACAAATATACATCACCCTCCCAAATTTAATTGTCACACAAGGCTAGTGGATATAAATCATAAGTAAAGTACGAGTTGTTTACGCTGTGATTTTGTTAATGTGTCAGTCTGCACTGCAGGCCGGATGTACATGTCCAATTAAGTGCATAAAGCAGTGGCGGCTAACACAAAAATTCCAGACTAGTTGTATCATACAACATTACATTTTTAATAATAGTGGAGAAAATCTCTAAAAAACGATTGTTATTTTTTTATTTACTTTGCTAAACATTTGCACAGATGTAATAGGTCAATTTTCTTTTTTCCAGTTCTTTTTAATATTTATATAAACGAATTATGTTATATCTCAATGAACGGAATAGTAGTTTGTGCAACAAGAGTGGATATGATATTCATATCGCACGAGAAAGAAGATTGAGCACGACGCCGTAGGTGTAGGCAGAGTGCCTAAATCTTTCGAGTGCGATATGGATAATCCACTCGAGTTGCACAGCTTAAGAAAAAACTGCACAATTTTAAAAGATGTATTAGACATTAACACACACACTGAAAATTACTTTGACAGCTTATGCACTAACTTGAATTTTATAAAACGAATAGTTGGCTATGTAATTTATATACGAACTGTGACTTTAACAGCTTACGCAGTAACTTGAATTTTTTAAACGAATAGTTGGATATGTACTTAATACACGAACTGTGATTGGCCGGTTTCATATTCATCCTAGATAGGATATGAAATATAGATACAGATAACTAGAATTGCCTACTTATCCATTCTATAGAGCTTACAGAAAACAGCAAATGTACATAAAGGAGCAAAAAAAAGTTGTAGGTTTCGCCGATAACACTGTTCTCTTGGTTGAAGATGACTCCTGTGAAGATGTAAAAAACAAAACGGTTTTAGAATTTTATAAACTACAACAGTGGCTAGCCGAACACCTTCTAACAGTTAATCTGAGAAAAACTAAATTTATGTGTTTCATTGTTTATGACAAGAATATACCAAATATACATGCACTGCAGTTACATACGCATACATGCTTAAATATACCAAAATAAAACTGTGAATGTCATATGAAGTTATTCCAAGCAAGAAACACTAAATATATTGGAGATCGTAGATCAAAACTTAAAATGGACTGATCATACTCAACAATTAAAAAATAAAATGTATACATTATTTTAGAAATTCTACCATCTAAAAAATACACTGCGTTTCGATACCTTAAAAACATTGTATCACGCCTTAGTCGAATCAGTTCTTAAATATGGAATTATGACATGGGGAAGTGCCTATCTGACAAATTTAGAACCTTTGAATACATCACAAAGATATATATAGTCAAAATTATCTTAGAAAAGAATAAACAATACTTTTCGGAACTCTTATTCAAACAATTCAGTGTATTTAATTTGCATCTTTTATATATCAAATCTGTTCTTTAAGTATAAAACATATTAGACATAATACATGGACATAATACAAGGCAAGGACATAACTTAAATGTGATAATACCCGAAAACAGATATACAACAACCCAAAGATTTCTAACTTATTACGGCCCTAAATTTTATATCGTTACGCATTACAAGCAATACAACAACATAGGTTTATTTTGTGATAAAGTTTCGGAATACTTGATACAAAGTTAGTTTTATGAAGCTATTGGCAGGTGATTAAAGAAAGAAATAAACAAACACAAAACATATAACCCTTTCGCTCTGTATATTTGCGGCCGAATATAATATACATACAATCATGTATATTTGTATATGTGTATGTATAACATATGTATGTATGCATGTCAAGGCACTTCTAAACCCAGAATGGGCAACAGAGACCATCGATGAAGAAGACCAACCGCTAAACGATCAAGATCAGGTGGAAGATAAGAGGGAACACCACCTAGACTGCTAGACATCAAAGAAATCATCCAGAATCTTGCCAATAATAAATCACCCAGAACCCATAACCTCCCGGCGGAAATATTTAAGAATGGTGGAGAAAACTTAACCAGGTGCATAGATACAATGATCGCATAAATCTGTACACAAAGATCTCTCTTTGATGACTGGAGCACTGGCATAATATGCACCCCTCATAAGAAGGACGATGTACTGGAATGCTCAAATTATAGAGATATTACGTTATTAAACCCTGCATATAAAGTGTTTTCCACAGTAGTCTGCTCGCGCCTAAAACCCTATGCAGAGAAGGCAATTGGACGAAGATATCGAATAGGTCTTAGAGCTGGTAAATCAACCATCGACCAAGACAAGAGAATAAAACAGCAACACATCACATATTTCTCGATTTTAAAGCAGCGTATGACACCATCAACAGAAGAAAGCTTTTTGAAGCAATGGAAGAACTAGGCATACTGCGCTACCAAATAACATTTACAGAGCCGACAATGAAGAAAGTAGAATGCAGAGTACGTATCCAGAGTAATCTATCTCTAGTATTTGAAACTAGTTGCGGACTGCGATGGGGTGACGCTCCTTCATGCACATTGTTCAACCTAGCCCTAGAAAAAGTGATGAGATCTGCTCAAATCAACACCACTAGAACAATTTTTAACAAAAGCATTCAAATTCTCGCCCTTGCCGATGATACAGATATTATTGGCAGATCAGAAGCGGTCGTCAAAGGAGCATGCGGGGTACTGACAGCAGCAGCAAGAGAAATTGGTTTGATGGTGAACACTAATAAAACTAAATATATGCGTACACTGCGGCCAGTACAAAATAGAGTATTACAAGCTGATAAAGTTCAAATAGAGTCTGTTGAGGAATTCATTTACTTAGAATCAAAGTAAACACCCAAAATGATATAACAGCAGAAATAAATAGCTGTATACTCCTAGCAAATAGATTAATTTAGGCTGGCCCCACAACTTCGATCAATAAATATATCTCGCCAAACAAATTGCAAACTATATAAAACACTTATACGTTCGGTAGTAACGTATGGGTCTGAGACATGGACCGTAACAAGAAACAGTGAGGAACTGCTGGGATGTTTTGAACGTAAAGTTTTACGCTTGAGGTAGGTCCACTCAGAATGGATTCGGGAGACCCGCGAGAATAAGTATGCTCCAACGCCCACTAGGGCAACGAAGTAGAGGAAGACCTAGGCTACTATATCTAGATGATGTGGAAGCGGACTTAAGAAACATTAATTTAAGAGGATGGAGAAGAATAGCACTGGATAAGGACGAATAGAAAGAAGTCCTGGAGCAGGCCAAGGCCCATTAAGGGCTGTAGCGGCAATATGATGTAATATGTGTATATGTGTGTATACAAATACTTAAATGCTATTAAACAAGTATCTTCATTGTTGCACACACAGGCTACATATGTTGTCTACGTGTCATTTTTATATGATATCATCACTTTTATAATTTAGCGATTAATAATAAGATGTGTATTATATAGCTAATTATGAATTCTATATTGCATTTATTCATTGTAGATAAATACTTACACACTTATTTTGAACACACGTAAATAAAATGGTAAAACGATGGCTAAATACGCTAGAAGTCAAGGACTCAAATTTTCATGCGACATCTGCTTCGACCACCATAACCTCACTTTATTCTTAAAGGCGTTAATGAAATAAAATCAAGATATTAACTTGAAATTTGGGACACGTACGTATTACAACGAGATCTAGAACTAGATTATATCTTGAGCTTATTCCGTTGAAGGATTATGGAAATAGGGATGAATAAGTAAAGCAAACCAGTAAGAGTCCAGAAACTTGTGATTTGGTATATATACTAAAGCCAAGGTTTAAATTTTTACATTTTCGACCCCACCACCACCGGCACTTCATTATTAAATAAAATAAAGATATATTGTCTTAATATTTGGTACACGTGTGTATTATAACAAGATCTGGAACTGAATTATATTTGGAGTTCATTCCATTGAAGGGTTGGGAGTGAAATAGGAGTAAATACGAGTAAATAAGATAAAGCAATCTAATAAAAGTTCAGAGTCCAGAAACTTGGGATTTGGTGTGAATACTAGAAGACAACATCTCAAATTTGTTTATGACATTTTCCGCCCCCACTCCCCACCAACCCATTAAAAGTGTTAACAAATTAAAATTGAGGTATTGACTTGAAATTTGGTGAACGTAGGATCTAGCACTAGATTATATTTCGAGCTTATTTTGTTGAAGTGTTGGGGTAAATAGAGGCAAATAAGTAAAGCAAACTGGTAAGAGTCCAGAAATTTGAGATCTGGTGTTTATACTAGATACCAGGTCTTAAATTTCCTTATGACTTCTTTCACCTGCACCATCATCTCCACTCTATTATTAACGAGGTTACTAAAATAACTGTCATTTAGTGTAAACGAGAGCAAAGATTCTGAAAAAAAAATTCTGGCATCAGCCACCCTCACCCGAATTAAACGTCGGCTAATCGAAGCGGTATTGAAGTAGCACATCATGGTTATAATCCACCCTTATGAGTTGCCCCAAACTTGTCTGGTCGTCACCCTTCCCGTATAGTTTGACCACTATTAAATTTATATCAATTCCCTTCTAAGTATTCCCGAGCAATAATAAAAGTATACACGCGAAAGTTTTGGTCATTTGAGTTGGTGGGATGGGTCGAAGTCGCCTAAAAGTATTTCATTCGTCATTAGCATCCTCGAAAATAAGAGGGTAAAAGTTTCAACGAGAAGAGATATATTTTATAATTTTTCCATTCCCTGAATGGATTGGGGGTAGATTCAACCCCCAAGTGTGGTCTCTGACATTATCCTGATGCATGCGTGCACGAAAATTGATAAAACGGGTGGGGTTTTGGCCGATTGGAGGGGTTTCCCTGAATAAAAACTTCTTTTACCATTATATTCGTATTCAGCACTCTCAAAAGCGACGAGGGGAGGTGTTTAGTTGCGTTACTTATTTTTTAACAAAATCGGGCCAAAACCCCGCCTCCTTAACTCCACTAACACACTGGAGTGCAAATATAGATCAAGATATTTTCGTGTAAAGATACTTCGGTGGAAAATCTAGATGTGAAAGTAGTGGTTCCTTAGGCAGCGATTTTTTATGATTTCTAGATATGACTGCCAATTATTTATTTTATTTTATCATCGACATCATTAACACATTCGCGGACACTCATTTTTATTGATATGTGCCTAACGTGACACTGCCGGCATAAGCCGCATCTCCCACAGTGCCCCTAGGGACACTGACGTTATATGCCGCAAAAACTTAATAATCTCTAGATACGCTTGTCGGCATATCACGTAAATTTTGCATGTAATAGGGTAATGAAGTGTCCCACTAGGCACCTTGGGTAAAAAAATAATGACAAAATTCCTAATAGTTTGTTGGTGATGAAAGAATTTGGTCAGGCGGTCTAGGGACCATGTTTGGCGCGTTTCTGTCTGATTCCTGTGCATATTTTATAACTTATTCGTGTGTGAAATGGAAGAGAAGCAAGAAAAGAAACGTATGAAGAGTTTGAAAGTGAGGACGAAGATTCCGCCAGATAAAAGGGCACGATACGTATAATACAGATGATTCCATAGGGGATCCAGAATACACGTTTATGTATTCTAGTGATGATGATTAAGTAATTGTAATTTCATTTATTAAAAGTTTTTATACTAAAATCAAGTGTTTTAATTTTTTTTTACATTCGGCGTATGACGTCAGTGTCCTACTGTAGCTAAGCTGTTTCTTCTGGGACATGACGTTATATGACGCATACTTTTTTCCAATATATCTAATTCTTCAGAAAATTCTGATTTTAAAGCTATATGTTGCATTTTTTTATGTATACTAATAATGATTTTAATCGTGGTGTCAATTTCAGCACATCTCGATATTTTTAATTGCCCTGCTGGAGCGAAGGACAATGACGTGATATGACGTCAGTGTCCGTCAACGTGTTAATATTGATTATTTTCCCTTAAAACACATTTTGATTATTTTGGGAATATTGCTTTGGAAATTTTTTGTATACAGTACCTGGAAAAAACAACATTTTACTCATCACGCACCCCACGTTTATTAATATAATTACTGTTATTATTAACATTATTTTCTTCTTATTAGTGTATCTTTTAACAGTTTCAGTTAGTGTCTAAAAGCGCATTTTTTAATTTTTAATAAGTATCCGAAACACGTAGAAGTTAGTTCTACTTTCCGATCAAACTTGAACTCAACCTTATAAGACATAGATAGATTATAAATATAAGGAATTAATCTTCGTAAAACTTAGCTACTTAATCTTTCGCAGCCATACATTCTGCTACATTTCAGCTACTTTACTCTACTATCTCAAAAAGTTGTAAAAATGACAAGCACTCAAAAAAGTTAAACACCAACATCAGAGTACCGAATAATTTGTGTGTGTGTTCGATTAAAATGTTAAATGAATCTCATAAACTGATAAGTAGCATGTCAGAACCGTACTTTATCACGTGAATTTACTTTTGCTAGCTTTAATCAATGCCGATAACTCTGAAATGTATGTTATGGTTAAGGAAGGCGGCCGAGTCATTATCGGATAGATTACTTTTGAAATTGCGACATGATTTATCGACACTGAAACACTGGAAGAAATGATTGGATAGGGATTCAACTCTATAGATAGGGTGATTACTTGAGATAAAACGTAGTTCTATTACAAGTCAAATTAGGAATATGCAGATTGAGCAAGGAAGTAACATAAATAATAATTACACTAATATCTTGCACCGTTCTCGTCATAATTACCAGCTTAATTTATTTAATGGAAACAAGGAAAATTACTATATTACTGGTAAAAAATACTAATAATTATTTCATGTTGTTTCAACTAAGTATAGAAACATATACTTTTCTCAACAACTACTTTGCCGGCTATATGCACCTATCAACATTGAATTACAAGATAGAAAATATGTACAGCAAGGACAGCATCACTTTCACAATAATATAATTTTAAGTACTTTCACTGTAGTGGAGTGGAAGAATTGTAATCGTAAAAAAAAATCTAAAATTTTTCTTGGTGAAATAGGTTTAGAATATCATGGAAAGTCGAGATTTTAAATTTGAGCAAAATACATTTTCTGTCTGTCTGTCTGTCTTTATGTGCGAACGTTTTCTCTGGAACGGTTTAAGATATTGACTCGGAATTTTCTACACGTATGTATTATAGCGATATCTGAAACAGGAAAGTTTTTTGAATTTATCAGGTGAAGGGTTGGGGGTAGATAAGGGAAAATGAGTAAAGCAAGCTGGTAAGAGCACAATATTTTGGATTTGGTATATATATACTAGAAGCCAATGCCTTAGATTTTTTCATAATATTTGACATCGCCCCCACCACCCCACTCTATAAAATAAAATTGTTATATTGGGTACACGTGTATACATAACGACTTCTGGAACTAGTTTACGTTTTGAGATGATTCCGTTGAGGGGCTAGTGGTTAAATAGGGGTAAATAGGGGAAAATAAGTAAAGCGAGCTGGCAAGAGTACAGAAACTTGGAATCTGGTCTATATACTAGAAGCCAAGGTCTCAGATTTTTTATAATATTTTTCAACTTCCCCCATCACCCCCACTACATTAATAAAAGGATTGATATAATAAAATTCAGATTTTTACTGGAAATTTGGTACATGTATATTATAACCTCTGTAATTAGCGTCTATTTTGAGATGATTCCGTTGAAGGATTTGGGGTTAAATATGGCTAAGTAGAGGTAAATAAACAAAGCAAGCTTGTAACTTGTGATATGGTATATATACTAGAAGCCAAGGTCTCAGATTTTCTTATAATATTTTTCTACCTCTCCTCCTTCCCCGCTCCATTATTAAAGGGGCTGATGAAATTAAATCTGGTACACATATGTATTATAATGACATTTGGATCTAGGTTTTATTTCGAGATAATTTCATTGAAGGGGTGGGGGGTAAGTAAAGGTAAATAGGGAAAAATAAGTAAAGCAAGCTGGTAAGAGTACAGAAACTTAAGTTTTGGTGTATATACTAGAAGCCAAGGCCTTAGATTTATTTATAATACTTTTCAACCCCCCCCCCCCCATTAGCTTCACTTCGTTCTTATAGGGGTTAATAAAATAAAATTGAGATATTCACTTAAAATTTAGTACATGTATGTATTATGATAATATCTGAGATTGGGGGGGGGGTTGTTAATTGGAATATATATGGCAAGATACTTAATTCTTAGCGTATATGCTAGAAATCAACGCCTTAAATTTTTTTATGACATCTACTTCAAATATTATTAAAATTCTATGACCAATTATTTCCACATACTAGAGTGCAGATATAGTCAAGATGTTTTCCTTTAAAGAGACTTCGATGGAAAATGTAGATATGAAAGTAGTGATTCCTTAGGAACTTACCGGAAACAAGTTATATTAATATTGAAAATATTCACATACAAGTGCTTCGATGTTTACATCTCGGCAGTGTGATTACTTCCAAAGCTTATAATGAACTAAAAAACTATTTCTCAGGAAAATACCTCTGGTTTTGATTTTATCGGATAGTATATTCTAAAATTAGAGTAACATTATTTTAAGAGTCAAGCTGCACGTAATGTGCATATTCTCTTTCTTGTAATTCAATGTTCGAGACATATAGTCGGCAACGTATTTTGCTGACAAAAATATATGCTTCTATATTTATATTTTTTAATATTTTTCTTTTTCATTTTAATCGCTTTATTTATTTTTAACGTCCTGGCGAAGTTTAGCTAATGCTATTCTACCACTTAACTAGGATATTGATAATTTTTATAATAGCAGTTGAAGTAATTACTAATAATTACATACTTATTTGAATTGAATAAAGTAACTAACATTAACGTTTGCATCTTGCTTTTATGTGGAACAAACCTGTCCATTTCTAATTTTTGACATTTCAATATTTTTGTTATGTAAAAGTGTAAAAAAAATTTTTTACGTCGAAATATCTGACCTCTTACAATGGGTTTTTGTCACCAAAAACTACTAAATCATATCGGCGATTTTTTTAAAGAACCAATGACGTGTTCTTCTTTAGCGTCTCTTAAGAGTGAGCAAGGCCTAAGATCAGTGGAGAGAGGGGTGACGCGCCAAGTGAAGAGATATTTTCCTAATAAGCAAATTTTATCCAAAAATATTCTACAGCAATACTGTAGTATTTATTTATATACAACTTACACATATTTTCAGTTAAATAACATCACCCAATTTGCATGAACTACTTATTGTGAATCATAATTTTAGTACAATGCTGTTTTAGTAGATGGAACCACTTAGATTAAAATTTAAGGCGTTCAAGTACTACTACATTCGCAGTACCTTTATCCGTAATATAAAACATACTTTGATATTTTCCACTTATTAAATATATTTATAAGACTAGATAACCATAGCAGTCGCTAACGCCATCTAGGTGCAGAATTGATAATTCATCTTGTCACCTTGCTCACTCTTAATACTAAAGCCTCATATTTTTTGTAACATTTTTCCACCCCTCCGCCACCTCCACTCCATTATTAAAGGGGCTGATAAAATTAAATTGAGATATTCACTCGTATACATTATAACGACATCTGGAACTAGATTATATTTTGAGATGATTCCGTTGAAGAGGTGGGGGGTAAGTAGAGGCAAATAGGGGAGAATGAGTAAAGCAAGCTGGTAAGAGTACAGAAACTTGAGATTTAGTGTATATACTAGGAGCCAGGGTCTCAGATTTCTATATAATATTTTTCATGTCCCCACCACCTCCACTTTATTATTAAAGGGGTTGATAAAATATAATTGAGATATTCACTTGAAATTTGGTATACGTATGTATTATAATGACATCTGATTGAGGTGATTCCTTTAATAAAATTCCAGAATCTTCATTTTTAGCGTATATGCTAAGAACCAACGCCTTAAATTTTTTTGACATCTGCCTCAAGTATTATAAAAATTCTATTACCAATTATTTTCACATACTAGAGAGCAACTACAGTCAAGGTGTTTTCCTGTAAAGATATTTAGATGGAAAATGTGGATGTGGAAATAGTGACTCTTTAGGCAGTGGCTTATTAATAAATATTTAACCCAGCATGAAATTTTTCCGTTGGCCACAGTTGACAGTTTGAAATTCGCCAAACGTCACAAAATATAATTTTGTTAAACCCGGTCGGCTGGGATATATGATATATCTCATGCAATTTACGATGCCGTCAAAATGTCAATTTCGGTCTTTCAACATCGATAGAGTAAAGCTTTCCCGGCCGTGTATTAAAAGGATACCGTCGTGTAAAAATTTCGTATTATACCTTTTTTGCCACTATTCATCACAAGAGTATTTCAACTTAATACTATACAACAAAGCCAGTATGGTAACGACGAGGGAAAGATTTCATATGCGTGGGGTCCTTGGTTTAAATGTTGCATCTCACTAGATGTTCTATTAACTACTTTTCTTACCTTTGCTGCCGATATTTCTTAGTAGAATCTTATCCTGATGCGTACCTCTAAAACAATTAAACCAATTCAAAAACTGATTTTGAAACAAACAGATTTAAAACTTCAACAGAACTGCTTGCCATATTTTAACAATCAAAAAATGATTGATATAGCCACTACAAAGGGAAGGTCTAAGCTAAGACGCTAAGACTAAAATTAAGATACTATGGTACTAAATTACATGACCATCTTTGATCTAGATAATTTTTGATATCACGGTAAAAAGTAGGCATCTATTGTGTTAACAAGTTTATACATATAAACTTAATGTATTTTTTTGTTGTACTAAATGTGAAATATTTATAAACATAAGGTTGTAAAACCAGGCGTTATTAGACACATTTATTAGCTATTGCTGCACAAAATAATATTTGCATTCAATTAAGTCTGACCGTGAGCTCTATTTTACGAGGGATATTAATTTATTAATGTCCCTTATCAAGTAAAACCTCTATCTAGCTTACATCTCCTTTCTGTCATGATTTACGGTTATGTCCATAAGGATGTCAAAATAAGTTTATTGTTATAGCTAGTTGTTCAAAATTAATGCTTGGCTTGATTGAATATTTTAAATTGCAGCAATACTCTCCATTGTGGCTTAATGCTGGGTTTTACTGCAGTATTATTGTCAGTAGTAATATAATAAGTGCTATGATTATTATCGATTACAAGTGAAACCGGGCAACAGAGCCCGAAGAACGAGTTGAATGTGTTGCTACGGTTATATAATCGAAATAATAAAAGATATAATCGATTACACACACAGGCACATGAAATTAATTTTTTCTGAAATAGCTTACATTTTATGTAATTAACTGTTTTTTAAATACATTGATAAATAACCGAATAAACATGAGGTCACGTTTTTGAGAATAACTACAAAATTTTAGAATAAAAAATTATGAAATAATTTTCTCGTACAAAAAGTGCCATGCATTATCGGTATCTAAAATATTATTTACCTAGTAGACATATTTTCCAAGTTATAATGGATTTAAAACTGGTATGGTCAAAACTTCCTTAAAAAGTAGAACATTTTTCAATATAACTTAGCAGAACTTCAAAACTGTCCAATGTACATTTTTCAAATTTCAGTCAATGATTTAGAATAAATACATGATGAACACGTAATTTTTTCAATTTTTTCCGCTCCTCGGTTTCTGATATATTCGCAGCTAAAGTCAAGGGTCAATTCATTTGAATCATATCTAGAAAATGCCGACATTGTCGGCGAACCGTACGTCTAGTAGAATTTTTCAGTAGAGTGTTCAAATGTTTTAGTGTTTGTGGAACTAATCCACCATCGGCATTTTAACAAAGTTTCTAACCTCCCTTTCAGAACAATGATCAAATAATCGAGTGAAATGTTCAAATTTATTGTTCCTAAATATTCCACCTTCTCTCCCCTAGCTACCCCAATCTGAAAATTTTAAGGTGGCATAACCTTGTGATACATCGTCTTGGAGGATAAAAGAATGAATAGCTTTTGACAGCCGTGTAAGTAGTATTGGTTCATCCATTGTGAGAAACTTATGTTGAGTAGCTTCTTCTCCGGCAATTTGAAAACTTCACACTACGGCTTGCAATACATCATCTTGAAGTATACAAAAATACTAACTTTTAATGCCAAAAGAAAATAATAAAACATACACGACAGAGAGTAAACATTGTTTCATAATATTGCTTAATGTTTATTTGTCAAAACACTTGAAGTGATTAAAATGTCCTCCATTTTATAGTATATATCAAGTTCCCCTCAATAACTATATCGATACATTTGTATTCTAAACGATATTTACTTTACTCGATAGGTATTCGGGGTGAGTAGTTTTAAAATGAAAGCGCTGCATATTTGAATCACTTTTATAATGAGGGGCTGGAGTTTCTCTTTGATGCGTTATTTATATAAATCTTCACTAGTTCACAAAATAGGCTTCAAATCACATGAAAGGCAAGATAGTATCGTTAGAGCTGATGCAGTTAATAGTGGAAATATAAGAAACATATTTTTTAAATACGTAAATAACGTCGTTCTATTGGTATAAAGGAATATTTATTAATAGAAATTTTTCATTGAAAATAGAAGTCACCATTAAATCTTACAATTTTGTATACGTTGCATTTCATTATCGAGTGTATTTACTGATCTCGAGACTTATCTCTACTGAAAGTACAAATCTATTCATTTTATATACTTCCTATTAAAATTACAAAAAGTTGCTTTCATTATACTATTAAACTAATAATAATTCTGATGAAAAAATTACATAAAACGTGACATTCCCGTTGCAGAAAAAGTATTGTAATTTACTAACGTGTAATTGCTATTACGCACTCGTCTTGTACCTCGTGCCGTAATAGCTATCAGTACCCGCTCGTCGAATAATATACTAATATTCAAATAATATACAAACCTGTTTAGCAAAAACCGTAAAGGAGCTATTAGGTACAAATATTCCTTTAAAATCCAATACAACAGAATTGCAATACTCTCCTATAATTTATGTAGCAAAATACCCATGAACTAATAGTTCGCAACATCTCAAATATTGTATAGTCTTTTCCTTCTTCCACCGTGTCTGGTTTTGTTACTCAACATAACACTATATTTTGCAACTTTTGATGTGATTTTTCCATAATAATATTAAAAAATTCAGAGACCTTACATCTTTCGCAAGTATCAAAGACGTGTTGAAAATACCTGACAGAACTGGTAGTTTTCTAATTGAAAGTTAGGAAATATTTTAATTGTAATGCCTGAAATATTTTCTTGTCTTGCTTCCTGAGGTGTTTGGGGCCACGTTAACAAATATTTATAAAACCAAAACTATAAATAGTCGGCGACTCTGGTTTACAAAATGTATGTTTATTAGTTGAATCTTTATACTTGGCCTTAATCTATCGCTTCATATTCGGCGGGTCAAGAGATCTGCTGGCCCAGAAACAAATTATATGGTATTCTCATCGGATTTCAGGGTATGACAATTCCCTTATTATCTAGGAGATTGTGCAAAGTAGTTCCAAGGGATTTCTTCAGGGGGTGCTGAAATGACCCCGCACCCTGGCTACAGCCCTGCTGCTGGCCCGACGCATGTCGCTTCAATTTTACATAGACCCGCCGATAGATCTGCCGCATGTCGCTTCATTTATGCTTAGAGGATACCCATATACACACACGCTCATAATGGTGCATTAAAGAAGGACCAAAAAAACGATGAGATATGCTTAGTTTTGTAGCAGCAAAATTATGACTTCATCCCTTCTGGGGTTATATATCCGAGTTTCGGACTTCGAACGCCTATTGTGATCTTTTTTTATAAATAATTTGGTTTTTTGAATAACGTTTATTTGGGCGAAAAGGTGAATATCTCCGGTTCTAGACATCCGATCGAGACGAACACAAATCCATAATTTTCCAAAATAAAATTCCAACAAATCTATGTTGGTTTTGGGTTATGAGAGAACGTACATAATATACAAAATGGAATAAACTGGCTAAAAAGCGTTGTTTTTTTGTTCATTTTAACGCCCAGGAATGTTAAGAGTTTCGATCGGCTTTAAACTTTCAGGAAATATACTTTCTATTGAAACATATCTTTACAGGATTTTGCAAACAGCAGAAAAATAACTATCTATAACTAAAAGAAGAACTCTGTGTGTAAAAATATTAATGAAATCTTTGCATATTTTTGATAACCTGAATTCTGGTTATGCTAGCAAATTAAAATCCTAAAATGAATTTGTCTAATTTCTTATTTGACAATTCTCATTCTAACACTAGCATCCACACAGTCCCCTACGGCCATGCAGATTAAACTAGTATCTACATAACCCCCTGCGATCATGAAGATTCAGTTAAAAATGAGAATAGAGGCCTAAATTGAATTTATTAATCTACCTTGTCTTAAAAATTGTTTCATTCTAATGGATACATTTTCATGAAATCTATCATTCTGTTTCTTGGAAATGCATTTGAAATGTTTTTCGCCCTTATTCTGGAGCTCATCAGAAAGACATAAAGCCACTCAAAGATGTTTCATGCAAAACCAAAATAATTTCTATGAATAAGTGTGATATAATTATATTTGACATTGACTGATAAAAACAACCTCACCTATCTATTAGCTAACTAGTATTGGAGCCTATATACTCTATGCATGTTTAAAAAAGATGAATTATTATTTGTTTGCTTATGACTGTATTGAAACATATTCTTTCTGTTGAAAACAAAACAACCTGGAATTTTGATACCCTGTAGACACAAATTCATTTGTTATCTAAAATTTGAATTGCCCGCCATTAAATGATTCTTCTCGATCTTTATTATTTCACTGTTTAATTACCAGGCTTTGCAATGTTTTTACTATTTCCAGTTTCAATTGAAAATTTACTTAAGCGAAAAAAGTACAAGATACGAAAAAGCTGTATGATTAAATTTTCTACAAAACACAGTATACCAAATATGCGTACCACTAAAAGAAGAGGGTAAGAGAGAAGGAAGTTTACCCGTAAATCAGCCTCTAAGAAAACTTTATTTTAAAAAGTTTTTGCTTTAACCCATTAACGCCGGAATTATTTTTTTTTATTACCCTTGGCATACGTTTCAATGTATTGAAAAATTGAAAAAAAATATCAGTAGCCATTTGCACAATATTAAAAAAAATCGGTAAAGGTATTTACACAGAACTTCCCTCGTTCATGGCAGTCTCTCTAAAAAAATAATAATTACGAAATGACATTGAGAATAATAATCGGAGTAGAGTTATTGCTATTATTACAAAGAAAACTTGATAAGTTTTGGTCAAAAAAATATACAGATTGCTCATCCAACAGCAAAAGTTCAATACTAAATAGCAGGTGCCACATATGGCAGGCTTGCGCAAATACCTTTACAAATGTCCACCATGACTGAATTATTTCTTGGGATGACCACCCTGTACATTTTTCAATAAAAGTATAATAGCTGCATATGCCAGATGTTATTGCCATCTGTCACATTTTCAATCCAACATTCACGTAATGGAGTGGAAGTATAGTGTTGTTTAAAAAATTTCATTTTTTTTTAATTTCTCAAAAGATGGTAAAATAATTTTCAAATTTTTTTCTTCTGAAATAGGTTTAAAATGTCAAAGGTAGAAATTTTAAATTAGAGCAAAAAGGAAAGTTTCCTTCTGTTCTATAGTAGTGCTAAAAAAAGTTTAAAAATTAAAAATGATGTATTTTTAAAATAGGTTTAAAATGCTATGAAACGTGAAAATTTTAAATTTGAGCAAATAAAAAAAATTCGATCTATTTTAGTGGTAAAAACTTTTTGAAAAATGTTGGTGAAAAAAATTTTCAAAATTTTTTTTCTGAAATACCTAGGTTTAGAATGTCATTTAAATTTGAGCATTCTGGTGTTAAATTTTTTTCCAAACTGGTAACAAAATGTTGCAAATTTTTTTTTCCGAAATTGGTTTGGAATATCATGAAACGTGGAAATTTTAAATTTGAGCAAAAAAAATGTTTTCGTCTGTTCTATAGTAGTGATACATAAATGGATTAAAAATGTTTTCAAATTTTTTAAAAAATTCTTTAAAAACATTTTAAAATTTGTTTGAATAGTTTTAGAATGTCATGGAAACGTGGATAGTTAAAATCTGAACAAAGAAAGAAAAATTTTATCTTAGTGATAAAATTTCAAAAAACTTTTTTTTTAATCAGGCTTAGAATGCCATGAAACGTGAAAATTTTAAATTTAAAGAAAGAAAAAAAAAATTCATTTTAGTAGTAAAAATTTTTTCAAAAATATTGGTGAAAAAAATTTTCAATTGAAAAAATTTTTTTTTTCCTGAAATAGGTTAAGCTTGTCATAAAACGTAGAAATTTTAAATTGGAGCAAAAACAAATTTTTTTCATCTTGGTAAAAATTTTTTCAAAAATGTGAAAAAAATTTTCAAAATTTTTTTTTTTTTAATAGGTTTAGCGCGTCATGAAACGTGGAAATTTTAAATTTGAGCAAAAAAAAATTTTTTCAACTTGGTAAAAATTTTTTCAAAAATGTTTGAAAAAAATTTTCAAAACATTTTTTTTCCTGAAATAGGTTTAGCGCGTCATGAAACGTGGAAATTTTAAATTTGAGCAAAAAAAAATTTTTTTCATCTTGGTAAAAATTTTTTCAAAAATGTTTGAAAAAAATTTTCAAAAATTTTGTTTTTCCTGAAACAGGTTTAGCGCGTCATGAAATGTGGAAATTTTAAATTTGAGCAAAAAAAAATTTTTTTCACTATTTATTCCATTTAGACGGTCCACCCTGTATATTTTTCAGTGAAAATTCTACCAGTTCTTCGCTGACAGTAGGGTTAACTACCTACCAAATTTGACTGCTCTCCGTCAAGCAGTTTTTTAGTAAATACACCAACAGACAGACAGACAGACAGACAGACAGACAGACCGACAGACAGACAGACAGACAGACTGACGGAATTGAAAAACCTATATTTTCGGAATCTACGTGTTCTGAAACGTCAGAATCCGAAAAAATCTCGGAGGGTGATTTTTTCTCGAATACAATACTTCCCTTCGGTATGCGAGGGAAGTAAAAACAGTTTGTATATTTCCTACTTTAGAGGGCTGTATCTTCATAGGGGTGCGATTTTGGATAGAGGTAAATTAGGTTGTATCAACTTTTTTGACACAGTTATTCCGTGGTTAAGTGATTGACATACTTTATAACAACACCCTGTGTTCACAATGAAATCCTCGCCTAATATTCCATAGCTTCTACGTATACACTAATATACAAGCTGATAGATGGTAAGCCGATATCGCCGTATTTCCTGTGTGTTAACCGCGAGTAACGTTTCTTAATCTGTCGACTGCAGGTAAGACGGATCTGCGCTCGCCCCAGAAAAATATAATGTATGGGCATTCATCGCCGGCCCAGATCTCCAGAATTCATTAATTAAAAATTAGAACAAATGAGTAAGCACTGCATTCTTAAAATATACAATATAGAAGATTTATCCGTTGTCTACGATGTATGTATAAGTCATAAATCTCGTAATATCTATTATTTATTAGTTAAATGCAATAATTTCTCAGCGTTGTAAACAGACAGTACTTACATCTCCGCTTACGCCGAACGCCACTGACAAAAAGACTGGGAAACACCAATCACTTTAGTCAAATGCATCTGTCGTCTGAGTAACTAAGCCGTGCCATTTTTTACGTGGGCATGCGGAGCGCTCCAAGTTGACAGCTGACCCCCATGCTATTTTTGATTGACTCTATATTTGGATTCCATCTCCGCTTTCGATTTTAGAATAAAACAAAACCATATTCTATTTTAAATATATGAACTTGTCGTACTAAGCACGAGTTTGCTTAGTTGCATCTAAAGGACTTTAACCCTCATGAATAGTACATTTCATCCGTGAGCTGGATTGTTGATGTTTGCAGTCAGTGGGCCTTTTTGGTGTTTGGTGTTTGTACTTTTAAATAACATTTACAATTTACATTATTAGGATTAATTGAAATGTAGTGCAAACTTAAATATCAGAAATCATACGATCCTTGACTCCTCGGACACCTTGTTCAGAAGGTGGTATATATTTAAAGGCAACGAACACATCCAATATTTAACAAACTAAAGATTAGTTTCTTGTTTAGAAAAATTGCACAGACACAAAAAAAATTCTTTCGGGCCTTCTATATCCTTCTGGCTTTGTAAGTGAGATGTCGGCCGCCGAGGATTTCGCTTCACTTGCGATACGGCCCAGCTTCGAGGGCCATTTCTGCCAAACGGAAGTTAACAAAAATCTGAAAAAATTCAGTGGTACGTAGTAGGATGCAGGAAATCATTGGCGCACATGCTCAGTTCGAAGCGTGCCTTGGTTTTCGAGATATGGCCGCTCGAAGTCACCGGAAGGTGAAAATCGAATTTTCTTACCGCTTCCCAAAGCTATATATCGAAAACGAAACGAGATGCAGAGCTAATGTTTACTCTATTTGCTTTCTCTCGCCTTCTACATACCTCTGAATTTTTTAGATGCTTTACCTTAGAAATTTTGCAAAAAATTAAAGTGCCAGCTAAAATCTGAAAAAATTCAGAGGTATGTAGGAAGACGAGAGAAATCGAACCGCAGATCTGTATCTCGCTTCGTTTTCGAGATGTAGCTTCGGAAATCCATATCTCGAAAACCAAGACGCGCACCAAGCTTCAACTTACGCCAAACGATTTCTTACGTTTTTCTACGTACCCCTGAGTTTTTCCAGATTTTTCCTAGCTTTTGTTTGGCAGAAATGGACCATGAAGCTGGGTCGTGACCTCTGACCGATATCTCACTTAAAAAGCTCCAGGAAAATATCGTGTCCCACATCATCAGTTTGGAAACTTAATTTGCCATCGATATAGTAAAAAAAGTCTAAAAAAAGTTACAGCAATTCATGTGAAGAGATGTTAAATAGACCTCGGATTCAGCGGTCCCAAAAATATATAGTAAAGATCGTCAGATCTGCAGGCCAGAAAGATTTTTTTTTTGTGTGTGGCTGTGTTATCTGTGCCAAGGCTTTGAGTTGAACCTGGGTCTTCAGACTGTGTAATATATCAATCAATAAAAATAAAGTTATTAAGTAACAATTATAAAATGTCGAACAATTTCTAGGCATAAGTTTTTATTACTTTACTACTTTACTTACTAGTCTCACTGAAAAAGCACATTAATGCAAGAACATTACACGCTACGAAAATGCTTGGTTTCGTAATAAGAAACCGATAGAATTGCTTATAAGCTTTGAAAATCTTGTATTATTCATTTGTGAGGTTCAATCTTGAATATTAGCTCAGGACTAATAGGTTAAAATTTAGCCGAGGTAGGAAAAAATTTATACAAGCTGTAATTTTTTATGAGAAGATTATGGCTTACTAAACATTATGCTAAAAGTCCCATGGTCTCCCATTGCGGGAACTTTAAAAAGAATGGCCGCCATTGTGAATTTTTAGGGTTTTTGATTATAACTCATTTAAAGCAGCTTTTATGAAAAAATGTAAAGAATGCTTTTTTTAGATAATAAAATGACAAACATTTTTCGTGTACACTTTTTTTTGTATCTCTACAATTATAAAAGTTATGAATTTTTTATTAGCGTGATAGCAATAGGAGGAACTTGAAATAAAAGGTGAAATTTTGAGCATGAGATTTTGTATCACTTTCTAAAGGAATTGTAGCCAAACCAGAAGTTAACTGCGATGTGGCTCAAGAAATAGGAAAGAAAATTATGGACGAAAAGGTTGAAAAACATTTTACTGAAATGCAATGTAAAAGATCTAAAGTAGTAAAATCATTGGCTTCAACATCCGATATAATTAAAATAGGAACCAAGGAAATAGTTATTAACCCTGTTCAGCTCTTTAACAGAATTATTTGTTCCAATAAAACACCACAGCCAATTAAGCGATGTTTTCAGCACCAACTTGCACCATACCCATTATCTTTATTTAAAACTGGTTTACTAAGAAAAGGAGCAAAATCACAGTTATATAAGGAATTTGATTCACTTGCAACCCCACAGCTCTGTGTACCAACAAATACTGTATTTGTTATTGATGGAGGATTATTTTTGCATAAAGCAGTCTGGCAAAAACCAGAAACTTATCATGAGATATGTCTTCGGTATGTTAATTTTGCTCGGAACACATATATTGAGAAATGCGTAATTGTCTTTGATGGTTATGACTCAAATGCTTTGTCAGCAAAAGAATCCCTGCAGCAGCATAGACCGAAAAAAAGCGTCGAAGTTTCTGTAAGGTCTGAATCTATTGTTGCAGTTTCCCAACAAGATTTTCTGAAAAATAACAGAAACAAGCAACATTTAATCAACCTTCTCAAGACATACTTATTCGGTGCGGGGTTTATAGTCAAAGAGGCTCCAAGGGATGCAGATGTGTTAATAGCTTTAACAACCGTTGAAACAAGTGAATTTTCTGACACAGTAACAGTTGTTTTCGAAGATACTGATATTATGGTTTTATTAATACATCACACCAAAACATCAAATATGTACTTAATGAGACCGGGAAAAGCGGCAAAAGGAGACAAGGTCACCCAAATAAGTCAGTTACAAGAACGGCTGGCGTATATAAAAACTAGCATTTGGATGTGACACAACAGCATTTATATTCAAAAAGTCGAAAAAGCGCTTGATTTCTGTTTAAAAAAAATCCTTTTTTATGCCAGTCAGTCTGTTTGTTCCAAAGAGAAGATGCAGAAAAGGAGGAATTACAAAAAATTGAGTTGGAATGTATTTTAAAGTGGTATGGAGCAAATAGAATTAAAAGTATAAATGAATACCGTTATGTAATGTATAGGAAAATTTCAAACAGACAAGGACTTACCTCAAATCTTAATTGAGCTGTACTACCACCTACCGAAAAAGCGGCTGAAGAGCATATTCTCAGAGTTTATGTTCAGGTGTTGTATTAATTTATATTTACAAAAAAAAACTAACTATGTTTCTCAATTTAACTCAATTTAAGGTTCAGGAATGGATAGGGAGAAAAGTCAATCTGGTGGACTGGGAATGGAAAAAGAGAGAGAACAATTGGTTCCGATTAAAACAAGACAACCTCAAGACATTTTAAAAGTTTTGTTTTGTCATTGTAAAACATCACGCGGCAAAAATTGTTCATGCAGGGACTGGGATTAATATGCTCTGCCAAGTGTGGACAATGCTACGGACTTAGCTGTAATAACAGTTCCAAGATAGAAATGGAAGAGATATATGATGTCGAAGATTTTATTGAATAAAATTCTAAAAGTACCTACGTTTGTAAGGAAACATAATCTGCAATAAAAATGTTACATTAGATATATGTCATTTCATACCTACCCAAATAAGTACCTACGCGAGTAGCTTAAAGCTAACAGTTTAATTTCTAAAATACGCTATAACTTTTACAGTTTTAGAGATATGAAAAAAAAAGTTTATATAAAAAGTATGCATTTTCTTATTATCTAAAAAAAACTCTTTTTTAGTAAAAGCTCTTCTATAAAGGTTATTGAGGAAAAACTGAAAAATTCAAAATGGCGGCCATTTTTTTTAAGTTCCCGTAATGGCAGACCACGGGACTTTTAGTATATTATTTAGTAGGCCTTAATTGTCTCATAAAAAAAATTACAGCTTGTATAAAATTATTTCCATCTTCAAGTCTAAAAGTCCTGAGCTGGAAATATTTAAAAATGTTGATCTTTTCAAATGAATTCACTTATCCTACTAGAGGTATTAAGTAGGTACAACATTATTCTACTCAATCGATTTAATTTTCATAGTTTAGGGTCAGCTGTGCACTACTGTACAGCTGTATCATTCACATATAAACTATTGTATGGTGAAAATGACTGTCCTGAGATACTTGCTTAAATAAATTTTCTGATAGTTAGACTGGAAACTAAACAAGACATATTCTATTGCAATAAGGCGAGAACTAATGTGTAGTTGAAATCCCGAATACAAATATGTGTCAAAATGTTAATAGAGTAAATAATTACTGTGATATATTAATACACGTATTAGAAAACAACTTCTGAATACTGCTGTGGGTTGTTTATAAAGTTCTAAAATTCATGTACTTTTCTATATATTTTATTTTTATATACTCAACACTTTATGTTTATTTTAAGGTTGTAGGTATGTATTTTTATATATTATTTATTATATATTGTCCTGTAACTGGGGTTATCCTCTTGGACAAATAAATATTATTATTATTGTAAAAGTTTTACCTACGAGATTCTCCCCAAGTTATAAAAGAAAAATGGAAAATATTATTTACAAATTATTATCTGACTACGTTAATGAATACAACGTATTATGTGAATGTCAATATGGCTTTAAGAAATCTCATAGCACCACTTCGGCCCTATTAAATGTTATGACTAATATAATCGAGCTTGCGGCGATAAGAAAATTACGGTGTTGGTATTATTCGATTTTTCTAAAGTGTAAATGTGTAAATGCCTGTTATATATGAAATTAAAATATATAATATTTTATTAATTTGTTTAAAACCTTTTCCATTTATGCCTTGAAGAAAAAAGTAAAAAATATTACTTCAGGTGTGCCGCAGGAATATACCCTTGGCCCCTTTTTCTTTCTTATATGCATGTCGAATCCAAGGATACTCTGACCACACACGCTTCCCTCCTAATAATGCACATCTGGCTAAAATTTAATAAACTGTTAAACGAACTTTGTACATATTATGACTTAAAACTAAATAAGTGATAGTCATTTCTCATGTTGTTCGGAAACTTGCATATCATAGAAAATATAGTAATCAATTTTAATCTTGGAACTGAAAATTAAAAAATTCCGTGCATTAAAAAATGGGGTTCAATTATTATGGATCACAACCTAAGATTTCTTAAACATTAGTAAAAATATTTTATTTTGCTTTGAAATTCTTGTATTCAAATCAATAGATTTTTAAGTTTTAACTTGAGGAAAAATTGTGTCACTTGTGTTTCCAAATAAAATTATTATGAAACGAACGAAAGTTGTCGTCGTGAGTTGGCAACTGCGATGATCTACTAAATACGATAATTTCTGTTAGACGTAAGATTTTTATTTCCAATTTGGAACTTATTTAAAATTGCGTGAAATACGCCCTGTCGAAATTAAGCAATATCTGGCAAAGTGGGTGATCGACAGGGGCATGTGAACTGCCTTGTTATATATGTAAACTATGTTTTCTTATAATGTTAGAATAAAATACATTTTTAATTAAATACACAAATATATACAAATATGTGCAGGATATTTATACTACAGTATACAGTGACCTGGAAAGAGGTACGAGGAGGTGAGATTTGCAGAATAGGTACGGAAATATAGTGTGTGGAAACGGATGTAAAATGGCAAACAAGTAGTGAATAGGGTGGAAAAGTGAGAACAGGTAGCAGGAAATAGTTGGAATGTGAGAGGAGAGGAAAATAGTGCAGAAAATACAGGCGATCTAGGCTGATGTAGCTGGCACCATAAGATACGTATCAATAAAATGGTTCAATTTGCCCATTTAATTCCGCCTTGTTCTCATCCACTTTTTCTAAACTGACAATACGACACTTTTGTTTTATTTGTTCAAAGCACATCAGATTAGGGTACCGTGTATTCCCAAAAAAAAATGTTTTTCATTAAATTTACACTCCAACTTATATACACTAAACGAACTATAGAATTATCTCTCGTGAAAATATAATATGTTCATAGTCCATTATATATGAATTCTTAAATTTAGAAATATACATAAACGCTTAAAGTTTCTATTTAACTATAAACTCTAAATTAATGCCTCAAACTAATAATATTAACGGTTTTCTCATAATTATGTATAGTTAGACATATTTATGCCTACCAGGTGTCACCCAGGTTCCTAAAATAAAATTTAATTTCAATATTTAACTTTAAGTCATTTCATTCATCATTTGAATCCTTATATTACAGACTAAACAACTATTAATGTAGACTAAAGAGAGAAAAATAAATCATCGTTCATTAAAAAAATATATACGCACATGTAATCATATTAAAAGTAATAAAATGATATTTAAACAACCTTGAAATAAAATCGAATTTCAACTGCTAAGGTTGAAGAGATTATATTTATTTTTGAGAAATAAATGTGTTTTCAACTCTCCCTTATTCTATTAATAGAGTTCACTATTACCCAATTTACAGCACTTATTTCACTGTTGATGTTTGTTGTTCCTTTGAAGTAATAGACTGTTTACGAGATGTAGATGTAGATTTATTGTTGTTTTCCGCGGAACATAAAATAATGACTATTTAAACTTAGAAGGACATGAGTTAAGAACTTGAGGCATCAAGATGATTTATGAAGAAAAGCGAACGTTTTATATCTAAAACTCTACCAATGTACACTATTGTTGTATTAATGTATTTGTAGAAATGAAGATTTATTGGAGTTTGTTGGGATATTTTTTGTTGTTTTATTGCGCATTGATAAAATATCCTTAGACATCCTTTATTACCGGTTTAAATTTTTATTTTAAAGTGATGTTCTCAAATCGACCCATATATACATGTTTTAAACATTTCTTTGGAATGACATATACTCCAGTAAAACAATGCAAAATAAGGGGCAAATCTCGGAAGGAAAATCAATAGCTGCAAATTTGTATAAAACTGTTTTGGCATTCTTAAGACTGGTAGAAAAGTATCATATAATCTCGTGTCTGCGCCCTAAGATACTCAAGGTCAAAGGTCACGAAAATCAATTTTTCGCAAATATCTTGTTTCCTATGAGAAATACGCCATTTAAGGTTATTATGAAACTTGTAAATCATAAAACTATCTACAATTTTCATTTCAACAATTTTTTCGTATCATCAACCATTCTCGGGATATAGCGCGGCGAGTAGTATGCGAGCATCCGTATACAGGATAACGCTATGTAAACTGCGGGGCCAGGTACATAGTTGATTATACAAAGTTAATAATTCAATAAAAATACGGTAATCATTATTATTTATAAACTCTATGCATTTATTTATTCATAACAAATATTTAAATATGTTGCTTACAAGTAAGAATTTTATATGATGTTATGTAAATGTTTAAATTAAATATTTACTTGATACAATTTACAAAGATTATTTTAATTCTATTATTAACTTCATATAATGAACTACAGGGTGCGGCAGAATGGACGGGTGTTTTTGAGACTGGTAGTATACGCGAACGTAGGGGAGTGGAGCATTGTTGATAAAGTCTTTCACTTCAGGGATATACGCCATTTGTTAGTCACAATGGTTATATAGACGAGAGAACATCGTGCGTTCGCAGCCGAGGAGTATGTGAAATCAGTCGAGTCTATGATTGTTGTTCAATGGCGCTTCCGCCGACATTTCAATATTAGTCGCCGTGGTCCTGTCCCGAAACGTGACACAATCGTCAGATGGGTTTAGAAATTTAGAACTCTGGAAGACTTGAAAGACTCCATTACAAGAGTAATTCGGGCAATCAAAATTAACTTGATGGAGAGAGTGATGAGAAACTTTCAGGAATGGTTGGAGAAATGCATTGCAGGAAATGGACGTCTCCTATCTGACGTAATTTTAAAAAAATGGCAATTTTTTTATGATTTCCGTTTTTCGGTTTTTAACGACAACATGTAAGCTTTAATTTTTCGTAATACATTTTTTCTTTATTTAAAAATTAGTCGAGTTATTCCCATAAAACAACCATTCATTGCGATGCAGCAGTTCCAAATTCGCCCGATTTCGAATACTGCTCGATTGCAAACGCACGATATTCTCTCGGTCCAGATAACCATTGTGATTAATAAATAGCGTATCTCCTCGAGTTGAAAGACTTTAACAACAACGCTATACTCCCCTCCATTCGCGTATACTACCCGTCCCAAATAAACCTGTCCATTCTGCCACACCCTGTATATATCTGGCTCCGCAAAATATTTATTAATTATGAATATTGTTTATCTGTTTGTAAGTGTATATATTGTTGTGGAATAAACTATTATTACTATTATTATTATTATTATTATTAATATTTATTTCATTCGTATGAGTATATTTTAGTAAAAACTCGCCTTTAAAAAAAAAAAATTTCACTTATAATTTATCAACCGAGCTCATCATCGGTATTAGCTTATAAGGTTCGATTAACCGGGCGAGGCGATGATGAAATTTTATTTCATAACTTATAGGGAATGTTGCTGGATGATCATTTTTTTCAACATTTTTATATAATATGTATGTTTTTATTTCATCAGAACCTAATAGACAAGGCGAAAACCTCACATTTGTATGAAAAAATTGTCCCAAGCGATTTTTTTGCATATTCACATTCGGGATATGCCCCTGAATGTGCATCAAGATTTTACCGGACGAAAATCTGGTCCCAATTTGTTTAAACTAATTTCTTTTAAAGAAATGGCAAAAACCGCTTCTTTTACAGAAAAGGTCTCTTGCCGTTTTTTTGTTAAGTCGGCCGTTTCCGACTTATAAATAATTTAATGTTTGAAACACACAAAAACTATTAGTTTCAAGGTTGAAATACAATATTAACAAATGAATTTTTTTAGTTCATCAAAATTCTTATACAATCTTTGAACACCCATTAATAAAATCCTGAAGAGTAAGTGCAGATTTCTTTACTCCAAAGCTTAAACTTTTAATTGTTAAATAGACGTTTTTAGCCGGGCGCGTGATCTGCTTTCAATGGTTCATCAACCGCCAACTTTACGAAAAAAATACAAGGCACTTTTTTATTTAAAATGACCAAGAAACCATAAAAAAATTCATTGGGGATAAAATAAGCGATTTTTGAAATTTGTTAAAAAAAATTAGGTTAAAGAAATTACCAAAATCACTTATTTTAACCCTAATAATTTTTTCCTTATTCTCTTAGTCATTTTAAACAAAAATGTAAATTTTTTCGTAAAGTTGACCGTTTCTGACTATCCGACGATAATTGAAGGAGCGCGCGCCCGGCTAAAAGCGCCGATTTAACAATTAAAAATTTAAGCTTTGAAATGAAAAAATCTGCACTTAATCTTCAGAATTTTTTTTAGTGAGTGTTCAAAGATTATATAAACATTTTGGTGAACTCACAAAACTCATTTTTTAATATTGTATTTCAAATTTGAAAATGTCCATTTCTGTGTTTTTTCTAATATTAAATTATTTTTAAGTCGGAAACGGCCGACTTTACGAAAAAAATTACAAGATACCTGTTTTGTTTAAAATGACCCGAAAAACTTAAAAAATAATTCGGGTAAAAAAATGCGATTTGTGCCATTTGTTTAAAACACCAGATTATCGTCCATCAAAATCTTGATCCTTATTCAAGGGCATGTCCCGAACATGTGTATGCAAAAAATCGCTTCGGACATTTTTTTCATATGATCGCGATTTTCGCCTTGTCTATAACTATATTAGATGCTGATTCATTTATAAAATATAAGTTCTGAAAATTAATTCAAGAGTTATTATAACAGGGACTATGTTATCAAATATCCTCAAGTAAAGTGACTCCTACCTCATCTTGATATAATGGCTTAAATATAATATTGTATACGAAGATATTGCAACATATATTGAATAAAGATTGTCTCTAAACTGGCAGCTTCAGAAGAATGCGGAAAAATTGGTTTATGTAAAAGGCAGACAGGTGTTTATGAATATTTTATTGAAAGAGATACCGTCTGCAGCAAACTTTGCGTCTACGGTTCTCTTTTATGTACTTTACTGCAAACACATATTATGTAGATTGTCTACAGGGACAGTTTAAGGAAAGGCCGGAAGTTAAATAAAATCATATTTCAATACGTTGTTTCGATTTCTGGAATACGAATTTGATTTATGCTGTAAACGGATCTTGATTAAATTTGTTCAACTACCTCTGGTTTAAAATTTCTGTAATTAGTTGCGATTGGAATATCTGAGCCGTGTTCTAGATAAGTAATTAACTAATCCTCAAATTTCCTTCTTTGACAATTATGTTTTTTTGTTTAAACTCGTTTATAAAGAGACTGAAAACAGAGAATACCAGTGTTTATTAAATACCATTAAATAAATTATTATTCTGAAAACACGTATTGATTATCATTACTAAACTTTATTTTCATTGTGCTCTAGCATTGTGTTTACGAAAGTTTTCAACAGTTACTATTTTAATATAAATATCGTTACCTCAGTAGTGCTACAATCTGCGGCTTGTAACGTTAGAACCTAATGACCAGAGCCCGGCTCAGAGGTAGTTATGACGTAAAAGCCAGAGTCGGCTTTGCGCAATATGAACTATATAAACATTTTCATGCGAAATAATACAATATTTTACCTTATGATTATATCTAGCGAATTCCGTAATATTTAAAGGTAAATGGCCCCGAAACGGTTATAAATCATGCCTACTTTGATGCACTTGTTGTTGGATGCACAAACACAAACGCCTAGTAACTATACCTTATTAGAATAATAAAAATATATTATTTGCACTTGTTCTAAATCGTCCGAAATAAAACTCCGGCGCCTGTCACTGAATATCCCACTTTTGTTGTGAAAAAGAATCGTTCAACCGTTCAACGTCTACCGATGTAATCGGCGCATATTTAAAATAAATATAGCTTCTTATAGATGGCAGATTTATGTCCGGCATTGAACAGTCCACTTCTTTGCCATACACAAAAATGTTGAAAAACCGGGGTGGTTTCTTAACACTGTTATGTATCCAATTTGTATTTCACTCAGCAATATCCCCTGAGACTCTAAAAATATATTGACGTAGATCAAATACCTGTAATGTTTATTGCATCAATTGCTGTATACTGATCTGTTTTCGGCTTACGTTGAACGTTGCGTATAGCTAGAGGGATCCGTGAGAAATATCCATGTAAATATGCTAAATTTTAGTTTTTATGACATTCAGATGAAACTTGTTTTAAAATGTTCTAATTGCATGTCCACGAAAGTGTTTTTTCACAGCTGGCACAGAAAAGTTCTACACCGTTAAACCGCAGTTCCAGAAAATCTTTAATCCAAGTAAGAACTATTTCATTTAATGGAAAGCCACTCGACGCCATAACAAATCACGACACATTTACTTCTATCAAATGTACTGACAAGTCTTAGTCTGTACTGTTGACTCCATAATGCGTATGTGCATATGAAACAATCTCACGTCATTGGTCATTGTGTAATAAATTAATAAATTGTTGGACCTCTTTTATTTCAAATGCTTTCTGTATGTTTGAAGTCTTCTGCAAAATATAAAACGCAATCTACTGTTTATTTTACTATTATTATTGTTTACCGTATCCTATTTGCTGTCGTAAAAAAGCAGAAAGAGAGTGACAAGCGTGGCGGTGACTTCGTGGTGTCGAAAATTCTCCTTATATCTTTTTAAATTATAGTGCCTCATATTATGTGCACAGATGAAAATTATATTTTAAATTGAAAATTGTTTAATATAGTTGAGAAGAAACATATGGGAGATGTTTACATTTCCTTAACTGATATAAAAAGTTGAAGTGGCGTATGCCATTTAAAGTGCGTTTAAAGAGTTTTTTGTTTTCGATTAGACAATCAGACCGACGCGCGATGCTGCAGGTATATATAATGTGCGGCCGAAGTCTGGCGTTTTTTATCCACCGGTTTCAGTAAACATCTCTTACATCTACTTGTTCAACTATATCCAATAAATAATTTCCAAACCAATAACAAATTATTTATTTATTATTTTATGAGTTTTATGCCATACTTTTTATTTCTCACCGCAAAAGTAGGTATTTGTTTCCCATAAATAATGTATTTATTTGCTTATGTGAATCATACAAAACATTACATTTATCTGTGTGTGGAGACCGTCTCTGGCATAACTACTTTTGCGCCGGGCCCAGCTAATGACAGACATGTGAGTTTGAATACACAGGGTGTTTCACGAGAAAATGGACATGCTTCAATGGAAGATAGATAGATGACACCAAAAGTATCATAAATACCCATAGAAAAGCTAGTTGGGCCCTCGTTGCTGAAATACAGGGTGTTTTATGTATTTTTGCCAAAATTTCCTTTGGTTGTCATTCTGTAAAGGACTGGAATAATAAGTTCATATTTGGCACATATAATGTACTAGTGATCTTGAATAAGTACTTGTATCACCCACACAAAAATTCAGGTCCGGACTCGAAGAAAAATATATTTTTTTGTTCTCAAAAAAAACAATACCCTATGTTATGTATATGTTTTCTTGTTAATTTCAATATTAAATTCGAAAGATACATAAAAAACGGAACAAAATGGCTTCATTTATTTTTCTGACACAATTTTACCGTATTCGATATAAATTTCAATAAATAATGCAATATAAGACTTTGGAAAATGTCGATGAATGATACGCGCAAAAAATGCTTCCACTGTTAAATTAGGCATTTACTTTTTTTCTCACCAATAATTATTATGTTCTAATTGCCAGTTTTTATGAAAGGGGTAAAATAAACAAGAAATAACAGACCACCGAACCTATATCATTCCTTTCACTTATTAAAAACTAGTAAAACAACAACATAATCTACTTACTAACAACAACAATAATGGTAACTAGCAACTTATATAAAAATAACGTAAATAGCAAAATACCACCAAGCTAGAAGCAGAATAATTATTATACGAAAAACATAAAATGCAAATATTCAGATATTGTTAGAAAACGTATTTACAAATTAGAATCATAATTAAATCCCTTCAGCTTCAGTACATTTTCTTGTGCGATCCACGAGATCTCAAATCGATCTTCTCATCAGATCTGGACTGTTTCTAATTTCCTCGCAGCTATCAACAACCTTTTGAATGAATTGATCCCTGTCATTAATGTCCACATTGTAGTCCTCTCTTTTTAAGGGATCCCATAAAAAATAATCAACAGGGTTGAAATCCGGAGAACTTGCCGGCCACACATGATGACCTCCCCAACCAATCCATCTGTTTGGATATGCAGCATTTAAATGATTTCTAATTGGTTGAAGAAATGCGGTGTGGCTCCATCATGCTGACAGAATATACATCGGATATTTATATTTTCTAAAAGATTTGGTAATGTATGTTGTAAGAAAAATAAGATAGACGATGCCGGTTAGTGTACCTTCAAAAAAATGTGGCCCTAACAAGTGACCGCCTACAAGTCCAATCCAAACGTTGATAACTAAACATAGCATTTAACCATTAAAAGCAATTAATGAAATTGGTTAGCTAAATATCGAACAGAGACAATTAGTTCACGCCTGCACGCTATACCACAAAATAATTACATAAAAAAAACCGACATACCTTTATAATAAAATAAGTTTTCGGACTGATGTGCATAATATAAACATACGCCACAGATCGCGATTAACACCACCCCTGCATAAAACCTCCTTATTCGAGAGTTCGTTTTCATACCAAATATCTAAGCAATACAATCGGCTACCCGATAGTTACAAAATATTACCACTAAATAAATTTCAACGCAAGCTTAAAAAAGAGTTACTACAAGGCACCCTTTCATTTAATTTTTAAATCTTGTCACTGTTTATTGTTCTCAACAACTTTTGTTAGGCATATCGTTTATTAAGGTTATATCTTGTAATTATATTAGATGATTAGATAATTAAGTATTAAGCATTATTTCTTTTTCCATTACTAGTAAGTATTAACGTTCAATAATTTTTTTTCCCGCACTCGTATAACGCTGAAGTACATTAAAATATTATGTATTGTTTGTCACTATGTTTATTTCAGTCTTATTCGGGTGCCTTTATGGTTGAGTGGAAGAGCAAACCCCTGTCCTTGGGACAGCTTGTTTGAACTCTGCCATTTGTTAGGAATATTTTAGTGATATAATTCATATATTCTAGTGTAAATTTTTCTATGTAACTAATCCTAACAATAAAATCATTATTATTATTATTATTATTATTATTATTAGTTTTTCCTATTAGTTTTTCCTATTGATCATAGTAGCCTTACTTCAAAATGAAAACTATTAAAAAACTTATGAACAAATGATACGACGATACTATGATCAATAGTGACAACTTTAAACAATGACTTCAAGCGATAATCAGTTAGTAAACTTGTCTCTATTGATGAATACGTTTTATGACAATATCTGCATGTTTTGTTTTTCATTCAATTATTATGTTGATAGCTTGCTACTCTGTTCATTATTGATATGCAACTTTGTTGCTGCCGTTCTTGTTATTGTTAATAGGTATGGTATGTTGCTCTTTTAGTTCTTAATAAATGAGAGGAATGAAATAGATTGTTGATTTATTATTCTATTTATTTTACCCTCTCCGTAAGAGCTGGTAATAAAAACATAATATTTATTGCTGAAAAAAAAATAAATGCCTGATTTACTAATGGAAGCATTTTTTGCCCGTATCATTCATCTAAAGTCTCATATTACATTATTTAGTGGAATTTATTTCGAATGCGGCAAAAGTGTGGAAACAGAATTAATAAAGCCACTTTATTCCGTTTTTATGTAATTTTAGAATTTGGTATTGAAATTTAAAAGAAACATATACAGGGTATTGTTATTTTGAAGAAGAAAAAAACATTTCTCTTTCTAGTTCGAACCTGGATTTTTGCGTGTGTGAGATAAAAGCACTTATTTAAGATCACTAGTGTATTACATGTGCCAAATATGAATTTGTTATTCCATTTCCTTACAAAGTAACAGCTAAAAGAAATTTTGATAGAAATGCATAAAACATCCTGTATTTAACTAGAGCATAACTAGCTTTTTCAATGTCTGATTATGATTACTCTCGGGGTCCTCTATCTGCCATTAAAGCATGTCCGTTTCCTCGCGAAACACCCTGTATAATGCTGTTAAATATCATTTATTACAATAAGCAGCTAAGTGTCTACTTTAAATTATACAGCTGTTATTTCGGCGGATACGAGTATCATCTGCTTACGGATTTCTGACTTACAAGTCATCGTCAATAATGAACATTTCCAGATTACAATGAATTCAATTTTAATTTTGAGTTAGCCAGAGACCTCTATGTAATGAGAGAAATTAATAATTACTCTAGTTTTATTAACTAAGTGAGAAAAGAAGGTAAAGTAATTGGTACTGAGAAAATGATAAATACTAAAAAAATGTTTATTTTTAGGGCGCCACTAATTTTTTACAATATTATTCTGCGAAAGAATTAGAGAAATGCGAGGTAAAATACATAATACCGCTAACACGCTTTAGCCGACTGAGCTACCATGCCATATCTTTAGTAGACATTGCAGTCGTAAGAGTATCTATCTGGCCGCAATTAGTAATAATGGTCGTATTTTATACTTCTATGGAAGTCTTTCCCCCTGTAGTCTGGTTTCGTTGTGCATTTTAGGAGAGTTCAAGACAAGGAAACTGGAAAACGACTACTGCACTAATGCATTTAAATAAAAGCGTACACAACATGCATCACTGTATCTACTGCGGTTGACATTGTTCATCACATTGTTATCAAACGAGTGTAAAATGATCCTATAATCTGGAAAAGGAGTCCAGCTATTGCAGGCAAAATTTGAAATTTTAAGAGGCGGGAACAAGATGATGTTTTTCGATCAACATCGCTACATTTACTATAAGATCAAATCTAAAATACAATTTATGACTTCATTGTAAGGTAAAGTATATCGATGCTAGCCTGCAGTTCTGAATCCAGCTCCGTTTATTTAGTATATGAGAGAAAAGACGCGGGAGAGGGAAGCAAGTAACCGATTAAGCTTTCCATCGAGACGATGCGAAAATGGTGCGAAATATGAACAAAATTGTATAAGGTGGTGGCAGATGTCATAAAAAATGAGATCTTTGCTTCTAGTATATGCACCAAATCCTAATCTTTTGGACTCTTACTAGATTGCTTTACTTATTTGCCCCTATTTACCCGCCAAACCTTCAATGGAGTAAGTGTACCAAACTTCAAGTTAATAGAAAAGTTGCAGACCGACAAACAGACAGAGATACGGACAGAGCGACAGCCAGAAAACTTCCACTGTCAAATTTAATATCTCTACGTTTCATGACATTTTAAACCTGTCAACAAAAAGACAATTACATTTTTTTACTATAATTACTATACTTCCAGTCCATTACTGTACGTGTATGAGGAAGCAATTAAGACTAAATTTTAATAGGATATACCTTTCATTTTTATATAAAGTAAAGACGACTGTGGTTCTTGCTGTTATCTTACGATGTTTATGAATGGATTATCAGTTAATTTAAACTGTTAGTTACATGTATTCCAAATAATGTATTTGAGCTGACTTTCTTGTCTATATCTTATTTCCTTATAAAATAATTAAGAACCAGGTTTGGTGATTAACATTACTTTCCTTTAAATTTATGTGAAGCCAATGCAAAATGACCAATTAAAATATTATTTGCCATAAAATATCAGAGAGTAGACCAACGACTAATCTAATTTTGAATATGAAAATTACGGCTTTAATAGGCTATTCAGCCGGTTAATATCTGCTTTGGTAAAGGCGTACAGATGACGTTTATTTCAATTGCCGAGGCAATCATTGAGTTCATATAATTTTCAATTTCATATTTGATGTTTATCGCAGTTTAAGTGATCTCCGTTTATTTTACAAGAGACAATTAGGGAAGGAATTATATATTACACTCTCCTTCAACTGGTTTTTGGTTGATGTGTTATAAAATTTCTAAAAAAATTGCAATTAGTTTTCTATACTTACGCGTATATCTCGAGAATCGTGAGACCCAAAAAATTTATTGAATATTGATTGATTGATTTGCCAGCGTAAGGTGAGCATTGCTGCCGATTCTGGGCACCCATGGAAGTTCGTTCCAACACGCAGCTTGGCCGTCCGCCGATCACGCCCAACATACGGCCAAACCGCGTGCCGGAACCAAATCTCGGATGTTTTATATACCTCCGGACAGGCTGCATACGTTGGGCTGTACATTAGTTGGACGCCTTGGGGTAGGAATATAGGATGGGAAGTGTAGGTGTTTGTGAGATGCTTCTTTTAAGTTTCCATGTTTCTTTTTTACTTTCCATCTGTCATCATCGGATGGGAGGTATAGGCGTTTGCAATATGTTTCTATTTAGATTCCATGCTTCTTCTAAGTTCCATTTATTCTTCCTCCAAGTCTTCTGTTGCTTTATCTAGCAGTGTGCACCTCCCTATGCCTGCTTGCGTTCACTTCGTTTATCTGCCAAGACATACATGCATTCGCTCGCCGCAGGCAGTTTTTTAACCGTTCCACAGGTAAATGTCCATTTACGGTGGACGTGCCCTATCTAGCGATAAAAAAAGTTTTTTTGGCGGATTCGTTATGAGAAAGAGGCCCGAGAGAATATTTTACACACCGTGTATGTTAATATGTAACAGTAATCACTTGCAACTGCCACTTTCCGGGCATTTTCTATTTCATTACCTATATCTAATACTCACCTTTTCATTTTTACTTTTAAATTTTTCTCTGTTCGGTAATAAACTGTCCTGTGACAGGGATTAATAAACCAATAAACAGAACTTAAAATTAAAAGAAAATAAAATAAAACCATTCTTTTCATCCTTTTCTTATGTTACTACTTCCACGCGTTAGAAACCAGTCCGTTGCCTTTCACTGATGGTGTTATTATATTATGCTTCCAAATATTTACTTCATCGTACTAACCACTTGAGAAAGGGTCGGTCATCTCAGCACAGGTATAGGCACTTACACTAGCTTTATTTTTATACTATTTAAAAAACTGTAATTATTCATTCCATATGAACTTTATTTTTCTACTATGGCGTTTCACTTCGCGCAAAATTTCTTGATTTATCGGTGGCTTAAATTTTATCGAGTTTAACGTGGCTTTTATTGCTTTTTTAACGCTTTCTTTAGAGAGCATCTTACAGCACGTCTATACACGAGGCTAGTCCAACACGAGGTTCCCAAAAAAATTATTGAATATCTTTTGTAGGAAATTAAATTTCCAACGTAAATGCCAATGTGTATTTTTTGATAAACGAAATAGTTTAAGAGATATTGTGTATCAATGGTTTCATCGGAGAATGGAGGATATCTTCAAAATTAAGCGTGATAAGAATATTTGTTATTGTTTTCTTTTGGTTCAGAATCACTTCCAAAGTGTAAAAAAGGCACAATGTCATTGCTACAAGACGTTAATGTAAATAACGTAATATTTTGGCGGATTTGTTGGTAATGTCTAATAATTAGTAATTGTTAGGCATTACCGGAGGAGCTAAGTCTGAATCTGATGTCAAAAACTAAAATTCAAAATTGTGAATTTAATAGCCAATTATTGCCATAATTGCATAACTTTTACAGATTTACACGAAATTGGGTCACTAAGAAAATTGAAAAAATGTTTTCTTAACTATTTTAACCGACCTCAAGATCCATATTAGAGCATAAGGTTTAATTAATCAAATGACGATGGCAAAATTTTAATTCATAGTTTTCAGTCACCGTTTTTTAAAGGCAGTTCAATTTTTGTGAAATTTTTTTTTTAAATTTGGTTATTAGCAGCTTATTTTATCTACTGTTTCATATAAGTGCCAATAAGTTTCATTGGTATGGCTTTATAGTAATTGAAGTATGATAGTTATAAGTACAGTATAAAACACCCAGTAAACACAATTATTAAACTATAAAACCGTTGATTAAGTTTCTAATTTGTTTAATTTATAATTCAGGCTTGCCTTATCATCCAATATAACTTTCACGTGGTTATGTTTAAAACTAATAATAACAAATAAGAACTTGAAAGGCATAACTAATTGTAATTTCACAAGGAGATTTTAGCGCGGTTGATCTTCACGGCCCTAGTGTGCACTCTTTGATCCTTGGAGCCTGGTATTAATTTCAACTTTCCTGTTAGCGCGCATTCGTTTAAAACCGGATGTTCATTTAAATTAGGTGCTTCTCATCCTCATCGTAGTGTATATCATATACGGTCCCTCTGTGTACATATACCGCCTTGTTTGCTTCTAATAACCTACTTTGTAACTTTTTAGAATGATTTACATAGTTTTGAGTCCATAAACTTTCGTGTATATAGCTTGTTAATATGAAAAAGTGACTGCGGAAAAATTTATCGTTGACCTGTACAATGTAAGTTAGTAATGCATACACATTTTTTAAAAGTCGAATTGAAATAGAAAACAAGCTAACCATTATACTCTTCGCCGATTTACTGCACTTTTTATATAATTGTTGCACATTCTATAGAATACCCTTCGCAGTTTTTTGTAAATATTATTAGTAATATACTCTTCGTTTTGTATTTGCAAAAAGTGTAATAAAAATAATCTTACTGGACGTTTGACGTATACAATTTTATATCTATACTACTTCTGGAGCGGGCCGGAACATTTATTGTGACTACATTTATAGGCTATTGACTATGTAATTGAATGAGGAACTAATCTGTTAAAGGTATTTTATTATTTCATATATTCAGTTCTACCCGAATAATGATAAATCCAAAAGTGCTATTAAATATAGGCTTGGGTTTTTGAGAACGAAATGAATTTTTCCACTCTTAAAATTGTTAAATAATATACTTAGCACAAAAACTACGCATTTTTAGTATATACACATACAAGATTTTTTGTAAAGAATCGAATTTCCTATCGAAATGGCACTTTGTAAATTTATTTTTCAACAAAATAAATCAGAGACTATTGAAAAGGAACCGAAAAATTTAATTTTTAAAATTTTAAAAAAATTTTTGTGTACAACTTTTTACTTCCCTCGCATACCGAAGGGAAGTATTGTATTCCAGAAAAAATCACCCTCCGAGATTTTTCCGGATTTTCACGTTTCAGATCATGTAGATTACGAAAATACAGGTATTCCAATTGCGTCAGTATGTCTGTTGGTGCATTAACTAAAAATTTAGTATTAGAACAGTCAAATTTAGTAGGTAAAGTGAACTTCATATTTCTAAGTCGAATAAAAAAATCCCGACAAAGGAGACACCCAACGGCGCGAGACAATAAAAAAAAAACATAAAACTCGGCAATAAAAGTGCTTGCCATTTTACAGCATTATGTATGTGTGTAAAAAAAATAAGTAAACAGTAGTGACCGTTATATTGTAAAATATTTTAGGAGTGAGCGGCGTATTATTAGAAATTATAACTGATGCTGGCGAGTTTCCCTTAATTTCTTATTTTAATCCATGCCCCGCTCTATCCTAGTGGTAATAGGCGGCAAAGCTTTGAAATTATTTATCTGACTTACAAATATGAAGTTTACTTTAGCTAACGCTACTGTCAGTGAATAAATGGTTAAACTTTCACAGAAAATATACAGGGTGGACCATCTAAAGGAAATAAATAACGAAAAAAAATATTTTTTGCTCAAATTTTAAATTTCCACATTTCATGACATTCTAAATCTATTTCAGAAAAAAAATAGTTGAAAATTTTTTTTACCAATATTTCTGAAAATTTCTTTATCACTAAAATAGATGAATTTTTTCTTTGTTCAAATTGGTATTCTAAACCTATTTTAAAAAAAAATTAAATTTTTTTTACCATTTTTGAAAAAATAGATGGAGGAAATTTTTTTCAAAGTTCAGATTTAAAATTTCCACGTTTCATGTCATTCTAAACCTATTTAAAAAAAAATTTGGAAATTTTTTTTGAGAATTTTTTTTTATTATTTTAAATAGAACAAAATTTAGAAAATTTTGAAAATTTTTATAAAATGAGTGATGGAGAAAATTTTTTTTGCTCAAATTTAAAATTTTCACGTTTTGTGACATTCTAAACCTATTTAAAAAATTCTTTTCTTGAAAATTTAAAATAAAAAATTTTGAAATTTTGAAAATTTTGTATAAAATGAATTATGGGTAAAAAATTGTTTTGCTCAAATTTAAAATTTCCAAGTTTCGTGACATTCTACACATATTTCAAAAAAATAATTTTAGAAAATATAAAAGACGTTTTTTATAAAACGGGTGATGGAAAAAAAATGCATGTGCCATTCTAAACATATTTCAAGAAAAAAATTTGTTTTGAAAATTTAAAAAATATATCTATTTTTTATTATTTTACCACTACAATAGATGATGGAAAAAATGTTTTTCTTCAACTCAAAAATTTTAACGTTTCATTATATTCTTAACATATTTCAAAAAAAAAATGTTTTGAAAATAGAAAAAAAATCTCGCCACTATACAGTAGATGATGGTAAAAAGTTATCAGGTTTTCTATGTAATAATAGGGCTAACTACATGGCGATTATAATTCTCATATGTTATCTCTTAATTAATAATTTTTTAGAGTGACCGTCTTGTATAAATAAAGAGGGAAATTCTGTGTAAATACCTTTACCGATTTTTTCTTACTGCATTTAGGTATAGGCATCGGTTCACAAAAAAGAAAGCTGACGTAATTTCCGCCAAAATGGTGACAATAAAAGTATTTTTTATAAAAATTGGCTGAGATACAGTCGTTCAAATTTTCCTACTGTTTAGAATATTACCACTTTTTACCTTTATACCATGTTATTTTTAACTTTTACATGCAAAAATTATTTTTAATCTATACAAACATTATTTTCGGTGTATCAATGATATAATGATAAAGGTATTTGTTTAAAATTTTGATATTCATATGATCTTAGACATAAAAAAACTTTAATGCTGTATTAATTTATAGCCGTTTTAATGACACTTTTTTTAAAAATTACATCTATTATATTTATCCCATAATGTTTTCGAATTGAATATCAATGTCTTCATCAACATCGTTTTGGATATCTTCTGCCGAAACTTCTGGAACATCAGCGTCTTCACAATTTAAGCCCATACATTCTTTGCTGAACATAGAGCAGTTAATTCTTCATTTTCTGCAGCCACAATTTCCGTGACAACTTTGGCTGGTATTAATCCATTTTTAGATTTTTTCCAACCCCACTCAAAAAAATTTAAAATATTTCCTTTCTAGTGTTGAGTATAGTGGTGCTTCCTTATAAATATTTTATGTTCTTTGATAATCTTTGAAAAACTTGTAAGAAATGGCTACTTAAACTGTCGGTCTTATTACCATACAGAGAAATTACGATGTGATCAGATGCGAAACTAATATCTTCAGGACTTATTATTGTTTATGGTATTAAGTTTTCTTATGTCTAGGATCATACGAATATCAACATTTTAATCAAATATTTTTATCATTAAATCATTGATAAACCAAACATAATTTTTTTATAGAATAAAAATAATGTTTGCGTATAAAAATTAAAAATAACAAAATAAAGGTAAAAAAGTGGTAATATCGTAAAAAGTGGACAACTTTGAACGACTGCATCTCAGCCAATTTTTATCAAAAAGTATTTGGTCACCATTTTGAAGGGAATTACATCAGATTTATTTTTGTGAACTATTGCCTATACCTAAATCCACTCAGAAAAAAGTTGTAGACAAAATTTTTTAAAAATTAAAAATTTTAAATTTTTCAGTTTTTTATAATACTTTTTTTTAATTAGGCTTAAAAGTGAATTATTATTTGTTTGCTTAATTGTAATGAAACATATTCTTTACAGGATTTTGCAAACAGGAGAGAAAACAACTATCTATGAGAACTAAAAGATGAAATCTTTGCATTCTTTCGATAACCAGAATTCAGGTTATCGAAAATATGCAAAGATTTCATAAATATTTTTACACATAGCTTTTCTTTTAGTTGATATAATTGTCACCTTAGTGGAAAAATCATATCTACCATAAGTAGAATTAAACTTAATCATGGTAAATTTCCCGCTCACCTATATAAAATTGGAGTACGTGAAGATTCATGCTGCCCCTGTGGCGCAATCGATGATACTAATTGTCCATTAACAGAATCTAACTCAAAACATTTTCTTGAAATTTCCACATGTTATTGATTTTATTCCACCCATATAGTTACCATATTTTTTAAGTCTAAAAAATCCTGATTTAATGAAAAAACGTGTCTCTTTCTTTTTTGACGACAACATTGACATTCAGGTATCTTATCCAAAACTCTTGTTTCATTCCCTTTGTTTATTAAGTCCTTCCAACTGTGGTCCACCTCTGTTTATCTTATTAAATGCCCTGAAAGGGCCCTGGGAAAGAAGTGAGCCCCCCCGTGTTTGAATTCCTTACAAACCATCCTTTCTTATAAATGAGTAGCGCAAGAGATTTTTTCTTATTCTATTTTATTATTTTATTAACTTACAAAATTTTCTAGATCTGTATTAAATTTATCATGCATAATTAGATCTTGGTAACGGGTACCTTGGTATTTCTACATTTACGTACACGTGTAATTTTTTATATCCGATAATTCGGTTTATTTTTGTCTCATCGTAGGTAGTTATATGTTCGTGGCCAGAACTCTTTGTTTGTAAGGCCAATAATCTGAGGAAAAAAAATGTTCCACCGTGGATTAATAGTTTTCAGTTAGGTAAGTAGATTCATTATTTGTTTTATTACAAGTATCATCATTATTCGAAAAAAAATCATAAGTGTATCAGGGACCGCTGCTGTTTATATCTACAGATAGAAACTTACTGTACATTTTGATTTTATCCATTATGTTATTTCTAGTAAGTATAAGAGTTGTTCATTTCAATGGTCCCCGACCACCAATTGATTAACAACATTTACAGCATTACAGAAAACATATTTTTTTGCATTGGAGGTAATTTGTCATACAATATCATTACATATTAACAGCTGAGCTAGTATATGAAATTATTAAACGGGGTGGTTTACATGACCGTATTATTAAATCACTGAAAATCGCTCAAAAGTATATACATATATTATTCCTCATAAAAATAGATTGTTTTCTATTTTACAGCTTTTTGAAATAACATAGGTGGTGCATATAAGATTTTTATATATTTTGTGTCGTAAGATATATGTAAAGAAAGTGCAGGTAGGTACTTCGTACATAATATATGGTGTTTCGACTAGTTATATAGCTAAAGTTATAACCCAAAACCTATTTATCTCTGTTTCAGACAAATTATGTATTTTATGCCAAAAATGTATAACATTATAAAGTTTAATAATGGCCACATTTATCTGAAAATATGTGAAGTAATTATACAGAATTAATATAATGTACTCAATCAAACAAAAGAAAGGGAAACCAATAGTAAAATTTTAAAATAGGGTAGGATGTATTAAAAATAGTAAAACTATTATGATTTTATAACCAGGTGTTTATGAACTGACAAGAATTGTAAAGTGAATAAGTATTTTTTTGAAAACATTAAGAATATTGTCTTCGACTAGATTTACAACTTTTGATTGACATGTTTTTCCCTAAAATCAAAATTCTAAGAGATAATTAAACAAGCTAACCATTATATTCTTCATCGATTTACTACAAGTTTTATATAATTGTTGTATATTCTTTAGGATACTATTTACAGTCTTTTTGGAAATAACATTAGTTTTAGCCATTTTTTGTTTAATTACAAAACAAGAAAAATTAATTTAAAAATTGAATAACTGTTTTATTTATCGATCGATATGATTCAAAAATAGGGCTCTTCCTTTAGCTAACACTAACTCACTGTCCACGTTTCAATACGCTTTTCTTTCTTAAGTTATCGTGCTTACAACAAACGTAACGAACAGACAGACGAACAGACAGGCAGACAGACAGATGTACAGACAGACGGACGGACATTTTGAAAGATGTTCAGAATTGGATCACCAACACCATGATATGAATTTTTTTTCTCTACGAGCAATATTACCGGTTTTAGAAATGTGCCGATCGAATGCAATATATTCTTCGTTTTGTATTTGCGAAGAGTATAATAAAATCACTTTTTTATATGCATAAATATTTATTTTAATATTTAATGACTCCAGGGCATCATTTCTTTGTAAAATCCTTTGTAAAATGACGAAAAGTTTCTTTCACTTTGACTGGAAAGTACATAAAAGGCTTCAAGAAAGGATAAAATTTAAAAAAATTTAACCGATGCCTGGTTAATTGAACCTGATTATCCAATATCGATTTTGAGGTAAAAGAATGAATTAATAAAATCGGCGGATACATTTTTTATTTTTTTTTAATTACTTCATACAAAAGTATGATAGGTAAATTGAAAATATTATAATATTGTAATAATGTATCAACGTTATAACTTAAATTCAGTCAGCCCTACTCGTACTCGTATTAAATCTATCTAGTAAAATGTACTGTGAAAACCCCTCGCGAAAACCTATTGATGGATAGGTTTTATCCTCTTTAAAAGTCATAAACTTCAAATATCGTCTCTGAATTCGTTTAATAGCATTATCCTGCATAATGATATTGCCATATAACAAGGTCGTATTTAAATTTAAAGCATACAGAGATGTAATTTGACATTATTAATATAATAGTAGCATTAAATTTGAATTTTCAGATTAAATTAGATTAGCTTAGATTAGAAAAAAAATTATGTTCTGAATTACTTTCATTCACGTCTACATAAATACTATAAATACTATATTTGTAAAAAAACAAAAACATTTTCAGTTCTATTTTTTCACATGCAATTTTTCATATTTAATGTAACGAGATTTTTTTTTTTAACGAACAAAATGTGTTATTTTATATGGTGAATTTATTAAAACTTCAATGCAATGTAACTTCTATATGTCATAACTTTTAACCAGTCTACACTATGCAACCACCATTTTAAAAATGCAGTTGCAGGGTGGCTTCACTATGGACACGTTTTCTCTAAGTGTCGATTTCTAAATTAGGCAATACTTGGACTGAAATGCTAACACTGCACGTATAATTTGACCACTAAACTTTTTAATATCACTGGGTTTTCCAATACAATAAGGAGCAAAACCCAAGCACGTTCCAAATGTGATCGTGTTACTTTGCTCTATTATAGCTGCAATCATCCACTGTTACTTTCTTCGGGCTTCAGATCAACATGCGTGATGTTACTAGTTATCAATCGATAGACAGGATTAGCAGTAGATATCAATGTTTATTGATAAAATAAATTTTTGTACATTCTAGAAAGATTATATTCGGCTTTACCTATTACATTGTGATATTCCGGTCTGTCGTGTCCAAATGCCCAAATGTTAATATAATAATAGATTGATTTTTCAGTATACTAATATGAGCTTGTGTTGTGGAAATAAAGTTTATTTCTTGCATCTCTTAACTTTATTAGTTTCTTATGTTATTCGAATAATAATTGTAGACTGTATAATTTAAGAAATAATACGATAAGTCTTATTAACTGATAATAACGTAAGCTGTTAAATTCCAAAACGTCTCGTTATTAGTGTAATATTCTAATTGTAGTTGGCCTTCCAGAGCTGTATAGCATTTAAGAGAATCTCACGCCATCTATCGCGGCTGCTTAAGAGCACAGCCTTATCACATACTTTCCCATTAATATGGTGACTCAGCCCAGCGTCTTCGTGGTCGTCCTCCTTGCCTGTTGCCATCTGGTGGTTCTTGAGCGATCAATCGTTCTCTCTGCCGTTAATATGCCTAAGGAATGAGAAGATTTGAGAAAATATGATGCTGGAGAGTCGCTTTTGGGGACGTATTTCTTGAAGAATTGAGCTGTTGCGTTGGTGCGATGGGCTGTCCAGTGAACTTGAGGATGACGCTATGGTCTATGGCTATATCCATAGGTTCATACTATGCGTATTCCGCAGATGCGTATTTCGGCTGCGCATTGTCGACAAGATGACAACACATTGTTTTAATTTGGAACGTTCACATATATGCGTAGAATACGCAACCACGCAGTATGCTGCCGGAAATACGTACGTCCGCATGCGGGTACTGAGCTCCATTACCGGGAAGTTGATACAAGACGCGTGCATTCCTGAGCGAGCGCTCATACTGTGCGGATCGGTTGATGTATATTTGCAGTTTCAATAAATTTTTGTAGTTGATTTTAGGTCATGTGTGGTCTCAAAATTTCCAGCAGCTGGTCGAACGACTTAAGTGACATTCGATAATAATTAAAAAACATGCTGCCGTGTTTTCTAATATTACTGTAAAATATCGGAAACCGTTCACTTGGGTTGCCTTCAACGTGATAAGGATGAATCCAATACTGCCTGCAGGTGGGTCTTCGAAGTAATCCCGCGGCTTCCAAAGCGCAAACAAATTTTACTTTAAACATACTACTTCAATTGTTTGACACAAACTGACGACCACATAGACGCCGAAAATCTGCACAATGTGAACACAACACACTCTTGCCGATAATACGCATACGTATTTTACGTATCTGCGGAATGCGCATAGTGTAGTCCCGGCCTAACTCTCAAGACTCCCCAACATGAAAACGAAGATTATACCTACTGCGATTGCTGTAGTGTGCCTTCCGTCGTATAGTTCTAATCAAATCTTTTACATTAGCACTTGAAAAACACCTTTTAGAGAATATTGACCATGGATAGACTCTGTGAGTAATCGGAATACTGTACAACTTGACGGAATCAGAACATCGACTGCACAAAAAGACTCAAACTCCTAGTCAGATATGTTAAGAAAATGTTGTTGGGCTTTTTGAAAATTATGCACTGAAAATTTTGGATGGCTGTGGTTTGCTTGTACTTTATAGACGATTGTATCATTCGTCAGGATTTTGCTTCGAGAAAGTAATATATATGAATTCAATGGTTTCCACCTTGAGATAACGTACTAACGGCATTAGACCCAAAGATACCTTTTTGACGTCGAGTCGCATTCAAGCGACCTCTATGACGATGCCCGCTTAGGCTTTTTTTAAGATATTTTGGGTCTGGCAGAATCGGTTTCTCTGTTTGGAATTTTGAAATTATTTTTTTATGGATGCTATGGTGGTTCGGTCTTGGAGTATCCTCCTCCACTTTTAGAACGGAAAAATTTGTTTAAGGGTTTTTATTGGAAAACCGCCCTATAAAGTTTTTGCTAAAATTTTCCTTTTGAAATAGCTGGTCATTACATCATGACTTCATAACATACTTTAGGGTAGGTACTCTTTGTTTTTAGGGTACTTTCGAAAAGTGTTCGAACGAGGGAGCGGATTTTTCAGCTTTTGGTACTTTCAAAAATTATATTCCAACGACGGTGCTCAAAGGCGGTTTGTCGTCGTTCGCGATCTGAAAAATATTTCTAAATTATTTTCAAATGCATTTTCAGTAAAAGTAGTTTTATTGGGCTTTAGACGAAAGACGGTGCCTAAGGGCATTTTTCGGTCGTTCGCGAAGTGAGAAGTCAATCTTTTATGAAAATTTTGTCTAATATTAACTTTTCTTAAATATGTTTGTATTGTGAATTGAAGCATTTTACTGGCTTCATTAACAAACTCACAGCGAGTGTCTCCAGACTCACATTTCGAAGGCATCTATACGCCATCTGTCTGCTTTCCTAATAGTCTATGTGTGACAGAGGTATAAAAATGAAAGCTAGACCACTAGCAACTTGGATCCTTGTGCGCCCCGTAATATTCCGTCACGCCAAATTTTACTCACCTCGCAAGTTTTCAATCTTGACATTTTTATTCTTCTTCGAATCGCAGTTTTCGGTGTTGTCCACAAGGGCTTCAAGGTAAACCATTTTGTTAAAGTGGAACTTCTACATATTTTTTTAAAGAATATTGTTTAAAGAATTTAAAAATGTAATCTCAACTTAATTATAACTTATCTTAGGTCAAAATTTTGGGATAAAAGACATACCCCTAATGTCTTTTATACGTAAATTTTGCATGATGTTGAATAATGTCTTTCGCATCTTGTTCCATCACTGGCTTCCCAGACAAGATGCAAAAGGCACCACACATAAATCTATGCTTACTATCTATGTCGACCAAATTTCATTACAATTTAAAAATAGTTTAGAAGTTACCAGCAAAAAACCTTTTCAAAAGTTAACTTTTAATTGTGAGTACCATCAAAAGGCTGCGAAATAGGAAAATAAATACGTTTACTTTTAGTGTTACTTTCACCTAAACTATATGCTCCCTTTATAACAATAGAGAATTTTGTAGTTTTAAATATTCCTTCAAATTAAAAGAAACCAACCAATATAAAAACAATATAATTGCAAATTAAATGTCTCTTCAAAATTTATTTTTCAACATCGGTTCATTAAACTTAATAAACACCACAAAATTACTCTTAAATATAGCCTTTCATCTGAAGGAAATACTGCATAAATAGGAGCATGAATAAGTAATTTTATGTATGTTGTTTCCTAAACTGCAGTAAAACGGTAATTAACAGTTCATAACATAGCAGTTAATAAAGAAACGTTATAAAGTTAATGTCTTTACTAAAGCCCTAAATATAAATACCATTAAATTTATATTTTATGATTGGTATAAATTAGAAAAGTAATTAAGCATACGAGTGTTCATATATATCTGAGGCCATACTACTTTTTTGCTAAATATTAATTTATTTTATTGAAATCAAAATCTTTTAAAGAGGATTCGATCGGTTTTTATGTTTTTCCACGGTTGTACACTGGAGCTATTTTTACGAAATCTCTTGCAAACTATAGAGTATGACTCGTCGATGGTCCAATGTTCTTCCATCAAACTAGCTCTAGTAGAGTCGGGTACAATTTAAACTGACTTGTGTCATATCCGCTAAAACGTCTGAACTAAGATTTCATTTGATGCTAAGAAATCCCAGTAGTTCTCAAACAGTTCTCTCCTGTACCAGCAATGATGTCGCTAAATAATTATAAAAAAGTAGGAAAGATGTTATCATAAAATATTAAGATTATTAATTTAATAACTTCGTTACATTAGTGGATTTCTGATTATACAGTATCCGCCATAAAGTTGGTATGGCGAATGATGTTAGTAAAAATAAAATATTTTATATAATAAAAAAATCTGAAATCTCTGTAAGAATAGCGAATATATATTTTTTTTTTGGCAGTAATAAATAAATATTCTGAATGGCAAAATTCGTATTAAAAAGAATTAACAATAATTTTAAAACAAATAAATTAAAACAATTCTGAAAGATCAACGCATTGGCACTTTTTCATAAAAACCAAAACACTTGAATACTACACTTGAACAATTTATCTACTCGACGCTCGTTTCACCATTCGTGTAATAATATAAAATGTAAGAAAGTCGATTTTATTAGAGATAAACAAGCGTTAGTAGTAATAAGAGATACATTTTTCAGGAAAATAAAGTTTTAACAGAAGACGCGGTGCGGTTTAATAAAACGAAAATTTTGGAAAGAATATTATTAGCTTTTAATAGAGCTCAATCAAATTTAAAAAAGTATAAGTGAGGATCGAACTCACAATCGCCCCATTTACATTTGTTACTGCCCGAGTATCTTACCGATTGAGCTACGCGATCCTATGTTCATTAAATTCTAAAACGAACGTGTAATATGTACATACTAGAAAATTGTAATACTTAGTGGTTTGACATTGTTCGTTTGACAGATAATTATCCACTATTTACCACTAAGCATAACTTAAATATTTCATATAAAGACTTATTTCACATTTATAGTGGTGTTAGTTCACGGGAATAAATAATATTCGTCGTCAAATCACACAGTTTGAGAATCGCTGAGCTTATGACTATGTTTGCCACTCAGTGTACATTTCATATTTCCATCTCAAACGAAGTAGGAAAGAATCTTGGTAGACATACATTGATAATGACTAGGCTATTGCTTTAATTTTGTGTGCAAGAGATAGCAGTAAATATTTTTGGAATAGTTGATACTGAATCTGATGCTAATAGTTAAAGATTCAAAATAGTGAGTCCAGTAGGGCTGCTATAACAGTTGCATAACATCTGTGGATTTATATGAAATTGGACCACTAAAAATATTTGAGACCTTAGCTTTCAGTATATTTATTAAATTTTAAGTTAGTGGATACCAGCTTGCTTTACTTATTTTTCCACATTTGTCCATCAACGCTTCACCGTGAGCTCAAAATATAATAAAGTTTCAGATCTCGTTATAATACATACGTGTATTAAGTTTCAAGCCAATATCTTAAACTGTTTCAGAGAAAACGTATGCACAGAGAAGTTACAGACAGACCGATAGACAGATAGGCCGACCGACAGACAGACAGCCAGACAGAAAATCTTTTTGTCTCAGATTTAAAATTTCCACTTTTCATGACAATATAAACCTATTTCAGCAAAAAATAGCTCCGCTAATTGGATGGGTGTGGAAGTAATTAGTCAACCTCTATAGAAAAAAATGGCGTCCGGAAATTTTTGCCGTTAATTTTGCTGTAGCACAAAGTATTGCAAAATACATGCAAGGGACTCTTCTTTCCGGGCAAGGTATTTGATAGACGGTCAGAACATTATTTCTTTTTAAAAAGTAGTGTTATTCCGTGTACTAGGTAATATATATGCAGTTTAGCATTTTCAAACATTTTGTCACCATATATCATGTGGATGTGTTGCACTATCGGATGAAACTGTAATAAATAGGAAGTGTTATAAAATTCAGTCAGATATTAATAATTTTGGCACATAGTGCGACGATTGTACTCGAGCTGAATACTAATAAATGTAAATTAATGCCATGCCGTCGAATAAATAACTGAATTAATTAGCCATACGCAATTAACAACTGAAAAATTAAAAAATAGGATACCACAATGATTTGAATACTGAAGTTAATTGTGCCCGTTAAGTATCTCCTTCAAATGCAATAAATTAATGAATATCTTGTAGTGAAATCAAAATAGCAAATTATTATTATTGCGTTACTAATTTGACGTATCTAATCAGATCTGTCTAAAGAAACTACAGCGGTATATAATATTTTAGGCATTTTGGGCAAAACATTTTTTTTTAACATAAATTCCTTAACACCTCAAGACGTTAGTAAGACCTACAGCAAGACAAAATGTTTAGTTATACCAAAGAATGGAGAATTAACAAGATAGGACAGCCGGCGGAAAACCTTTCATCTTTTAGTAAGGGCGCCATTGCTATCGACATTTAAATTGGGGTTCTCGCGCAGTTGCCACAATGTGACAATCAGACGGAGTAGGTGACATTAGAAAGACAAGCCAATAGTGAAAAATGGACAAGTCCTGATCGAACGACCAAACTCAGCTGACTGTCAGTACACAAGGTCATTAAAATACAGGTTGCTTTATAATATATGTCACATGAAATATTTCTATGTTCATATGTAAAGTATCTATTTGGTTAGGATAAAATTGTACATTGAAAGAATAATTTTGAAATTTTTTTCTATAAAATGAGGAAGAAACAGTCACACGCAGCTGTCATCGAGGTCTATTCGTGACGTGGCACTTGTCTATTCTAATGAGCTAACCTATCTTTTAGTAAGCTTGGTCACATTCATTTAATGCGTACCCGACAAATCCGGAAACCGTTTTCGCTGGATGTCGTGTCCCTTTAAATTGGAGTTCACAACTGACTCTGTCTATTTCGTCTTCTCCGTCTGACTGCTATACTGCTGTATCTTGTTAGTTCTCTAATCTTTTCTCTGAAGAGGATTCATCAATTTTTTATAATGAAGTTATTACGTTTTTCAAATGGTTACTCATAGGAAACATTTTAATCATAGAAACTTAAGAAAGCAGTATTTTAGTTACGAGTAATCCTGACTTCTGTAAAATGTATTGTGTTATACTCACTTAAATTATTGCAAAGTTTCTGGTTAATATGTGCAGGTTTTGCCTCTAGTTACATCACATGTTTTCCAATGTGAGACTTGTCACGCGGCTTTTCTCATTACTCTAACTTTATTATTTGATGTTGGAAACATTGCATTTCTTTATTCCCTTTAATTCCCTTTTATTAAATTTCCTAAGAGCGACCAGGAAATTCATAAGCTCTGTAATTGCTACACATTCCCAGCGTAGTAACTAACTTAAAATTGTTCGTAGAATAAAAATATGTGTCTCATGTTACATGAAATAAATACGTAGATTATTATTTATATCCTTCGCAAATACTAAGCGGAGAGTATATTGCATTTGATCGGCACATTTCTAAAACTGATAATATCGCTCGTAGAGAAGAAACGTCCACATCACTGTGTTGTTGATCGAATTCTGAACAACTTGCAAAATGTCCGTCCGCCTGTCTGTCTGTTTTTCTGCCCATCTCTCCGTATGTCACGTTTCTTTGTCAGCACAATAGCTTAAGAACGATTATTCCGATTGAATGGAAATTTGGTCAGTAAGTTAGTGTCAGCTAAAGGAAGAGCCCTTATCTTTTAACAAAATCGACCTGTAAGTCAAGTTATTAATTACCTAAGTTAAAAGAAAATGTTTTCTAATTAAACAAAAAATGTCTAAATCTAAAACAATATCATCCCTCGGCTGTTAAAAAAATAGAAAAAACAGTATTAAAAAATAATTAGAGAACATTTTAGTGTTTAGATATGAATATTGTTACATTACAATAACGGCTACGTATAAACTTCAACAGCTCCTAATATTAATATACTTAAAAGTAATAAATTTGTCAAAAATACGATAGGATTATAGATTAGGCTTAGGGGCTTCATTCATCGTACAGTAGACAAGGCCAAGGTCACTCGCTAACAAAAATGAACATTATTATTTACGATAAGACTGCAAAAAGTATCCTATAGAATGTGCAACAATTATAGAAAAAGTGCAATAAACCAGCGGAGAATAGGATGGTTAGCCTGTTTGTATAATAAATTGTATAAGTCAAACAAGCTAACCGTTATACTCTTCGCCGATTTACAACACTTTTACTTCCACATTTACGTAGTGGATTGGAAGTACTTATAGTAATCGTAAAAAAAAATCATTTTTTTTTTCTTGAAATGGTTTTAGAATGTCATGACACGTCGATATTTTAAATTTGAGGTAAAAGAAATTATCTGTCTGTCAGTCTGTCGGTCTGTCTGTCTGTAACTTTTTTTTGTCCGCACATTTTCTCCGGAACGGTTTAAGATATTGACTTGAAATTCTGTACACGTATATATTACAACGGGATCTGGAACTAGATTGTTTTTTGAACATATGCGGTGAAAGGTTGGGGAGTAAATAGGGGAAAATAAGTGAAGCAAGCTGGTAAGAGTACAGAAACTTTAAATTTGGTGTATGTACTAGAAAGCAAGGCCTCAAAATTTTTATAATATTTTCCATCCCCACACCGCCTAGTTTATATATTTTTAGATGAAGAATCAACCTCTGCCTGATCTATATGGCGCGAAGGTTTTTTCACTAAAATTTTTAAACATTTTTCAGTGGCAATATACCCAATAAGAAGTAAGAAAATCTTAATATGCCACAAATGAACAATTATAAACAATAACTTTTTATCTATTGCTCAATTAAAAAAAAAACAACAGGGTTCTTCCTCTAACTATCACTAACTTCGTTCTGTTCAAATCGTCGTCTTATAAGTTGTAAGCACTTTAAAGATACTTAATAACCATTTATAAACTCTGTGAGCAATCGGGGCGGCACTGAAATAGACGTAACAGACTCGAAGTCTATCGGAAAACTCAGTTTTCCAATTCGCGCTACAGAATCGCGCGCAGGTGAATAGATTAAGTGGACCAAGAAATAGTCGAAATCAGAATATATTTTCATTTATTGATTGTAAAATTATTAATAAATTAATCCAGCCTCTCTAGCTACTTATATATAAAACAACGTAGGTCAGAGAGCACAGCACCACCCATGGCAAATGAGTCACACCTCCAGGACGTGGGTTTCGAGGATTCGCAATCTCATACAACAGAGAGATTAATGTGGCAGTAATCGACTGACACAAGATGATCAGATTCCCAGTTAAATATTTGTAAAATTATTATGCAATTTCGGTTTGCTTTGGATTGCTTTTATTCCTTATTGGCAATTTTATCACTCGTCAGGATAGTACACTTTTGACTACTTCAAGAAGCGTATACAAGTTCTACGAGACTTCCCAGCTTTCTCAAGCGTACTGTCACTTGTTTGCACTCCTTAGGATACCACCCCTTAAAATCCGTGGGTTCAACAATTATGACAAGAGATAAATACTAACACACTTTATTGAAAACTTCTCAATGCTTTCATTAACTAAAATTCACTTTTACTGACTAAAATAACCTTTAACAATGTTTATTACTTGATGTTTACACTCTACTATTAACTTTGTATTACTTCTAAATTATCTAACCTTAATTAACTTCAAGACTTCCTTTCCGCTTATTTACATCGGCCTGTATACTCTATAAATTGCCTCTAGAACAATCCGGCAAAGACCAGAACTTTCCGCGGCAATCTAGAATAATGTAGAAATCTCGATCATGTTCTTTGAGTATCTAGAAAGTGTACTGCCATTGTCTTAGAGATGGCGCACACTACAGGCTTCGATGGTACTGCAATTACAGTTGCCTACCACCACTACTGCCTAATTTCGGCTACTTCTCATCACCGGCCCCTAGGGGGCGTAACATTTAACAAAACTAATGGCATAGAACCTAATAAAGATTAAAAATCGCCGCATTCGAGCGACGCGCTCTGAAAACATTTCAAATTATTTTATGAAATTTCGATGAGGCGGTGCCTGAAAGGCGTTTGTACATCTATTGCGTTAGCAATATACTTCAAATTTTACTACAGTTTGCGAGAAATTATTTTTTCCTCAATTCTTAAATCTTTATTCTTGGAATCTCTTCCTGGATTTATTAACAGTCGCATGCTATGAGCACTAATCCCGTTAAAGTACAAGACAAAAGGTCCTTGCTAATTGAAGGGCTGGATGAAGTCGGGCCAAAATTTAATAAACATTAAAAATAATTCTACTTCTACCTACATATCAAGTGGGATACAATACAGTATACATACAGTCATATTTTATTATTTCATAATTATTTAAAAGTGCATTGGCCACCCCTAAAAAATCAACAGAGGGGTAACGTGACCTTCTGTATACGAGCATATTTTACATAAAACAGTAGCAATTAACAGAGATGGAAACTTTTAAAATCTGCGCACCAATTTCGTTAATAAATTGATATTTATTAACTTGTTTCAAACAGATTCTGACAAATGATAAAATTAATTGTTTTTGAGTTAGCAATCTGATGCTTTTGTTTCCCTAATTTGCAAAACATTAGTTAGCAAGTTGCTTTGTTTAGAGAGGTATCATTATTCGCTCTGCTCTGTCGAGATCCACGTTCATTATATTATTGTTAATAAATGAATGCGAACCATATTCTGAAGTTTGTTACGGAGTAATGTCTGTATGAATTAACTGGAAGTTTTCTTTACGGAAATAAAGGTGGATAGATACAAGCGTAAAAGTGAGTTTATATACACATGTATTATAAATATGATAATAAACACAATGAAAGAAAGCCTTCCTTCAAATAGAAATCTTCATCATATATGCAAGCATAGTCTAGTTAGTAAACTGATTTGAGGATTGCTTACAATAACTGAACTAAAATGTATCGGTAACGACTCAACAAATAATTGCCCAATCGGAACAGACGGTCGTTTGCTCACGTCTGCTGTATTACAGCAGTTTTTTCTTCTTCATTGTCTATAGCGCAGAAGCACGCTATCTATTTTTCTCCCTTTCATGACTCCGGGCCAATTCGTCCTCGATAATACTTATTAGACGCATTCTTGAGACTCACATGAAATACCCTCATCTCGTCAAGTCGCCACTATAACCACTGACTTACGTATCTATGTGTATAATACCAAACTCGCCGACTAAGCGAGAGCTATAAATGACATGGAAAATTCATACAAATATTCTATAAGGCACTGAACTGTAAGATATGAATGTGAGTAAGTGAATAAAAATATGTTTAAAGGTTAAATGTATATAATTATTCCGGATAATACGATTACTTCATGATTACGTTATATATTAATGGAGTGTTTCTATATAGCAAATAATAAAACAGAACATACGTAACTTTCTGGAAAGTCTGACAATGTCTTTAGTTTAATTTATTATCTACTTTTGTGCTGTGGAAATTGTAATATCTGTTTCGTATAATTTTTAGTTTAATTCATTTATGTTCTTTTATCGAAATTTTTATTATACGTATCTTGACCTAGAACAGCCGATGGCGCTTACGCACTCTTTAAAGAGACGAAAATAGTTTCTAAGTTCAAATGTTCCGTAAATTTCACCACACTTTGCATAAGACTGACGATTTCAATATAAAACAATCCTTCCTAATGACACAAATTTCTCACAACAAAAATTAATATTTCCCAAAAAGCATTACACGTGTAAACATTTTGGATGTAGATCATTATTCGCCCAGAATACATTGTTTGTCTCAGATGCAAAACGAAACATAGAGAAAACAAAAAGTCTCATCTTTTTGTGCTTCGTGATGTGCTTGTCTCACCAAATTTTGCTGAATTGGCCAGTTACTGACCTTGCCCTTTCTATTCTTCAATTGATCTCATATTTGCAGTTTTCGGTATTGTCCACAATGGCTCCAAGTTAAACCGTTTTGATTACTACCCCACAATTACCTCTCCTTGACATTTCTGCGTGGTTTTCATTAGCTCAATTTACAATCGTAATTTTCGTTTTATAGAAATTTATTTGCAAATCATACTAAGCTTATTGTTTCCAGCTTACCGTGCAGGTGTATGAGCTTTTCCTCGTTTGCTAATACTAAAGTGTTTTTGTAACATGAACTTAGTATCGCGCGTCTGATGGATACGAAAAGAATCTTAGACTGGACAGGCTCTGGCGTATGGCGGTGCCGTCGTAAAGATATCTGGCAAACTCTACTCACAAGGGATCTCGGGTTTTATTGGAAAAACCGTCGCATTGATTTTTTCTTAAATTTTGACATTTAAAATAGCTACTCGATACATCCTGACTGAGTACTTTCGAAAAATAATTCGTGGTACTTTCGATAAATATTTCGTGGAACTTTCGGAAAAGTTGTCGGGCGGAGCGGTTGGTACTTTTCAAAAACAATTAATTTTCACGCGGCGATGCCCAAAAGCGATTGAGCGTCGTCCTCGAGCTGAAAAATTTTTCAATCAATTTTAGTGAAATAATTTTGTATGCAGATTTGAATGAAAGACTATGCCAAAGGCGGTTATCGGTCTTTTGTGAAGTGATAATATTTCAAAGTTGATTTTTTCATGGGAATTTCGGCCTAAATTAAATTTTTTTAATAATTTTATATTTTTAAAATGGATACTTTCACAGGTTCAATGATAGTATCACCTACCATCTTTTTTGTTGCTAGGATGACTTCAACTGGAAAACATATGGCATAACTCTTAATCTACAGACTATTCTAAACAAGATTTGTCCGAGTCAGTGTTGTTAACTTTCACTAAAGTAGAGTTTTGTCTATACAGTCGGTGGATAGTAAAGTTCTGATGTCTGTATATTCTTATCTGTAATAATTTGTTCCATTTCACGTTGTCAAAAGCCTTACAATAATCCAGAAAACGAGGTAACATGGGAACGTAAAATTTTCTTTTCTTCCCCATAATTTGTTGAAAATTTTATATTTTTCTCTAGTACCACGACCTTTAACAAACCTGGCTTGGACAGCAGCTATTTGCCAAGAGAGTCGGGACTGAATAATATACAGCCTTAGTTTACCAGGGTATGATATTAATGTCAGCCAATCAGTAGTTATCACATACTTCTATATCTCCCTTTTTATGTATTAGTATGAAAATACAGGTTTTCCAATTAACGCGTCAGATTCCTGTTCCCCACATTTTTGTTACACTGTGTGAAGGAGTTTTACTCTATGTTCACCAGCCAACTTAAGCGCCTCAGCCGTGGTACTATTGACTCCAGTTGCTTTGCTAGTGTTTAGTTTTTTGTGTGGCATCTTGTACCTCAGGATGATCATCCTCGAAAAACATTATGCATTATTATCATCAAACCTAAATAACCTAATACCAGTGTATGTTAAGTATCGTTGCAGCCATTAATTAATCATGTTGGGTTGAAATTTACGTGTAATCACCCTTACTGTTCGAAAAACTCGTTGCTATTATTGTGTATATTTGATAGTCTAGACCAAAACGATTTAACAACTCTGATACCGCACAAGGATCTGTCGTATCTGAAATTGCGTCCCTTATCTATCTATTATATTATCGATTCTCTGTAATGCATAACGGTGTAATTATGATGTTGTAGTCAGATAGAATCATTACAAGCATAAGCAAGAGGAGAAAGGAGAAAATAAAACATGCAAACGATAAGAAGTCATTCCATAAATACGTTCGTTTTCAAGGGGCGAGTGGTCACCGAAAATGTGACAAAGTGAACGTTGAGAAAACATTCCTTGGGCATTTTGAAGACAACTTGCATGCACTCCATCTAATATTCAACACGAGAAACAACAAATTAGTTACAGTTTCAATCACGAATGTTGTCGTTCGCGTCATCATCTTTTAAATTCCAAATCAAATCGACTCAAGCTCACACAGAATGACACGCATGGGCGTACCATTTGAAAGGAGTTTTCTGTGAAATAATTATTCCTTCATACAATTTTAATATTATAATGTAATCTTCTCGCCATGCTACAACATTACTTCGGCGGTCGGATAGACTAACTATAAAATCACCTACGCCACAGACTTACTTTCGGAGTAAATATTATAAATTGTGTCCCTCACATTCATCTTTCTTACCTCCACCAAGTACTTAGTTTTATTTTGCTTTGTGGGTTCATATTTTGCCACTGTGGTATTTTTGGGCGTGCTGCTCCTCACAGTACGCTAAAAGACAATTTATTTTATAAACATCTGCCACATTTAATTTGGCAATTCACCTCATGGACTGCCTGCAGAGGTAAAAAGGGACCTTCGTTGCATTTTTCCTGAATGAAATACTCGACTAATTTCACCACCATGTCGGCTACTGCATTCAACCTTCTGCCGGGCATTCTCGACAATCGGAAAGTAGAGATTTACCTCGTTCAATTATTTCATTGATCAAGCAAATAACGCCATAGTTTTGTGGAAACTGCCTCAGTTGTAGTAGATCAGAACTCCCGGTCTGCTTTTCTCCAAGTTAAGCATGGTACAAACAACTTTTGAAACCAGAATTATGAAGCTGGAAGGAAATTAACAATCCACTATTATCTGTCTATGCTACAGAGGTACTTTAATTGTTTAAATGTGAAACTGCAGTATTTACTGCATCGCAACACAAGTATTGCTACTTGATTTTTTAGCTTAGTAAATCCGCTAAGTTGCAAAATACGTACCTGTAACTGGCTCTGTTGTAACCTCGACATCCACCTTCTTCAGTACTGCTTTCAGCATGTTCACCTTCTCCAAACAGCTTCTGGGTGCCTTGTGAAATGGCATATAGGTCTAAAGCGACTTTGTCCATTGGTGACATTACTGTTGTTGATTCTTCAGTCGATGAACCAGTAGAGTCTTCCTTTTCATCATGTTTGCTTTATGGTTCGTCATCTTCATCTTCCGCTGATTTCTTTGGTTCATTAGACCTGTGATCTTCCTACAAATTCGAAGACAAATTGTAGATGTTGTTAGAAAGGAAACTTAAAAATGTAGAAGAGAAGAATTCGAAAGGGTGAAATTTGTTGATTGTACCGTGAATGTTTCCCATTTACCACTAAATCAGGGTTAACTGTTTGCTAGTATTAAAAGTCAACTTACGTTGTAAATGTATTGTGAGTATTATGAATATATGTGCACTTTTGGATATTTTTTGTTCTCGATATTTTGTGAAATGTTTTGAAACTATTAGTCTTGAAAATTAAGTATAAAATTGTGCATTTTTGAGGTAAAGGCACGGGACTTGGCAAGAGTATTATTTGCAGTTAATTATGAGTTTTAAGTGTTGCACGCATTGACGGAATGCATTTTAGCCACCGTGCTAAAAAACGTTGTTTTAAAAAAGAGTATTAAAGCAAATATATAAAAATTAATTACATGCTGGAAACACATTTTGGCAGTCATTTTCCAATATGGCGGATTAAAGTGCATTCCACCTATAACTCCTACGCATGTATTATAAATAACATGCTTGCCAAGTTGTGTTTTGCTAATAAATGGCACAATTTTATTCAAATTGATCGGGAATGCAAGCCACGCCATGGTTGGCGGTGACGTCATCAACTAGTGGTGATTGCAATCGCGTTTCACAAGTGGTAAACACAGCGTTTTATTGACTTTATTTGCGCTTTAGGTCTGATTAGGTAATGGCTAATACGGAACTCGTAAAAGCTACGTCTGGAAATGGGTGTTTATGATTGCCGAATTAATGAATGTTGGTTTTTTTTGGCACTGTGACGAAAATGTTTATAGATACGTTTCTCGATACATCGTTGCGACTTGGCATAAAACACCACTTATTTTCCATTATAATACGTTAAGATTTTGCAATATAACATGTATACACAACGACGTTTGCTCACTGACAATGTAACTGATGATGTTATTAGCGCGCGATGATGACGTGACGTGTATTTTCGGAGGTAAAATTTCAATTTTAAAAATGCTTATTTTAAGGCATTAATCAACTGGTTGTGAAAATTTCAGCAAGTTTTAAGTATAATTAAGTGTTATCTTCTCAGTTGAAGGAATTTATAAATTTGTGAAGACACCGAATCGCCCAAACCATTAGTTTCAAAAATACAGTGATCCTTGAAGTAACGTTGTATGTAATGCCTCAATTGTAATTTTTTTAAATTAAGTGAATGGTTAGCTAAAAGTGTGTGCTAGAACCAAGACACTAATCAAAATTGAAAAATTAAAAATGTGAGCAGTGAATCGATGGTTTGAGGTTTAATGAGGTAAGTTTCTGTTGATTTATTAATTATGTGCATTATCTAGAAGTTCGTTAGTGCGATTCATATTCAATAATTCTAATTACAGGATCGAGTACGATGCACTCAGTGGGTGTTGCTCCTAAGGAACGTACCGGTCCTTCAGGGAGTTCTTGTGGAAAAGCTGGCTTTCCTGAGTTGCCGTTGTGCGTATTGATGCTGTCACTGTCCACCAAGTCCAAGGATGGTCTGCGTACATTGGCGCGTGTCCTGCCTCTTGATCCCTGTAAAGAATATTCATACATTAAAATTGGTAATCACCATAATCGAATCTTAAATTAAAATACAGACGACCAACATATCAGTGAAAGCACTCTTTAACCCAGTTGTCAGAGACAGAAATTGATAAAATCCGGTCACTAAATTCTACATGGCTGAGTTTTTCTGAATAACTATTTTGGTTGGTGTAGAATGCGATAAAAAAAGTTTACAGCTGTAAAGTGCAGGCGACCTCTAAAAAAATCGAAAATATTGGCCGAAATTCGGTTTATGGATATTTAACTCGAAAAACAAAATAAAAAAATATCAAATAAGTAATAGCACTAGGCGATAAAGGGGAAAATTTCACATCAAAACCGTATATAAAGTTCTTTTGTACGATCAAAAATGTAGGCTCTAAATTTGTTGTAACTTTTGAACTAATTAATGAAATTGAGCTCAAGAAAGCTCAAATGAAAGAAGAAACATGTGACTACTGGATTATTATATTTTCAAATATAAAAATGAATGTATGTAGGAATAGTACATATATGAATTCGGAACATAAAGAGATTTCCGCTGAAATCGGTAAAACCTCTACCATTTCTACAATTTTTAAGATAAAGACCTGAAACGTTCACACATTACTCTTAGCCAGGCCTAAATTATATTAGCTTCTTTACAAACAGTAAAACTAAAGCACTCACAAACTATTTATACAACAATTTACATAATTGTAGGCAACTTAAAACACAACAGTAAAAGACACTACCAACTTAAATAAATAACGAGAGGAAATAGAAAATCATTAAACTTGACAGATGCGTCAACTGCACGCTACTAAACTCACAGAATGCTGAACGTTGGTTGTGACTAGAACAAACGGTTGTATTATTCATCTTTAAAAGACATCGTTACGCTTGGAACTTCTGTCGTAGCCCCATCAGACGTTACTTTCTGTTATTTACATTGTAATACGCCAGTATTTAAGCTGATAGAAAAATCTCATGTCTTTGATAAGTACATAAATTGATGACGTGACGACAACATTTGTGATTTGGACTGTAGTTATAATAATTAGTTTTTAGTTGAAAGACAATACAGAAAGAGATATCCCTTTACGCACAGTGGGAAAAATGTTTTGGACAAAAATCTGCCGACAATAGATACATCAATAAATTTAAATTTTAAAAAATCGGAAACACCCTAAGACATTGTACTTTAGAATAATGTAGCGGCAAAGTTTAATGTATGAACCATAACCCTTCTAAGGGGTTAAAACAGAAGTTGAAGGTTTAAGGTGGTGAAGATTCTAGATTCAAGTTGATCTCATCTTTAATCTTGTTTGAATCCTATCGATCCTTCAAAGGAATGAAAACTGGGATTGATCTAAAAATTACAACATTCTCATTATGAATAGCTTTGTGTCTTTCTGATGAGCTCAGAATAAGGGCGAAAAACGTTTCAAAGGCTAAGCATTTCCAAGAAACTGAAAGAGAGGTTTTATGAAAATTCCATTAGAACGAAAAATTTTTTAAGACAAGGTAGGTAAATAAATTTATCTTAAGCCTTTGTTCTCATTTTTAACTGAGTCTTCATACCGTAGGGGGTCATGTAGATACTAGTTTAATCTGCATAGCCGTAGGGGACTATGTTGGATGCTAATGTTATAATGAGAATGTCAAATAAGAAATTTGTCAAATTTATTTTAGGATGTTAATTTGCTAGCGTAACCAGAAGTCAGGTTATCGAAAGAATGCAAAGATTTAATTAATATTTTTACATATAGTTTTTCTTTTAGTTCTCATTGATAGTTTTTTTCCCCTGTTTGCAGAATCCTATAAAGAATATGTTTCAATGTAAATGTTATTTTACTGACAGGTAAAAATAAGCATAGTTCTGTATCCACATGATTTTATTCCTATGCATTCAGACTAACCTAATAAACATCTATAAACCTAATTAAACTATAAGTGAAAAATTGTATGTATTAAATAACAGTTAACCTAAAAGCTTTAGCCCTAACATTATCTGCGAATAATGGGATCATGAATGTTATTGAGCCACTTTGCAGCAGTATTACTCTAAAATACAATATCTTACCGGTATTTTCCATTTTTTTAAATTTAAATTGATTGATATATCTACTGTCGGTAGATTTTTGTCAAAAAAGGACAAATTTTTTCCACTGTGAGACGACCTGTCGGTGAATCTTAAATATCACTAACTAGAAAACACTCGATTACGTGGCATACCACACCATAAACAAACATTCTTTCGTTTGAAAGTTAGGAATTACTAAAAAATGAAAATCAAACTTTAAGAAATAGACTCACTTATGTCATATCTAATAAAATGCTTCCTCTTCACTAAACTACATAGAAATTATATAAGGTATTTCATCCTGAGAATTTCAAAAAGAATGGCACATAAACGCTCCACCAACTCCACCAAATTACGTCTTTTATAGTTCTGTATCTACTCATAGCTGCGCCAATATTCTGAACTAAAGATGACGATCTCGGATGATTAGGGGTCGAGCTTGAGCTCTTTGCCCTAATCATCGCTGTGGATCTGGACCGGCCTCGTAATGTGTGAGTTTTCTTATACTCATAGCTTATGTGCACTTACAAATGTGCATAATGTGGCTATCTTCTACGCCAAGGAAAATTGTAATTTGCGCCTTATAGTAACCTACAATCCTTAGGTATATAACTATTCCGGCTTTACCTCATTTATATATGTCCACGTACCTTCTCTGATTAATGTCATTTTGTCTTGAATTTTGATGATAAGTAATTCTTTTTCGTCAATTTTGCTACGGTGAACTTTATGAAACTATGTCCTCCCATATTTTTCTTCTCAACAAATTCACTAAGTATTTTTACCTTTCATAAGTGAGCCTGGGCCCATAACCTGTTAGCAGAATGCTCGAAACTACTACTTCAATTTCAACTTTTCAGCCGTACTCAATTGACAGTACAATCAGAACTTTTACTGAAAATTATACAGGGTGGTCATCTAATAGAAATAACTGATAAATAAAGTAAGGAAGTTCTGTGAACTTACCTTTACAGATTTTAGACTAGTTTTACTGACCTATTTAATTTTTTTGAAAGAACTCAATTTTTTTTCAAGTAAGTGTTTTTATTTCCCATCTCTACATTACTGAACCTGACCGGCGGATCTGGCATAACTAATTTCGATTATGTGGCATAATGTGCTTTTAAACACTTTAAAATGTATTTTAAGCATTAGTTTGCAATAATTACACAGGCACACAAAAAAAAGTACAAGAAGGTAGAGTTATGTACTCCGATAGATTTTGACCTGCTGAACACGAATCCGACGTCCGTTTTGTCCGATTGGCTCTTGCATTTTCCTAACCTCAAAAAACACTGTAAAAATGTCCGAGAAAATGTAAGTGTAGCTAAATAATTCAAGGATACGTAGTATGACGAGAGAAATCGAATGGCGCAAACTAAAAGTCTATAGCTTTTTTGTTTCCAAGATAGAGCCTTGAGAAGTGTGGAAGAAACAGATTTTTTCTTTCGATGATTTTGAACTGCTCTATCTTGGAAACGAAAGACCGCAGGGATGTCTGGTTTGCGCCGTTCGATTTCTCTCGCAATCCTACGTATTCCTGAATTTTTTCAGATTTTTAGCTACACTTTCGTTTTTTAAGGCATTCTTACGGTGTTTTTTGAGCTTACAAAAAATGCAAGAGCTAATCGGGCAACACGGACATCGGATTCGTGTACAGCACGTCAATATCCATGGAGATACATGGGTCTGCCTTCTTACACTCGACATTTTTTTTGCATGCCTCTGTTATTATTTAAAATGTTAAGCTACCGTTAAAATTATTTGTATCTGCCTCTAATTTGGACACTTTGAATAAGCTTTATAAGTAAGCAGCACCTATCTACAACCAAACTCAAATTTAATTTTTAAAATCTCTCAGCTGTTCTAGAATTAAAAGATTTTACACAAATGACAAAAATAGTTTACTTCACACTGTACTGAAGTTCTATGAAAACCTTTTATCAATATTACTGTATGCTGCATTTGTCGTTTCAGAAAATTAATGAGTTTTTAAACTGAGTTGAGCTACACCGCGATTACAGAAGGATGAGTGTCTGATGTCGGTGCTTGTGATATTTTTAGATAAATCCAACGATACAAAATCTATGCAGCACTAATCTCCTTAGTCATCATGTAATTTATTTGGATTATCTCTTTACTTTATAAATTAAATTTATTATACCTATTTTATTTAATCAAATAGTTATATTATAACGAACAAACATGTAAAATAATTATAGTAAAGAAAATTAGATACAGAAATTCGTGTCATAACACACTGAACTCAATTTCAAATAATAATTTCTGTTTCTGTATGTGTATGTATAAATCGTTTCTTGTAAACACAGTAGTTTTTGTTAAAACTGGAAATTTATGTTTGAAATGTGCCATACATATAGAATAGTAGAGTAATAATTGATATTGGACCCTATCGTCAGTGTAATCACGGTTTAAGATATTAAATTGGTACACGTATGTATTCTCGCGTGTTCTCGCCCCTAGAAAACACCCTGTAGGTTCTAAATAATTTTAACAAGGAGTAACCACTAACTCTTTATTTAATAATTTATTGATAACTACACAATTCTTTCCTTAAATAAACTACACTTTTACTAAAATAACCATCAACAATGTTTACTACTTTGTATTTCTGTCACCTCGGATTTCTAACCTCTCACTTATCACTTGTCAACTTCTCTCTTTTGAACTTCCCACTTCCTGCCATGGATTTCGCCTCATATGCTCTAAAGTTGCCTCTAGATTCATATAAAAATGTCCAATTCCAGAACGATGTATAACTCTAGAGCCATCTACAGGCTTCCAAAAGAGATGCATTACTGGTTGCCTAACCATTTCTACTTAATTTTCATCTTCTAGTACTCATGGGCGTAACAGTCACCACTTCGTAGGGGGTGTGTAATGCATAACAGTATTATGACGAGATCTGGAATTAGATTATATTTTGAACTTATTTCGTTGAAGGGTTGGGAGGTAAATAGAGATAAGTAGAGGAATATTAGTAAAGCAAAGCGGTAAGGGTTTTAAAACTTGGAATTTGATTTGGTGTATAGCGTATATACTAGAAGTCAAGGTTTCAAATTGTTCTATGACATCTGCCACCGTCACGCCCACACGAATTGGATTATATTTTGAGCATATTTCGTTGAAGTGTTAGGAGATAAATAGGGGTAGATAAGTAGAGCAAGCCATTAAGAGTTCAGAAACTTCTGATTTGGTACATATATTAGAAGCCAAAGTCTTATTTCTTTGTGAAATCTACCACCCCCACCAACAAGAGTGATTTTGTATATATGATACCAAATGTTCTCTAAAAATGTTTTGTCATTCGCCACCCCCATTACCGCCTTGGGACAGACGATTTCAAATATTATGTTATTCTGTGGGATAGGTCTTTGTAGTTTTTGTAAATAATGTTCGTTTTAGACATTTTTAATTTTACAATCAAAAACAACATAAAACAGATTTATGGCTGACCCAGTCTATACTTGTATAGAGAATTATTTATCTCCTTTGTTTTTTTTTCTTGAGATACAAATAATTTATAATGTATCTAATTTATTTTAGAAAAAACTGTCAATATAAAAGCAATGGAAGATTTGATGAATCTTGAAAAGAAACGTGATAATAACAAAGCACGGATATATAATCTACTCGGTAAATTGGCTGAAAATTTTGTACGTAAATAGCGTCTGGAAATGTGAAATTAAACAGATTGCACTAGGGCGCTTCTATGTAGATGTAAGCTATTGTGTTCATGATAATAATTAAATTGATTTAATCAACAGATTAATCAAACAATTATCTCCTCTAACAAAACTGCTCTCTCTGAACCTACGAAACTACTTTTTGTACTAGCATGATTTATGCCTGGTATATCGATCTCCTTTTATTAGAACAGTTAGTTACCAGCCGCCAAAACTTTTCATTTTAAGGACAATGCTTAATAATATCTATTATAAATAAATCTGGTAAGGTTGGTTTCTTTCAATTTTATTTTTTCTTAGAATTCAGATTTGTTTAATGATATATGAATATAAGAAATTGTTCAAAAGTGGGTGAATGTGGTGGAAAGGTAGACAGTAGGGAAATATGATGATGAAGTGGCGACTACGGTGAGAGAGAGTTGTGGAAGAGTAGGGAAAAATTATTCAAAGATGAGGGGAATAGTGGGACGGTGAAGAAGATGGAGGGAGCATGAGAGAGATGTACAGACAGCGAAGGAAAAAGGAAGGTAGGTGAGGCAATATAGTGGAAAGTAGGGTAATATGGTAGCAAACTGGTAGAAGGTGATGGGAATATAAGAGAAGACTGATAAGGTAGAAGCGATAGTGGAAAATAGATGTTAGATTCACGCGAGTGTGAACGTATATAATTCAATTAATACATGTGTGGGTGCATATCATATAACGCTACATACAGACATAAGTAAAACACATGCAGTAAAAATGTACTTACCCAAGTGGTATTAACTTAAATCCAAAACGATGCATTATAGATTACAATTCGTAGCAATTTGTCAACATTTTAGAGAGTGACATTCTCTTCAAATGTTTAAATAAGAATTAAATAGAAACTAATATCAGCATTCACTTTAATCTAATTGTAATAATTCTTATATTGTTTACTGGCGCATATGTTGTCTACAAATTGGGATCTGGTAGAACCCTGTAACTTTATTTTCTTTCCCGTCTACTTATAGTTTTAGCTTATCATGTGGCTACGAACAGGATATTGACCAATGTAATAGTGCCATCAGGTTATTTTGAAACTTGATATGTCACATAACATCCAATCATAAAAAGATTTTCCTAGCTAAGCGGATTAGGATCAATATAATTGGCATTGTAATAAAGTATTCTTTATATATTATACATATATAATACGTCATTAATATCCACCAATAGGACTCTTAATCCATACAGACAGTCATTGATACGATAGACTGGAACGTTTATGACACGATTTGTAAGTATTACTAGTTAACGTAATTTTCAAATCTTACAAAAACGTTTCATTTGTCCTCAAAGAATTATTACAGGTGATTTGGACGTTTTATGAACACAACTATTTTATTTAACCATTTAACTAACAATGATTTAGCGTTGCCGAAATTACTGCCACATTTTTTTATAAAAAAGGCACATAATTTTACCATTTCTATATACCTTTATTTTTCCAACCATAAAGAAACCATTGATTTTCTAACGTAAGACGAATCATCAACCAATGACACGTTGCGAATACGTTATAAATCGTATATGTGTTAACTGGGTTTACTGTATAAGTAAATATTTATTGAATATTGGTGAAACTTTGCATAATTTTTCAATATACATATTTATACATTACAGAAATTTTGAAGTCATGACTTGCATTATTTTCCGTCTTTCCTCAAGTTTTGCTCCGAAATTTCCCATGTCCTCGCGTCGCATATAGGATAACACATATTTATTGTTTTACAGATAATTCTTCAATCTTGATTAAATTCTGTGCTTATTTGAAACTTACTGGCCTTACGATTCTGAAAGTTTGAGCCCTCTGTGTTCAATATTTTCGATGTTAAAGTAGTTTTTCCCCCGGATTTTCCACGCTTCATCATAAAGATCGTCTGTTATATTTATTGATGGAATTTTGTGTAGTTCTTCGAAATTTATTTCACAGTACAGTTGTATAAATAATTTTTATACTTTAATTAAATTATGAGTGCTTATTTGAAAAGCATTGGCCTAACTATTAAAATAATTCTAGCCTGCTAAGTTCAATATTTTCTATTCTGGAGTAGATTTTCCCTGCATTTTCAAAACTACGAGAAAATATAATTTTACAACTTATAAGTTTAATATAATGATAACTTATTTCTTTTAAACTGATAAAAAGACTTAAAACACAAATAATGATCTTTTCCATCGTTTTCAAAATTAACATATTTCAATGAAAATTTTGGTGCTTTCGTAGTAGTCAAATAGTACTTCTTATACTAATTCCCAATAAAATATCACGTTTTGATTAAACATCATGAAAAAAATTGTTCGTAAATTTTTTTTTATAATTATATAATTAAATACCTGAGTTCGACGGTTACAATGTTTCTGATTTCAAATAATGTAACATAACAAAGCTTAAAAAAAAACTTGTGATATTGCATCCAAAAATTTAATAATTATATCACTATTTTCAGTATTATTTAAGGAAACTACTTGGCACCCTCCTATGTAGTTATTAGACAGTCTAGGTCTAAATTATCTTTGATAAAAGCGAGTAACGTCTCTACAAATGTATTGTACCAAAGTCAATTCTAAGATATAACTAAGAGAATATTTACGTCAGCCAAGGGTTACACTAAATCATCTAAATATTTATCCCCCAGAAATTATTACCCAAAATTAATATACCACATCCATCTGGGTTAAATCATTAACCGCAATTCCATCAATCATTTAGGACTTGTTGGCGAATTGGCAAACTTCTGGTGGCATCAGTTGTTATTACTTGGCTGTAACTATCAACTATCTTGGCCAGATGCAAATAACTGGCACGGTTTATATTGAGCATATTAATTTCAAACTCTTCATTAATATTAGGTCATCTTAGGGCAAAAACCAATTCGGAAGAATGCCATCCAAGAGAATTAAAGTTTTAATAACTGTCAAATTTATATTAATTTGCACTAAAACTAATTAACAGATGTAAAACGGTTTTCTTTAAAATACATAACAAAGACAAAGGCAGGGACGGCCTTAGGGGCGGGCAATAATGGCAACGATCCTGGGTATCATATTAAACCCTAACAGCACAAAGACATCTTAAAGACGCCCAAGAGATGTCGGGTTGAGATATTCAAGACATCTTAAAGATGTCTCATTACGCCTTTTGTCGTCTTTAAGATGTCTTTAAGACGTCTGTTGTTACAAAACCCAACGTCTTTAAGATGTCTTGATCACAACATCTTTAAGATGTCTTGAGTACAACATCTTCAAGATGTCTTGAGCACAACATCTTCAAGATGTCTTGAGTACAACATCTTCAAGATGTATGTGTCAGGATGTTACGAAATTTTTGATACTGCTAGGTAGGTATATGAAATAAAATAATTCACCTCACCAGTAAGTATATTTTTATTTTACAAAATATAACATTAGCTTGGTGTATATCCTGGGATTTTTCGGTCAGTTTCAAATTAAAATTCTCATATTTCCTTACGTTTCGGTTTACTAAACTATCATCAGAATAAGAAACTACAACATTTATAATAAAGTACGATTGTTTTATACAATTTTACAACTTGAATTTCATTACTTACAATTATTGTGAATTTAAAAATTGTTTATACACTATTATACAATTTTGTGTCTGTTTCTGTTAAGAGTTTTAATGCAACTAAATGCTAAAAAATCTATTGCCTGTTTTTTGGTCATGTATTGTACTTAGAGGTTTGGTTATGTCACTATTGGTACAATTTAATTTATGGGTAGGTACCCGTTGGAGTTTTTGTTAATGACTGGTGGTGTGAAATATATTTTAAGAATTACCTTGTAGACTTGATGGAAAGATGTAAAAATATTGTTCTATAATAATATCCCTTTTGTAGTTAATTTAATAAGTTGAAATATGTTTTGCTTAAATTTTCTTATATCAGTGCGGTTGTTTATTGTGACATAACAACGCAATAAACAACCACACTGATATAGTAAGTAATGTAAATCAAGTTGTAAAATTGTATAAAACAATCGCACTTTATTATAAATATTGTAGTTTTTTCCTCTGATGATGGTTTATTAAACCGAAACGTAAAGAAATTCTCATTTTCATTTAAAACTGACTGAAAAATCCCAGGATATAATTATATCAAGCTAATTTGAGATCAACAGTCAAGAAAATACAAATATTAATACATACAAAAATTTTTCATAATATTTGCTCGTCGGTCCGATGCTCTTCTTAACCATAATTGAATTGCTCGTTCAGTATCTTTTACAGACTTTTCAAGTCCTGCTGCTGCTACTGAATCTAAACAAAAATATTTTATGTATATCATATTACAAATATATTTCCTAAGGTACGGTTATAGCCATGGAAATTCGAGCAGTTAGGTTATATTTTATTACAAGTTTATAAATAGAACATGGGTATTAAAATTATTAAAAATGTCACACCAGATTACCATATGGCTATAACATAACTTATTTTGATTTATTGTTCCTACTTGCGGAAAGAATTTTTTCCTCACAAGAGTATGTTTATGGTTACTTATTAAAAAAATATTAAAATTATGCTATTTTTAATTTGATTATTTATATTCATTTCAATTTTAAAAACAAAATCACTAAGTTATTAAATTAAAAGAAAAGTTTATGTTATCGTTTAGTAAATAATTTCAATTTTGGTACAGAAAACTACTAATGAATATTTTGCATATCATGTAAGTACACCATTTTTGCATGAAAAAATAAAATACTGCAAAAATGGACCTACAAACACGTAAAAAAGTTATGATTATTCTTCTTTTTTTGAGGTTGGAGTGTTAAGTGAGTAGGAATGTTTTTAATAAGAAAATCAATTTGCAAAAATAATTTCTTTTGTAAAAGGTTAAAGTTAGTATATTACTTAAACATACTTGAAAGTGGTATCTTCCAGATGTTGCTGTGGTTGTCGAATTTGACGTTTCACTGATCATGCTGTCAGGTTCTTCAGACGGATTTCAGTCATTTCCTACACTACGCTCTCAGCCCGCACATCATATTTATTTAATTCTGTCCTTTTCATTTTAAAGCTGTGAAGTAATAAAATTGTCACTATATTGTAGGTGAAAAGTTAGATATAACCTTGTTCACAACGTGATGTGATTAAAATAAACTAGAATCACACACAAAGCAAGAGGTGTTTAATGAGAAGAACACGGAAAAATCACATACCAAAATTAAAATTTGAAAAATTTTTCACCAGCAATACGTGAAGCCACCATACAACTTGCTCTTCTTGTCCCTTTTCTCTTTTCTTTCAACATCATTTGGCCGCTTTAGAACTTTTTGGGACACATATGTCCCATATTCTGTGAGGGAACCCAGTGAGGATGGTTTTCATTCAGTAAAGAAGCAGGTTTTCCTGAAAAGAACAGACAAGGTACACGTTAGCGCGGAAGTAGAAACTATGTTTCATAAGAGGCCATTGAAAAATAATGGTCAAGTTTTCGATGGAGGCGCGATGTATTAATTCACTTACCTCTTATAAAATGTTTGCTACAGACTCTCTGCTACTTGAGTTTTGATTCTGATGTGAGATCATCTCGCTTTATTGCAGCTATGCATAGGGCCCTACGCCTGGGTAATTCGTTTTTATTCTTTAAAAACCTGTGGTTGGAAATCGCAGGGTATACAGTCAAAACCTACTTGAACCCTGTCGGCTCGATTCCCACAACTAACTACAATGCAACTCTTAGGCATTATGCTTGTAATAACACAAATCAGTCTCACAAAACTATAAAAACAACTATGAACACGTAAAAAATATCAAAACGAAGTACTTTAACACCAACACTGTGTGCGGCCATATTGAATTATGTTTGACAAATGACAGGTTGTTGGATTGCCTAATAATAGATTTACACTATAATAGAATGCACTATATTTCGTAGAATTATATTAAAAGTTTAATTCTTTGATAGACATATTTTAAAGCATGCTAATTAACTTCAGCTTTTTATTTAAGGACTGACGACTGAACCGTATTGCACTAAATACGCCTCTTTTTAAGAGCAAAAGGTAAAGATCTAGACAAGGACAGAGCGACGTCAGGTCTCGACTAGAGTACACGTAACGGCTATGTATGGCACGCACACGATAATCCGTTGTCCTTGTTTATCTTTCGCTAAACAAAGATAAACGACAAACACAAGAAAGAAAGATGCACGGCGTTTAAATCAAATTTAATAATTTAACTAAAATTGTTTTTGTCTAAACTGTAGTATTCAATGATGATTATTCTTCATCTTTAATTTAAAATTTGCATTCCCAAAAATTTTGTTATTTTAAAATTATGTGACCGCATCAGCATTTTGTAAAATAAATATAAATATAGATATTTAATACATTCCACAATTTTATGTACAGTTAAGTTTAATTTTGAAATGCAGGTCCGAAGACCTTAAAGAGACGTCTTAAAGACATCCATTTTAGATGTCTTTAGAAAATCATAAAAAGATGTCTTTAAGATGTCTTTTTAAGGTCTTCAGACGTTCAGACATAATATGCACATAAAAAAGATGTCTTTAAGACATGGCGTGCTGTCTGGGAAGTGATTCTGATAGCACCTCTATTTGTGAATGAAGGAGAGTAATAAATGCAAGTTATTTCCACATCCACGTAACTAATGGAGTGGAAGCATAGTAATCGTAAAAAATTTCAAAAATCGTTTTTTTTTAATAGGCTTAGAATGTCATAATGCGCCGAGATTTTAAATTTGAGCGCAAAAGTTCTGTCTGTCCGTCGGTCGGTCGGTTTGTAACTTTTTGGTGCGGACGTTTTCTTAGGAACGGTTTAAGATATTGGCTTGAAATTTTATACACATACGTATCATGACGAGATCTGGAACTAGATTAAATTTTGCGCTGATTCTGGTGAAGGGTTGGGGGTTAAATAGAAACAACTAAGGAAAAATAAGTAAAGCAAGCTGGTAAGAGTACAGAAATTTGGGATTTGGTAGAAGCCAAGCCCTCAGATTTTTTAGTAATACTTTCCACCCCCTTCTCACCACTCCCACTCCAGTATTAAAGAGGTTGATAAAATAAAACTGAGATATTCACTTGAAATTTATGATGACCGACATCTGGAATTAAATTATATTTTGAGATGATTCCGTTGAAAGCTTGTGGTTAAATAGGGATAAATAGGGGAAAATAAGTAAAGCAAGCTGGTCAGAGTACAGAAACTTGGAATTTGGTGTACATATTAGAAGCCAAGGCCTCCTTACCATCTTCACTCCGTTAAATGGTGGGTTGATAAAATAGAATTGAAATGTTCACTTGAAATTTGATACCCGTATGTATTATAACGGTATGTGACATCTGGAATTAGATTATATTTTGAAGTGATTCCGTTGAAGGGCTAGAATTATGGAATTCATGTACCGTATATTTCTTTCGGGGTATTATTAATTCGTCTTCTCTAAACAATTCTGAAAAGGGTAATTTTTATTCTACTTAATTTTCACGAATATCGCATACAAAAAATGTACTTTTCCATTAGAAATACATGGAGAACTTCATGATCTCAGAAGAAAAAATAGTCGTCACTTTCTTCTTTAACTATCATAAATTTGAGTTTCCTAAACATGCTGTGACATTCAAAATTACCTGAATGCCACTTGTTAATTTTTATTCTAATAGCAATGAATTTTGGTAGTCTTAAACCACAATTCTGTAAACTTATTATTTAATTTTCAGTCCAATCCCAAAGCCCTAGTCTTACTGAATCTGGAATCTGGAATTGTGTTCGTCAATCCAACTTTAAATTATAAATTAGCATACAAGCGCCATCTGTTACTTCTCTTGATAAACACCTACAAGTCATCTGGAACAACAAATATTTAAAAGGAGAAATCTGTATAAGTGAATAAATCCCAAAAATCAATAAACAAAATTATAAATCGATAATTCTGATTAAATTGGAACTCATGAATGCATGAGAATGATGCAGTACCGTAATTGTGTAGATTTGTATTATATTTAAAGAATGATTTATGTTCCCACTACCAGCGACATCTCGCGTATAGAAGTGTAACTAGTTTGTTAGAAATCAAACACGGTAGCCGAACAGTTCGTGATAGCCATTTTCCTTTTGACTTCGAGCAATTACGGACGTGTTGTCCGATTAGCACCTCATCTAGTGTGGTATGTTAATAGATAGTTAATAATATAAATATAATTACCTTCTGTAGCATTTATTGTACATGTATTTGCAATTTAATTGTTGAATTTATCATAATTAAACGCGATGTTTGTTGATCACAAATTACCTTCATTCGCGGCGCGTGGCTTGAAAGAGACGCGGTCAAGTTAATGTATGAACGGGGTATTTCGAGACATGTGTTTAACTCAGTATTAAGATATATTTAGAAGTAAATTTTATTAATGAGTAATTGAGGTTTAATAAGGGTTTAAAGACAGTTCGAATTTATTAAATTACGTTTTCGTAACCTTGTCGAATAATTAAAATTCAAAAGAATTTAACTCGATATTAGTAGGGGTGAGAAGGGCATGTTAATGTAATTTATTTAGAGATATACCAGTAATGCATTAACGTGGGGATTTTATCAAACGCACTAAGAGTGCCCACTAATCAACAAGCAATTTCAAGGTAGTAACAGATGATAACTCTTGTAGGAATGAGGTGTTTAAGCTGACCCTTCAGTTTCGATGTTAAGTTGACCCTTCAGATTTGAAGTTAATCCTTAAATTGGGAATTTTACCATACATTTGGCTTAACTGTGTGCCAGGAAAATTGGGTAGCTGCTATAATCCGGGAGAACCAGACTATTTGCCAAGGAGTTTTGAATCCAAGGTTGGAGTGGCCTGGTATGAAATAGTCCTCGCTGGATGAGAGCACCAAGTTGTTTGGTTTGGTAACAGTTCCGGCGTCTAAATTCTTGGGACCTCTACAGAGTCAATAATCGAGTGGTGGCAACACGAGGATTCAGTAAGACGAGGACCAGGGTTGGTTACTGCAGAACCCAGCCGGTGGTAAATGTATCAACTGAATTTGCTTTTCAACATTTCTTTTCAACGTTCAACTTTCAACGACATTATTCAACCTTCGACAAACTTTTATACATTTCTAAATTGTTTTATGTTATATATTGCCTTCAGCTAATTATTAATTTTCTTCAATTTAATTACTTAATCACCGTTTAGCAATAATTTCTCATATTTTGTAAATTTTTTGGTCTTCAACCTAGTTAAACTTATTAATTAAATATATAACTTTCTGTAAGGAAGTAGCTACATCCAACCATAAGGTGTAACATTTCAAGTAATCAAAATTCAACCATTTCAAGTTTTATAATAGAGTCAATAAACCAGATATTTTTAACTGAGTGTTGATAATTTCATGAGTATCTATAACAATAATTATCTCTGAGTAGTCACAGTCGTACAATTAGACAAGTACGTTATAGATGCTTTTTTTAATATGACTACTGGCGCCTAACAAAAAAATAAAAGTTTTTCTTGAATAATTTCCGAACCACGACCCAGTCTCCACTATCTAAACGAGAACCGGGCAACCTCAACTTCCTAACCTGCTGGGGGCAGAAGTTGGTGGTACACAAGTGTCGCTGTAAAACGTGGGGCTCTATCCTTGTAATTTGTACAAGATAGAAAACGAAAGTTGAGTAATAATCATTTTTTGAAAATATTTGAGCTGTGTTGCTATTTGAAACATATAATATTCTTTCTTTGTTGAATTTTATGCTGTTTTATAATTTTGTGTGCATTATTGATATCTATGTATTGTGTTTATAATTGAGACCTCAAGCTTTGATAAGAATTAGTCGTGAGAGAAGGGTTAAAAGAAGGGTTAAATCATAGCGGTAGACAGAAAGGAAAGTTTTGAGAGTCTGTATTGTTCGATTAGGGTAATCGTTAGGAAAAAACGACTTATCGTAGAATTTTAGAATATCTTCGAAAAATAAGGATGTATTTGCTGAACCATTTGGTTAATTTTTTGTGTTACCTTGCATTTTGAACAGTTTAGGATAATAGTATTAAGAAAAGATATACAAGATGTCTGAAATTTTCATACCACAGTTATTGCAGGCAGACCAAGTAGATTACGAACTACGTATAAGAGGTTGTGTTACAGTTAGAGAAGTAGAGTCACGGTGCAGAGTACTGGCTAGAGCTTTAAAGATTAGACCATGCAATGATTTAACGCTTACTGATCCACTTTTTAATTTTAATAATGAAATACTTCAAGTTAACAATACTTTAGACTCGCTTAGAAATATAATTAATAATTTGAACCATCCATCTGAGAATGATTTACCGGTTAAACAATTAAAGTCACAGTTGGTACATATTATGGTAAGAGTAAATAGAATTCCTATCCCAGAACGAGATCCTGAGGAGTCACGCACTTTTCAAAATGAAAGTAGGGCAACAATTTATCTATTAGAGGCTGACCTTTTTGAAAAACTAGGAACGGATGACCAACCTAATTTACCAGTAGCTGTAAATATGCCAAGTTCAAGTGCTAAAATTGTACCTGTTTATAAGTGGGGTGTCACATTTGATGGCCAACCTAATAATGTTATTTCATTTATAGAGAGAGTCGAAGAGTTAGCGGTAGCTAGAAATGTAACAAGGGGTGAATTATTTCAATCAGGTTTAGATCTTTTTTCTGGTCCAGCTTTACAATGGTACCGATCAGTACGAAGTAGTAATGAGGTTAATAGTTGGGAAACTTTAATTGAACAATTAAAAAATGATTTTTTGCATGAAGATTTCAACAAGAGTATGTTGGATTACATAGAAAAACGAACCCAGCACATGGATGAACCAGTGCACATTTATATTAGGATTATGGAAGCCTTATATAATAGAATTAAATCGAAACCAAATTTAGAGGATCGTATTAAGCAGATTAGGAAAAATTTGTTGCCATATTTTGCTAAACCTTTAGCTTTGCTTACTATAAATTCAGTTTCTGAATTAATTTCTTATTGTAAAAAAGTAGAATATGCCGAAGAGAGTACTAAAAAATATGTTCCACCTCCAATGAGGAGTAATTTGGTAGAAAAAGATCTTTTGTATGTAGGAGTTTCTTCAGTTAATATAAATGAGTCGCATGAAAAGTCAGATAAACCAGTAACTTCAAAATCATATTTTAAGCCTACTCGTAAAAATAAACCAACACAGTCTAATGTTAATGAAATAAAAACGACCAAAGCACCAGTAATTTGTTTCAACTGTAAGGGAGAAAATCATGTTTTTAGGCAATGTAGGGCTAAAAGAAATAAGTTTTGTTTTAAATGTGGTGAATCGAATGTCACATTTAACGATTGTAAAAAATGTTCAAAAAACTAGCCAGGGGAACACGTAATGTTAGTCGTCGTCCAACCCCTTGTAGTTCTAGTAAGTTTAGAAATGTTAAGACTAACAAATCGGATTGGAATCTTTGGTTAAGTAAAGTAGGGAATTTTTACAAAACTTATCGGAGAGTTAGTGATAAGGTACGAGTAACACCTCTATTTTTGTCTAAAAATGGTGACGATAGACCATACATTTCAGTCTTTTTATACGATAAAAAAATATTAGCTTTAGTAGATACTGGTTGTAATCGTTCAGTAGTTGGAAGGGATGGTATGAAAATTTTAGAACGATTTAAATGTAAAATTGTAACTTCAGAGTTAAGATATGTAACTACAGCAGACGGTACTCATCAGACTGTAATAGGTATAGCTCACCTACCGCTCAAGATCAACAACATTGTTCAAATACTTAAGGTCTATATAGTTCCATCTTTGCCTATTTCTTTTATTTTTGGAATAGATTTTTGCAGATTATTTGGCATTCATTTAGATTTTGAATCAAATAAGTGGGTAAATAAAGTTGGTAGCATTAAAGTTTCTGCTCTCTGTCAGGTGAACACAACTGACACCAATGATGGAGGTTTGGCTGACTTAACTGAAGGTCAACTTCAGCAAGTTGAAGGAGTCAAGCAGTTATTTAAAGGTTTAAGTAGTGGGAGGTTAGGTCTTACCGATAAGATGACGTATAATATAGACACTGGTAGTGCACAGCCTATCAGGCAACGCCAATATCTTTTATCACCACACATGATGACTATATTAAATAAAGAGCTAGACAAAATGTTAGAAGACGATGTAGTTGAGCCTACTTTTAGTGAATGGAGGTCACCGGTCTTGCTGGTTAAGAAGGATAATGGAGATTATAGATTTTGTTTTGATGGTAGGTCTTTAAATTCAGTAACAGTTAAGGATTCCTATCCTTTACCTTTTGTAGATGGTATTTTGAGTATGTTACGAGATGCAAAGTATATCAGTTCAATAGATTTGAAAAGTGCTTTTTGGCAAATTCCACTTTCGGAAACTTCTAAACCCAAAACCGCATTCGCAGTACCGGGGAGAGGCTTATTTTGTTTTAAAGTATTACCGTTTGGTCTTGCAAACGCCGCACAGGCTATGCAACGTTTAATGGACATTGTTATAACCCCAAGGCTAGAAAACAAAGTTTTTGTTTATCTAGACGATATAATTGTCACCGCTTCTAGTTTTGAGGAACATGTAAACATTTTAAAAGAAGTGTTTGATAGGTTGAAAGATGCTCACCTTACAGTAAATTTCGAAAAATGTCAATTTTTTAGGAAGTCTCTAAAATATTTAGGTTATGTAATCGATACTGAAGGGGGATTACGTACAAACCCAGAAAAGGTAGAAGCGATGATCAATTATCCTCGTCCAACAAATACAACTCAAATTAAAAGATTTATTGGCATGTGTTCTTGGTACCGAAGATTTTTACCTCATTTTTCTACTTTTGTTGCTCCACTAAATGATTTGCTTAAAGGGAGACGTGGTAAAAGACAACCGATTAATTGGAACGAAAAGGCAGAGCAAGCATTTCTGGCACTTAAACAAGCACTTGTCTCTACTCCAATCTTAACTAGCCCTGATTTTAAACTGAATAATTTTGTTATACAGTGTGATGCGAGTAGTACAGGACTAGGTTGTTGTTTGACACAACTTCAGGGAGGAGAAGAGAAGGTGATTGCTTTTGCCAGTCGCTCTCTAAATAAGGCAGAAAGAAATTACAGTGTTTACGAGCAAGAGATAATGGCTTTATTATTCAGTTTGGAGAGATTTCGTCCATTCGTTGAAGGACAAAAGTTTACAGTTATTACGGATAATTTAGCGGTTAGTTGGTTGCATAAGTTGAAATCACCAACGGGCAGATTGGCTCGCTGGATGGTTAAGTTACAGCAATATGACTTTAACTTAGTACACCGGAAGGGTAATTTAAATGTAGTTCCTGACGCTTTATCTAGAGTAGTGCATCATGACGAGCAAAATTTCTCAGTTGATTTGTTGTCAATTAATCAAGAAAGTTTAGATGAATGGTATATTAACTTACGTAGAAAAATTTTAGCAAATCCAAATTTATATCCATTATTTAGAGTGGAGAATAATTTAATTTTTAAACATGCTGCTAATAAATTACCAGTAAGAACTAATTTAACTGAATGGAAACTTTTGGTACCAATTGCACAAAGAAATGAAATTCTAAAACAATGTCACGATGAGAGTACGTCAGCTCACTTTGGGTATTTTAAAACACTAAAGAGAATTTGCGAAGACTATTATTGGCCTAAGTTGCGAAGAGATGTATTGAAGTATGTCAAGTCATGCGAGATTTGCGGTTCTCAAAAAGTTTCATTTTCACGTTACGGTTTAATGGGGAAGGAAAAGAAAGTAGAATTTCCATGGCAGGTAGTGAGCGTAGATATTTTTGGTCCGGTAACACGGAGCAAAAGGGGCTTTTCATTTCTATTGGTAGTTTTGGATTGGTTCACTAAGTATGTACTCGTACACCCCATGCGAAATGCCACTGCACAGACTATCACTAAATTTATGGAGAATGAAGTATTTTTGATTTACGGTGTGCCACAGTTCATTATGGTAGACAATGGGAAGCAGTTTGCTTCTACAGCTTTTAAAAAACTGGCCGAACGGTACAAAGTACAAAAAATTTGGTTTAATGCATTATATCACCCACAAGTTAACCCAGTAGAACGATCAAACGCTACTGTAGGTAGAGCTATACGCAGTTATATTCAGGATAATCATCAGGATTGGGATGTAGAAATTTTCAGAGTTGCTCATGCAATCAGAACGGCTACTCATGAGGTAACAGGTTTTCCTCCTACGTTTTTAAATTTTGGTCGTAAAGTTCCCATTTCAGGAGACTTTTACGGGCAAGTACAGTCAACTTCGGGAATTCAACTAGCACCTGGTGATAGGAATAAATATTGTGATGATATATCTAATCTTTCGGATACATATAAAGATGTAGTACAGCGGTTAAATGATGCATACAAGAAAAACCAGAAAACTTACAACTTGCGTAGACGAGAAGTTGAATATGCTGTAGGCGATAAAGTTTGGAAGAAAAATAAGGTTTTATCAGATGCTGCAAAACATTTTTCAGCCAAGTTAGCACCCAAATTTGTACTTTGCACAGTTCGCCAGAAAATTTCAAAATTGGTTTACGCGTTAGATTATGCAGATGGGTCCGACGCAGGCCATTGGCACGTTTCAGATTTAAAAACTTATTATGGATCAAACTCCGACGTTTCAGTCGGGTAAGCAATTTTAATAACTCCATAAGTTTAGATGGGAGCACAAATTTTAGTTAAGATACCTGGAGGGTTCATGTCTCGCATTTGTAGTAATTTTCTAGTAGTGTGGTATGTTGACAGTAAACTTCGGAAATATTTTTCCGGCTGGATATCTTTTATCCAAGGGTTGAAGGGTGGGCCACGTTTAGTGGGTGTAGCGTCTTCAGCGTCTGCACGCCACGCAGTTGATGTGAACCAAGCAAGTGAAACTCAGCAAGATTTGTCTCAGGGATATAGAATCCGATGTAGTAACGGTTTAGCCTTTTGTGATTATACGACATTTTGGTGAGGTTTATGCGCTTGGAAAATATCAATAATTGACATAACAACGTCATTCTTCTTTGTGTTGTCCTTATTTTCATCTATACTTTCTATGTTTCACTTCTATAATTTTTTAGTATTTCCGTCGTTTCTGGATAACATCCTACTTGTAATCCTCTAGTATCCTAATTTTGTTTGAGTGTTCTAACTAACTGATCTAGGCTATCAGAGCTAGTTGTAGTTCTTTTTGAAAACTTTAGTTACCGTTTAGTAGTCACAGTATCGAATATCGTTCGTACTTGTGTTATTGTATAATTAGTTACTTTTCGTATTGTCTTTTCTTAATGGTTACTGTATGTAAGTAACATTTTATCATTATCCTAGTTCGTAGGATATTTAAAGGCCATTAAAGGAACTTGTCCCGGGATGGGGATGGACTAGTTTCGGTCGGCTGTCTTGAATGACAGGTGGTCAAGGAGGGTCGAGCGTAAACATAGGTAAGGGAGCTTGTCAGTCAGGAGTGACCTAGGTCGTCTGACGTTCTTCGAGAGACATATCTTCCTCCCCGCTTCACCTCAGCCCTTGGCCTATCGCTCGATCGAAACACTGTTCATCGCACCTGAAGCAAGAGCTTTCCAGAACAATGGTCCTTTTTGTTGTTTAGTCGTTACGTACTTCAAGTTCAGCCCCTTGGAGCTATATCCAAAGAATTTTAGTTGATACGTACGTCTAATTTCAGCCCTTGGAGCTATATCCAAACAATTTTTTTGATTTATTAACAGTCTGGATACTTGTTCCCACTGTTAAGGATAGGCAGTTGGTTATCCTTCTGTATCATGGTTTAGGTGTGCTTATGCCTAATACCAATTTTAGTACTGGCAACCACTACAGCGCTGCTCAGGCATTCCACCACAGTGTCTGTGGAGACTGATTATTCGAGGTCCTCTCCTAAAACATTTCATCTTTTCTTTTCTATCACTCCTTTATTTCTATTTTACACTGGAGGAAGCATTATCCTTTCTGAGTGGAGCTTTCCAGGAGTTTCCGAGTGCTGTCCAGTGATAAAATGATTTCCATGTGGGTTCTTGTATGAACAGTTAGGTTAGTTCTCTTGCTTCTTCCGTAGGTTAAGTTAGGTTAAGTATGTTTAGTTTATATGCTATTTGGGTTGGATTAGTACTCCGATGACTTACCGATTTTGACTTTCCCGATAGTGTTCTTACCGATTTTGTCCCTAATTATTAGGCGTGTAGTACGCGAAGCTACTATTGAGTATTAAATCTTTCCTTTTAGCAGTATATAGTAGTAAATACTGATATTTACATATAGAATAGTTATTAAAAAGTTAGAGAGTGGGTACCAGAATTACCTTCTTTTTGCTTAATTTAGTTTGTAATTTAGTTTAGCAATAGGTTTTAGTAATATCTGTTTAACTTTGGAAATTGAAGTCTCAATTTATAAATTAAAAAAAATACATGTAACTATGTACACATATTTTTTTTGACAGGGTGGTAGACAGTGTGACATTCAAAATTACCTGAATGCCACTTGTTAATTTTTATTCTAATAGCAATGAATTTTGGTAGTCTTAAACCACAATTCTGTAAACTTATTATTTAATTTTCAGTCCAATCCCAAAGCCCTAGTCTTACTGAATCTGGAATCTGGAATTGTGTTCGTCAATCCAACTTTAAATTATAAATTAGCATACAAGCGCCATCTGTTACTTCTCTTGATAAACACCTACAAGTCATCTGGAACAACAAATATTTAAAAGGAGAAATCTGTATAAGTGAATAAATCCCAAAAATCAATAAACAAAATTATAAATCGATAATTCTGATTAAATTGGAACTCATGAATGCATGAGAATGATGCAGTACCGTAATTGTGTAGATTTGTATTATATTTAAAGAATGATTTATGTTCCCACTACCAGCGACATCTCGCGTATAGAAGTGTAACTAGTTTGTTAGAAATCAAACACGGTAGCCGAACAGTTCGTGATAGCCATTTTCCTTTTGACTTCGAGCAATTACGGACGTGTTGTCCGATTAGCACCTCATCTAGTGTGGTATGTTAATAGATAGTTAATAATATAAATATAATTACCTTCTGTAGCATTTATTGTACATGTATTTGCAATTTAATTGTTGAATTTATCATAATTAAACGCGATGTTTGTTGATCACAAATTACCTTCATTCGCGGCGCGTGGCTTGAAAGAGACGCGGTCAAGTTAATGTATGAACGGGGTATTTCGAGACATGTGTTTAACTCAGTATTAAGATATATTTAGAAGTAAATTTTATTAATGAGTAATTGAGGTTTAATAAGGGTTTAAAGACAGTTCGAATTTATTAAATTACGTTTTCGTAACCTTGTCGAATAATTAAAATTCAAAAGAATTTAACTCGATATTAGTAGGGGTGAGAAGGGCATGTTAATGTAATTTATTTAGAGATATACCAGTAATGCATTAACGTGGGGATTTTATCAAACGCACTAAGAGTGCCCACTAATCAACAAGCAATTTCAAGGTAGTAACAGATGATAACTCTTGTAGGAATGAGGTGTTTAAGCTGACCCTTCAGTTTCGATGTTAAGTTGACCCTTCAGATTTGAAGTTAATCCTTAAATTGGGAATTTTACCATACATTTGGCTTAACTGTGTGCCAGGAAAATTGGGTAGCTGCTATAATCTAGGAGAACCAGACTATTTGCCAAGGAGTTTTGAATCCAAGGTTGGAGTGGCCTGGTATGAAATAGTCCTCGCTGGATGAGAGCACCAAGTTGTTTGGTTTGGTAACAGTTCCGGCGTCTAAATTCTTGGGATCTCTACAGAGTCAATAATCGAGTGGTGGCAACACGAGGATTCAGTAAGACGAGGACCAGGGTTGGTTACTGCAGAACCCAGCCGGTGGTAAATGTATCAACTGAATTTGCTTTTCAACATTTCTTTTCAACGTTCAACTTTCAACGACATTATTCAACCTTCGACAAACTTTTATACATTTCTAAATTGTTTTATGTTATATATTGCCTTCAGCTAATTATTAATTTTCTTCAATTTAATTACTTAATCACCGTTTAGCAATAATTTCTCATATTTTGTAAATTTTTTGGTCTTCAACCTAGTTAAACTTATTAATTAAATATATAACTTTCTGTAAGGAAGTAGCTACATCCAACCATAAGGTGTAACATTTCAAGTAATCAAAATTCAACCATTTCAAGTTTTATAATAGAGTCAATAAACCAGATATTTTTAACTGAGTGTTGATAATTTCATGAGTATCTATAACAATAATTATCTCTGAGTAGTCACAGTCGTACAATTAGACAAGTACGTTATAGATGCTTTTTTTAATATGACTACTGGCGCCTAACAAAAAAATAAAAGTTTTTCTTGAATAATTTCCGAACCACGACCCAGTCTCCACTATCTAAACGAGAACCGGGCAACCTCAACTTCCTAACCTGCTGGGGGCAGAAGTTGGTGGTACAATGCATTTGTGATTTATCCTGTATTTTAACTAAACTTGACTTCATAAGAACGGCGTAAACTGTAATGTAATAATGGTTATCGCTGCCATAAATTTTAATCTCGCAACTGCAGCTAGAATGCCGCAGGACTGAAATTCAAATTATGCGTATTATCCAATAAATACATTTTTAAGGGTGCTTTATATCCATTATCAAGTAAATAAAATAAATTATATTAAATGCGTAGAATTGGTTTCTGTTTGTTATATTTTTACTTATTTTACGAGTAATAAAAAAGCACTGCTAATACATAATAAATAGTCATAGCAAATATAAAAGTAAATTATTTATTAATAATATTAACCCGTTATTATTAGATAAGTCAATATTATGATCATTTTATGATGGCGCGGCCAAAAGTATTATTAAAAACACAGGAGCAATTTGAAATATAATATAATAATATAAAAGTTAATGCGTTTTACCACCCGCCCACGCTTCCCTCCCCGGGAGGGACTTCTGGCTCTATAGCTATGGGCTTTTCAGCTAGTAAGGAGGGTTTTTACATAAAGATGTTCACTGCACCTTATCATTTTTAATTTCCGTAGCCAGGTCTCTCTCCGTCTATAAGCAAAAACTTCAAAAAAGAAAATTACGACGAGTGGTCTACGTACACTTCTGTGCAATGAAATCCCATACACCTATTTTTCGCTATATTAAATCATTCTGTATTTATTTGCCACTGTCAATTCTCTCTAAAATTGAAGAGGGATGGTCTATAAAAGCAGTTGCTAACTATTATCAGTTGAACAAAAGTACTGTTATGAGTGTGTAGAAAAAGTGGGAGGAGGAAGGTAGCGTAAAGAGAAAAGACGGTTCATGCCGTTCAGAAGTACAAATCTCGTTCAAGATGGAGCGCTCCTTGGCTATTTGAGAGAAAATTCATTTCAAACAGCAAGAGACGACCAATTTTCTAGCATTGAGGTCAACAGCTAGCCGAAGGATAGCAAAATCGGAATTTAAAAACTGTACCAGTGCCAAGAAGACCATATTAACAGACAAACAGATGCAAGCCCGCATTATGTATTCACGAACGTTACGTGTCTCCGCGGAATAGATCGGGGCGATTTCCTGTTAATATTTAGGCATGGATAAGCGTGCATGGCCCTGGTGTGTCGTGGCGTATTATGGATAATGGTAGATTTAATGGACAGGTTTATAGGTATATTTTGGAAAACATTATGCCTCCTTCGATGGAGCAATTGTATCCAAACAACGCCTTCATTTATCAGGACAACTGCCCTATTCACATTGCCAGGATAATTACTCAGTGGTTTGGGAACAATAATATTGAATTATTATCGTGGCCTTCGCACAGTCCTGATATTAACCCAATTGAGAACACCTGGGGTTTGCTAGTAGAAGAAATTTATGAACGAAACTTCAGACCAAAAAATGAAGAAGAATTGTGGTCGGTCAATGAAAATTGCTGGGAGGAGCTAAAAGAAAAAAAACCATTGTCGTAGACTAATTAAAAGTAAAAACACCAAAATGCTTATGTTTTTCCTTTGGATTAACATTATTCATACTTACTTATGACGTTTCACAACCAATGCCAGTTTTTTATAACCTATATGATAATAAAAATCTAAATTCCAAAAAGGCTGACTGACTTACACTGAATATGAGTAAAAACTGGATTACTTTATTTTTCAAGTGTACGGGATTTCATTATACAGAAGAGTACTTGAAATTCCATGAAATAGTTGTTAATCCAAAAATTATCACTCGCAGAGCAAGTACGGACCTCAACAGCCAAATTGTACTCTTGAATGGCCCAAATATATCCCATCCTTAAATCCGCTGCTTCCCATATAACCGCATCGCTATAAATTCTACATCTGCCCTATCTTAGTCTACACCTCTCATATATGATAACCACTACTTATCTAATTCTATAAAAAAAAATGTGCTTCTAATGATACCGATACATTCTCGGTCTCGCTCTCGGTCTCGTCGCCGAGATCGAAACTCCATGTCCGAGATTAATAAAGATTCCGAGACTATGTCACCGAGAGTCTCATGCGATCTCGAATGGGTGCATATTTTTGTGTTGTTGATTGTTAATCGTATATTTCCTAACAATAAACTTGTGTAAATTAGAAATGGAGATAATTTTACTCAAGAATATATAGGTACTTACAGCATTCTTCAGTTTGCATTGTATTTATATAGTCCGAGAGCTAGCATCACAAAATGTGTGCTATTTTTAAATGGACCGAATATGCCTTAAAAGGTTGTCGATGATCCATTGCTATGAAGTTTTCTATCAAAGTATCTATTTTTTATCAGTAATACGTTACACTTTATTCTCAAACACTACATTTAATTTAGATTCATCTACTTTTATTAAGACATTGCAATGAAACACGCAGCATGTCATTTTAAATGTTTACATTCATATGCTTGACTGACTGGCAACGTACCACCATCAAGGTAGCTGACTGATTTGATTACATTTGTTATGATTCAAATTAACTGCTGACCAAGTTTCATCTATTTACAAATACTTCAAAGGGCGTATTCAAAATGACGTATGACCATATGCTTAACTGACTGGCAATATACCACCAACAAGGTAGCTAACCGATTTAATTACGTTCATTAATTAGCTGCTGACCAACTTTCATTCATTTACAAATAGTAAAAGCAACATTTTTTATTTACACTCCCTCGCTGCTCAACGCACCCCTACCAGCTTGACTGACTGAAGGGAGGTATTGAATGAATTACCGACAACCTATTAAGGCACATTCGATCCATTTACAAATAGTACAAATTTTTGTGTGCTCTTGAACTATAAAGTACAACTAAAAATATGCCTATTTTAACACTTAATGCTTTGTCGCTATTCACACTGCTTTATAAATTTTTCAATATTTAAGCTTCTAAAAGCATCCAGCTGTCTCGTATTTGTTGCATTTCTAATTAACCTTAAGTGAGTAATATCTATTTTATGATTGCTATCGAAGGCATGTTGAGCAACACTAGCACATGTTCCTTAAACCTTGTTATAATTAGATGTTTTGTTTATCCAACATACTTCAAATTATAATCTTCATAACTAATTTCATAAATACCTTTAGTTTGATTCAATTTTATCCGTTAGATTGCCTAAAAGCTGTTGCAATTTATTTCCCAATGTATGAACAACTGTCATATCTACGTTTTTTAAATCTTGCTTAAACTACTGGAAAATCGTACTTCATAAGGAATTGATGCAAAATTTGAATTCCGTTAGGTTGTAAAGATTGAGAAATTACAGAGGGTTTCCTTAAATCTATGTTTTCTAATAAGTTTATCAAGTGTTAACTATTGATTTATCAACTAAATATATTCGTTTTATACCTAGCTTATCCTCAATTAAAGTTTTTCAAAAATATCTTTTCATTCAGAAATAGGGATGACAGGGTTGGTTGAATTCTTTCTTCCATGAAAAGAGTTTAGGATAAATATAGGCATATTAGTTACACTTTAGTTTGAATCTTCTCCTGACGATGTTAACGTGGCAGGAGAGACGCAAGTCCAGTGTTTGTAGGGACTGTTTAAAGGACTTCGAGACTATTATACTACTGTTTTTTAAATAAATGAACATGTTTGTTTTGAATATTTTATTCATGTTTATTTTATTTCAATATGTACTCTTGGTAAACAACTTGTCAACAATTATATAAATAATAGCACCTTTAACGTATTAAGCATTTACATTTCCCAAATTATCTCCGGAACAGTGACATAAATTTATTGCCCACACGCAAATAGAATTAATCCCTGTGTCCACAGACATTAGTTGGCGAATCGTAATTGAAATTCTAACAGGACTCTATTATAATCCAGTGTCTTGTGGACTTCCGCTTGTATATCTTGTTAAAGTTTCTAACAAATTAAGGAAAGGCGAACTCTAACTGTGACTCAGGAATTTGCATTCATATATTAACTGTCGCATATTTCAATCCTCGATTTAATTTCAATGCGCAATGAACACAAATTAAACTTCCAAAGAATATTCCAATAGAACCGATACTTTCGCATTTGCACTTCTCTTAAAAATTATATGAGTTTATATGAGCTTATTAAATAAAATTGGCTTATTATTATGATTAGCATTATTATTAAAAACTACTGTGGTGATACAGTTAAACTTCGAAATAATTTTCTTTCTTTTTTAATGGTATATATAGGGCTTCCAGAAGTATAAATTATCACAGCAAGTTTCAATTTAAACAATTAATTTGTCAAAATTTACAGGTAAAAGTCCATGGCTTCCTAGACAATATATGAAAGGAATGCGCCATACCTCTTAATGAAAGACATCATCTTACTATCTACGCTGTCCAAGTTTTACTACAATTTAATAATTTGGAAGTTACGAAAAAAGTCTTTTTCGAAATTTAACCTTTAATGGTGAATAGAATTGGGGGCGCCCTAGGAGAAAATATATAACTACTATTCGCTTTCGATATATTTCACCATGCCTCTGGGACACCCTGTATATTCTGCAGACTTTTATCCCAGAATAATTTTGAAGACAAATATTCCTCAAACGTTTTATTTGGTGAATTACTTTAATAATTTTTAGAAAATTAAAAGTCCCAGAATAGTGGATAGGCTTGAGAATCCAATAAACGTCGAAAAGTGGTACTTAGAAAAAATGGAAAATATCATGGCAAGAAGTATGAACGAAACAGTGTGTAATGGTAGGGGAAAATATTATCAAAGGTATCGCTTTTAAGTTTCACTTGAATTGTTGAGGAGCTTTTCTCTTGATATTGGTCGGGTTTGATTTTAAAGGTTAATTTGGACTATAAATAAACCATTATAGTACGTGGCGTTAGCGAAAAAATATTTCAGTTTTGAATACAAGCACCAAATTTTGCATGAAGCTTGTGCACATATTTAGGTTCAAGAAACCATCGGGAGACACTTTCCTGGGGGTTAAGATCATCCCTTGCTGACGTCGTCAAAATGGCCGGTCTAATTTTGTGCCGATACATTTAGTTATCGCTCGCATCTTTGTTATTTTTTATCCAATTTTGACTTTTGATATGTCATTCTAAGGCCTAAATAACGCTTTTTAAAATAGGTTATATTCAATTTTTGTGTACGAAGGGTAGTTTTGGCACAACTTTATAAATACCAGTTTAATTTATTAAAAATAGCACATTATTATAAACATTTGAGGTTAATAAAAAATATTTCAGTAGGACAATTTGGTATTGACACATTTTTGATTTGAAAATATTTTTTCAGCCCCCACCAAACCTCCTCAAATCCCTGCCAACCCGTATAAATTTGCAACTATTGTATACAGTGTTGAACAAAAAATCTGTAAGATGCGAAATAATAAAAAAATATTTTACACAAAATAACTTTTATTAAATTCTTTTTTAAGAAAAAAGCATTTGCTTCATATTTTGAAAAAAGTCAACTTTAGTCGCGGGTACATTGACTTTCACATTTGCACAGCGTTGTGCAATTTAACGCACGATATCTTGATGTGCATCCCTGCGTACATTTACATGCGATCAGCTCCTGTAATGTTTCCATTGAAATGTCTGGATTGGTTGACCAAATAGGCTCATAATTATCTCCAACTTTGTTCCATCCCCAATCGTTCGGATATACCTGTTCCGCGTCACGTTGAAGGCAATTTCTCCTTACAAAGCACTGAAGTATCGTCCTCTTACGATGATTTAAGAAAACTTCACAAGTAGGCGGAATATTTTCAATAGATCTGTTAAGTTGACAAAATAAGATTCGCCTTACTTCATTCACAATTTCTGCTGGACTTGATGAATTATGCATTAGCACAACAAGACGTCGAAGAAGTATAATCGTTCTGTGATAGAGCCCGAGCATGAGGTATATTTAGAAATCCATGAAAAGCTTCGTCTACTTCTCTAAAGGCCATCCATGTCTTCCATGCAGTGGTTTTGCCGATATCTCCAAAACTTGAAACAGTGTCTGCCACAGTATAAGCATGAAAGGAAGGAAGCAAATTTAAAACCCCCGGTGAAGGTTTCTGCTGCATCTGGTGAATTGGAAGATATTGAAGATGCCTTCCTGTCCCATATTCAATCCATAATTCCTCCATTTTATCTAACATAGAAAGAGCGTATATGGCAATGACAACCACATCGCTATCTACTGTTTTAATGTTCATTTTGGTATGTCCTCCAAAGATGCTAGCATGCCACACATGAAGCAGAAGACGAGCATCTGCTTCTTCATGAAAAGTTGGAGATATATGATCGTAAACTTCTTTATAATTAGACCCAATTACACGATTCCCATACATGCAAACTATTTGTTTTCCAATGGGTACATCCATCTTTACTAAGTTTTTTGACAAAAATCCAAACAAATCTTGTTTGTTTTGACTGTGTGCTAAGAAGAAGTTAACAATTTTAGGTATAACTACATTGGATTTTATGCTTATACTTATTCCAGAACCTCTTGCTTCTCTTGCACCTGTTTTTAGGCTTCCTTTTTGGTTACCAGATATTGGAAAATTATTTCGCGCTGTTCATAATAAAATATAATGTGAAAAAATTCGCGGCAAATCGGACGAAGAATGTTTAATTTTTTTTCCTATAAGAGATACGCTTCCCAGATAGGTACAACCTATGGCAACCTGATGAGGGCTGATACGCCCGAAACCGGCCTGTAGTTGGTTTTCTTAAATCTCGGAAGCCTAGCTGCTTTAGAAATAAAAGTAAAAATTCTTCGTCTAATTTGCCGCGAATTTTTTTACGTTACCAGATATATTCATCAATTTTGGAGAATAGCTCAAAAAACTACCATTCGTACACAAAAATTGAATATAACCTTTTTTAAAGAGCATTACTTAAGCTTTAAAATTAGTCGAAATTGGATAAAAAATAACAAAGATGCGAGCGATAACTAAATGTATCGGTACAAAACTAGACAGACCATCTTGATGACGTTATCAAAGGATGATCTTAACCCCCAGGAGAGTGTCTCCCGGTGGTTTTTTAAACCTTAATATGTGTACAAGCTGTATGCAAAATTTAGTGCTGGTATCCGGAACTGAAATATTTTGGCACTTAATGTTGCTAACGCCATAGACTATTAAGCTAGTAAAAGCCATTACAGGCTAATGAAAAATTCGTGTATAACGACTATTTTTTAATTTCAGCCCCTATGGTTCAACCTTGGTGTAGCCTTTTAGTAATTTTTCGAGTTTTGGAGTTTGTTACTATGAAATAATCGCAAAAACGACGGTACAATTTTATTTCAAAATATTTAGTGGCTGTTTTTTTAAGGGTTGTTGAATTTTTTTCGATTTTCTTTTACCCTTTCTAGTTACCAAATTGTACATAAGTCTACAAGAGCTATGCAGTTGTGGCAACCCTATTGGTTCCGTCATTTTGAGTATTTAACTTTTGACATTAGATCCAGTACCAGCTACTTTAGAAATTCCTAACGGCAAATATTGAAATTGAATGTACGTCTATTTTAAAATGATTAAATTATCTTTTCACAAAAAATTGTAGGCTTTGTACTTGTCACTTTTCGATTTAAATGTGAAGCTGGAAAAAAATCGTTTTATTAAAATCAAATTTTAAAAATACTTCCTTTTCAACCGAATTTTAATGAATACATTCAAGACTCATAAAGATATTTTGTCCTCCTTTTTATCCAACGTTACAACTAAGTTCAAAATGTCTCCAACCCATTGAAATCATCGCCAACTCAAATAATTTGTCAACTCGTACATTCTTTATACTTTCGTTTATATTTACTGTTAATTGCTTTTGATGTTTGAGTTTTACTCTTTATATAAGACTTTAATAAACTCCTCATAATCTCTTAAATATTCCACTACTGCAAGTCAAATATACTTTTTAAGTCTCAATAATTTATTGATGGTGCAAATCAGTTAGAGATCGCAATATGATAAAAGTCAGGAAGTTGGTACATCCCTCTTAAAATACCTGCGAGAACCGATAAATTTCAAGTGAAGCTTGCCAGCTTTCTTAGCACATCTGCAGTCGCAAAATAGAATTTATTTCAATGCTATTTACAGGTACAAAAATGCAGTGAAGGCATACGGCAACCGACTTTGATGTTGGAAAGTGATAGATAACTTTCTATAACTTTATACAACTTTATTTCATGGAAATTTTATGTCCTGACATTTCACTCCACTGATTTTTTTGGTTACAATAGAGTCACGATTCCGGATATATTTTCAATCTTTGGTTATTGCTAGTATCTCTTAGCTTAGATGAATGAATTTTATTGTTTGTTTGAAATATTTTTCTAAATTATGTGATCAAGGAACATTTAAAAACCCAGTTGCAATTAATGCTAATTATATTTTTCTTTACAGGTAAACAGTTCATGAACTTACATCATTATCGGTGCCTCCAATGTAAGTACATCCTATTATAACGAATGATGTTGTCAAAAATATTCTGTTTAAAAAGTTCTCTCTTGTTTTATGTCATTATTATCTTCATCCAGACTCAATGCGTTAAATTATATAAAAATATTATTATTATAGTCTCTTCGAGAGATTAGCACAATGTTGGGCGCTCCACATTTTCTAAAATAAGAGACTTTAATGATCTGGGCGTTATCCGTTGCATAAAAACTATCAGTTCACAATTTTGGTTGAACTTGAATAGTGTCAAAAATACTTGCATCAAGAGTGCAAAATTAAAACATACAATCTATGTATCGTAGTACTTGCAATACTAAATTTCTATAAAATATCTCCTGTGTTTTATTACGATGAATTGCATAAAATGTTAGTAAATGAAGGTAGGTACCTAACCTACCATTTTATGCATGAATCCTGGGAATGAAATTGATTTATTTTGTACGTGCTTGCGCTTGTGGCGTGATTTATATTATACGTATACATTTAAAAGCTTATGTATTTATATGCAGTTAGGCCAAAAGCAAACTCACAATATATCATATTCATGGGTGACAACACTATAGCGCCAGGCAGTTTTAAATACTTTTTCTAGACTAACACTATATGCAATATATCATTTCATAAATTTTATGCATCATGTATAAAATTATAACTAGATGATTTTCATTTTTGTGTATTCCTCCCTAGAGTACTGTATCAACAAATAATCCACAACATCATTTTCTTTCATAAAAAATGCAGCACAGCTGTACGGCACAGCGCTCGTACAGATAATAATTCACTTCATCGTATTATTTATCGAATTCTGAATATCTTTCAAAATATCTCTCTGTCTGTTCGTCAGTTTGTACATCATCTCGCCGGTCGGTTTGTTTTTTAAAAAAATTGTTAGCCAATAGATTATAATGATACTTTTTAATGTAAAAAAATCGGCCTTGAAAAGGGTTGCTGCCTTTGTTTTGATAGTAAGACTGAAGTAGGTTCTATAAACACAAAAGTTATATTGACATATTTTTCGCTAATACAGTCAGCATTATCGCAAAGTGATGAAATTGAAAATAAAATGTTGCCTATTTATGAATTATAAGATTATGTGTCTTATATCTTTGACTGATTAGTTTCTAGTCGCTCTTAGCTTGTCTTGGAAGGTGTTTTAATATATAAGACATAAAACAAAATTATTTTCAAACACTGCTAGAACATACTATAGAATGAGCATCAATTATGTAACAATGGAATAAGTCTGCCAGCTGTGAAGAGTATATTATGTAATCTAAAGAATAGTTTATAAGGTTCAATAAGAAATGATAAACAAAAATGAATGCCATGTACCCCAATGAGAAATAAAATGCAGCTACGAACACGTGTTTGGAAGTTGTTGCTCTTCATCAACGTAGCGTAGCTTATAAAATGTTATTATAGCTGAGAAACAAAACCAATAAACGTATGAAAGTACAGTACAGATTACTGTATTTTGCACTTTCTCTCTTCACCAGGCCCTATATGAATTGGTGTAAATATCAGAGCTCCCTCTATTTTTGAATTTTTTTGATGAAGCTTAAGAAGTATGCTGATTTTTTTTGCAGAAGTTTATTTATTATAACTGTATATTGTGTATGCCTTCACTTACATATCTTCTTCAGAAGAAAGGTATTCGAACAAGATATTTAATTGACTATTAAAATCTACAAGACGTGTAACATTAAAGATTTCTCTGTATTAAAGTTGAAAGTCAAGTGGATATTTTCAATTAAAAGTAATAAATTATTTAAGTGTAACGTAATTCTTTCCCTTGAAATGAACAATATTTCCTATTACTTAGATACACAACGCTCAAAGAACTCTTTTATTTTAAGTCTTAAGAAACTACACATATTTCGCAGTGTATTATTATAGAGAAGACACAACTTTTACATAAAAATGAACCGTAACAACATAAACGTTTTGCAATAGTGTTGTATAATTCAACTCGTTAAACGGCTAATAGTTTAGGGGAGAATAGCATGCTCTTCAAAACTAAGGAGCTAATGACACAAAGAATGTTGAAAATGCAGTACACCTATCAGGCAACCACGGCAAATGGAAATGGAGTGATGTTGTTAGGTGTGACATAACAAAAGGAGGCCAACTGGAATTATACATGGGCCACAAAACGCCTGCTAAGACGTGGTTAATAAGAGTATTAGAAATTGTGAAATGCGTCATTTATTAACAACGGCTTCTGTGTGTGTTTTATACATAATCTTCTATTATTTTCTCAAGATGTGTTTGGTTTCATCCTCAGGATAACAAAGGATAAAAAACCATTAAAAATGTATATGGCTGCTAACATTGATTTTAATTTTGCAAACCTCTGTTTGGAAGCTATTATTAGTAGTTAATGACCAAACAATTGCAAATTCAGTTTAGTTACAGAGTCATATTTAGCTATTCACAGTAAATAATATAATATTCCACCGACTGGCGCCAACATAAAATTGTTATTATTCATCAAAATCATACAAAACAGCTTTACACCCGTCCCTCAATAAAATTACATAATGTTCGCGTAAGTTCAATAACAACAGTCGATGATTAACGCATATATAAATACAACCATAATTCGTTGGTCGTACTTACTACTTAAAATTAAAGCCTCTCATTGGATATAATTGCTTTTACTTTTCACTCATTCACTGAAACAATGTTAATTTCTAAATATTTAAAACAGGAATTTTACACGACTTTTCTATAAAGTCAAAGCAGCCCATGAAAAATAAATTTTTAAAAATTTATTTAATTGCACAGTTCTCCAGATATCGAAGGTGCAAAGTCGACTTCGCAACCCCCGATATCTGGAATAATGTTAATTTTCCGACCTTGTGTCCATGATAACTTTTTGTCAGAAGCTCGATACGAATAATATGTCGGTTCCAGCGAGTTTCACCGGGGCGGGGGCCACTTCCCATAAGAAATAAGCATCCCGTTTGCACCCCCCGATACCTGGAAAACTGTCTATTTTACGGCCTTGTGCTCATGAGAAGCTTTGACCAGGAAGAAATTATCTACAATATATTGCGATTTCAGTCGATTTAGCTAGGAGCCATGTTCCAAAAGAATTGTGCGGGGTCTTTTGAAACACTCTTTTATATCAGTGTAAGCAACAATTTCTGAAAGTTTCTGGCGTTTTTTTTAATGTTAATTTAAAAAATAAGCACACCGTTTGCGAAGTACGCGTAGTGTGTAATAGCTCCAATTACCCTATTTACACTACTTTGAGGGTTATTATGTTCATTGCTTATATCCGTGAAAATTAATGTAGCCCTCCCTGTCAAATATCTCATTTTAAAGAATTAAGGTGTGATTGATTGATTGATTGATTGATTGATTGATTAGCCAGTGTGTCGTAGGCATTGCTGCCACTTCCGGATATCCAATCTGGATATTTATGTTTACCGGCGGAGTGGCTATATACGTCGGATTGTATATGGGACATGCTTGTTGCCAGCAGCGAGAGCCACATGACGCTTGGTGTAGGAATCTAGGATGGGCAGTGTAGGTGTTGTGAGATCGAATCTCCGACTTTGAATTTTTTGGCTATTTTTGATGAACGTTCTTGTGGCTTGGACATGGAGTATTCTCCACCGCTTGCAGAATAATAGTGAAATATTTTTTTATGCAGATTTCGATGAAAGACGATGCCAAAGCTGGTTATCGGTCTTTTGTGAAGTGATAATGTTTCAAAGTCGATTTTCTCATGGGAATTTTGGTCTAAATTTAATTTTCGTAATAATTTGATATTTTTAAAATGGATTATTTTACAGAGTTCAATCACAGCATCATTGCTCATAAGTATATTTCATGTAGTTGATTGAAAATTTACTTTAAATTAGCTTGCACAAAAGTGTTCAAAACCATTTAACCCAATAGTGTTTTTAAAATAAGCCTTTGTTTCAACCCTTTGATGTAGCATGGTATGTTCTAAGTGGCTTTCTCCTCGAGTATCGAAAATAAAGAACGTGTATTGGGGCGTTAAACTTCTATTACTTTCCCCAAAGGTGGTGAAGAGTGAAGTTATTTATTATTCATTAACAGCCTCTTATCAAACCGTTTAATTAAAGAACAACTGTTGTACCAGACATAAATAACTTTGGGGTCTATGGCTATCGACTGCAAGGATCGCCTAATTTAGGCTTTGTTGAAACCCCATCTTTCACTTTCAGGTATTAGTCGATAATATTCGTTTTTTGTTTTCTTACTCTCATCCTTAAATGAAAAAAAATGATTACTTGGCGTTAAACCGCTCTGGTTCTGGCCCTGTAAACAAATTGTGTGATCCAGCTTGTAATTTTTTAATTAATCGTTTTTCCTTGTTTGAAGTTAAATTAGAAAACGTTTTTATAGTACTTAATAAATAGCTGAAATAATTTATGAAAAGGAACAGGCCAAGTGCAAGTCGAACTTACGCAATTAGTATTTCGCCCCATCAGTTGTTTTTAAATATAGATTGAATAGATATATACATATATTATGCCACAAAATAGAGATTGTTATCGCACTTTCTTTTTATGTTCCACGTGCTCATAAAGAAAGTTACAGACAGACCGACAGACAGACAGAAAACTTTTTTTTTCGCTCAAATCTAGATATTTTAAACCTATTTCAACAAGATAAATTAGCACGCAAACAGCTGGTTGATACTCTCTACTAAAACGGTGCTTTGACAGTTCATATATAAATATCCACATTATCCACACCACCAAAACAAAATTAAAAGCATATGTGCCCTAAAGGCTCAGTTTTTGGAGACATAAAGCAGTAAGAGTTTTTATTCACAATCATACAGAAATAATCAATTTATCTTACATGTTAAAAGTTGGAGAATAACTCAATGTACTTTGAACCCGCTACTAGTGAAGAAATACATAATATTATAACACAACTCAAAAATAAAAACTATAGTGATTTTGATGGCCTAACACCCAAAATCATAAAAAGTGTCGAAAACAATATCCTGAAACCATTTACGTATCTGGTAAATATGTCAATAGAAAGAGGAATTTTTCCAGATATTTTAAAACTGGCTACTATCTTTCCGCTGTTTAAAAAGGATGATCCTTCCGATTTAGATAATTATAGGCAAATATCGCTGTTAAGTATTCTTTCTAAAATACCTGAAAGACTGGTTTACAATAGAATTTCCAACTATGTAGAAAGATATAGCATAATATCGACTGCTCAACATGGTTTTAGGATAAACAAATCTGTCGAGACGGCAGCCTGTCATCTTCTTAAATATGTTTATGAATGCTTGGACAAGGGACAGCATGTTGTTTCACTGCTATTTGACCTTTCCAAAGCCTTCGATACTGTCAACAAAGACATTTTAAGCCTAAAACTATATAGCATTGGTATTAGGGGAAATATTCTCCAGTGGGTAATTTCCTACATGGAAAATAGAAAGCTAAGAGTAAGCTTAGATGGAGTAACGTCTGAAACTTTTAATGTTACACTTGGAGTTCCACAGGGTTCTGTGCTAAGTCCGCTATTGTTCATGCTGTACGTTAATGATCTGCCTTACTTCATAGACCAAGGCCACGTGACTATGTTCGCGGATGACACCACTATTACAGTGTCAGCCGATACACCGGATAAACTTTATAAATTGGTCAAAGACACAACAGAATCTCTAAGTACATGGTGCCAAAGAAATAAGCTAATATTAAATGAAAAAAAAACTGTTTGTCTTAATTTTCACCTTCAAAAACCGCTTCCTATAAATTTAATGAACAATGAGGAACTTATATTTTCTGACTTAGCTAAACTACTAGGTGTATTCTTGGATCATAAACTTTCCTGGCAGAAACATATTGACCATGTATGTAGTCAGCTAAACAAAGCATTTTTTGCACTGTTACAGATGAAGTCAGTTCTAGATCAGGCTAGCCTTATGACCATTTATTATTCCATGGCCTATAGTCACATGTCCTTTGGTATTTTCGCGTGGGGTGGAGCCTCCGACTGTGCAAGAGTGTTCATCTGCCAGAAGAGAATAATAAGGCTCATTTTTGACCTCAAAATAAATGTCAGTTGTAGAGACACTTTTATTAAAAATCGTATTCTTACCGCTCCTTCTGTCTATATTTATAAATGTCTAACCTATGCTAAAAATAATCTAAATCTATTTGAAAGAAGGTCAAATTATCACGAGTACCCCACAAGACATGGCAATCTCTTGAGTATACCAATACATGACAAATGTATTGGTATACTCAAGAGATTGACAAAAGTATTTATAAGAGATCGCCTTCTTACAACTGCATATCTCTATATAATGCTCTTCCCAGTGATATCCGAGATATTTCGCACTTCGCGAAATTTAAAAGTAAATTAAAACTCTATTTATATGAGAAATGCTACTATAGGGTATCAGATTTCTTTAGCGATAAATAGTTTTAACCAGTACTATCTCAATGTTGTAATAACATAACATATGCGGGTATTTACTTACTATCTGTTTATTTGTTACGCTTTTTTTTACAATCAGTAATGTTTGTGCTCTGTTTCTAGTTTAATATTATATTTATTTGTACTTGTTCCTTATTTTAAATCTTAATATTATATTTCAATTATGCCGACATATACTTGCACGTATACTTCTTTCTTTCTTTATTCTCTTCTTGACTTGTCACATATACAATTTGTATCTAACGTTGACCAATAAATTATAATTATTATTATTATTATTATTATTATTATTATTATTATTTTCTTTCTCTCGCACTGAGCGGTACTTTATCTCATGCACATCGGCCTGACGGCAAGATGTGCAATAAGTGAGTCATATCTAAGCGAGAAACTTGCGGACGATGCTACAAGTGTTCAAGATCACTGATTTTTGAATATCCCTCACGACACTAGGGTTTATAGTTAATGCAGTCAAGCTGTCTTTTAAATTGTTTGGAATAACTCCAGTGGACGAGATGATTATGGGCACCACTCGGACGTTATCTTGCTGCCACTGTTGCTGGATTTCAATGGCAAGATCCATGTACTTTGTAACTTTTGCTGCGTAAGTGTCACGGAGATTATTAGTGTTAGGTACCGCAACATCTATGATAATGGTCTTTTTATTATTATTATTATTATTATTATTATTATTATTATTATTATTATTATTATTATTATTATATTTCAACTTAATTCGACAACTGAACTGAAATGTGACATTTCAGGTTGAAAAGTAGCCACTATCTTACCAGTTTTCGGGTTGAAAGTGGGCATTTGACAACTTATGTTTTTATTGGTTTTCTTTCAGTTGCAGGGCATATAAATTATAAGACATAGAACATGTTTATTTATTAACACAAACCTGGACAAAAACAGAATTGGTTAATTAACAACTGTTTTTTGAACTACGGTCAAGGGTAAATAAATTGAATAAATCAAGCTAGTACGAGTGCAGAAACTTGAGATATAGTGTTATATACTGCCAAGGCTGTAAAATAAAATTCAGACATTCACTTGAAATTTAGTACACATATGTATTGTAATGACATTTGATTGAGATGATTCTATTGACGAGGGAAGGGGGAGGTGTAGGGCAAGCAATAAGAGCCCAGAAACCCCATTTCTGGCGTACATGCTAGAAACGTCTCAATTTTTTGTGGCATCTGCCTCAAATATTATTAAAATTCTATGACCAATTATTTCCACATACTAGAGGGCAAATATCGCCAAGGTCTTTTCCTTTAAAGAGACTTGGATGGGAAATCAGAATGTGAAAGTAGTGATTCCTTAGGCAGCGATTATTACTTTGAAATATAACAAATATTTGATTTGTAATGTGTTAAGCCACACAATGAAGAATTTTCTAAGGAGACTTAGAGGTACAACTATGTTTTTTGGGATTAATAGTGACTCCCTGTAACGGGGAAGCTTCTTATTACTCAAACAAATGGAATATTATTTCCAGGATGATGCCCTTTATTAGATTTATTAATATACTAGTGTAATTCGCAGTAAGAACAGCACTATGTACAAGAAATAGGTAATCTCTTGTCTTTCCATGTTGAATATTGAATATTGTATATAATATATGTATATGTAAGTATATAAAGTTATCTGCACAATAACATTTTTCAAGTACATCTTAAATTTTCTTTTTTATAATACATCAAATGACTACTTTCCACTTTATCCTGAACAGAAAGTTTCGACTTTAATTCTACGTTTGTTAATGCAACTCAAGTTTCAAAGTCTTAAAGATTTCCTAGTTTTCGGAACGAAATGTCCATCCTAGAAAACTTCTTATATTACGTAGATATTACAACGCTGGCAAAGTGCCGATAGTAATTTTGAAAGTCTTATTAACCCTGCGACATTTATCCATATTTCATGGCGAGCCATAAATTGGCATATATAGATTATAAATTCAATTCGACCACTTTATGAAAACATAAATTTTAGCGACGGGGCACTTTGTTTCCCGGGTAGCTAACTAATTAGTATATACTAGATATTCCCGCCATGCCCTTTATATATTTTTAAAACAAGTCTAATTTATACAGTAACTAGATGCTTATCAGTGTGTTACTACTTTTTCTAGGACGTGGTAATGGGAATGACCTGTATCAAGGGACGTGATTACATTTTGCATGTGAATAGCTATTGTGCGGAGGACTAAATCACATTCTAATTGTTGATTGTACCAGCACAATGAAAATATGCAAATTATTAGTACACAGGGTAATAACTAAATTATATATGACAAATAAATTAGATAGTTTATATTACTCGCACAAGAAATAATTTGTCAGGGTGTAAACTGTGACTATTTTTGAAATAAAGTAATTGAACGACGAAAATAGTGTGCCCCAAATTTAGGCTGCATGTATTACTAATCCCTTTATTATAAGAATGGACCAACCCAAGTAATATTAATATCAATATGGCGTCTAATATTAGTCAGAGCTCATTATATATTAAACAATTCACCAGCGAAGAGGTATTAACTAAAAATCAAAAAAAATGACTATGGAAGCTGATCTCATACCAGTATTTTTAATTAGGGACTGTGCTAATATTTTCTGTGAACCACTGTGTATATTATTTAATCCAATCCTTCACACTTGCATTTTCCCCGATAGTTGGAAAGTTTCGAGGATATGGTCCTATCTGTCTTAAAAAGTGTTCAAACAATGATATCACCAGTCATAGACCTGTTGCTATTCTGTGTAACTTCTCCAAAATATTTGAAATATTAATTCATAGCTTCCTATCAAATCACCTAAAAAATATTGTAATACCTGAACAGCATGGCTTCGTTGAAGGACATTCTACTGTTACTAAATTAGTGTGCAAAACACAATTTATTAGCGAAATCCTTGATCAGAGAGGTCAGGTAGATGTTATCTACACTGATTTCTCCGAGGTATTTGATAAACTGGATCATGGTTTACTATTGAGCAAATTGAACAATCTTGATCTTGGTAGAAACTTTTTGACAGGCAGAACTCAGTTTGTGCAATGCCATGGATATAGATCTGTCAAATTTGCCCAAACTTCCGGAGTACCTCAAAGTTGGAGCTCTTATGTTCGTTATATTAATTAATGACATTGTCGCTAAGTTAGATGTGAGTTTCCTTATATATTGTTACGGATTTCCACCTTTTTGGAAACACCCTGTATGAATCCGTGGGTTCTAAATAATTTTAACAAGAGATTAAACACTACTAACCCTTTATTTAACTATTTACTGACTACAATACTTCAAATTCACTTTATTTACTATTTATCTAACCTCACTTTTCACTTTTCTACTTGTTCACTTTTATAAACTGCTTTCTTCATAAAACTTCCCCTTCCGCGCTTGTAATCGCGCCTTATATACTCCGAAATTAGCTCTAGATTAATCCAGAATATTCTCCAACCATAATGTAGAAAAGTCCTTGGCTCTTTCTAGAGCCTTTGCAGTCACCATCAGTAGGCATAGGCGTACCATCTCCAATTCCAAGGGGGTGTAATTCATAACACTGCCCCCTCCTTAAGCCTGATCGTCCCGATCAGGCAACTCAGAATCATCGTTGTATTTCGCCAGCCTGTCCAAATGCATGATCTTCATCTTGGACTTTTTGCTTCGTTGAATTCGATAGACGACATCATTAATTCGGGTAATAACAGTATACGGTCCATCCCAAGGCGGTTGGTTTCGGTGACCTTCCTTTCTTCCGCTGTGGGTTGTACAGCCAAACCAGGTCTCCTGCCTTGAACCCTTCTGAATTACCCTTCCGGTCGTATCGAGCCTTCATTCGGTCAGTGGCTGGTGATGGCTTCGCTATATTGTTAGCCAACCTCTTGAAAGGAGCTCCGGCGCTGAACTGCTTCTTTTCACCCTTACTTCCAGTCTGTGGTCCCTTACTGGCTGCACAAATCTTGCATTTGCGACACCAAGCCTCCACATCCTGACGACTTCTTATCCAATAAAATCGTTCTCGTATTTTCTTCAGGGTCTTGTTCACACCGAAGTGTCCATCGGATGTCCCATTGTGCACTTCCTGAAGCACCTTCGCTACTTGACACCTGGGAATCACTAGACGCATAACCACCTTTTTTCCATCCGGGCTTTCCCATGCTCTCCGCAACAGCCCGTTCCTGACTTTCAGTGAGTCCCACTGCACCCATAGTGCCTTCAGTCCCACTCTTTTGTCCGAAACATCCTTCCATTTTGGACGAGTTCCCCTTTCTTTGGCTCTCAATATAGGCCCAATTTCCACATCATTCAATTGTTCTTGTCTGAGTGCCTCATCTGTCCTGTCATCCGGCACCTCCACCTTGACAGTGTCCACTGCTCCCGTGACCTGCAGTTTCTCCTGGTGGTAGTACTTGCAATCTTCCTTGCACCTTCTTCCGGATGACGTATCAGCATCCTTCTGGGGTTTCATTTTATTTTCACGTCCTGGTAGTAGTGGACTTCTCGAAATGCTTCGAAGCTGGGAAATCCTTACTTCTCTCGGGGTACCACGTTCCTTATCCGTCACAGTCTCTCTGGTACCAGCTTCCTCTGATTTTCCCCTCAGCTTCATAGCAACTCCGGCCTTTACTCTCTCCAAGCTTCTCCGTGGACATTCAAGCTGGATATGTCCTGGTTCTCCGCACCTGTAACATTTCATACGCTGTCCACTTGGCCTTCCACTACTTTTATTCTGAGTCTCGTCAATCTTTCTAGCAGTCACTTTCCTCGAGTTCCGATATCGACAGTCTCGTTTGATATGTCCCATCCTGCCGCAGTTGTAGCATTTAATACCTCCGCTTGGCTTTCCTTGTCTTCCTTCAGGATCCCATTGAGCCACTAATTGCTTGCACATTTTATACGTCTCCACCAACATAGGGTCCTGGTTCTTTTCTGGTTGCGATTCTTTAATACCCCCGCTTGGCTTTCCTTGTCTTCCTTCAAGATCCCATTGAGCCAGTAATTGCTTGCACATTTTATACGTCTCCACCAACATAGGGTCCTGGTTCTTTTCTGGTTGCGATTCTTCGATACTCACAGCTTGTACTCTTGGACTCGGGGCATCCTGAAAGACAGCTTCCACCTCGAGTGCACGTACCAACGCTTCGCTGCTGTTCTGGTATCGAGATAACCTGAGGACTCGCCTGATCTCATCGTCCTGTATACCATCCAGAAAAGCCTCTACTGCCAGTTGATCTTGGAATTCCTTCGGTACATCCGGGTAAGCCAGGTGAGCCAGTCTCCACACGGCAGCTTCAAACTCTTGCAGACTCTCTCCAGCTTTCTGAACGCGCACTTTCAGCTGGGTCTGATATACTTGAGCAAGGTGTTGATCTCCATATCGTAGATCTAAGGCAGCTTCTAAAACTCTAAAATTCCGTTGTTGTTCTGCCGGAATTGTCTGGAGTAACTCCAACGCTTGGCCTCTTAAAGCCACGATTAATGCCTTAGCCTTCTCTTCGTCATTCCAGTTGTTTGCACTCGCTGCTGCCTCAAACTGTGTCTTGTAGGTCATCCAGGAACTTTGACCATCAAAGGAGGGAATTTTTAATCGCTGGCCTGACGATACCAGTTGCTGGTTTCCTCTATCCCTCAACTGTTGTTTAAGCTGGTCAATTTCTCCTTCTACCTGGTGCATTTTCTCTTCAACCTTGTCTACTTTTTCTTTCACTTCGCTTACTTCTTGCTCGACTTTATTTTTAAGTTCTTCAGTGATGGCAAATATGGCACTCTGTTGGCCTTCTATAATTTTCCTTAGTTCGTCTCTCTCTTTTTGTTGTTTAATGTCCAAGTCTTGCATGATTTTTCTCAATTCTTCCTGACGTCGTTTCTCTTCGTCTTGAGGACGTTTCTCCTCTTCTTGTTTCTCCTCTTGACGTCTTCTCTCTTGATCCTCAAAAATTTTTCTTAATTCTTCTTGACGTTTTTGTTCTTGTTCTTGGCGTCTTTTTTCCCGTTCCTCCTTCTCTTCCTGGCGCTTTCTTTCCTGATCCATCATCATCTTTTGCATTTGGGCCATAAAGTCCTGCATTTGTTGTTCGAATGCCATGCTTCTGGTCGTTACCGGCATACAATTACGTTGAAATCAAATAAGTTTAATATAATTACGTCGCTATCGGTAATGGGACTGTCCAGAAAACCCTCAAAACGGCACAAAAAAAAGTCTTATCTAGAGTCTTTGTCACTTAATCACTAATGTCCAACAAAAATGTTCTACAATGTCTAAAAACGCACTTGACACTATTTTCCTGTTCGAAATTAATTCTCGAACAATGTCCAGTAAATTAGTCCTCCCTGTGTTAGCACAAACTCCGAGAATACTGTCCCAGTCTTCTCAACACTTCCGAAAAATCCTCTTGCCAAAATTCCACGTCTGACACCAAAATGTTATGGATTTCCACCTTTTTGGAAACACCCTGTATGAATCCGTGGGTTCCAAATAATTTTAACAAGAGATTAAACACTACTAACACTTTATTTAACTATTTACTGACTACAATACTTCAAATTCACGTTATTTACTATTTATGTAACCTCACTTTTCACTTTTCTACTTGTTCACTTTTATAAACTGCTTTCTTCATGAAACTTCCCCTTCCGCGCTTGTAATCGCGCCTTATATACTCCGAAATTAGCTCTAGATTAATCTAGAATCTTCTCCAACCATAATCTAGAAAAGTCCTTGGCTCTTTCTAGAGCCTTTGCAGTCACCATCAGTAGGCATAGGCGTACCATCTCCAATTCCAAAGGGGTGTAATTCATAACAATATGCAGATAATTTAAAAATATTTTGTCAGACTGAATCTTTCCTCGATTGCATTAACTCCAGGAGAATTTAAATTTAATAAATTCGTGATGTATTGATAACCAATTACCTCTTACTACCAGTAAATGTAGTGTAATGTCATTTTGTCGTAATAATGACAAGTTCATCTATGACTAAACCCTTGACGAACTCATCTTAAATCGACCTGACTTAGTAACAGATCTTGGAGTCACCTATGACCCCAAACTAACTTTCACATATCTTATTGATAAACCTGTAGTGGCTACTTACAAATTTCTGGTTTTCCGAAATATGAAAGATTTCAAATCTCCTGCGTCTATTATTCATAAAATTTGTAAAATCTTAACTCGAATATGCATCTCTCATTTGGAGTCCAATGTACTCCATACATCATATTTCGTCTCTTGAGAGAATTCAAAGACGTTTCTTTAAATCAGCTACACTCACCTTAGGCAACTATTATCCACCTATAGACACTTCACAAGAGTTATTCTACGAATGGTTTAAAATGTCTAACTTAATCAAAAAGCGAACTATGCATTATGTTATTTTCTTACACAAAATTGTTCACAATAAAATTAACTGCCAGGCCATCTTAGCTCTACTTAGTATACATGTGCCTAGGTTTAATGCCAGAAATAACCATCTACTTTGCGTTAAAAATTATAGAAGGAATATTTATAAATGCTCTCCTTTATATCAAATAATAACTAATTATTCTCACATTGAGTAACGGCTTGATATACTCCACTGTAGCATAAATGATATTAAAAAGGTATTTTTGTAATATTAATATTTTCCATTTATTTTCCCCGTTTGCACAGATTTCTGTTGAATGCCTTTTTGTATAATTAAGTTTGTTATTTTTTATTTATAATTGCTTTTCTTTCTGTCTTATTACTTATATGTTTAGGGATGTGCTTGTGCTGGATATATATGTATAAGTGTGGATGTGTAGGTGTGTGTGTGTATGTATGTATTAATAATATTTTTTCTATTCTATATTGTACTTACTATTTACTTGTGTGTTGTACTTATCATGTAATTGGGTTACATACCCGTTGGATATTTTATTGAGTAAATAAATGTTTGCCACTAGTGTACAGTACTGTACACGCCAAAACAAACATTTTGCGCTAGGTTTGAGGCGGCAACATTTTTTTTTTTTCATTTTTCGGTTACCGCGCACTGATTGGAAGTTTCGTCTGCATCTGCAATTGGGGTATGTGAAGTACATGTACTAACTACCTATGCGGAAAGATATCGGTAACCATTTGATTAAAATAGTCTCTCCCTCCATATCCGTCCACCATATCAAAAATTTTCAGAGAGAAAAAAGTTTCGTAGTTATATGCTTTTGTTGGTTACCGACTGGCAGACCGTAACTTTTCGTCGTCGAATGTGCACTAGAAGATGTTACTCAATTTCACATACCTATTTGTCAGTAAGTTTCATTCAAATCTTAAGTTAATTTTGACCCTCTTCCAGATGTCGTATTGACTTGAAATATTGCATTTATGTATGATTTACATGACAAAACTTTGTGACATTTTTTTAAATCGTTTATTGTCATTTAATTTCCCATTGCATTAAAAAATGTTAAGATCGCAGATTACGAATATACAATCGATATTAAAAATTTCAAAATTGCGGCGTCAATGTGGTGGATAAGTTTTCTAATTTATCGTCGGTATTTTAGGGTTATCGAGGTGGCAGATTATAATATATAAATATTTGATCGAAATTAAAAATTCAAAATAGCGGATAAGTTTTGTACTGTACTGATTCATCCGAAAGTCGATATCTGGGGATTTTAGAGACAGCAGATTGTAAATATTTATTGGAAATTTAAAAATTCAAAATGAGTGCTTCAAGATGACGAATATTTTCTGTCATTAACACGTCTGATTTATATATTTGATCTGTAGTGCTGCTTCTTCCGAATCGAACAACACACTAGTCTAATTAAGACAAAACTAAAAAGAGAAAAAAAATGATTTAAAAAAATTAAAAATCAAGCTTTTATAAACCACTAAAACTGTTGAAAAGTGCACTAAAAAGAATTGTAATTAGTTCGTCTTAATAAACATAAATGCGTGAGGCATTCAAAATACTTATAAAAACAAAAAACCGCTGCCTAAGAAATCACGACTTCCACATCCAGATTTTCCATCCACGTCTCTTTAAAGGAAAATATTTTGACTATATTTGTACTCTAGTATGTGGAAATAATTCTTCATAAAATTTTAATAATATTTGAGGAAGATGTCATAAAAGAATTTGAAATCGGTTTCCAGCACATACGCCAAAATTGAAGTTTCTGGACTCTTATTAACTTCCATCACCTATTGTCTCCAACACACCCCCCCCCCCACTTTTACGGAATCAACTCAATATGTAATCTAGTTCCAGATGTCGTTATAATACATACGCGTACCAAATTTCAAGTGAATTTGTCATTTATATTTTATCAACCCCTTTAATAATGGTGTTACCCCCACAGGGGTGGAGGGGTTGAAAAATGTTATGAAAAAAATCTGAGGCCTTAGCTTCTAGTATATACATCAAATTCCAAGTTTCTGTACTCTTACCAGCTTCTTTTGCTTATTTCCACATATTCACCCCTATGTAACCCCAACCCTTCAACGGAATCATCAAGTTCCAGGTATCATTATAATATATACGTGTACCAAATTTCAAGTGAATGTCTCAATTTTATTTTATCAACCCCTTTAATAATGTGGTGGTCGTGGGAAAGTTGAAAAATATTATATAAAAATTAGAGGCATTGACTTCTAGTATATACACCAAATTCAAAGTGTCTGTACTCTTACCAGCTTGCTTTACTTATTTTCCCCTATTTACCCCTATTCAATCCCCAACCCTTCAATGGAATCATCTCATAATATAATCTTATTATGGATGTCGTAATAATACATACATGTGGCAAATTTTAAGTGAAAATCTCAATTTTATTTTATTAATTCTTATAATAATGGAGTGCGGATAGTGGGAGGAATTGCAAATGTTTAAAAAACATCAGAGGCCTTGGCTTCTAGTATATACACCAAATCCCAAGTTTCTGTTCTCTTACCAGCTTGTCTTACTTATTTTTCCATATTCATCCCCTATTTAACCCTCAACTCTTCAACGGAATCATCTCAAAATATAATCTAGTTGCAGATGTCACAGTACATACGTGTACCAAATTTCAAGTGAATATCTCACTTTTATTATATCAACCCAATTAATAATGGAGTAGGGGTGGTGGAGGGTTGAAAAATGTTATAAATAATCTGAGACCTTGAGTTCTAGTACATACACCGAACTTCAAGTTTCTGTACTCTTACTAGCTTGCTTTACTTATTTTGCCGTATTTACCCCTATTTAACCTCCAATCCTTCAACGGAATCATCTCAAAACATAATCTAGTTGTAGGTATCCTTATAATATATGCGCGTACCAAATTTCAAGTGAACGTCTCTATTTTATTTTATTAACCCCTTTTATAATGGAGTGGGTATGAAAATATTATAAAAAAATCTGAGGCCCTTGCTTCTAGTATATACACCAAATTCCAAGTTTCTGTACTCGTACCAGCTTGCTTTACTTATTTCCCCTATTTATCGCTATTTAACCCTCAACCCTTCAACGGAATCATCTCAAAACATAATCTAGTTGTATGTATCGTTATAATATATACGTGTACCAAATTTTAAGTGAATATCTCAATTTCATTGTACCAACCCCTTTTGTAATGGAGTGGGGGTGGTGCGGGAGGGATGGAAATATTTTTAAAAAAATCTGAGGCCTTGGTTTCTAGTATATACACCAAATCCCAAATTTTTGTATTCTTACCAGCTTGCTTTACTTATTTTTTTCCTGTTTACCCCTATTTCGCCCCAACCCTTCGCCGGATAAGTTCAAAAAACAATCCAGTTCCAGATCTCGATATAGTAAATAGTGTATAAAATTTCAGATCAATATCTTAAACCCTTCCAGAGGTATCGTGTGCACACAAAAAGCTACAGACAGATTTTTTTTTTTCGCTCAAATATTCTAAACCTATTTGTTGTTATTATTTCTTATTTAATTTATTTCTCTATGTAATAAACTTATGAAAATATACAAATATATATAAATGCGCAATTTCCCCATGGCAAGCCCGTATGCCATAGGTGTGCCCACTAGTGACATACTAAATACAAGTCACCAGTAATAATAATGATGTTTATTTTAAATGTCTGCAATCATACCTAATTTACTAGCGGAATTTTATGGGTGGATAATTGGATGTGGTTCCATTCGGTTGCATAAAATTCATTGTCTTAATAGTTTGTACTTTAAAGGGATGCACGTGGATTTTATTGTCGTCTACTATTTCATATCCTTATAAAGCCAAACTTCCTTACAACGTAATAGTGGCGTTAGTGATATTTTTCAACTTTTACAACTAACGGGTGTCATATTGTGCAATAAGAGATGCAATGATATGCCAAATGAAATTAAAAGGAAATTATCGACTTACATAAAAGGACAATTAAAATTAAGTGTCGGAATGAGATGATTGCCAGAAATCAATTTTATGACATCCGGAGCTAATATGTTTAAATAAAATTTATGTTTATCTGTATCTGTCTGTGTGTGTATTCATGCAGTTAATTTCTGGTCTTATAATAAGAGTAATGAGTTTGATTGCTATAATTAGGTTTCTCTCCAATTAACAAAGTTTAATTCTAGCTATTCTTTTCTAATAGCCAGTTGGTTAGAGATGTGGAAATTTTATGATTTAAATTGGCACAGTCCGCACTACGCGAAGTATAGGATGAGGTGTGCTCTATTATCGCTCACAGTAAAAGCGTGGAACAATCAAAATACCTGTGAAGCAGAAAAAACGTAGAGCCCGATAAGTAACATCGGGCTCTACGTTCATTAACATAATTACTCTTATTATTATACTCTTCGCAGAGACAAAATGAAGAGTATATTGCATTCGATCGGCACATTTCTAAAACCAGTAATATTGTTCGTAGAGAAAAAAAAATCATATCACTGTGTTGGTGATCGAATTCTGAACAACATTCAAAATGTCCGTCAGACTATCGGTCCGTCTGTCCGTCCGTCACGTTTCTTATAAGCAGAATAACTTAAGAACGAAAAGTCCGATTATATTGAAACTTGGACAGTAGATTAGTGTTAGTTAGAGGAAGAACCCTATTGTTTTCGAACAATATCGATCAGTAGATAAAAAAGTGATTAATTTTTTAAATTTGAAAACAAAAATTTATATTTTGTAATTAAACCAAAAATATTTTTAAAGGAAAATAAACTACGAAGAATATCCTATGGTATGTGCAACAATTATGTATCTAGTTTTTGTTATTTTTGCCTGATTTACTATTTACTTGACCTCTGTTAAATTAAAAACCGCTGCCTAAGAAATCACTACTTCCACATCCAGATTTTTCATCCAAGTCACTTTAAAGGAAATATCGTGACTATATTTGCACGCTGGTTAACATTATTTTCTCTTTTTTAGTTCATTCTTTAACAGTTTCAATTTGTGTTTAATAGCGCGTTAATTTTTTTAAATAATTTATTTCCAAAGAAAATTTTATTATAGTTTGACGCTATTTTGATTTATGTTGCAACCAAACACCTACTTCTCAGCAAAATTTTACATGAGGATTATTTAATCTAACCCTCCGAGAACTGGGCTTAGTAATAGGTTTTTAAATATTTCGTCTACACAACCATCGCAGAATAACCTAAGACGTTTAATAAACATCAAAGTGCTAATGAAATAATATGCTCGGAAGGCTAGGTTTAATAAAACTGCTGTCTTTAGTTTTGAGGGTTTAAAATTCTGGGTCATTAACTTGCTGCAAGTCGCCCGGAGAGACAATATTGAACAAATATTCCAAGAAAATTTCCTTTAATGATGTACGTCTAAACCAAATATATGACCGAAATATTAACCAACTCCTTTAGAGTTCAATTGTTGCGTTTATTCTTGTTAAAAGTTATTCATGCATCTCGATCGTAATATTAATGGCGTGATTTTATATCCGGCTTGAAACGACATTTATTGAGGTTTATTTCCGCCTAAATGCGAAATTGTACACTTCGACAAGATTAAAGTTAATGTGTTTTATAATACGCCAAGTATTACGTGAAATGACGTAGCACTAATGTGGGAAAATATGGGGCCGTTTTACTGGATTCCTTCTGCAAAAAATATTAAAGTATCTACACATAGTGAGTTAAGAATGATGTAACATGTTCGGAAGAAATAAGCGCATATTAAAAAGCTTGACAGAGAATATGAAAAACTTGCAATATGTCGTGAATCTTTTTTTAGCTCCCCAGCCGATATCGGCATAGAAAACATTAGAACAGCTAGCTACGTAGAGAAAATGTTTGAACTTTTTAGCAATCTGTACCTTAAAAGTGAAAGCGGAGCCCTTATGGGGTGTCTCGTTTGTCCGTCCGCCCGTCCATCTGTGCGTCGCGACGATTTATCTGCAAAGCTAGTATACATGAAATCGCACACGTAGGTACAATATGGTATTCTGCACAGTGCTGTATGCGCGGTCGTTTTATGTACAAACGACCTCTCTATGACAATGTGATCGAAGGACGCAACTCGATCAAATATCTAGAGGGAGCCCTAGATAAGAGACTGAGTTTCACCTCTCATATTACACGGACAATTAACCGAACTTACACAACAACCTCTGCCTTCTAATAAACAGGCGCAGCAGAATGACTACAACCAACAAACTTTTACTTTGGAATGTAATATTTAGGCCAACATGGCATATGCCTGCGAGGCCCTTTAAAAAACGGATTACAAAAAATTACAACATAAAATTTTCCCACCTACTATATTCAATATCGAAATAGATAAAAAATGCACATCCAATTTTGTTATCTGGTCATTATTACACCTACTTTCATCGGGTAACTCCAACAAATGAATCAATTAATTATAGATAAATAGAAGTATCACAAAAAGAACCGCTGCCTAAGGAATCACTACTTCCATATCAAGATTTTCCATACAAGTCTCTTTAAAGGAAAACATCTTGACTATATTTGTGCTCTAGTATGTGGAAATAATTGGTCATACATAGCATATACGCCAAAAATGAAGTTTTGCGACCCTTATTAGCTTGCTATACTTATTTTCCCCAATTTACACCCCCACACCCCTTCAACGGAATCATCTCAATCAGATGTCATTACAATACATACATTTGCCAAATTGCAACCCAACCAGCAAATTTGTTTTATAATTTAAATATTCTACGATAATTTTGTTTTATTGTCACTTTATTAATACTTCTAACTACTAGCTGATTATACTAGAATTCTAGAAAATACTATTTTGTTTTCTGCGACTGAACAGTTTTATAATTTATTATTAAAACATTTCTACAGCAAAATTATAAAATATCTTATAACGAAGTTAAGACACTATTTTATAAATATGTCAGTGACTAAGTTATAAAACATTTCAGCTTATAAAACTAAATTGTTTTATAATGCTGTTTTTAGTAATGTTCAGCAGCATTTGGAGCATCGTCATAAACGTGCATTGGAATTTTATAGTTATCTCTTATAATCTTATAAAACAGTTATATTAAAGGTCTATTTTTAACAGTTTTGCTTCAAATTGCTGTTATAGAGTTTGTTACATAATTATTATATAGTGCTGTATTTACTGTAATATGGAAACAGCAAAAAAGTCATTAGAAAACAAAATTGTTTATTTGAACATAAAGATGCTGCGGTTAACAATACAATAACATTTTAAATAATTATTGACTTATGTGTGTTTATATTTGTTATAATTAAAGTATCTTTATAATTGAATTTGATAGCATACGTTATTGTTAGCATAAATCTGTAGTAAAATTTTTCTCCTATAATGTTCTTCACCAATATTGCTAGAGCAGTGTAGATCTGGCCAGATCATATAAAGACGAAACTAAGAACATCATATTTAGGACATGTAATAAAGGCAGAGTAGTTTTGGCAAGAAAACACAGCACTATGATGAAACAAGATGCATTTCACTCATTGTACTACTAACGCATCTAGTAATATGCCATAGTACTGACTATGCTTCAACTAGTACAAGTACGTATGTACTTTTGGCAATTAACAACCATAAATAAACACTTATACAAATAAAGCTATTCACTGCCACTAATTTCTAGGTTATATTTATGCAAATCAAAAAAACTGTTTCCATGGTGGCATTACAACTCAATCCTAACAAATTTATCATAATAGCTGCAAAAGTATCACGATAGTGAGTAATCTATTTTATAAGATTCACGTAACAATTGCAATGAGGCGCATTTTTCATAGATGTTTTATATGAATCATTTAATAATTTAATTATCTTAAACTACTTGCTACTAACACAAAAATATTTTATAAGGGAAGCCATTTTAAAGGGCCAGCGTGGGAGATGCTAATTATGATAAGATGTGAAAAGTTAAAATATCAAATGTTAATTAGAATTGATAGAGCTAGAAACGTGCTAATTATACAGTTATGGCTACTAAAATAAATTAGTGTAAGTTTCATCGCAAGATAACTGAAGTTGAAAAATTTAAGGGCCTGGCTTCTAGTATATACACCAAATCCAGTTTCTGTACTCTTACCAGATTGCTTTATTTATTTTACCATATTTACCCTCACTTAACCCCAACCTTTAAACGTAATCATCTCTAAACATAATCCAATTGCAGATGTCGTTATAATACATGCATGTACCAAATTTGAAGCTAAAATTTCAATTTTATTTGATCAACCCTTTTAATAATGGAGTAGAGTGAAGTGGGAGGAATGGATAAATTTAATAAAAAAGTTTGAAGCGTTCACTAGTATATCCATCAAATTCCAAGTTTCAGTACTCTTACCAGTTTACTTTACTTGTTTTCCCCTATTCACCCCTATTCCACCCCCAATCCAACGGAATCATATCAAAATATAGTCTAGTGCTATGTGTCGTTATAGAGTATACGTATACCAAATTTTAAGTGAATATCTCCATTTTATTTTTTCAACCCCATTAATAATGTTGGTGGGGAAGTTGAAGAAATTTTTTTTTAAATCTCAGGCCTTGATTACTAGTATATACACCAAATCCAAGTTTCTGTAGTCCTATCAGCTTGCTTTTCTTATTATTTTCCCCTTTTCACCCCTATTTAACCCCCAACCCTTCAACGCAATCATCTCAAAATATAGGGTAGTTCCATATGTCGTTATATTATATACGTGTACCATTTTTACCATTTACCATTTAAGTATTCTTTATTTTATTTAGCTAAATACATTGTATACTTAAAGCTAGGGTACTGTATTAGTATTTCAATACAATTATAATCTCATCATATTTATTTTGAAACATATATTCTTTATAGGATTTTGCAAACAGTGGAAAGAAAAGCTATCTATGAGAACTAAAGGAAAAACTATATATATAAATATTAATGAAATCTTTGCATTCTTTCGATAACCTGACTTCTGGTTATGCTACCAAGTGAAAATTCTTATCAGCCAGTCTCATTTTAACACTAGCATCCAACCTACGGCTAAGCAGGCTAAACTAGTATCCACATGATCCCCTACGATATGTAAATTCAGTTAAAAATGAGAACAAAGGCCTGAAATTAATTTATTTACGTACCTTGTCTTTAAAAAAATTTTTTCATTCTAATGAATTACATTTTCATAAAATCTCATTCAGTTTCTTGGAATGCTTAGCCTTTGAAACGTTTTTCGTCCTTATTGATGACTCATCAGAAAAGCCCAAAGCCACTCACAACGATGTTCCATGCAAAACTAAGACAATATCCATGAACAAGTTTAAATTTTAAACTTGTTCATAAAATTCCAAATTTTTGTACTCTTACCAGCTTACTTTATTTATTTTCACTTAATTACTCCTATTTACCCCCAACCCTTCACCGGATAAGTTCAAAAAATCATCCAGTTCCAGATCTCGTTATAGTACATACGTGTATAAAATTTAAATAAATAAATAATAGTTTATTGTGTAAAATATACATATTGGACACAAAAAGTTAGCAGTACAGTATGCACTGATGTAAAAACTACTAACCTAAAAAAAAAAACATTATATATAAAAACCTAGTGTAAACACATACTTTAAAACATATTAAAATTAATATTCAAGTCACTGCTTAAAACCAGAGTCTTAAGTTGATTTTTTTAATGTATTTTCAGACATAAAGTGGTACTGCTGGGTCAGATTATTGTAAACCTACATTGATAAATATATGTAAAAGATGAACGAAATATTTCATATTATTTAGGTCGTAGTGTATGTAAGTGGTCGTTAATATATCTCAAATTCCGATTGTGAACAGCATTTCTCATGAGAAGTTTATCAGATAGATAATCGGATTTTTTCAATGTGATTACTTTGTATAGCATAGATGTGAAGTGCACGAAACGCCGTTCAATTAATTTTAGTAAATTTAACTCTCTAATATATGGTGTAACATGTTCATAAAACGAACTATTAGTAACAAATCTGACGCAGATGTTTTGTATTTTTTGTAGTTTATATGCTTCTGATATGTTTAATAAAGGTCCATAAACATAATCACAATAATTGATATGTGATAAAACTAACGATTCACATAGCAGTAGTTTAGTATCTCTACCTAGGATGTTTCTCAGACCTGAAATCTGTTTAATCACATTAAAATCTAAAATCTTTCCTGAGAAAATGTGTGCACAAAAAAGTTACAGGCCGACCGACCGACCGACGGACAGACAGACAGAATTTTTTTCCGCTCAAATTTAAAATTTCGACGTTTCATGGCATTCTAAATCTATTTCAACAAAAAAAAATAAAATAATTTTTATACGATTCCTATACTTCCACTTCACTACGTAGATGTGGAAGTAATATACCCGAATCACATTTTAATTTTTAACACTGTTTATGAATCATTTACTTACTTCTAGAAACAAAATTGGCAGCCGGGTTTTTCGCACCACTATAACGAAGTGAAAGAGTACTGCATCATTAATCTACTGACTCTCTATCACTTAATCAACTAACCTAGATGTACCATCTAAGCGCACGACTAAATTGACGTATTGATTTATATCCAAATACCGGAAATCTAAAACCCACTTGATATATTTATATGTAAAATGGACGATTGTACAGTCCGTGTAAATGAGTGATTGATTAATCTCTAAAGATATTTGGTGTAACTGAATGTTCACAAAAGGGAGCGCCAGCATAAATCTTCATTAGGGGCACATCGTTCAAACCAGAGGCGTTGCCATTTTTTTGCTGTAACCTACTTAATTTCTAGCAAATTGACAAAGCTTATGTTAGCACGTTGGACATTGTTGTTAACAAGATACATTATTTAGGAATGACTTGTATCTGCTCTAATGGCAAATGTTGAAGTAACATGACAATTGTAAACAGTAATGTTTAATCGTTCTTCTAATCAAAAAGTGATTGATCGTTTCAAATCTGGGAAAATTCGAATCAAAATTAGCACTTTTCGATATCAAGCATAATTTTTATTATTGCTGTTTCCAAACAGTACTTCCACATCCACGTAGTGGAGTGGAAGTATAGTAATCGTAAAAAAAATTCAATTTTTTTTTTTTAAATAAGATTAGAATGTCATAAAACGCCGAGATTTTAAATTTGAGCTAAAAAACATCTGTCTGTCAGTCGGTCTGTAACTTTTTTTGTGCACACGTTTTCTCAGGAACGGTTTACGATATTCCGGTGAAGGGTTGGGGGTTAAATAGGGATAAATGGGGAAAAATAAGTAAAACAAGCTGGTGAAACCACTGAAACTTGGATTTTGGTGTGTGTACCTACTAGAAACTAAGGTCTCACCACCCTACCCATCATTAAAAGGGTTTATATAATATAATTGATATATTTACTTGAAATTTGGTACACGTATGTATTATAACGACATCTGGAATTGGATTATATTTTGAGATGATTCTGTTGAAAAGTTGGGGGATATATAAGGGTAAATAGGAGAAAATAAGGAGTTGAGTAGAGTACAGCAACTTAGAATTGGATAGGTCTCATATTTTCTGATAACATTTTTCAACACCTCCACTCCATCACTAAAAGGGTTGATAAAACTGAATTGAGATATTCGCTTAAAATTTGGTATACGCATGTATTATGACGACATCTGTAACCAGATTATATTTAAAGATAATTCCGATGAAGGGGTGGGGATAAGTAGGGATAAATAAGAAAAAATAAATAAGGCAAGTTGGTAAGAATATAGAAACTTGGGATTTGGTGCAAATGTAGTAAAGATATGTTTCAATAAAGAGACTGGGACGGGAATTCTGAATGTGGAAGTCAAGACTCACTATCCTTTAGCGGCGGTTTTTTATATACTGGTTGTCCCAGCTCTATTAAGATAAGCTTTATTCCGAGCATCCAGACTGGAGGTTCGTTCCAATACGCAGCTCCGTCGTCTGACAAACACGCTCAACGGAGGGCCAAATCGCGTGCCGAGACCTTTTATTTATTAATCGGTCCAGAGGGAAATATCCATTTGCGGTGGACGTGCAAGAAAGAGCCCTGTTTCGCGGTAGAGAGAGCTTCTTACAACGGGATATGAGAAAGAGAATATTTTGCACACCCTGTATATTACTTTGTTTTTGTAGTAATTATTTTCAACTGCCGCTTTTCAATTCCGGGTATTTTTCAATTTCATTATGTATGTTCAATACCTTTTCAATTTTAATTTTATTTATTTTTTTTCAATTTTACTAAAGGAATAAACTGGTACATTAATAAAATGAAACTGTTACTCATAACTTATTTTCTTTCATCCACAGCTGGTATGTTTATTTTGCCTTATAAACAGAGGTTGCTCACACAAATCCACTTGAAAGGCGTCTTGATGGGTCGGTCCCAGGTAGTTTCCGTTAACGGCGTAAGGGCCGATACGATACACCCATGTTTACTTTATAATATTATTAACGAATATTTTACAGTAATTTTCAGCTTTTAATTTGTTACGTGTTTTGTTCTTCTATTATTACACTTCATTTTAATATTGTTATTTTATTGTTTGTTTCAGTTTTAAACAGTAGAAACCTATATATAAAGCGTTAAGTTATAGTATTGAGTTGAGGCGGAGAAGACATAGAATTTATATTTTCAATTCAAAGGATACTCAATTGATTGAGACATGTATTAAGATTTCAACTGAGAAGCACGTTCAGCGCTTTCAATAAAAAAAAAATCGCCGGATATAATATCAACAGGAGACGGGAATACTGGGTTGGCTCTGTCCTTGAAGACGTGTGAAATGCGAACATGGCTTGATGTTGTTGATGAGACCACAATAGTGTAAGGTGAGAAACCTGAACAAATTGATATAAATTGATATACGGATGCGACCGTTTCATGCACAAGCATATATATCAATATTTGAGTGAAAAGATATATACAAGTAGAATAAAAGCTTAGACACACGTGAATAACACAAGGCCAACGAAAGTCGATGGCCCATTAGATCGTTTATTCGTAAATCAGTTTAAACTCGATATAAGACATTGTCTGTTGCTTACTGTAAAATCTAATTATATTAATAATTTATTACTATTAGTCAAACATAATTACACTATACTTTTTCCATACCATAAGAGAAAATTAACGTATGTAAATAAAAGAACAGCCTAGGTGACCTTTTTCTTTTTAATTTTTCATAAAATGGGAAGCAAAGAAAATATTTGTTTGCATCACTAGCCGGAAATAATAAACCGATACGTTTGATCGTGTCAGGCGTCCGTCAAAGAAATATATTAATCTAAAGTAGTTAACTCCTGAACTAGTTATTAATATGGTGTGTAATACGAAATTTTCCAATCTCAGAAAAAAAATCTGACCCTCATAAATTTAACAACTATTGAATTATAGACAGACATCCGGTAACAGTGTTATAGATATTGGATTATATGAAAATCTGAATAAATCTTTCAACGTCAAGAGGTTTCCATTTTTAAAAGTGTTTAAATTACATAAAAAATCAATGAAGATAATCCCCATGGAATAAAAGCATACGGAAGTAGCGATGGTGAGATTAAACTGATTAAGAAACTTCGTATCATAATACCAGAGTGAAGGGGACAATTTGACGGCGTCAATGTGATTATTGTTAATATAATAAAGATAATTTCATAACCTCTTGTTCGTGGCGTATGTCTTAATGTAATGTCTGCTTGATTTTATTTTATCTAATTGTGTCTTCATGACACGTTAACACATTCATAGTTTTATAGGATAATAAACCATTATTAGAAATAATATTAGATAAGCTGATGCACTAAGAGAAAGTCGATAATTTTTTAAATCAATTTTTGTCAGAAAGCGGCGCATTATTTATAGTACAAAGTGATTCGTAATAACACGGCAGTACTTGAAGGGTAGATAGTATAAAAAATTTTGGTAAACCCAAAAGTGCACACTCTGCACAAGATTTTATCCAACAAGTACTATGTGTATAGGGGGTGCCCCTTGCACACGGCAAAAATTAAAATATTTAAAAATACCAATCTGGACAGAACTGTAATTTATAAATAATAATGACCAATAACCACATCAATAATAATTACAATCGATTTGGGCACAACCGTCACACCCAAATTACAAGATGATTTTTAATGAAGACTCATAAACTTTCGTATGAAACGAGGCTAACTATAAGTAGACCAGTGGGAGTTAGACTAAAGGATATGATGGAAACACTTGAAGAAAATTTCCCATCAGTATATGAAATAAATCAAGGCGAAATTCCTCCATGGAATTTAACAGCTCCACATGTTGTTTTAAAAAATGAATCAAACAAAATAAAAGTGAACAACAAGGAGCTATGCATTTCGAATATTAATACTACAATTAACTCATTTGAAGGTAATCATAAAATTTTTACACATGGATATAAATTAGATCGGGGAGTGGGATGTTCCTTTTTCGATGAAAATCAAACACATAGCTGGACACTGCCAATTGCAGCTAGCATATATACTGCCGAACTTTGTGCAATATGGCAAGCATTAAGATATATAGAAATTAATCCTTGGAATGATACCCTTGCAAGTACCGATTTTCTTAATACTCTGCAAGGGTTGTCCAATAATACCACTACTGACGATTTAGTGCAAAATACTCTTGCATTAGTTCACGGGTTGGGATCTCTGGGTAAAGGAATTGCTTTTATTTGGACTCCTAATCACGTGCTTATTCATGGAAATAAACTCGCGGATAGGGCGGCAAAAGAAGCGTCTTTTGAGAACAATGAAAGTAATATCACAATTCGACATATGGACATAGAAATATACCTTAAGGAAAAAATTATAGATCAATGGCAAAACGAGTGAAATAATGGAGTCGCTAAACTAAAAGAAATTAAACCCAAAGTAAGTAAATGGGAAATAACGCCTGCACTTCCAAGAAGGGAACATGTTGTACTCACAAAGCTAAGAATAGGCCACACTGATTTTTACAACTTTATACTTATTAGCAGAACATCAACAACCGATATGTCAGGTATGTAATGTAGCGTAAACAGTCAAACACATAATACTAGATTGTCCAGAATATGATCACCATCAAAGACAATTAAAGATTCCAGATCATCTACAATTAAGCCTATGTCAGTAAACTGAGAACGTGGAAAAAATAGTGAACTATAAACTTATTTTCAAGAATTTAATGTAGACATTTATGATAAATACAACGGCATGTACAGAAACAATAAAACTCTCCTATTGATGTGATTACAATACGATGTCGATGCTACTAATGACCAAGATGTCGATGCCACGGAAAAATATAAAAAAAGAAAATAATAATTACAATTAATTCCCATGCCAAAATATTAGCAATTACCAGACCACATCAGAATAAAATGCTCTAAAATCTGGATAAACAATATTATTCATCGTACTTAAATCAAGCTGATAACCCTAATGTCGTTGACTTCGAAATTGGACAAATATATGATCCTCTATACGAGGCTTCCAATGACAAAAGGATTGATGCTATTTATAAAATTGCCACATATTTGACCAAGAAAATTAGGAGCCACAAATGTATTTGCTCTATTATCACTTGATATCAGATATTGTACAAGAATTAACCAGCAATAGACTCCAGATCAAGTATTTGAAAATTTTTAGTGGACGTCAGAGGTTTAATTAAAATTTTATAATTAGATCCACAATTTGAGCAGTCCACAAGAATTCACCCAAGAGAAATAAAACACCAGTTCAACTATGAAAGTGAAGATGATCTAGTAGTTGAAACAAAATAGTTGTTCGAGATCATTTTTTTCCATCTTAGACCTAGCTATAAATTCACTAGAAGAAAGATTTGAGCAACTTCAAAGAGGCAAAGATATGTTTACCTTTTTGTAAGATATTGATAGTGAAATGTACAGCAGAGAAAAAATGCGAATATCTACTATCGCTAGCAGATGGTAATCATCGAGATGTTGATGAATTGCAGCTTTGCCAGGAACTTAACGTTATAATCTTCACTAATAGTCCCTGGCGCTAATCGAGAATTTTCCTGTGTATTTTATTAACATTGCTCATAACCGTCGCATCAAGGGAAAGATGTTTCGCTAAATCAAAGTTAGTAAAAAGTTATTTGCAGTCCTCAGTCTCACAAGATCGCTTAGTTGCGCTGGCGATGATGACGATCGAGTACGACATATTAAGCGAAATTGACTACAATTCCACCATTAAAGACTTTTCCGATGCGAAAGCTTAAAATGCAGTTCTTCTTTAAATATGTATTATACCAGGTGACATAGAAGTATGGAAAGGGCAGGATAACTTGAAAAATACGAATTCTAGAGAAAAACTTTAAATACAGACGTTGTAGAAAGTATCCCTGGCTATCTGACGGTGACTTTGTATTTGACCTTGTCCGTCAAGTCGATTTTTCAAATGGAACCCCCTACTTTTAACCCCGGAAATGAAACCAGCTGAAAATGTTAAATTTGGATATGACCTTCGGCAATTACAAGATTGACCTTGAAAGGTCATCTTTACATCATAATTTTGTAAGCGCCGAAGGTCATCTACGAATGTAAAATTTTCCGCTGGTTTGATTTTCGGGGTTAAAAGTAGGGGGTCCCATTTGAAAAAATCGACTTGACCTTCAAATGACCTGAAGGTCACGGACAAGGTAAAATTCAAGTTCGCCTTCAGATAGACAGGGAAATTTCCTACAAATTTTTGTGTTTAAAGTTGTATTTTTCAAGTTATCCTGCTGTTCCAGTACTTGTTATTACAGCAGATGTTCAAATTGTTCGCCATTGACAGTTTGACAGTAAGCCAGACGGATATAAGTATTATCAATTGTACTTCTTATAATTTCTAGTGTAATCTCAGCGCACATATCTATTATTCGCTGTTGCAAAATTGAAGTTCAAGAGTAAAGTAAAGATGACCTTTAGAGATCAATTCTATAAATGCCAATGGTCATATTCCATTTGAAAAAATAGGCTTGACCTTCAAATAACCTTGAAGATCACGGTCAAGGTCAAATCCAAGGTGTTTATGTCAAAGTGAGCACAAGTTAATGTTCAACATCTACTAACTTTACAGTGTTCTCTGCGTTGTTTCATTCACGAGGGTGTTCCGCATTAACACATGAGATTTTCTTGAGGACCGCTAACCCTTTTTCAATATACTTGGTATATATTGCAAAAGATAAAAAGTCTACTACTTTCTGTACTTGCAAATTCTCACATTTTATAATTAATTATTTTAATATATTTTTGATTACTATTTACCCAATAGTTGCAGAGAACGAAAAAAATAGCCAGCGAAAAGTCATGTCAAGATACTCATCGTTATCAAAATGAAATTTGTAACAAGCTGCTGTCAAACGGATTTATCCAAATCAAGAAACTGTCTATGATGTATATCACCCTTTGCGGTGCAGCTTATAATTAATCAATTCTAATCAGTGCAAGATATGTGAGTGCGGTAATATGTGCCAACCACAGAGAGTTACTTAATTTGCTTAAATTTGTCTATTGGTGGTTTGTTTCAATCTAACTATACAGAACTCCTGTGAGAATTTATCTCATACATAATGGATGGAAAAAGTCCATCTAGTTAATTGTATGTAAACAAATCAGATTAGCCTACCACCCATGATTAAGCGTAAAATTTAATGACAATTTCTAAAAAATATTTTAGTTCCTAAAAAATCTAATTTCGGAGCAGTTTCCAAAATATTATTTTCTAAATCGAAGTTCATTATTTTTCTTTTCAAAATTTAGATGATGGCGCACAGTGCTCAATTTTCATGTTTTAGGCGGAAAAAATTCTACAAATTCGCAAACGAACAGAAAGTATTCTTTAGAAAAACTGAAAAACATTGAAAAAAATGTACACACTAAAGGGGTGGTTTTTGAGGGGGTTTAAAACATTTATTTAGTTATGAAATTCTGAAACTTTGTAGGTACTATAACAACATTGTACCAGTGAATGCACAAACAATAGTAAAAAAATTCAAAGGGAATATTTTTTAAGGGGGTTGAAAATTGAATATTATTTTAAAACTGCGTAGCTTTTTGAATAAGATTTGTGACTACGAAAAAAATGTAAAGTGAATGAAGTGAAATAAATGTAAGCTCTTAAGGTATGGTTTTTGAGGGTGTGTAGTATATAGTATATTTCTAGGAGAACAAAATATTTCAATTATCTTTTTTTCTGTTTTTGATGCAAAATGGTTAACTTTATAATTTTAGGTTGTTCTTGAATCTTGAAATAATATTAAAACACGTTGTAACTTAACTTGTATTTAAAATTAATCGCTCTATATACAAACATAGTATATGTCAGTGATAAAAAAATAAAAGTAAGCAAGCAAAAAAATTTGTCGCTACCACTATCATCACAAACAATTTCCTTGGCAGAGCAGGCAGACCATTTATCAAAGAGAAATGTGGAATATTAATCATAAGTGGATTTTAATTGGCTGTACTCTACGAGGACAGCTTTTCTAAAATTTTTTACGCAAGCAACAACATATTTTTACTTGCATGATATGCGGCTTGAGTTGCTAACTTGACTGTTCTGAAAAATGTCCGAGCAAATATGCACTTTTTTCTTTTCGTTCTTTGTTCACTGTCACGAAAACTTATATTAGATTCACAACTGGCTGTTTAACCAAGTCAAATATATGTATTTAAACGAAGACACATTGAAGGAGGACCTCCAGCGCTTAAATAAATTGCACAAGAATAATTTAATAATTTGACGAAATATATCATTTTCTCCTAGCATTCGACAATAATGTTTATTCCACAGGAATTGAAATGGGGAAATTCTCTTTACAAAAATGAATTCATAAATATTTTCTAAAGTAAGTGCAAGTAAGTGGACTTTGAAACATATTCTTTATAGGATTTTGCAAACAGCGGAAAAAAGAACTATCTATCAGAACTGAAAGAAAAACTATATGTAAAAATATTAATGAAATCTTTGCATTATTTCGATAACCTGAGTTCTCGTTATGCTAGCAAGTTAAAATCCTAAAATAAATTTGTCCAATTTCTTATTTGACATTCTCATTATAACATTAGCATCCACCATAGTCCCCTACGGCTAAGCAGATTAAACTAATATCTACATGACCCCCTACAGTATGAAGACTCAGTTAAAAATGAGAACCTAGGCCTGAAATGAATTTATTTACCTACCTTGTCTTAAACTCTTTTTATTCTAATGGATTACATTTTCATAAAATCTCTCATTCAGTTTCTTGGAAATGCCTTTGAAACGTTTTTCGCCCTTATTCTGAGCTCATCAGAAAGGCACAAAGCCACTCATAGCGATGTTTCATACAAAACCAAGGCAATATCCATGAATAAGTATGAAATATTTATATTTGACATTGACTGATAAAAAACAACAGATTTTCACATATCTATTAGCTAACTAGTATTGGAGCCTGTATACTCTATGGATGTTTAAAAATTAATTATTTATTGTTTGTTTGCTTATAGTAATGAAACATATTCTTTATAGGACTTTTCAAATGGCAGAAAAAACTATCTATGAGAACCAAAAGAAAAACTGTATGTAAAAATATTAATGAAATCTTTGCATTCTTTCGATAACCTGACTTCTGGTTATGCTAGCAAGTTAAAATCTTCAAATAAATTAGTCCAGTTTCTTACTTGACGTTCTCATTATAACACTAATATCCAACATAGTCCCCTACGGCTAAGCAGATTAAACTATACCTTACGGTATGAAGATTCAGTTAAAAATGAGAACAAAAGCCTGATATGAATTTATTTACTTACCTTGCCTTAAATTTGTATTAATTCTAATGGATTTCATTTTCATAATAAGTGGGCTTTCATTACATGTTTGAAAGTAAAGACATAAATCTGTGAGGTACAATACAAATTTCGATGAAGCTTTGTGATACTTTTTTTTAAACTCAAATACAAGCACGCAAGTAACGGCTTACGCGAAATAAATCATTAATATGCTTATACACAAAAGTATACATACCTCGTGACATTTTTTCGATAGCTGGCGACAGGTATTAACAGCACACAGAAATAGTCTCAAATTCTCCAATGCAGTTAACAACTTACTTGAACTAGTATTGGTGGTGAATATTCAGCAGTGGAACAGCCTATATAATTTATAGGGTCACAAATTTGTAGACGTACGGTATAAACAAAATATTCTCTTGGTTTAGATGTCCTGGTTATTCAGGTATCAGCGTATATAGTAATTGTGGGTGTGGGATAAATTTTATTTTTTAATTTTTTCCTCCTAATATTGGCAAATTGACCACTGTGATGGCGTTTTTACGTGTTTTGCATAAGGAGTATCTTTTGCTGTACTTACAAAATTTCTTTTCAAGAAATTTTTGCTGAGTTGTACGATAAAATCAGCTACAAACATACATAAGGACAAACATGAGTCCGAACTGAGAACCATTATTTTGAAATCAACTAAAAACGATATTGTGATTTTAATGAAATTTCGATTTTTACCATGCAGCATTCAAAGTCAGTTTTTCAAAACTTTTGTCGGTTTATGAGTGCACAAAATAACTTGAGAAATAACTTAGATTTTTCGAATAAATGTGACAAATATATAGTTAATATGCCGAAGCATTATGAATTGATCTTTTTCATAGAAACACCCCTTATTTGCCCTCTATTTTTCAAATCACTCAACACTGTTTTAATTATAATTCCCTAAGACATAATATTCTCTATGGAAATTGTCCATGCACATGTTTTTACTTTACTTTTATTGCGAAGCAGCAATAAAGATAATTAAGGTCGAACTCTACAACACTGTAACCGACTAGTTGATTTGTGCGTGCTCCGTTTCAATAGCTTATTCAGTTGGATCAGCAAATTGCTTAGATCGGGATTTTCGTCCATTAACTACATAAACAAACCAACCTGTGTAATCACTTAATAAAGACGCTACCCTAAGACAGAATTCTAATCAATTAATTATTTCTATATGTACTGACTGTAGTCAAATTATAAATCAACGTAGACTAAAATCATATATTTATCTAATGATAATGGGAGAATACTTCCGCTCAATCGTAAGGATTTTGGACGTTATCCTATCGTTGAACATTGCCAAAATTCATGTTTAATTAAAAAGTGCATTGGAGAATTCAAGAAAACTCAAAATACTTCATCGTGGCGAGTCCAGCTTTTATCATATAGAATTGCAATACTTTAATTTGTGCATACATTTTTGGGAAGTACAAAAATGCGTCACAATATGACAAGATGGGCATCTCCATAAAGGTAGCTCGAAAACGAGGAATGTGAATATTTTGAACTTGTGTTAATTGTTGAGATAAGTGTAAAATAGGTAAATACTAGTTTTCAAAAGTAAATTCGCAAGTTAAGGAAAATATGGATTCAGATTTTGAAGCACTACAAGCAGAAAATGAAATTCCAAAAGTAACTTTGGAAGCAGCCACGAAGGCGACAAATAATGTTTTAATTAGTTATTATTATTGCTTGTCGTTGTATTTCCTAGAAAATGTATTTAAATAATAATAAAAAATTGATTTTGTATCACAGTGTCGGTAGATAAAAAATATTGTACGTTACATGACCGAAAAGCAGTATTTTGCGGATCCGCCAAGCTTCCAGGATTCGCCTGCGGCTTGGGTTGACTTGATGTTTTTAGTTTCGGTCTTGTAACGTAAATTACTATTGTCTACGAGCGGTTATGCCCGTTTTAGAAATGCTCCGATCAAATACAATATACTTTTGGTTTTGTATTTGCGAAGAATATCTATAATAATTGAGCCTACTTAAAATGTAGGTAAATGGAAGGGAATTTCAATTTATTAGATACAAAAGGAAAAATATAAATACACTGACAGACATAAAAAGTGGCGCACCGAAGTTTAATCTGTCATAATTTTTAAACTATGTGATTGATTGCCACGAACCTTTTTATATTTTGAAGAATGATTCTTTAAGATCATTATACGGGCCCAAACAGTTTTATTGATTAGACTTTTATAAGTGATACAGGAAAAAATAAAAGTGACTGTTTTATTCAGAAACTTTAAAACATTGTTCGGCACTTGGAAGAAGCTCAAAATACCTTCGGCGTTTTAAGTGCAATTCACATTAAATTTTTATTTTTTGAATCACCTCATTATCTTGCTTTGTTTAGAAAATACACGATTGTAGGTGTAACAGATACAATTAAAAACATTTTATTAGTTAAGATTACATTATTACATTATTTTATAAGATTACTTTTTACAATTACCAACAAGATTTCGTATAAAAGTGGAACTATCTCAATGAAGAAAAAAGATCAGTAGCGTGTGTTACCTCCTTGTGCACTGATTAAAGTCTCTATTCTTCTGGGCATGCTTCTGATTAAATTCGAAATATTGATCTGTGGAATATTATTCCACTCCTCTATAAGCACCTCTCCTAAAGTATCCAGAGACGAGACCTAATTCTTCGCCCCATTTCATCACAAATGTGTTCTATGGGGTTCATATCGTTCCAGTTGAACCGGAAGTGACATCAACTTTTTTTTCTTAAATAGAATGACTATATTTTTTTGATGGTTTCTCATTAAGCATAAATTACTAAGTGCAACAGATTTTTCAGATCTAAAAAATTCCAAAAAATTAGTGAGATACGAACAATTTTTTAATTTTTTCAAAATGGCCGCGTCAGATGAATGCGATATAAGAAAATTACTAAGTAGGCTTACGAAGGATATCGTTAAGAAATGATTAATGGCGAAAAAATTATAGTTTATGAATCATTATTTCTGATTAATAAAAGAAACAGCGGAGTTTCATTAAAAAAAATTCCATAGGACCCCTACAGAAATGAAAATGAAAACGATATTCCGTTTTTTTGAAAAAAAACTAAAAATACTGGTACATATCAGTAATTCAAACAACTGTTTTCTTCTTTACAGACAAGTCTACAACCTTACTAATAATTTCCATAGCCTACTTAGTAATTTTCTTACATCGCATTCATCTGACGTGGCCATTTTGAAAAAATTAAACAATTGTTCGTATCTCACTTATTTTTTGAAATTTTTTACATCTGAAAAAACCTAATGAGAAACCATCAAAAAAATATAGTCATTCTATTTAAGAAAAAAAAGTTGATGTCACTTTCGGTTCAACCGGAAGTGATGTTTTTATTCCTGTTAGTCTAAAAGTAGCTTATTATTATCTAATTTATGTGTACCAAAAACAAAATTTTTAAATACAAAAACAACCAAAATATTGTGGGCGTACATTAAAAATATTTATATTTATGTGATTATTCGATTTAATATTTATAGAATAAATAAATGTTTTAATTATTTTTGAAATATATATACCACGTAACAGTTTTATTTTATTTTACGATAATACATGGTGTTTCATCGCCACATATTTTGTGCACGTTTTAGAACATAATGGGAGTGACGCCGTTAAATTCCATTAGGGATATTTTTAAGTGGTTCATCAAATGTTGCTATAAACGATACTCCATAATACTCCCACAGATTTCTTGATAGCCCTTAGATATTTATATTAACCATAAGTGTTGATTGTTTTCCCTCTGCATTGAATTAATTATTATTTTATGTTTTTATTTATATCATGTTTATGTACATTGATCCCACCTATTATATAACATCCGCACATTATCCTAACGTTTACGATTTTACAGTAAGTAATTAGTTATATTCAATATAAATAAATAAATAAATAAGAAATGTATTATGTTCTTATTAAAGGCAAATACAGAGTGAATTATGTTTGTTTTAAATATTTTAGAAACAGAATTATAAAAGCAACATTTTTGACTACACATAAAAGGTGAAAGTTCATTCATACAGACAATTTTCAACTTCACCCTTTGGCTTTAGTCTCAAATGATAATAGGTATAAATAATACATATAAATACACCAATAATATACACCAGTTTAAAACAATAACTAAGTAAAAATGACAGGTTTAAATTATACAGTTCACGTTTTGCATATTTCCTAAATTGATCAATTTTCATATTAAAGCAATTGTTAGGGAGAGCATTACTTATTTTACATGTAAGTAAAGCTTGAATGAAATAAAGTTGCAGTATACTGTGGAATATCTAAATCATCCCGATGTCTAGTTGTGATATCATGTACATCAAACCTATATTTTAACTTCTTGTACAAATATTTAATTTAGGCACTTTTTCAGTTACAATTTTAAATACAAAACGTAACAAATGAATTTTTTGTCTTTCATTCATCCGTATCCACTTTTTTTTTTCTTGGCATAAAGGCTTATAGCCATGCAGCCAGCTACAATTTAATAAACAAAAATTAATAACTAAAGTACTAAGCATGACATGTGTGTCAGCCACACAGTTACAAAACAAAGGATGTACATGGGTCACAAACTTCTCGTCCTGGGGTCTATCAGGACATTTTTCTGACCGTATCCACTTGATTTCGTTTATATGATGACTTGTAGGCTCTCTTCTGGGTAGTTGTAAACAATATCTTATTCCCGCATTTTGTACTCTCTGAATTCTCTTTTTTTTTTTTGTTGTTTTTTCCTTTAGCCATGGGTAATATACACAGTCACAATAGTTAAACAATAATAGCACTAATGAGTCAACAAATAGAAGTTTGACGTTCCTAGGCAGAATATTTTTATATTGATAGAAAGCTTTCAGTCTCATGAAAGACACTTGAAATTTACTTTGCACAAGTTGTTGGAAATTTAAGTTCTGATCCATTATTAAACCAAGATTCTTTACACTTGTTTTGTACTCTAGAGTTTTACCTTTTATTTTAACTTCATAGTTCAATTTTATTTCATTTAAAAAGTTTTTAGAGACAAATGCAAATAATTGTGATTTTGTGGGGTTGACTTGAAGGCCAATATTGGTTATATAGTCCACAAGATTATTGATGTCTCTGTTTATGACTTCAACGGCCGCTTCTGTGTCTCTCTGTGTAAAACTATAAAGAAGCTGAAAATCATCAGCATAAGTACATATATATTTTGCAATGTTCTAAAATTTCAGAAGCATCAAAAGTAAAGACGTTAAACAATAATGGTCCTAATATTGAGCCCTGAGGTACTCCTGTTTCGACAGTACATGGAAGTGAAAAAATATTAACATTCTGTCGTTGAATTCTGGTAATAACCCTTCTTTCAGTTAAGTAATCTGAAAACCATAGTAATTCATTTTCTCTAACGCCATTAGACTGTAACTTAGCTAATAGAAGTTCAAAGTTCACATAGTCAAAGGCTTTTGACATGTCCATAAGTATTAGAATAGTTGCCATATTTTTATCTTTTGCTGAAATAATATCATCTACAATACAAGATAATGTGGTTGCAGTGCTAAAACCTTTTCTAAATCCATACTGTCGAAAGGTAAATAAGTAATACATATTTAAATGTTCATATAATTGATTATATACTATTATTTCTAAGATTTTTTATTCAACAGGTAAAATATTTATTGGGCGTAAATCCTTAATCTCCTTCACTGTATCTGATTTTGGAATTGGCTGAATTATACTTGTTTTCCATTCTTTAGGCATTCTACCCACTTCTAGTGACATGTTTATTATGTAAGTTAGGGAAGGCAAGCTATAAGGAAGAATCAGCTGTAGCTTATGTACTGATATCCCATCAATACCAATCGATTTTAATTTAATTTTATACAATGCCTTTTTTATACCTTCTGCTCCAATTATTTCAAAACAAAAATGGTATGTCGTCTTTTTCATTATAGGGATCTATTATATCTCTGGGTATTTGAGTTTTTGTCACACTTGTTTGAAAGAAGTTGCTAATAAATTGAGGATCATTTATATTTGGTGGTAACTCCAGATTTGAATCTTATCTCCTTATTCCAAGTTTTTGTACCTGTGACCATATGTTTGCATTTTTGTTTTGACGCTGTCCAAATCTATGTCCATAATATGCAACCGTTTCTCTATTTATTGCTTTTTTCCGCTTCTTTTTTAATCTCTTGATAATAAAGCGCGTGTTCCATCTGTTTCATTTTTGCAGTATTTCTTTCTCGCTTTTTCTCTTTCTCTCATTAGGCATTTTATATTGAATGTAATCCAAGGTAAGTTTTTTCTTGGTCTTAGTTAACTTGTTTTAAGAGGAGCATGTATATTAAAAATGTTTACAATTTTTTCATTAAGGAGTTTTAACTTATTCTTAACATCTTCTGTCATATAAATATCATGATTTTTTTTTAATTTCATTTATAATCTTCTCGGCTTTCTTGTACGTGCGTCAATATTGATTTTATATACGCTTCTCATAAATCGGAGCCATAATACACATTTCCTTAGCTTTGTATTTTCCATATAAAAAAGTTAAATTGCCCTATCTCCCATGAGAAATATATGAGGAAGGTTTAAAATTAAATTTATAGCATATAGTAGTTTTGTAAAAGTCGATTTATTGTGCCTTCAAAATTATCCAAGCTAGTGTGGCCATTTTCCTGTTTCCATTTGGGTTTTTGTTAGTCCGTTTGCTGGCAGTAGTCCCTCCTAGTCGGGCGGGAGCCTATTTAATCTATTTTTTATAGCGGATCTAATAAAACTAATTGACTCTGGAGACAAGGGCAGATATATAGAGAATCTCTTTTGGAAGCATACGCATTGGAAAAAGTCAATAATCTAGTTATGTGATAATGATTACTAAGTGAAAATCTTTTACAGTTAAAACTATTTTTCACACAATGTCCCAAGAACACATCATTTTATAAAAGTATAATAACAATAAATATGTTATATATTATACATAAAATTAATTTGTCAGCACTCAATTATTGACAGCCCTCTTGAGGGTTCTAGTATTATAAAAGTTAACCATCATGCTCTTCGCAGTTTTTTGTAAATAATATTAGTGTTAGACAGTTTCTGTTTAATTACAAAACATACATTTTTTTTTAATCACACAGGCTTACAAAATAACAAGTTTTCTGGATCTGGGGTCAGACCATACGTTTCTTATGTATATCACGTCGGGATTTTGAGATATCCTAACCTAAAAGTGGAAAAAACACGGTTTTTGACATATTTGAGGTTATGTAGCTTTGCGATTTTTTTTTTTTTTTTTTTTCGAAAAGGCATGTATGGTAACTTAAAATATAAATCTTCCTGTTTAAAATTCCGTAAAGTTTGCGCAAATATCTCTTTTTTCGCTGAGATATCGAATTTTTAAAACTGTCTATTCATATCATATCTTTCCCAATACATTTACTTAGTAAGGAAACCTTATGGTCATTATTTAAACTGCAATATCTCGGCGAAAAAAGAAGATATTTGAGCAAACTTAACGGAATTTTAAAGGTGAAGACTTGCACTTAAGATCCCACACATGGTTTCTTCAGAAAAAAATTCTCGAAACTACATAACCTAAAATATGTCAGAAAACCGTGTTTTTTTACATTTAGGTTATGATATCTCAAAATAATGGCGCACCGAAAACCTTCAGAAAAGTATAGTAGCGTTTTTTAGACAAAAAATTTGCCTAATTTTGTAGGCCTGTGGTATTGTGATATGAACAGACAATTTTCAAAATTCGATATCTCGGCGAAGAGAAAGATATTTTAGCAAACTCAACGGTATTTTAAAGAGGTAGACTAATGTTTTAAGATCCCGTACATGGTTTTTTAAGGAAAAAAATTCGCAAAGCTACAGAACCTTAAATATGTCAAAAAAGCGTGTTCTTTGCACTTCTAAATTAGATATCTCAAAATCCTGACGTGATAGAGCAAAACTAAAAATAGATTCGAATTCAGCGTCGAAAAATACACAAGAAACGCATGGTCGGCCCCAGATTCTGACCACTCATTTTTTGTAAACCTGTGTCATTAATAACTTTTTTGTTTACTGATCAAAAATATGGTTCTTCCTCTAGCTAACATGAACTTACTGTCCAAACAATACAATCATGTGTTTAATTCCTAAGTTATCGTGCTTACAAGAAACGTGACGGGCGGACAGAAAGACGTACGGACGGACATATTGAAAGTTGTTCAGAATTCGATCACTAGCACAGTGATATGAAAATTTCTTCTCTACGAGCGATATTACCGGTTTCAAAAATGTGTCGATCAAATGCAATATACTCTTCGTCTTCGTATTTGCGAAGGTATAAAACTTTCAAATGTCCGTCCGTCTGTCTGTCCGTCCGTCACGTTTCTTAAAAGCGCTATAACTTAAAAACGAAAAGTCATGTTACAGTTAGTATGTTAGTGATAGCTAGAGGAAGAATCCTATTGCTTTTAAACAATGTCAATCAGTAAATAAGAAAGTCGCTAATTATTTAAATTCCTTAATTTTATATATTTATAATACTTATGTAATATTGTTATATTGCAAAACCGGCAATAGTCCCTATGGAAATATCATATATCAACCTAACAGCTATGAATTTGTCACAAATATGATAAGATTATGGACCAAGCGGCTTTTATTCATCTCGGAGTTAGACAAGGCCGTCGTGACTCGTACAAACCAACATCATTATACTATTCGCAAATATTGCTTTATTAACAAAGACTGCGACTGCGAAGAGTGTTGTACAGAATGTGCAACAATTATATAAAAAATGCAGTAAATCGGCGAAGTGCATAGTGGTTAGCTTGTTTTACTGAATTTCGAAATTTTCATTCAGCGATTTCCTTACATATAGTGCGTGAGGCACAGGAGAGGCTTTTAACTGGAACTTCATATTCTAAGAAGTACCTAGTACGTCCCAAAACTTATTTCTTAAGAAGACCAAAAACAAACTTCCATTCAAATCCCTCTGCAAGAAATCTTATATGATATTATTAACATAATTATTGTTATTATTAACATTATTTTCTTGTTCTTAGTGCATTTTTCAACAATTACAGTTTGTATTTAAATGCGTGTTCTTAAATTATTTATTGTTTGCGATAATATTACTATTCCATTTTAAAAATCTCAACTTCATCAATCTACGTCACACATACCCACGATCTTAAATGCCGAAATAATTCAAATTAAGTACCAAGAACAAATACGAAAACGATAAGAGGCGAGGGTCTCACCACTTGACAAATCTACTTGGTCGAAGATAAATAGAATTTCCACCATGTTATGTTTTGGGGCAGGTATTTCAATTTAATTAATTATGGAGTAGGGAAAAGAGTTACCTAAATCGTTTAACATGCTGAAATTATATTTGATCGTGTACTTATAATTACATTACGTGTTCGCCGACGCAAAATAAACTTAATTTAATTTACGGCGTGGCTCCTGCCCGGCGATAACTAAAGGAGCAATCCATCCATCCACGAAATAGAACATGAAATTGTGAGATATTTTTATTTTTCACTTGAAATTCAGGAAAATGGTTTTATTTATTATCTAAATGAAACATGTGTTTTCGTTGAGAATAATTGTCTATTCCCTGAGGGTCGTTAAGCTGATGTGAAGGATAGCTAACAAATATTTTGAAACATTTCAAATCTCAAATCACTTGAACATTACACTTGAATACTATTACACCACGCGGATTTCGCCAATCATGTTAGCATCTTTGGAAGCAGATTAAAACTCAGTTTTGTTCGCTTGTATATTACGCTCGAATACTACCGTTCTACGTTTCACCAGCCATATTGGCATCGTCTGGAAGAGATACTAAATGAGTATTAATCATATAGTGGATGATTAAAATTCAGTTTCAATCGCCCACTTTTCAAGTGACTTCGTGTTTTTGAAAACTACCTGAAAAGCAACGTCACTCCAAAGATTCCAGCCGCCCACGCCACTAGGATTTGGTGGAGCGTGGGGCGGATCCAGTGGGAATTTTAAAAATACAAAACGGGCACCTAGCTGTTGCTATAGGCATAACTGATGTACTTAGAATTAAGAAATAATAAATTGTCGCGCTGATGATCTCCTTCTCAATCACGATACCTTGACTGCAATTTGTGATCATTCAAGGGACCTCCATGCTATATTAGACTAGTGCAATTAGGATTTTACCTCCGAACCCAATTATAATAATCAATGGATTTTCATGATTTTTTTTAGCATTGAGTCTAAAATTGAGTACAAGAAAGTTACCCTTCAAAAATTGCCGCTTTTTACTTGGGAGCGGTTCCACCCTCTCTAGAGGGGTGGGCAAAAAAGTAAAATAATAACCACCGAATTTTTGTTTATTTCTGTCCGATGAATAGTTCTAAAATATGATAGTTTAAAAATGGCACTCGAATGTTTATCAGTCGAGATAGAATGATTAAATCTCAAATATGTCAGGAACAATCAGTATGATGTTAAAAATACATATAGCAGCTTAAAGGGCTCGGAGTACTCTCTTATAAGATTTTTATCTATCCCTACAGCTTAAAAGATAACAATGTTATGTGCAAAACAATGAGTGCTTTGTAATTTTTTTTTAAGACAAAATATATGATTTTCCTGCTGCCATTGGCCATATTAAGGGAATTCAACAAATCTGTAGCAGTTTTTATTAATATATAGCATTACTAACATGTTCTAATTTATAGAATTTTTAAAGTTGTTTTTAAAAATATACCCACGTTAAACATAACATAATATAGAAAAATACAGCTTAAGAAGCGATATGTGAATTTGCTTTTTAAAATATTTGTAGAATCAATCGTGTCGGACCGTATAAATGTGAGGCTTTTAGTGGCAAACAAATATATTTAACTCATATTTGTTCAATACTTTGATAATTTGTAGCTCTCAAAATTATATCATATTTGTAATACCAATATATTAATAAAAGCTTGTACAGATTTTTTGAATTTCTGTTCTATGGTTAATGACAGCAGGCAAATCCTAAATGTTTAATTTAAACAAATTACAAGGCACTCATAGTTTTGCACATAACATCGTTATTTTTCAAGCCGTACGGATAGAATAACAATATCAAAGAGTACATACATAAATCCCTTTAATTTCTATTATATGCATTTTTTATCATCATACCTACTTATTATTTTTGGCATATTTGAGATTGAACCATTATATTTCGACATATAAACCTTCGAGCGCCATTTTTTAACTATCATACTATATTAGAACTATTCATCATACATAAATAAACAAAAAACAATATACCTATAACTTCATAATCTTATTTTTTTTACCATGCCGCTATTTCCATAAATCTAAGACTTTTGAGTCATTTGTGAAAAATAGTCTAAAGGTACAAGTTTTTTAAAGTCAAAATCGTAATCTTCAAATCGTTATAGCTTGGAAAATATAAATTTTCATGGAAAATTGTAAGCCACGTTTTCTCTTACAATATGATTTTATATCATATTCGGTGGCTACTATTTTACTTTTTGATCCACACCTGTAGAGGGGATGGGAACGACCCCTCCAGGTGAAAAGCGGCAATTTTTAAAGGGTAAGCTTTTTTCTACTCAGTATTATAAACTCATTGCCAAAAAGTCATTCAAATCCATTCATTGTAGTTGAGTTCCGTCATTTTTCATTTCTAATGAGTAACTGCACTGCACTATATAGCACGTCTAACATCATCACACCATGTCTTATAATTGCATGTTCTACGTGCATGGTCTACGTCCTCTTTCTCATTAGTTCATTGGTAGTGTGAGAGGAATTTATAACTAACGGCGCCGGGCGGGCCTTGGCTACGATCTGTGGCTACCTCCTCTCACAAGCGGATTCTTCCAACCTTTAGGACTAACCAAAGACGAGTATGGAAAAGTCTACTTACCGTAATTGCTGCTATCTGCCTTCCGTCATATCTTGTATCGGTGCACTGTTTGCTCAGAGCATCGTCTTATAAATTAGTACTTGAGACACACTACTTAGACTATAATAACCATTGATAGATTTTGTAAGTAATCTGAATACTGTTATAGACTTAGACTAAAGTGGAACAAAAAAGAGTCGAATTCAAAATATACTTTCATCTATTGATTGCAGAAAGCCAAAAATTATAAACATAAAATAGTCAATCCTATCTAGTTAATATATAACAACGTAGATCAAAGAGCACCACTCATGGCAACGGGGTCACATTTCGAGAAGTCGTAACCTCATACAACGGCGAGAGTAACTGTAACCATCGACTGGCACAAATGGATTCAAGTTCTGAGCTAAATATGTTTGTAAAAGTGTTGGACTTTTTGAAAAAATATTGACTGACTGCCAATCCACTTTAAATATTGGTTCGCTTTGGTTTGCAAATATACCTTACAGGTGATTTTATCATTCGTCAGGAGGATATACCTTTAATTGCTTGAAGAAGCGTATATATGTAAGTTCTATGTGTTGTGTGATTTTCACTAGAATTATTATGACTAATCGAACTCATATCTACAGAGAAATTGTTTTTATTTTTTAAAATATTCATTATATACTGCATGTTATAAGTATTTTCTACCCTTAAATAGGGGTGATTTTTGCATTTTTTCAAAAAATAAAAACTACGCTCACCTTAAAATTTCTCAAAGTTTAATTTGAGCCGTATAGGATGTAATTGGCTCTTTCCCTTGGCTCACTATCTATTATTCAAAAACTGGCGAATTTTAGGCCTTTTTGCGGTCACTCTTTACGCCTGTCACATTAAATACTTGAATTTGGCACCAAATGATACTCATATTTCGCACCCTATTTTAGACGGAAGTATTAAACTGACGAAGAAAAGGTCTTAGAGCAAAATACTTATGCGGAATATTTATATGCTACCGGTATATCTTTTAAATTAAGCAGTGAACAAACTTTTTCCTAAGTAATGTCCTACGATAGTACATTATTCAAATCTGATTAGTCTCCCAATTTAGTGAAGTTTTTGTAATCTCAAGAATTATTCTTACGCCAACGCTAGCAAATTGACAAATATACAGCTGCAGATAAATCGAAGGGGCGAGGTTCTAATTAGCGATATTATCGCCAATCTAATTCCACAGCTGTTTCAATAACAAGAACCGTGAACTAATTAAAATCGTATTTCTTTTTAATTTAATTTGTGAAATTAAAACTCTCGACACTGACGAGCATCGATCAGAAAAGGGAGGCTTAAAGTAGAAACGGAAATGGAAATTTATGTATAAATATTCAATAGCAGGTATATAGTTATCATTTGTACCGGATGCCGTGTAGAATTGCAAGTAGATGTAAAAATGCTGGAAGATGACAGAAAGCACGTAAAATCAAATGATGCCACAGCCTCAAGTGGTCCAAATGGAAAGGAAATAGATCAAAGGGAATAGAGACATTTCGCCATCCATATTACTGCAAATACTACTCTAGGAATATGCATTAAAATATAAATATATGTTGGAAATTGGACGGTCGCATATTGATTCTTTATAACTAGAGAAATTGTGAGCCTCTATGCTGACCGTTTTAAAACAAATAATTTTTTTAAATACAAATCTTATATTTCCTTTATAATAACGTACATGGAAGTTTATACGTTAGATTAAAAAAAGTGTAAGTAAGTCTTAAACAAATAATGCATAATAAGGTATAACTTACACGACACATTTATTCGACTTTAAAAAAATTTAAAAGGAGGAAGTTTTTAATTCGATGTATGTTTCTCTTGTTTGCTCAACCATTACTCTGGAATGGTTTAGGCGATCTTTATACGTATCTTTTACAGTCTGTAGAGTATGGCTCGGCGATGGCCCCCTATTACTTCCATCAAGCTAGTAAGCAAATACCGAAAAAATGGTTTTTCTATTCAAGAATATGTAAGAATATGGCAAGTTTGATTTGAGTAAAATTTTGTTAGGTGAGGTAGGTGGATATTTTCGGAGTAACTTATATTGAATCTGATATCATAAATTAAATATTGAAAATGGCGAATCCGATAGAACTATATTTGCATTTACATATTGACATGAATGTTGGTACTTACATGAAGATTCAATTCAATGTATCTCTTGATTTTTACATTCAATTCAATAACATTTACAACCTACTGGTAAATTGTGTTGCTATATTATGTACAAATTGTAATAGTTAAATTCATAGGTTAAAAGCCTTTTTGTATTCATCTGTATCTATTTTTTCCTATGTTCGTCCCGTTTCTCCCCTTCTCTCCCTTTTCATCATGATCCGCCTAAACCTATACAGCTTGCCTACAGTATCAGAAAATGAAAAAAAAAAAATATGTAAAAAAAAAATTAAGAGAAAGCTTTTATTTTTAAAAATTTTACTAAAAAGTAAAGAATTATTTTTTATAATTCATACATCTGGAAACCAAAAGTTTTGGAGAGGGCCATATAGCACTATTGCATAGTTACTTTGCTCAATTGACCGCCTCCTAAGCTTTTGGTTTTCAGGTGTATAAATTTTAAATAATTATTTTTACTTTTTAATAAGTATTTTTAAATGAAAGCCCTAAACATTTTTTATAATATTTTTTTCGACATAAACGCACTTTGTTCTAGAACAATTTTCATATTTTTGCCCTACCCTGAATACTGTTTAACTTGAAGCCATTCTAAGTACACCTAAAATGGTTATCGGCCACGCAATAACTTTTGGCGGTATTTAGACTTTGGTTATGCAACTAAAAAAAGTGGCAATTGTTGCATACTTAATCGACCACACTGTATATCCTGGGTATAGAATTAGGTCATGTATAGCATAAAAACGCGTTGTCATCGAAACTGAATCAACGTTTAAAATTTCAACTCCGTAGGATAAGAGGAAGTGGTTCTAATCCAGCTTGCAAAATTTGACCTAAACAAACTAACATCTAACATTGCAAGTAAATAAAAGCTTCTAAAAACAACAAAATGAAGATAACAAAAAAACGTAGAAGTTTGAGGTTATCCGGTTTGGCATAAACAAAGCAGTAAACCTGGACTTGAGATAAACATTATTGGCCTGCACTAATTATTATACTCTTCGCAAGTACAATCGCAATATATTGCATTCGATTGGCACATCCCTAAAACCAGTAATATCGCTCGTAGAGAAAATATTTTCATATCACTGTGTTGTGTTGGTGATCGAATTCTGAACAACTTTCAAAATGTCTATCCGTCTGTCGTTCCATCACGTTTCTTGTAACCACGATAACTTAAGAATGAAGAGTCGGATTGTAGCGCAATTTGGAAAATAAGTTATTGTTAGCTAGAGGAAGAATCATATTGTTCTTGAACAAAGTCGATAAATAAATAAAAATATTATCAATTATTCAAATTTATTAAATTTATATATTTATGTTACATAATATTGTTATATTGCAGAGCGGATCAATTAGGCAATAGTCCGTAATGTTCATCAACTTAACAGCAATAAATCTGTCACAAAAGAGATACGATTTTGGAACAAGCTTTAGCGGCTGTCATTCATCTCGCAGTTAGACAAGGCCGTCATTCGCTTATACAAACTACCATTATTTATTGTTTACGACAAAAATGCGGAGAATATTCTATAAAATTTGCATTGTATAAAAGTGTAGTAAGCCGACGAAGACTATAACGGTTAGCTTGTTTTATTTAAGAATCTTGTAATTACCAATGAAATAGCTTTATATATTATTGTAATTTAGTTTATTACTAATTTCCTTTTATATTTTAGGTAATATGTTATGCAACTTTAAACCATAATAAAATATAAATCTTTCTTATTGCATAGTGGTAGATTTTGACTGAAATATTTTCTTTTTCTCGAGTTAAGTAATCATGAAATTGTTTTAAAAACTTTCAGTTTTATTTTAAAGACCACAACAGAGCAAGGTAAGGGTAAAGTTCTATTGCAGAAATTAATACTCCTTATACGACATTTTTGTTGAAATATGTGCATTTCCGTCTAAACAATATTTTTGAAATAATATTATTTAGAAAGGATTTTACATATTCTACCAAAATGTTGTACAAGTTAAAATTATTTACTGTAATAGAACTTTATTACTACCTTATTAAGGGGTTAACAAAATAAAATAAATACCTGTATTAACTTAGATACGCGTATGTATCATAACGAGATCTGAAGCTAGATTATATTTTAAGCTTATTCCGTTAAAGAGTTGGGGGATAAATAAATAAAGCAAATTAGTAGAATGCTTTCAAAACCTTATGAGCCGCGAGATGCGCAAAAGGCGAAGTTTATTCCGCATAAGTACATTTTGAAAGCATTGCCTCAGCTACCACATAAATTTAATAAAATGATTTACTAACATTGTTGGGATTAGATGAATAACCCCGCGCAAAATTCGCTAGTTTCTAAATTAATTTCAAAGGACCGTTGGAACGGAGATCTGTACACAACGATAGCTCGGAATAAAGTGCAATAAATAAATCTGATGTTTTTAGAAATTTGTATAATTGCGACGATCGCTGAAATTATGTATCTGCGCATACCAAAGTCAAAGCACATGAGGTTTTGAAACACCTCTAAGAGCCTAGAAATTTGAGATTTGGTGTATATACTAGAAGCCAAGGTATCAATTTTTACATGACATCTGCCATCCGCACTCCATTATTAAAGAAGTAAGCAAAATAATATTAAAACATTGACTTGAAATGTGGTATACTTTATCCCAAGCTTATTGTCGCTATAAAGAATGGGATCTTTGTTCTTTACCACACTATCAAAGGCGCCGACATGTTTTTTACCCAGAATAAGTCGGAGGTAAACTATACACGTATATCTCCTAGCGATATCTGGCACTAGATTATATTTTGAGCCTATTCCGTTGAATAAGTAAAGCAATCTAGTAAGAGTCAAAAACTTGGTATTTGGTGTATATAGTGTATGTCTCAAATTATTTTTTATGAGATCTGCCACCCCCACCACCACCCCTACTCCATTATTAAAGGGGTATACAAAATAATATTCTGATTTAGTGTGTGTTCGAGAACAAAAGTTTTCAATACAATTTTTGGCATCAACCACCCCCAATACCATCTTGGTATAGACGATTTCAAATATCGTATAATTCCCACATACTTAAGTGGGAATATAGTATCAGATGTTTCTTTTAAAACGGCTTTGATGCTAAATCTGGATGTGGAAGTAGTTATTCCTTAGACAGCGCTTTTTCTCTATTGTTATTGATAAAACAGTTGCTCGTCGCAATTTAACACTTCTCGTATAGTCAAAAGTGTGAAATAATTATCAATTCATAGATTTCATCCAAACGAATTAATGTACCTACGTTGTATGCTCATATACGAATGGTGAGATATATTTAAAGTCAAGAATTATTTAATTGTGTGGAATGCTTGCAAACAAAATTGAAAATCTTCAAAGAACTTTTTTTTTATTTAAAATATAGGTTGAAATAGAATGCAACTTATAGAACTTCCACATTATGAACCACTGGATAAACTTCATATAAATTATCTAGAATCGCGCCTCAAATGCTATTCTCTTGCCTTCCTAATAAAATTTAAAATTGCAAAATTTATTGCATTCCAAATCTACGATCTCATCTGCACTCATCGTTGTTCCACTATACTCCTCGAACAAATTAGTATTGTTTGCCCGCTTATATCATATATGCTCCAAATGTGCCTCGCTTTCTAATAACATTGATATTTGTATTGCCAGAATAAATAGAAGTGGAAAGCTTATTCTTAATTGGAAAGTTTCCAATTTTTCTCTCCATTGTTATGATTTGAGTGCTTCAGCATATAATCGTATTATATATAACCGAGTGAGTACCAACAAATCACTATTGCATGAAATTATTGGTATAATGTTATTAAATATGTGCACATTCACACATTACATATTTATATCTAGAGTCATGTTCGAAACAGATTCGAGGAAGTGATAGGAAATTTATCTTTTTGTACTTGTTATGCATCGGCTAATTAGTTATTCTCGAAAAATCAACATCGAAGTTAGCCATTATTGAAAAATATTGCATAGGTAATATTATTTTACATAGAGCTAACTAATATGAATGAATCTGAAGTCTCCAATATCTTCAAACCAACATTGTTCATTGCCAACAGATGTTTGTTGTACAATATTATCGAAAAATGTAATAAAATAATTATCGATTTTTCAATATTTTAACATCAATAATTTATAGAGAAATGGCAAATATGGGGCAAATATGAAATTTGAAAACTAATATGTAACATTATGAATCGATATTAGATGTACAAAATTAACATTTATCTTTCAGTGTTTTTTTTTTTCAAGTTAAATTTTATTTATTAAATTGTGAGATTACAGGATGTAAGCATAGTTGATTATTGCAATAATATTACTTATTTTGTAACGTGCCAAATGCTCAAAAAGCATTTTACGTTACATTTTTAATATTTATTGAAAAATTTTAATTATCGGAAATTTTATGCTCCTAGTGATTCGTACTAATTTATTAGTGTACTGTTACAGAAGAAGAGCTTCAGTAGCTCACGGTTACGCCTCGAGATAATTGATGGCGCATGCTCTATAATATTGAAATGAAATAAATAGATCAAACTAACTTTAAAGTGAAGTAGAGTAAACTATAATTATAATAAAGTCTGTTAGCCGTATGAAAATGTAGAATTATCAAAACAAATATGGATCTTTTCTTTAATTTAATATTCCCTTAATAAAAGCGAATACTTTTCGTTGAAGCCACGTGACCACCCGTCAGGGAAATAATATTATGATATCTAACAACACGCCGCGCCGGGCCGAGCTGAATTCCTTCTCTTTCACTCCAGCCGTCATTCGAGATGGACGTATTTGAAATTTTGTTAAACCTCTAAGGGGGATATTAAGATGGAACGTATGAGGTAATAGTTTTAAATAGTTATATATCGTGAAATACCATCTAACCCTTAAAAATATTGTTTTAGATTTTTCTATAAAATAACAAATTTCATTTCAACGTCGAAGTATCTCGATGTTACACTTTTGCTTTAAGCAAGATTATATACATTCAATTTTGATACTACGTTTTCTTGAGAATAACTTTTTGGATAAGAATACGGCGTTTGTCTTCATCACGAAAATTTTCGTCACAACTCCTATTTAAGATTTTCTACCAAGTAAACGAAAACCTAGGCGAAGAAATTTCCTTAATTCTGCCTCGGCAACAAATCATTTATGTACGAGCACGTTATCTACGATTTCATAACCTCCAAAATGGAATGGTTCCACATGTGACATCGCGCTAGAGGAACAAAATGGAGATCCCCAACCATCTAATTACACAACGGTTAAAATTTATTATCATCGGAGAACAGGGGCGTACTAGGAATTTCTCTCGTCAGCATATTATAACAAAATGATGGATTGATGAAAAATGGTGTTTAATATGTCGTAATAAACAGATAGTGAGAAATGTTCAATTTAATGCACCTTGATTTCATTCATGAAATACCTTGATTTCACCTTGATTTCATTTATGAAATAAACCTAAAATTAAAATAATAATAAAAAATATTAAGATTATACAAAAATTTAAAAAATTTGAATAATTTAATAATAAAATTATTGGTATTAGTAGAGTAATTTTAACATCAAAAATTAAGAAAATAACAGCAATTAAAAAAAATTGTAATGAAAATGGTAATCGGGCAGAATTTTTAGGGTCAAATCCACATTCAAAAGGAGAACTTTTTTCTCGGTTTATAAAACTTTTTTTAGAAATTAAATTAATTAAGAGAATCATTATTATAATAATAATTCTAATAATTATTGCTATATAAAATAAAATTTTAATTATTGGGTGGATTCATTTTGTCAATGATTAACGAAATAGTAGTTATATGATAGCATGATATTATTTGAATTTTACCATTATCGCAGATTCGCTTTGTCAATGTACTTTTGTTTTAGATACGTCTCAGTGGGTAGGCATATCGGTAATTATATGCACATAATACGTGTCGTGTTATCTGAAATTTCCTAGATTTGACTCGTCAAGTCGCATCACTTATGTGGATTATTTAATAAAAGCAATTCGGATGTTCGAGGCGCGGTGTAATGTGCATCTATTTGCTAGGATCGAGTTCTAGTATTAATTTTTGTAGTTATATAACTTGAGGTGTCTCGTATTTTATCTGCTAGATATAAGTTTTAGTATTACTTATATGGTTATATATCTTGGGGTGTCCCGTTTTTGAGTATTACGCAGCGGGGAGGCTGTATACTGGTAGACTCAAATAAATATCAAGTTCGAGTGAAACTGCATATCTATTATTAGTTAAGTTTTATTATTTTATCGTTGTAATATATTTTGTGTTCTAATTTTATTATATCTAATGGTGTAAATATTTTCTTTGCTTGATCGTTGCGAGATACCTTTGTAATATATTTCGGTTTAAATCTCGTAAATTCTCATATTTTGTTGTAATGTATATGATTTTTAGTATTGAGGTAACGTTAAGAGACGTATATTGTGTAATTTTTTTTTGTCTCGTAAACGCCTCAAATTTATCTTGCTATTGAGCAACTTGTAATATAGGATTTTGTCGTCTTGTAATATATGCTTTTGTTTAAAAATTGAGATAACTTACGAGTCATCTCTTTTGTAAGTTATTTAATATGGCTCTCATAAAGATCTCAAGCTTACCTTGAACTTCGGTTATTGTAACATAGTATCTTGTAAATATTTCTGTTTGATATTTTGCGATACAATATCGTTGATGCTGTGATAGACCATTCCTTTTTGTACAATAATATTTTGTAATATAATTCTATTGTATATATGTAATATCTGTCTTTTGTTTATCTTTATGTTTACTTTTCCTTGACTATACTCAGTAATCATGGCGCCCAAGCCTTGAACTTACTGCCCTATTTGCTCTCCGTATCTTTGATGTGCTAGCCAGGTTAAACCAGTGACGCTAACCACATCGCTCGTAGGGTGGCCCATCTTTGAACCATTTGGGTAAAACAAAACCTTTTTTTTAAACGCCACAATTTCTATCAATCGATATTTGTTAAAAAATATACTTTAAAAAATACATCACACACATAGGATAGATAAATCTTTGCAATTTTGTAAAACTATTATTTATAGATAGGTATCAATATTCTCTGTATGCATGTGGACTGGACAAAGACAATATCTTACCAAACTCGTTTTGCAATTTCACCCGCTATTTGATATGTACATAATGTTTAATGTATTACTTTTTTTAGCATTTTAAAAGTTACGCTAAGCTGTTAAATGGAACGAAGCCATTGTGTTTGTGTGCAATGTGCATTTACGTATATACGTATATGCAGCACACTTACTCAATTCCTTTTTCTCTACACCTTTATATAGCTTCTATTCTATGGAATTTGTTGATATAATGAGGTAAAAATTGATATAAGATTTTTTGTAAAAATATATCTATTTGTATTCGTATTTATATATATATTTTTTTTTTCTATAATATTCACCTTGTTATATGAGCATATTTGAGAAATAAATGTTTTATTATATATGTTACTATCAATATTTGTTAGTATTGGTCTAATATTCTTTTACGGTTTCAATGTATTAATCTATTATTAAATCAGATTAGATCCAATATTATTTATATTTTCTTTTATTTTGACGCCTTATTTATATTAACTTCCTAATGGAGTTTAGCTGTAGTTATTCAACGACTCAAGTATTGCCATCTGCTGCAGCTAAGACTCGAACTTAATAGAGATAATAAATAGTCGTATTTTCAAATTAAAAATGCCACTATGGAACCATATCCTAGCTAGGATTCAAACCCAGAACTCCATGATCTAAAGTCCAATACGTAGGTCAGCAATGTTCTACTTGAGATAGATACAAATTGAATAGTAAAAGTCGCAGCCGTTACTTTGTGACAATCAATTATTGTGATCTGCTAAAATACGTTGTACTTTGTTTCCTATCTCTAATTTATTTTAAGTAAAGCGTTACTGCAATTTTAATACATAACGAGATTAAGCCTCAACATAGCGTGAAGAAGGTACACTTTTGCAGACAGGAATAAAATTCCGAAACGCCAGTAGCCATAGCTATCTTAGTTTTGTTTTCATTATATATTTATCTTTTTGCTCACAATATCTTAAAAGACGTTTTGTTTTCTCTTAATCTCATTTTTGTCCTTACGAGATTAGCGTTTTGGCCACCCCTGTAGATGTTTTGTAATGCATGTATTAATCTTTTTGGCATATTTTTGCTGTGACATACCATATGTTGTGGTGGGTATTAGGCGTTAGCTTTATCAAAGATCTTTTTCATCAGTTCTTTGATAACATCCACTTAATGTTTCGGAGGGTGTCTTGGTCTCCATTTCTCGATCTGGTTTCTTCTTAAGGGGGACTTTCATCCAGGAGCACCGTTTTCGTGGTGTTTGAATTTAATTTTTATTTGGGAAAAGTAATAAAAATAGGGGAATTCAGTTTGTTGGTATTTATTTTCAGATGGAAACTGTATTAAATTTTTGCCTGCAAAAAAAGAATCTAAAAAGGGGGCCCTATGATGCGCGCGAAAACCGTTCTCAAAATGACGGTAGACACGATTTCGGGAAATATGTCCGCCTGAAACAAACGCAATATATTGGAATTATTTTGTTATCCCCTTGGCTATCGTGCCATGTAGCATTTTTTGGAATTGGAAAACTATCAAAATGTCGGGAGTGTTTTTCAAATAAATCCGATTTTTTCACCATTTTCCGACATAAAAGTTTAATAACCATTGCAACTGTGTTTCTAGAATACTGTAACACGCGGAATACTCGGTAGCATCCTTTGTTACACTGTTAATAATTATTAGAAAAATTATAAGTTATCGGAAATATATTCCCAACAACCTTAGTACTAATAGAGTCCCTTACTGCTTAGACTATGATGAACGTACGTCATCTGTCAGTAGTTAAAGTTCGCAAATACTAGATCGCGCAAGAGCAATGGTATTTCAACTAAATAACGCCGTGTGAAACTCTTTCTTGTTGAACCATTGAACTAATAAGACGTATTTATAATTTCGTTTGACCTGTAAAGGGGATAATAGAATTTGAAAAACCTCGTGACGATCGCATGAGGTAAGGCTTTAATTATTATACCGGTAAATATCATCTAACATTTGAAATATTGTTTTAGGTTTTTCTTATAAGTTTTTTCTTATAAGTTTTTCTTACAATTTTCTGATAAACATAATTATAAATATACGTAACTTTTTCTTATAAGTTTTCTTATAAGTTTTTCTTACAATTTTCTGATAAACATAATTATAAATATACGTATTTTTTTTTTAAATTTTTTTGATAAGTATTTTCTTATAAAGAATTACTTCTTAATCAAATTTAATCACGTCTAATGCTGTTAACGTCGAAGTATTTCCACGTTATATTATTTGCTTTGAGCAAGATTAATACATTCAAGTTCTAAGACTTACTACGTTTCTACTAAGCCAGTAATATTCATTTGAAGTCAACCTTTCTATATTACATTTTGAATTGGAATATACGAAAATATTCTGGGCGAAGAGATTTTCTTCATTTTGTCTTGGCGACAATCTTCTACGATTTCATAACCTCACAATGGGATTAAGGCGGCCACGTGTGAAATTAAACCCATGATCATCGGAGAACAGGACCGTATCTAGGAGTTCTCTCCATCAGGATAACCAAATAAAAGATAAGTACTTTTAATTGTTACCAATAAAAGGGATTATTTTCACATGATCGTTGAATTATAAGAGTTAAAAGTGTCTACATTTAAAATATTAGATTCAAGCTAAATCTATTATATTTTTGGTTAGATTACATTTTAAATCCGTTGTTATAATTAAATCCATTGTTGTATATTAATTCGTAGTTGCTTACATCTTGAATTCGTTGTCGCAAAAATACTTCGCCGTAGTATTGTTTCGTAGTTGCTTTTATCGTGATTCCTCATGATTGATATCTTGTTGTAGTACTGTAATACATTTTTGTTGTTGATATAGTAAGTCGTGGTTCAATTTTTGTGTAACGAGAGTGTCTAATGGTTATGAATTTTGAGATAAATTTACGAGACTTATCTTTTGTAATATAGTTATTTTGTGTCTCGTAAAAGATCTCAAGTTTATTTAATTTTGTTGTAATATAAGATTTTAGTGGTTGAGGTGAAAGTTACGAGACGTATCTTTTGTAATATATTTTTGGTTCTCGTACAGGCCTCAGATTTGCCTTGCCGTGGTGCACATTGTAATATAGTAACTTGTAATATAGTACTTTGTTGTCTTGTAATATACTTTTGTTTCATAATTGAGACAATTTACGAGTCATCTCTCTGTAATATATTTAATTTGGCTCTCGTAAAAGTCTCAAGCTTATCTTGAGCTTCGGTTGTTGTAATATAGTACCTATTTTGTTATATGTTTCTGTGAGATATTTTGCTATACAGTATCGTTGATGCTGTGATAGTATATTTTTCTGTAATATAATATTTTTGTAATATAGTACTATTGTATATATGTAACTTCTGTCTTTTGTTTATCTTTATCTTTAATTTTCTTTGATTACCCTTAGTAATCAATGGCGCCCAAGCCTTGAACTCCACCCCCTTTAGCTCTCCGTATCTTTACTGTGCTAGCCAGGTTACACCAGTGACGCTAACCACGTCGCTCGTAGGGTGGCCCACACTTGAACACTTGGGCAATATTTTAACATCGACTAAAACCTATCAAAACAACGCCACAATACTTAGTCAAAATTTCAGCTCAACCGTTTTGAACCATATATTTTCGATAAATTCTTTTACATAGACATTTTTACGTGTATCTAGGCTGCAAAAATGCAAAAAAAAACGATTTGATGCATCAAGGTGGAAGTCCGTCTTAACACACTTCCTTTCTTATTATTTAAAACAAAATAATTTGTGAGTCAGATGGCCATAATATATTGTAGAAGTAGTTATTTAACGTAGATTTATAATTGTGATAGATATTGGGACGAAAAGTTTCTGAAATAGTGTTAAATCAAAAGAACTCCCACAATATTACTGCCCACATTTTTCCGCCTCCTCTTAAATCCATATTGATTTTATCTTTACCCTGCTCTCCTACATAAATTAATAAACAGTGTCATCTGTACATTTCAACTTGTTGATGAAGTTAACTTTAGGGCTAATCATGTTAAAATATAAACTTCATTATGTTATTAAATTGGCAAATGCATAACGAAGAGTATATTGCATTTGATCGGTGCATTCCTAAAACCAATAATATCGCTCATAGAGAAAAAATTTCATATCGCTGTGTTGGTGATCGAATTCTGATCAACTATTAAAATGTCTGTCCGTCTGTCTGTTTTTCCGCCCGTCACGTTTTTATAAGCACGATGGCTTAAGAAAAAGAAGTCCGATTGAAAGGACAAGAAATTAGTGTTATCTAGAGAAACACAATAGGTTACTTCCTATTGTTTTTGAACAGTATCGATTAGTAAATAAAAAAGTTATTGATCATTTAAATTTAAAAAATATTTTTTAATAGTTTGTAATTAAATAAAAAATGTCTAAAACTAACATTATTTACGATAAAACTGCGAAGATGGTTAAGGTGCTCGCCGGGAAAAATTTTTCTGATACATGCTCTCTCCAAACTTCGTGTATGGCTTCATTGGACCTAGTCTGACAGCATTTTCCTCTATCATTTTTTTTGTTTTTGGGGCGTTTTCCCACTAGATTTTCCGAAACATGTCATTTTGACCGCATATAAAAAATGTATAGATACTGTTATTTTTCCAAGTAGAATAGCTTAAAAACGTGAATTGAAACGTGAAAAAATAATTGTTTGACAATAAATGTGGGTCATTGGGCGTGTCCGCTATCTCGAACATGTCGGAAAAACGACTATAAGAAAATTTATTAATAACCAGCTGATTTTCGCTGTATTAATTTATTAAAACATACAAAAACAAGTTTTCATATTGTCTGGACGAAAATTATTTTCCTATTTCCCAGTCTGACGTGTCAAAGTTGTCGGTTTCATGGCAGCAAAAAATTTATACATAACATTTTTTTACAATTTTTTTAAATTTTTAAATAAAATTTATAATACGATTAAAAAATTGTCTGACGGTGAAATAAAGCCTTTTAGCTGGAAATTTGACAATAATTGTGGGTCATTGGGCGTGTCCGCTATCTCAAACATGTCGGAAAAACGACTATAAGAAAATTTATTAATAACCAGCTGATTTTCGCTGTATTAATTTATTAAAAGATACAAAAACAAGTTTTCATATTGTCTGGACGAAAATTATTTTCCTATTTCCCAGTCTGACGTGTCAAAGTTGTCGGTTTCATGGCAGCAAAAAATTTATTCATAACATTTTTTACAATTTTTTTAAATTTTTAAATAAAATTTATAATACGATTAAAAAATTGTCTGACGGTGAAATAAAGCCTTTTAGCTGGAAATGTTAAATAACAGGTTTTTCTATGTGGTTGTCAAGCTACGCTTGGATGTTACATTCATATGTATATATTGAGGCTATATTTATAAATAACAAGCTGATTTTTTCAATATAGCTTAATAAAAATAAATCAAATCCAATTTTTTAACTGTCTGACAAAAGGTGTTTTCCGGTTTTTCAGTCTGACGTCTGGAAAACACTTTTTTTAATGTTGTAATTTCCTTCAAATTGTCATGATTATCTCATACTAACCATTGAAAAATCATTTTTACAGTGTCAAAAATCATAAATAAATTGCATGAACTTTGCGCTTGAAAATATATCGTTTTATACAAGGTCACCTGTGTACATCTGTTTAGTCGCAGGGTCTATAATAGAACATAGGAGTGTGGAATGTCTTTCTACACTCCGTATTGTATTCTATAATAGTAGTATGGTACACGTAGGTAGTAGTAGAGAATTGTAATGGTTTATCTGATGCACGTGGTATATAAAATAACTCTGAAAAATGGAGTGTTTTTTGTGCAAATCAAAAGATAGTGAAGTATTAAAATTTACACCTCGCATTTTAGATTCAGATATTTTATACCTTTTTTAAAGTTTTTTACAATAAAATAAATCGGATAATTTAATAAAATGCTGACTGAACAAAATTTTTAGGGCGATGCCAGGAAAATTAGTTTTTCAATTTTGGAAATATGTCGTTTTTCTGCTGCAGAAATTCGTTTTTTATGTAATAGGATAATTTTTAGCATCGCCCTAAAAATTTTTTTGATGCGTAATGTTTTTTTTTTATTCGCTGCATACTTCATATATTTTAATGCAATATTGCACACTTAAATTGAATTCATATATTTACCGAAAATGGATTAATTGTTTTTTCATTTATAAAAGGTACTTTGTTATAACTAATATTGTAAAGTGTTATCTTATAGCTTGTTTCAAGACCTTTAATTTGGGCCCTGAATGAAAATTTTCGGACTAGTAGTACCGGAGATATAGCGATTTTAAACGAATTAAAAGACAATTTTTCGGTACTTTTTTTCTACAAAAAGTTTTACGTATTTTTCAATATTATCGAACTTAAAACTTGGGTAAGTCGAATTCAGATAATCTAAAATAGTTCAAAAAATTCAAAATAAAGATTATAAAATAAGTAAGTTGAAATACCTTATCTTTTTTAACCGTCTTCACGACTAAACGAAATTTCATTTTTTTATCGCCCTAACTTCGACGGCCGCTATTGGAAAATTAGGTTTTTTTGTCAGACTCTCGTTATGCCCCATTGTATTTGTCAGACAATTATACCACAAATTAAATACCTATTTTCTGCATATAATTTTCCAATGTCTGAAGGTTATGAATACATTTTTTGCTGCCATGAAACGGACAACTTTGACGCGTCAGACTGGGAAATAATTTTCGTCAGACAATATGAAAACTTGTTTTTGTATGTTTTAATAAATTAATGCAGCGAAAATCAGCTGGTTATTAATAAATTTTCTTATAGTCGTTTTTCCGACATGTTCGAGATAGCGGACACGCCCAATGACCCACATTTATTGTCAGACAATTATTTTTTCACGATTCAATTCACGTTTTTAAGCTATTCTACTTGGAAAAATAACAGTATCTATACATTTTTTATATGCCGTCAAAATGACATGTTTCGGAAAATCTAGCAGGAAAACGCCCCAAAAACAAAACAAAAAAAACGATAGAGGAAAATGCTGTCAGACTAGGTCCAATGAAACCATACATGAAGTTTTTAGAGAGTATGTATCAGTAAAGTTTTTCCCGACGGCACCTTAACCAAGAGTATCCTATCGAATATGCAACAATTACATTAAAAGTTCAATAAATCTGCGAAGAGCATAATGGTTGGCTCGTTTTTCTTAATAAAGTACAAATGAGTTAAATTAGAAACATATTTCAAATAAATCGGATCCGCGCTCATATTTATTTATTTATTTTCAGGAAGGCATTTACCTGAAAAATGAATATTTACTAGAAGAATTTGTGATGTATCTTAGTAAAACAAATATGCTCAATATTTGTTCAGTAAGTGAGAAGCCAAATGTTGGTCTCTAACATTGTTTGTATATATTTTCCCCCTTGTGTGAATCTCTTACGCCCACAGGGATGCCAAGGGCTCTTGAAATTAGAGGGAACGCAGGACAGAGTAATATGGCATGAAACATTCTCAACAGCTCGGAACCACTTCTGCGGTTAGTAAAAGGTATCATTTTACCGCAGTTGTAAGCAGCCCTAAGAAACCACTGAGATGCTTGGTCAGCTATTCGATCATATGTGAAGAGGTTAGCGAATCCAGTTAGTTTCCTGCTTCTGACTGAGTTACTTTAACATCCAAATTAAAAATACCGAATAACGATATAATTCTGTATTCTAATAATGCATAGAACCGTAGAATTCTTCGACAAACTGGACTCATACACATCGTGGACCAGTGTAACGACTAAAGTAAACTACAATTTAGATTGTTCTTCAAGTATTGCATTGCCTTCATGGTAAATAAATATTGTTACTAGTAGTCCACAAGCCGTACAAGAAAATATTTGAGTTCAGATTATATTTTTTAATTACTAAAGAAACGGGCTGCCGCGTAACATACGTCACATAAGAAATTGAAGTATTTCTACGTTCATATATTAGGTATCTACTTAATTAGTATAGAAATATTCATTGACAGAATAATTTTGAATTTGTTTTACCTTAGTTAAAAATATATCTAAACGATACCAACAACGCCGAGATGAATTGACAATTTGTTGTAATGTTTGGCCCCAGGGTTCTACTTTAGAAAATAGGCGCCATGTTAGAATACTAAGGAAAACTCCGAATGCCTCACCTTCCTAAAATGTTACACAAAGCTGCAGTCAATGTTCAAAAAGTGCAATATACTAATTGTCTCGTAAAAATTAATTATCAAATATCGAATTACAGTCGAGTAATAGAACTAAAATGCACGAGAACGTATCAGGATCATAGATAGTGTTTCAGCTTACTTCTCAGGAGAAGAATATATTTTATTATAATTCCGCCTCAAAAAACATCACATCAGGATTTACTCGGATTCTACTTAGAAAGTTTCCTTGGTAGAATTAAGATATCCAAGTTAAAACAAAGTTACAAGAAAATTCTCGGTTCGTACAATGTTATGTCCCTCTGTGTGAGACGTGACCGACCACTTAATTTGTGTGATGTTCGATTTTGTATAATTCTTTGTTAAAACTTTGTAAAAACTTTCGACATTTTAATGTCTCTTAACAGAATTAAAGTCCATTATAATAAAAATTAAAAGTTTTATCTTTACAAGCTGTAGTAGCTGCATCTTTAAAGTTTGTAATTGATTTAAATGTTTTTCTAATCAACTAATGACAAGTTTTAAACAACTCTGCGAGGTAACTTTATCATTAAGAATATTTTTGTAATAAATCTTTGATGTAATTAAATTACAGGGTGTAATTATTTTATTCTCGTAGTATTTTTTGCATTTTCTGACATACAGGGTGAGTCATTAGTGCGTGTGTGGCATTTGAAAGAGCTACACGATTAATTTCAGATTTATTTGCAGTAAACTGACTCTAGCTAATTCACTTCTAGGAGTATAGAGGTATGTAACTCACTCAAACTTACCATCTAGACCTTGATAGCGGATGGTTGCCTAAGTTTTGAGGTGAAATCATAGGAAGTAAAACAGGTTTTCTTTAAAATAATTTGAGTTAGTGGTGTTAATGTATATTTTTGTAGTTGAGGTATTACATAATTTTGAAATTTAGTCTCTTGATTATTAAGTCCTTTGGTGGTTCATTATGATTGGTTAGAGAAAATGTTCTAAGGAAATTTTGACAGATTTCTGACGCTCTGGCTTGACAGAGACACGAGATAGCGAACGGCGGCGGTCCCGATTTTGTGTTGATTTGAGTTTTACATCGCTAACACTGTTTGGGATTTGATTTGGTGTACCCAACGATCTTCACAGCTTTGCTGTGAGCGTTTTGTCAATTCCATGAAGGAATTCGTTTGCTTTTTGAATTTCTGAGGCCACGTGTTTGGTGAGGCTATGTAATGCTCTCTATATGAGGTAAACTTTTACTTTGTTCAGTTTGTGTTTTATTTAGTTCTTATTTATTGTAATTATTACAGAATATTTAGAGCAGACATATGTTTAAATAGACCTATGTTTGGGACAGGCTTATGTTTGGATTAGGCCCAAGACAATTGGTGTGGGTCAGGCAATTTAGCAGTTTATGTAAGAGCCCATCTGTTTGGTGCTGTAATTATGGTTATATGGGGCCTAGTATTTAGAGGAGTGGTAGTGAATATGAGGAAGTCTATTACTCAGAAGTTTAGTTATGTATGGGTCTTGCTGACGTTTAGAGACATTTTGGCTTGGAGAGTTGTTCGCAGCAAGAGATTTAATGCAGGGAGTCTAGGATCCGGCATGCATTTATGGTTGTAGTCAATGTCTGGATGTGGACGAAGTGGTAACAGTTCATGCTGGTGCAGTCATAGAAAGTGCCAAGGCTCTAATCAGGTTTTTTAGTTACTTATATATTTTTAAAGGAAATTATTATTGATTTATTCAGTGATTCTTTGTTCAAATATGAAAGTAAATTATACCACAATCTTGCCACTCTAAATTGAGCTCCAAGTTTATATGTATAATGATGAAATACTTAAGATTTTTACTGGGAAGGCAACGTATGGTACCATATGATGCTAATTTACCTTCTACTATGTCACATATGAAATATTTTTTATAGAATATACTTATTTTAGAACATTCATGACCATCTAAGTGTAAGCAATGAACATTTCAGTTTTCAGCTGTATTCATAGTAAATCTTCAATTCGCTGTTGTAAGCTACAACTCATGGTTATGTATAAGCTAAGTCGTAGTTGCAAGAGAATTGCAGTCAAAGTGTAAGGTTAGATTTTCAGTGAAGTTTCATTAGATCTAACATACAGAATTTCTTTATTGCTTATGGGTCATATTTAACTAGTGACTAGGAATTTTATTTCTATATATTTTTGTTGTACATCTCCCTTGTGTCGTAATAAATGTTGAATGTCTACATGTTGTTATTCGCACTGATATACCTGATATTTGCCTAGATTTTGAAATTTTATAGTAAATTGTAAATTTTGACATCATTGGTGGATTTTAAGAATTTCATCGCTCGATTCTTAAAAATTTAATCATGCCTTACCACCATTGCTCTCCTCCAAAAAACTAGCTGCCGTTCGCACAGGTGAAACGCTTTTTAATATTTAGGTATTAAATTTGTTACATGTGGACGCTCAATATCTCCCAACTATTTGAAACTTTGAAGACATGTCTTATATAAAAATTATAGGATATCAAGAGTGGCATGTATTTAAATTGTTTTTAAATCTACAGGGTCTATTAAATAGTATTGGGGAGTTAATACCTGAATTTCTTAAATGACACACCAAACATTTTCTTATATATTATATTTGGTTTTTAGTTTTCTATTCAGGATTATACCATTTTTGGACTTATACGGTGTTTCCACGCCATTCAACTTTTTCCGATAAAAATTCACTTGCAAAAATCAAGAATAAAATCTGCATTAAACTTATTTTAATTTTGCCCATCGACCACTTTAAATGTTAGTAAAGGTTATATGCTGGTTTCTCTCCGCGATTGTTTGAATTCTTACATTTTTAAACTGCCGTAACTTAATTTTCTTCAATAGGAGCACCCTGTATATTTTTACTTAAAAATGTTTGAGCATTCAAAAATTACCTACACTCTGTTATCTATATTATTAGCTACTTTTTTCGAGATTAATTTTTCAATAGCTGTTGAAAAAAGTGATCTCTTTACTTTTGAAATTACGAATCAAAAATAAAAAAAATCGAATTGGTGACTGCAATATGACGAATGGAGATGCTTTCTAAAGCAAGTGTTCTAAATCGACAAAGAGATTTCAGCATCTAGTTACTAAAAGGTAAATAAATAAAATTTTAGAAAGTATGGAGTAATATGGAATATTATTCTTAATTTGGACACAAATTTGGTTTCATTTCATCGGTTCTACATAATTCTTTGAGTTTAGCAGTGTACAAGTTAGTTTAATACTCACATCCGAAGAAGCCACTGTGTTGGCGAAACAATTGTTATGTAATATATATTTTTGTTAAAATATATAAATATAATATTGTGAAAATCGTAAAACATTAAGATTTATTAAAATTCAGAGAAAAAAATAATTTGAAAACTTAAACATTAATATCTTGGAAGATAATAAACACAACAATAAAACAAATTCTTCGTCAATTTCTAAGATTTTTCATTGCCTCGCGAATTATTTCAATAAATTTTCGATATATTCGGCGAAAAACTTTATGAGATACCCGTCACACCCCACCCTCCCCCATATTATAGAAACGTTAATACTTCCAGTTACTATACTGTCTCGCAATATACAAGGATACTATAAGTGAACCAGAGAACTCGGAGATAATAGAAAAGATAGGGAAAATAATAGTAGATTACCTTTCTATGCATAATAAATATATTTATATCTGACCATTTTCGAATATTTTGCGTATATCCGTCTAGAATTTGTGCCATTCAATCTCGTTTTTTTTATGTATAATATTGTAATAGGTACCAGTCCCAATTTGCTATGAAAATGTAATTTGTAAAATAAGCTACATTTTTCTATTGAGATTAGAAATCTATCCTTACAAAAATATTTACATATATTCTCTTCTTCAGCTTACCGCTGCGCTGGAATGAACTTGTTTGCTTTGCATATCTATGACTACATACATAGTCTGCTGTCGCGCTGTCCAAAATAAAGCTTCACTTCTCGACGAAATCGTTTGCATAACTTTATGTCGGCGCATTCATAACCGCCGTTACATTTTTGCAATATTCGCTGTCACCTATCCGCGATTTGTCTGACATCTCACTATCGACTCTTGAGAAATTACCTGCAAACAAATATTTCTTTATGTAGCAGGCAGATCGTTTATGGTAAAAGTGGTAATATGAAAGTATTAATTAGTTCCACATCCACGCAGTGGAGTGGAAACATCGCAATCGTAAAAAAAAATTCAAACATTTCTTTTGTTGAAATAGGCTTAGAATGTCAGAAAACGTCAAGATTTTAAATGTGAGCGATAAAATATTTTCTGTCCGTCTGTCTGTCTGTTTGTCGGAATGTAACTTGCCTTGTGTGTACGTTTTCTCAGCAGACATTGACTTGAAATTTGGTACACATATGTATCATGACAAGATCTGGAACTAGATTATATTTTGCGCAAATTCCGGTAAAAGGTTGGGGGTTAAATAGGGGTAAATAAGGGAAAAAATAAGTACATTCAAATATAGTGAAGATGTTTTCCTTTGAAGAGGATTGGATGGAAAATTTGGATGATGTGGAAGTAGCGATTACTTTCTTATTTGGATAAATGGTGCATTACATTTAAAAGAACTCGAATAAAAGTGATATTATGATCATATCCGTATTGGATGTTCGACCTCATTTATTTTTTCAAATTCCTTTAATAGTCCAAGTAAGAGGTTTATTAGGGGGTAGATTAGATATTATTTATTAAACGGAATAAGAGGTAAATAGAGGTAAGACGTATTTGTTAGGGCGCCACTAAGTTTTTGCTGTGAAGTGGAAGAGAAGGATGACTATACAGTCCTGCAAAAAAACACTTTTTTGTTTTTATGACCGAAATAGGTGATTCTGAAGATTTTTGACATGCTGAACACAATACCGTTAATCGTATTGCGCTATTACGTCACAATTTTGAGAAAGCCTAACCTAGAAGTGTCGAAAAGACCATTTCTGCCTATATTCGTGCCCTAATAACCGGACAACGATGCGCGATTGGGTAAAGCGAACCAGACCATCGTATTCAGCTGTCCAAAATCTTCAATAAGTGATAGTAACAATAAATAAAACATAACTGTAGATGGAGCATACATTATTTTATTTCTGAATTTAGCAAGAAATGCTATAATTTTTGTCGTAAGTATATATATAAGTAAATCGGACTTAAATAGCTAATTCCATAGGATTTTGACACGCTGAACATAATGGCGTTACCCGTTTTGCTCTATAGGATCAAGTTAGGTAGCTCCATTTTTTTTTCCTATTTTTGTTTTTATTTTTTTTGTGTCTTTTTTTGCTTCTCTACGTCCACGTTGTTAGCTCTGCGTATTAAACATTCCTTTCTACTCGTTTAGGGCTAGACCAATTAGGTTATGATAGGCAAAACGCTTGAACTGTATTCCTTTCTGCTCGTTTATGACCATTTATGGCAATGTTTTTTCATTGCTACTATTGGTTTATAAAAATTCTGGTGAGCTGAATAAGATGGTCTGGTCAGTTTTACTCAATCTCGTATCGTTGTCCAGTTCTTAGGGCACGAATATAGGCAGAAATGGCCTTGTTAGCACTTTTAGGTTAGGTTTTCTCAAAATTGTGCCGTGATGGTGCAAAACAGCCAACGGCATCGTGTTCAGCACATCAGAAACCTTCGGAATCTCTTATTTGGGTTAAGAGAAAAAACCTTGCGGGTCAATAATTATTGCCTCGTTACACATGTGAACATAAGATATTAAAGAATTACGTGATTAGTGGTGAAGTTCATAAGTTCATTGTTGGGGACATAATTTTTTCAAATAAAATGGTTTTAAATTTATTCGAGAAAATTATCAAATCAATACATATGTACATTTTAGTTAGCTTCTTAAATTTAACGAACTGTTCCTGAAATTACAATTGGACACATCTAAACAGTACGGATTTGTAAAGATTTTAGTGAATTCAATATAACCAAAAATTTGTTTTATGAAATTCATATTATGAAAAATTAAAGTTGCCACTTAAAGAAATTAACTATCGTCTTAACTGTTGCAAACATTTTCGAACGAATTTTTTTTTATACTTAAAAAAAAATTGGGAAATGTTTCTAAAACTCGACCTGTACGAAAGACTATTTATGACTCACTTTGTAGCGACGTATTATATACAAAATGGATGAAACATTATTTGATGGGAATTAAAAAAGAGTTATTCATTATAATAATTAAAAATTTAATCTGGTATGAGATTATTCTTTTTATTTTATTTTAATAACACTAATTGTGTCGGTAATTTTAGAATAATGCAACAACACGTAATCCATATATTATAATAATATATCTGTCAATTCCCCAATTAAGATATTGCTTTCAAAAATAAAATCTACCATAATATTTTCGGCTATTATTCACCGATTAACAGATAATTAATCACTTGACTCTTCATTTGTTTTGCTGTATTTTAGATGGGGTTGAACCATAACAGGCAGAAATCATATACAAGCATGCAGAAGTTTAATTATGAAGTTTAAGGATTAAGTTGTACTGGAGTGAAGCCAGCTTTTGCATATTTTAAGCTAAATATTCTAAGAGCAATTGTTTGCCGGTAATATCACCAATTTGGCTCTACGGGTAATTGCAAATGTATTAGCTTTAACTACCATATAAAGTGTGCTTTAAAATAAGTGGTTTAGCATCATCTAATAAAATGTTATGGTTTTTGCAGGCACGGTTGCATTCACATATTGCCAACACAATGAGGGTGCATTTTATTCTATAAACTGTGAACACATACCTCACAGCATATATTAGACAACCCCTCAAATCTGAAGCCTAAGGTGTCAGAAGGAGATGCAATTTGTAAAAACGCAAACATCTATTACCCACTAACATTGCCAGTGTCGGAGATAGGGATCGAACCTGTGCACGATAGACCGCGCTTGCCCCTAACATACTTTAGCCCACTGTGCTGGTGTTTTATAAAATATGTCCCATTTATTCAGGAAAGAATGGTATTTGGTACTTTTAAATAATTGCACGTGAAATGAACTATCACCTAATAACAATGAAACAGATTTCATTCGGAATTTCGCTTAAAACCTTAGGGTTTCTTAAATATTAAAATTCGTTATATTATTTTACAAATAATATTACACACGGTATTAGAATGTTACTAAAGCCTTTAAAAGGGACGATTTCACATCACGGAGCGAATTTGCAATATAATCGAGTAACGCCATGAAAACAAGCAATAAATTATTATAAGGTAAAATAATTATACGTTTAAGGTCCATTGTTAACGCATAATTTAGACAGCGCCTGGGATGTTAAGCGCATCCATCACAACGAAGGATCTCAGCGATATCGGACACTAGCTTTCTCACTTAGACTTTTAATTTATCTATATGAATCCCTTTGCAGATGTATACAAAAGCGCTTGGTCTTAATTCGAAAGTGGTCAGTTTGGGTTAGCCCTCTTTGAACACTTGAGTGTTGAAAAAGATTTGATTTTACTGAGTCCGGTTACCGCGCGACTACAAGTTGACACCATGCACCCATTGGGCGATAGTCATTATACGTTTGAGCGTAGTAGACAATTGGATTTTCTTGAGATCCGGATATTGCGTGACTTTAAATTGGCTCCAGGTTTTCCTCTGGCCCATTGGTCATTTTTGAACGTGAACGCTAATAATTATATTTCTTTTGTAACGTTTGATTTACCTAAATAGGAAAGATAATTGCTTGAAAAATTCGCCACGGCTTAGAAATCTTAACTTAAAGTGTTGAAGTAATTTGACAGACAATTGACGGATAAAATGTTTGGAATCTGTCACCAAGTTCTTACTGTATCCCCAATTTCATTAATAAAGTTTAATGGAAACACTAACCAAAGAAAATTAATGGGCGCCACTATGTTTTTTTCATCTCCCGTAATAATACTTTCCACAAGCTATAGTTTGCTTAACATGATAGTATATACAACCTCCATTAAAACAAATTTTTTAAATATGTCATTTCGATACTATCAAATTACATACTAAGCTATCACTCGTTCTTAATGTTCAACGTTTACTCTAAGGCACGTACACGACATTTCCATCTGGAGCTGAATGACTTACTACCTTAATCGAACACGTTATTGATAATAAGCCCAGATTTCTGTTTCAACATATTGCGCAACTTTTGTTCTGACTAACTGGATCTCGACTGTACTCGTCCATCGCTTCAACTAGACTACTCGCCCACTTCTCGCTTCTCCCCGCCTCCCTCACACAGCCGTACCGAATCTCATGTTACATAATTAAAATATGAAATAATTTAAATTATAAGACTAGAGAACAAACAACTGGCATGTATAAAAATGGCTTGTTACACTCTTAGATTCAGCTACTGCATGAAATTCAATCTGATCCAGCTGTACAGTCGTGAACATTTGAGCGAGGGAAAGTACCGAACAAAATTCACCTAGTCATTTGTTGACCAAGTGGAACGTGAAGTGTTTGCTTAAACAGATCTGTCTGATGGACAACAGCTCGTTTTATTATTTTCAACTAGGCTCTCTGAACACGACCTTCTCGTTCCCCTGCCCAGGTTTGACTGACTGTCAACTATGGATACGAATCAGGAGTCATTTCTAGGGGCTGGAAAAAGACAATCTTAAAATATTTACGTTGTCATTTCATTTTAAATTTTAATAACCCTGAACATTTTATTTTTCAGCTATATTATTTCTCGAAATTAGGAAAAGACATTATACATTATACATTTTTTAGATAATGATTGTTAAAATCTATATGGACTGATTAGTACAGTTATGCAAGCAACATTTAGCTGATCTAAAAATTGAGTACACATTGCATTTATAATCTCTTAATGGCACGCATATGTACTGAAAAAGGTACATGACTTATCTATGATAAGATGAGAACACAACTTATTTTGCTCCTAGACATGTTCTCGGAGATTTCAAAATGGCAAATTCAAGATTTGTTTGATTTTCACTTTATCTATAGAATTACGGCCTGTCAGACATTTAAATGAAATCATTTGAGGACCGCACAGTGGCCAATTTTATTAATATAATAATTAACATATCTTAATAATAAATACCCTAAACTGGACAGTTCTTATAATTTTACCTTACTTATCCATTTCCTCATATTTTAATGATGACCGATTTATTAGGGATTACCGACTGGTGAAGGTCAAGTAAAATCGAGTTTCTGAACTGTGGTTGGTATTGTGTCATGAAGAATGTACAACAAGGTATGTACTTCTATACTGTTAAACAAAATCAAAAACGTTTAGCTTTTAGTACTTTTTATGGGGGTGTGATTTTGAACCAAACGAGAATTGTATTTTTCTGAATATCTACAAATTCTAACACCTGTATAGTTTTATTTATTTTGATTCAGGTTTTATCGGTTTAAGAACTATATACTACTTTATCATTTTAAGGAAAAAAGAGCTGCTACCATCTGCTATTTTAATTATGATTTTAGTTTTTAGTTACTTATGCCATAACACGAAGAAATCTCAACTTAGGTATGGTCAATGGAATCTGACAAAAACGAAAAAAAATAATAGCATTTACTTGCTTGTTTTCAACCGTTTTGGCGTACAACATTGTAGAATAACTTTAGAACAGGCAACAATGGACAAAATTATAAAAAATTGGATATCAAATTTGTGAAGTATGGCAATATTGTAGGATTAAGGTCAAGTTTTTAAAAACTAATGATTCCTGATTTGATGGGGAAATTAATTTTAGTGAACTGGAAGAATTCATAGAGGACACGCCTAAACAACCATCAACTTCCATATCACCTGTCCTACCAACAAAATTGTTTATGATAGTGATAGCGGCTAATTTTTTTGCTTGCTTACTTTTGTTTCTATTACCACTATGTTTGTATATAGAGCAATTATTTTTAAATACAACGTAAGTTCCAACATATCTGAATATTATTTCAAGAACAACCTAAAATTAGAAAGTTAATCATTTTGCACCAAAAACAGAAAAAGATAATTAAAATAATTTGGTCCTCCTAGAAATATAACATTGGCACCCCTTCAAAAACCATCCCTTAACCGCTTACATTTATTTCACAATATTTACTTTACATTTTTTTCGTAGATTCACAAATCTTAATCAAAAATAATATTTAATCTTCTTAACAACCATCCCCTTGGTCTTTAGAATGTTTTTACTATTTCTGTTGTATTTACGGGTACAATATTATCACACCTGCAAAGTTTCAGAATTTTAGAACTAAATATACTTTTAAACCCCCTCAAAGCCACCACTTTAGTATCTAAAATACTTTCAATATTTTTTCCAATTTTCATACGAATATTTTATGTTCATTTGCAAATTTTTTGAATTTTGTCCACTTGGAACTTGAAAATTTCCCACTGTGGACCGGTGAGCCATTAAATCATGGAAACGCGGAGAACATTTTACCGTCCAAACCAGAATTCAGATTAAGATAGAAAATAATGTAACAAAATTACAACAGTAGTTGTCGTGAGAATCGTATAACTATTGTGAATGCAAAGTCACATTCATTCACCATTGAAAAATTCCCAAAAGCTTGTGCGAAATTTTACTTCAATCATCTATATTAAGAGTAAATGGCGAGTGTCATTTTTGCATGAGTAACCTGATTATTCTACAGAAATAAAAAGTGAGTATTGACCTCAATGAATATTTTATTATTTCAGTGGCAGTTACCCCAATGAATATATATTCATTACTGACTATGTAACTATTATCCAAAAATTATAATTAAAACGTTTTTTGTCATTTTCCCAAATATTTACCCTTTCTGAGAAAGTCGATACTAAATAAAGAAAGATATACTGCTTCAGATAAAATGAATTTTCAGATTATCGAAAGAATGCAAAGATTTCATTAATATTTTTACATATTGCTTTTCCTGTAGTTCTCATGGATAGTTATTTTTTCTGCTGTTTGCAAAATCCTACAAAGAATATGTTTCAATATAAATATTAGTGAAAAAAAACTTGTAATTACAGTGGAAACATAAGTACCTATACCTATAGTATAGATCAAAAAAACAATATTAAATATTTATAATTATTATACTCTTCGTAAATACAACGAAGAGTATATTTCATTCGATCGGCACATTTCTAAAATCGGCAATGTTGCTCGTAGATAAACAATTTTCATATCACTGTGTTGGTGATCAAATTCTGAATAGCTGAAACTGAGTTAGTGTTAGCTAGATGAAGGATACTACTGTTTTTGAACAAAATCGATCATTAAATAAAAAAGTTATTAATTTTTTAAACAATAAAAGTAATTATGTTTTGTAATTAAACTAAAAATGTCTAAACCTAATATTATTTACCAAAAGAAAAACTGCGAAGATTATCCTATAGAACGTGCCACAATTATATATCTAGTTTCATGACTAATGTTGAAGCAAATCTGTTAAATATGTGTACTTTGGATCCTACTATTAAAAAAACCATATGATCAGGTTAACTGCCAACTTTGTATGTTTTTCTGTCTCAATCATAAGAAACATACATCATACGAGGGGAGAATGGGCTGTCTCAGTATGCACCTTTGGTGTAAAGTGCATCTTTAAACCTCCTGCGTATATTAGTTCGATTAAATTAAGGTGAGAAGAGACCATTTAATTTTTAATTTACACCTCGAAATTTCTTTAACCAGTAGTTTTTAACATTGTATCTAAGGTCAAATAGTAATGAATGGTTTCAAGAATTTTTATATATTATCCACAAAAAGTTCTATGAGGATTAATCCATCGAATTGCAAGCAAGTTCATTTATATTGTAATTTCAACAACTCATAATATTTTATATCTATTCATAATTATCACATGGTTAACATAATTAATTAAAACGTACTGAGCTAAAAATATTTTTTACAACGGGTGAATAAACATGAAAAACACTACTAAATAATTAATAATAAACATCACAAAAATTCAAATGTAATTAGCTAATCAATCATTTACACATCATTTTAACTTTGTTACGGTAATGTCGATGTAAATATGCATTAAAATGTCACCCCTCATTTGATGTGTTTTATTATTTACTAAATACATATTTCATTTCTTTGTATCATGAAACATAATTCACCGAGTGCTAAAACCATTTCATGAAACTTTAATTACGTTAAGTAGTGAATTTTTCGTATTTAAAATATGAACATGAATCCTCCTGTATACAATGAAGTATTATAAACTTTTAATGTCACTCGAGCTTTACGTACATGTACGGCAGTCTGTTATCTGTATTTGGCTAATGCAAACAGTCGTTTAGTTGTAGACTAAATTTATTTTTAGCCTGGGCTTTTATTACTGCTAAACCCCTTAGCAAATTGCAAGAAGGCTTAAACTAAATTATGATAGCAGAAAACTGTTTTAGTTATTAGCCCAGTCACTAAAGATATTTACCTCCAAACAAATCGGATGCGTATATTTTTTTTTAATGAGTTCTTTGGATGGTAAGCAATAACATTACAAAAAGTTTGCATGCTTGCCAGAGTGGTAACATTAAGAAAAATTCAAAAACTTAGTTTTTCCGAAATGTTCCCAAAATTTCGTAAATGAGTCGAGGTGGGAGAAAATTAAAAAAATATTGTTCGAAAGAGCACACAAAAATGTATCTACAAAGAATTTGTCTAATGCCACGGGTTCTCCATAAAAAATAGTAAACTGGAGATATTGGATGAAGTGCGGTGCAAGGTTGCCCGTGCCAGAAAGCGCGTATGCAGTACATGTCACCCGAAAAACCCTTTGCTTAGACAAACAAAATTTACAGAAACTATAAAACTAAGAAATCAGTCTAAAGTTGGAAGTCTCGCCTTTCTTATAGATGTAATTGTACGTTAATATAAGGCTAATATATAGAAATAAATCATCAATATGTATATATTATATTTTGAAAATGACCTTATTTTTGCATATTGTGTAATAATCCGTAGGAAATTCCGAACTTTTTTTGGTCTAAGGGAAACTTTCAAGACAAACGCAGTTTCAACCTCATTAACTTACATTTGCTCAACTTAATGTAATATACATGTCGTAGGAACTCAGAGAAAAAATTACTTTGATGCATAAAACAAACTCAGATATAAAGTAAAAGATACCATCTTTTCAAATATTTAAAAAAATGTATGTAATTCTACATGTTTTTCTAAATCTTCAGTGCATCTTTTGCTAAGCAAGAATAGTCTCGGACATGTAGTTCGCTAAGAAATATCATGTAAATTCTAATACTTACAGAATAAGTAGACAAGAGTATCACGTATACATAGAATATAGTGGAAAAGCACATTTGTTTACCTGCATATAGTACAAGGCACTGCATTGAACTACCGGCGCAGGAGTTCGGCTTCGCTGTGACTGTGGCTTGTGTATGACTTTTTATAGAATAACTATCATTTATAATAATTATTGTCTAATATTGCGTGCAACAAATATTGTTCAATAATGCAATTTTCATAATATATTTCGTTCCTGTGGTAGCATTTTCCGAATATAGCAGAACGCAGATTCGCATCTCGCTTGCCTCAATAAATTTTTACGGAAAACCTATGACTTTAATAGAAATATTTTTTTTGGTTAGAAATGTATGCTCTCGAAAAATATTCATGTTCAAAATTGGAAAAAATACCAAAAAATAAAGTGTTCGATTTTTACTTCCCTCGCATACCGAAGGGAAGTATTAATTGTATTCGAGAAACAATCACCCTCCGAGATTTTTCGGATTTTCACGTTTCAGATCATGTAGATTACGAAAATATATGTTTTTCAATTCCGTCAGTCTGATTCTGTCTGTTGGTCTGTCAGCCTATCTCTCTGTATGTCTGTCTGTCTGCCTGGCTGTCTGTCTGTCGGTCTGTTGGTGCATTAACTAAAAAAACTACTTGACGGAGAATAGTCAAATTTGGTAGGTAGCTGACGCCTCTGCGACCGAAGAAATGGTTAGACCTTCACTGGAAAATATATATGGTGGACCGTGTAAAGGGAATAGATAATGCTCAAATTTAATATTTCCACATTTCGTGACATTCTAAACCCATTTAAAAAAAAAGTCTTTTTTGAAAATTTAAAATAGAACAAATTTGAAATTTTGAAAATTTTGTATAAAATGGATGGAAAAAAAATTTTTTGCTCAAATTTAACATTTCCACGTTTCGTGACATTCTAATACATACTATATACATATACTACCACTACTATAGAATAAATGATGGAAAAAAGCATTTTCTTAAAATTTGACAATGACAATTTAAACCTTTTTTGAAAATTAAAAAAGAATGAAATTTTTTTATAAAATGGATGATGAAAAAAATATTTTTTCGCCCAAATTTAAAATTTCCACGTTTAATGACATTCCAAACATATTTTAAAAAAAGTTGTTTTGAAAATTTAAGAGTTTACTTATATTTTTTAAATTTCTTTACCACTCCAATAGAATGGATGATGGAAAAAAAATATTTTCTCCAATTTTAAAATTTCCACGTTTCATTACCTTTTAACCATATTAGAAAAAAATTGTTTTGAAAATTTAAAAAAATATCATTAAATTTTCTTAATTTTTTTACCTCTCCAATAGAATGGATGACGGAAAAAAATTGTTTTCTTCAATTTTTAAATTTCCACCTTTCATTATATTCTAAACCTATTTCGACAAATAAATCTTTAAAATTAAAAAAAAAATTGTTTTGAAAATTTTAAAAAATATAATTAAATTTTTTTAATTTTTTTACCTCTCCAATAGAATGGATGACGGAAAAAAAATGTTTTCTTCAATTTTTAAATTTCCACGTTTTATTACATTCTAAACCTATTTCGACAAATAAATCTTTAAAAATAAAAAAATAAAAGTTTTTTTTCCCCACCACTACAGAGTAGATGATGGAAAGAAGGTATCAGGTTTTCTCTATAATAATAGGGCAAATACATTGCGATTATAATTCTCATATTGTCATTTCTTTTTAGAGTGACCACCCTGTATGAATAGAGAGGGAAGTTCTTTACCGATTTTCTCTAATAGTGCCGGTCTGGAAATGATGCAAACTGTAGATGATCTTATCAATCACACTTCACAGAACTCATTAAAAAATAAATCATCTGCCTCCAAACATGTTTGAGATTTATATACAAAATTAGCTATACCACCTGGGCTACTTGGTGTAATTAGAAGTTGTATCTGTAATGTAAGTTAGAATGACAAATTTTTCAAATATTTGCAAATTTTTTCCATTGATTCAATTATAAGTTATACACCCTAAATGTGCATGTATTTTGATAATTCTATATTGGATACATTTTTGCATTCATTTAACACCCTATAACGAAATAAACTTTTCCTAGAAATGGTTGGAATATTTCGTGTGATTTTGTGTCTGAAGTAGTTTCCACACATACCAAAACACTTGATCACTACAAGCGAATACTCTGCGAGCGTATCATCAACCATATTGACATACCTTAGATGCGTTGAATATTAGTATTGGAGTGTGCGGTTCAAGCGTTTTGGTGTTTGTGGAAAGTACTGCAGAGGCAAATAAAGTTATATTGAATTTAAAACTAAATGACTGCTGCATTTCTCAAATCATTTGAAAATAGACACCACCATATTAGATACCGTGGATAGCGATCTACGGAATTTATATCTACCTTGAGTGTACCCTAAGACACTGTATTAGGCCCATTATTCTTAGATATTTTCGTTAATTACATTACAGAGGACTTGAATGTCAATTGTTTTTATACACAGATAATGTGAATATAATTACTCAGTAAACTACTATATCAATCTTCTGTTCGATCTAAATTAGAATATTCGACAATTATTTAGTCGGCTCTCTAGCAGGTAGATACAAAACATGGAGAAAATTCGTTCCCGTTTTTTTAAAGCTTTAAGTCATAAGAAAGATGGAGTTTATCGTGCTGTTGGTTTAATGTGAATATAATTACAAAGTAAACTACTATATCAATCTTCTGTTCGATCTAAGTTAGAATATTCGACAATTATTTGGTTGGCTCTCTAGCAGGTAGATACAAAACATGGAGAAAATTCGTGATGAATTTAAGTCATAAGAAAGATGGTGTTTATCGTGCTGTTGGTTTCGCGCAGACTGTAGTGTTAAACATATTTCATATATCATTTCGAGTCTGCAGATTCTCAGAACTATTTCACACCAAATACCTACTTATTTTCAAAATAATGCATAATATAACAGATTGCGGCTCTATCTTAAGTTTACTAAATATTCGGACACCTACCCCAGCTTCTAAGCCAAACTCATTATTCCATTTTTTTGACCCCCAGAACTAACGTCTAGAAAGTGTCGCCACTATACAAAACGTGTGAGAACTATAATATCTTAGATACCAGTTTGATATCTGCTACATCACTGAGACAATAAAATTTACCGGATAATTTGAAATGTTGTTTCATCTTTGTTTTCATTTGTTTATTTTACAATTATTTTGTTTCTATTCTTCCATGCTAAAGCAAACAAGCGGGAAGAAAGGAAAAAACTGTACAATTACTTTTAACTAAAAGTATTGCTGACAGATCTGCTTCAGATCGTAAAGAAAATACAACGATTGCCTCAGAAGGAAATAAACGAAGACAGGAAACAATTCAAAGCGTTGGTGGTACATGTTTGGAATGGGAGAAATCGTAAAGGAAACGACAAGTAAAGTGATCAGTGTACAAAAGTAGCAACAACATTATGAGACTTGTTTGAGGAAGACATATCCTAACTTCAGATTGTAACGAAATTGAAGAAACTACATTAAACGGCGAAAGCGAAACTATAGCTAAAGAAATCATAGGGACCATCAAAATATGAAACCTGGTCAAGTTATTATTTCCATTATTAAGCTCGTAAAATACAGACTAGATATTTTATTTTATATGCTGACTTATAGATTTAAGCCACATCCCCCCCTCCTGTCAGGGATGTGGTTAGTACCATTCCCGAGTAGCTCTCTGCAGTGTTGTTGATTTGAAAAGCATTTTATCATAATTTTCAAAGCATCAGTCCTATCTGTAAATAATAATGGAAATAAGTTTATTGATTTCTATCTTTATCCAGTGCATTTCTATAGATGCACATAGACGAAATTTTATCTCGATCTGAAACCATTTTAATACCTGATAAATTTAAACTGCTGATAGCTTTTAAATAAAAACAATTTCTGAAATTAGCACTTCAATACACCAGTAAAACTCCTATCTTTTGTCTATTATTTAAGACTTAATTTGAAACAGCCCGATCGAAACTGTAAAAGCTTTTATCTAAGATGTGATTTATACGAGACGCGGATTCTTCGGTGAAGTCATATAAACTTATAACTTAAGTTTAAATTGTTCTTTTATGATAGAGCTCCTCCATCTGTAATTTGGCTGAAATTAAAAACTCGGCGAAATGACGAAATAACGCAATAGCGTTAGCCGTAAAGAAACTCCTACGTAAGGAACGATTTATAATTTAAAACACAGGTACCAAATGTGATTCCTTTTAAAGCAGTTCATTTAAAATTTAAAATTGAAAGGAACTGAAATATAACTTTCAGCATAAAATTACATTTAATTTTTTTTACAGCATAGTGAATAAAACAGAACGTAGGTTTTGTTCTCAAAATATACATTTAATAATGAAATATTAGAAATAAATAAATAAAGTAAATTCGAAAGTAAATTAAATCAGTAGACCAGTGCCAATAATTTTTTAAAGAAAAAAAATTTTTTGCAGTAAGTGGATGGTGGGAAAATTTAGGATTAGTGATATGTAACTGGGAAAAAATCTATTGGAACGCAACAGATAACCGGAAGTGGGGTGGGGGTTCGAATAGGTGTGTTCTTAGTGGTGAAACGTGATTTTTTGCAATTTGTGGCAAAAGTAGACCTCCTATGGAAAAAAGTTTAATACAAAGGTTGTAGATAATTGAGAGATCTACAACTTTTATTTGAATCATTTTTTTACATAACCTCAAAATTATTGAGAAAAACAGCAAAAACCAATTTTTAGGTTATTTATTTTTGTCTTCCACAAAAATAATTCGATTTTGATAAAATTCGATGAAAATGTAGATTTTTACGCCTCAAAAATTCTATAATTTTTTTGAAGTGAAATAATCATTTTTTGATTTTTTGCAAATTTAATTTGAAGAAAAAAACCCTAATTTTCTATAAAAAAGTTCATTAACAAATTTTTGATTTTCGAAAATTTCAGGGCGGCATTTCCTTCCTTGAAACCTCTACTTTATGATGGTGTAAAAAAATTCATAGTTACTGTGGAAAAACATTGTCAAAAATGGGAGAAACCCAATAAACACTTTTTTCAAGATCGATATTTCCGTAAATGTCACTAAAGCTTCATTGTTCATTTAAATGAAGTGTTGAAAGTGGTGCAAAATGGTAATTTCAATGCAATATATAATACAGGAACTTTAATAACCGTTTAAGGTTCGGACTGCTGGAAAAAAAATGTTTTAACAATAATTTTACTTCAGAAATTGCTAAAAATGACTATTTTTAGGCAATAAATAAATTTTTTTATGGTTTAATGGCACTTTCATAACTAAGTTTATTACGCATTTTACATTAAATGAATTTACAAAGTAGAAATACATAATCAAAATTTATAATAATCAATTTGTTTTGGGAAGCTGCTCTACATTATCAGACTCAACACATTGTTCGCTTTCTTCAGGATTTTCAATAAAGTGCACGACTTCGTCAAGGCTCTCAAGTTCATCAAGATCTTTATTTTCAATATTATTTTGAACATTTGTTGTTGCTTCGTCATAAATCTCCTCCGAATCGCTGATTTCTTCTAATGGTTGTATTTCAGAGTTAGAACAGTCTCCGGCCCCAAATGGAGCATTTTACTCCATGCTTTCGACAGCCGCATCTTTTACTATCACAACCAGTTTCACAGCTGCAGCAGATAAATTTCAGCAAACTTTCAGGAATTAATTCTTTTTCTGTCAATTTAGGCATTATTCCGGTTAGATGGTGTTTTCATCCCCAATCCTGTAAGTTTGTTACCAAGCCAAGTTTGAATTTGAAGATAAACCCTGTAGCAGTGTTGCTTAGCTGCTGCCTCAGTTGGTGGTAGTTTTTCTAAATCAAATGAAGTCCTTATCGCAGCGGTTTGATACATTTCAAACCTCAATTCGTTCAGTGACATATCCCTTTTCTTATATTTATAAATAGACGCTATTAGCTTCAATCTATTTTCGGCTATAGTTTGTTTGTCTGCATTTCTCCGATACAAAATTTCTGTGAGCTTTGATATATTTTGGTTAGACGGTAATGATTTTACAATAGTTTTTTTCCCTTCTCCGGCGAAACTGGAAGTCGCGTCACACCCAGAAAAAGAGAAGAGGGATGCAACAATCTTCTTGTTGATTCCTGTTTGAAGCTGTTTGAGATGTAAAATGTATCTTTTGTATTACCTGAACCTGGTTTGTGAAAATAAATATCGGAATTATTTGAATTTAATTGGTTTAACAGAACTAGATCATTATCCTGACCCACAATTGGTACGATTTTTGTAGGATCGCCAGCTAATTCAGTGGCTGTATTAACATTTAGGGCATCAGCGTCCTCTTCTGCTTTTTTACATAAAATTCATTGTGATTGAAATTTTTCTGACAGTGTTTCTATCATTTTTTTCTTATTTTGTTCATTAGACAAAAATTTCTCTGGAGTAAATGGAATTTGTGTATGACTACGAAACTCAGATGTATGGATACTGTTTCTGTGTTTACCTTTCTTCGTACTCATTGAACTTGCTGTTGAAGCGGTTAATGTTGATGCTGTGTTTGTAGTAGTCACATCAGCTTCGAGATATTGATCAAATACAACGTAACTGTTTACTGCGTAGTGGCTCTATACGTAATGCAAATACTTATTGACGATTTCATCAATCGTACCATTTTTGTGATTTTTATTCATTTAAATGAACGGTGAAGAATTAGTGACATTCACGGAAAAATCGATATTAAGAAAAGTGTTTTTTTTCCATTTTTGACAATGTTCTTCCACAGTAACAGTATTATTTTTTTGCACCATCTTAAAGTACAGGTTTCAAAAAAAAAGTGCCGTCCTGAAATTTTCAAAAATCAAAAATTTGTTAATGAACTTTTTTAATAGAAAATTAGGATTTTTTTTCAAATTAAATTCGCAAAAAATCAAAAAATTAATATTACAGGATTTTTGAGGCATAAAAAAAGTACATTTTCACCGAATTTCATCAAAATCGAATTACTTTTGTGGAAGATAAAAATAAATAACCAAAAAATTGGTTTTTGTCGTTTTTCTCAATATTTTTCAGGTCATGTCAAAAAAAAAATGATGAAAATAAAAGTTGTAGATCTCTCAATTATCTACAACTTTTATATTAAACTGTTTTCGATGGGAGGTCTACTTTTGCCAGAAATCGTAAGAGAACACGTTTACCACTAAAAACAAAACTATTCGCGCCCCCTCCCCACTTCCGGTTATTTATTGCGGTCCAATCGATTTTTCCCCATTTATGTACCATTGATCCTAAATTTTCCCACCACCCATATACTGCTAAGAATTTTTCAAATTTTTGGTCTCTGAAAACCGGTTTGGCACTGGTCTACAGATTCTTTTTTAATTATAGTCTAAAAGTTTTATCATTGCTGTTTAATAACTAATGATTGGAAGGAGATTACGATACAGGATGTCTCTGAGGAAATGTGGAATAATGATAATATAATTAGATACAATACATTAACGGACCAAAATTAGGACGTCAGGTCATTTATTAAAAATCGGTAAAGGTGTCTATTACACAGAACTTCCCTCTTTACTTATACAAGGCGGTCACTATTATTAATTACGAAACGACTTGTGAGAACAATAATAATAATATCGTTTATTCTAGAAGACTATGTTACATCGTATAGGAAAAGTCAGCAAAATACAGATTATAATAATTTTACAGATTATAAAATTACGTACCTATCAAAAGATTAAGAAATGTAAAAGACACACCAACACATTTTGAATACAAAGAAACGAAAATTACCAACACAGTAATAATACATACAGTAAAAAGAGTAATAAAATCTGTTACATGTTAAGAAAATCAGAAGTACTATAAAAAACATAATCTATTATATTTTAATTTTTTTCTTAAACAACTTAATATTCGGTATATATTTTAACTCTGGGGTTAATTTATGATATAATTTGACTCCTATATAACTAGGGCTTGTTTCGTATAGTGACAGACTGTGTCCTATGTCCTGGAATAGATAGCAAATTTTCCGATCTTGTTTCAGAATTGTGGACGATACTGTTTAATGTAAACTGATTCAGATTATTTTTTACCTGTACCAATATTCCGTAAATGAACAAAGATGGCATAGTTAGAAGTTTTAACTTTCTAAAATATGATTTACATGATGTCCACTGGAATATACCTACCATAATTCTAAATGCTCTTTTTTGTATTTTAAAAACTCTATATAAACGAGCCCCAAAGAAATAGACCATAATGCAAACGTGATACGAATTGAGATTGATAAAATGACATTAAGGTGTACTAATATGTTTTAATCTTAGCAGTGCATAACAAAAGGATGAAAGTTTACTACAGAGATTTTCAGTATGTATATCCCAACTTAACATGTTGTCTATGTGTATTCCGAGAAACTTTGTATTTTGTACTTGACTTATTGACTTACTTCCAATTTTTAACAAATAGCTTTCGTTGATTGTGAATGTTCGAGGTGTGAAAATCACGCAGTTTTGGAAGTATTGAGACACAATTTATTTTTAGTCAACCAATTTTTAAAATGAATAATCATTATTTACATCTCTGTGATCGCATCTATAATAGTGAATTCATTACACAAGTAGATATTATAATCCGCAAGCATAGGTAAATTTCTTCTTCAGGAAGATCGTTGACGAATATTAAAAACACGAAGAGACCTAAAATGAATCCTTGAGGAACACCGATATTTACATGAACATTTTGGAGTGACCCTGTTTATATCCACAATTATAATCCAAATATAGTTATCACTACTATTACAAAGAAACAAAAAAAATATACAGAGTGGTCATCCGACAGCAAAAGTTCAATATTAAATAAACGGTGCCAAATATGGAAGGATTGCGTAAATAACGTTACAAATTTCCACCATGGTTGAATTGTCTATTAGGAACTGTAATAGGTGTCTTCCTTGCCAATTGTGTTAAGTATATGCCAAATATTATTGCCATCTGTCACATTTTTAGTTGCACATCTACGTAGTGAAGTGGAAGTATAGTAGTGGTAAAAAAAATATCATTTTCTTTTTTTGAAATGGGTTTAGACTTTCTTCTCGAATACAATACTTTCTTTCGGTAGGCGAGTGAAGTAAAAATGGGGGTGTACCTGGCTTCGTGAAGAACTGGTATAATTCTTAAACGTATAATATATTGTAAACAGCTTTTGAAATATTTCCGAACAATATGAAATGACCAAATGATAAAATATTATCAATACTACATCGCTGAGTGTCATAATAGGCCTGCCGAAGCTAAATGTTTTCATGAAATCGTGAATAATATTTTTTACGTACACACTTTCTAAATATTTTTTCATCAGAATCTGTTCACGGTTCTTTGACTTTCTTCTCCGTTGAATATTTTTGTGGAAATCTGAAATCGCCAGCTTTATGTGCACACTTTACATTTGTTTTTGAATCATAATCTGTTCATAGCCCTTTGGCTCATGTTTTCTTTTATGGATTTTTACCCCCGATGGAACGGTGCGGGTATATGCCTCTGGGAGTAAGATTACGTGTTTGTTTCTTACCTTCTACTTTTGTAACGGACAAATTAACTTAGATTTGATTTTCACCGTATGATTTAATATTTCAACAGGAAGATATACAGATATTTAAAGATTTGAATTGCGGCCGTCATCTTGGTTTCGCCAATTGAAATTTCAAGCACGAATATGGAGTCAAACAATCGTGACAGATGATCGCTCGACTTCTGCCATATTACGTATGAGATGAAATATCACATAAATATTTTGTTCTTCTGTAGATTATACCTACTTAATTGACGAAACTCGAACCAAGTGTAACGTTTTGGTATTTGTGAAATACATCGCCATTCATACCATTGTTTTGTTTTGTCATGCTGGCACGAACATTAAATTAGTCGTAAACAATAATAAATCTAAAATTACCCACTATAAATTTAAAAACTTAGTCATTACACTAATGCACGTCAACTAGAATCCAAATAAGCCAGCAGAGTTAAATAATTTTCTACTCTGAGGATTAATAAAATTAATTTCAGTTTTACTAACTTTGAGTAATAATAAATCATACTTGTTTATGTAGGTTTTTGTAAATTCAAACATATTTGATTACATTTAAACTCATTTAGGTATCTGAAATATAAATAAACTTAAATTTTCAATGGTCTGACAGAATGCCAACTTTCTATCGATTCTCATATATGCTCATTTAATAACAATTTTCCTTGTATACTTTTTCCCACTGCCCAGTTCAAATGATTTCTTCTTCTTTAAAAATGTTTCTCTATTAATTTTGTTTTTACTGACGAAGAGTGCAGTACAATAGAATGTTCTCACTCAGTGAAAGTTCATAATGTCACTTTAATGTTAAACTCTTTGCAGAAAACGTAACTTTACCGAATATCAAGTCTTTAATCTCAATAATTGTGAGATATTTGAAGAATTCTTACCACTAGCAAAATTTATAAGAACATACTAAGTTATGATTCACATTTGACTGATTTTACTCAAGCTGGGTAGGAGTTGAAACATAGTACATTCAAATAGATATCTCAAATACATTTGTTCAAATGGCTTTGCCAATACTCGCTCATTTTATGTCAATACCTGTAATTTGTCAATTATAAATAAAGGAAACAAACAATGGTAGAAATTGTGGCAGATGATACTTATAAGAATAGCAATATTTCAGATAGATACTGGAATATCTGATGAATAAATGCCTGAAGGTTTCATCATGAGAATGTTTGAGGATACACCATTAGTCGTTAAAAAGAGTTATTGTAATTAAATAATTATAGGTCAATATAATTGGACGAATATGTAGACGCTTTCGCCACTTGTTCATCCTATTAATAATTTGTGAACTTGGAGGCTGTGTTCCATTATGAATAAGGAATACTTTTTCATTTTGGAGGAATGTTAACCTCCGAAACTTCCATAGAACTTCCCTTTTTATTTATACAGAATGATCACTTTAAAGGATCATTAATTTAGAAACGACATAGGAGAATAACACACCGAATGTAGTTACCACTATTGCTACGAAAAAACCTGATAACTTTTGGTAAAGAAAAAATACCTACAGAGTGGTCATCCGGCAGAAAAAATAAATAACACATAAAAAATGCCAATTATGGTAGCTTGGCGTAAATACCTTTAAGAATTTCTGCCACTCTGCGAATGACCACCCTGTATATTATTCTTTAAAAGTATCCTTACCCAAAATATTAACTATATGCAAAATAGTATCGCCATATGTCACATTTTCTTTATTATTTATTCTCTTCAGGCAGTTCACTTTCTATGTATTCCAGAGAAAGTCTACTCATTTCTTCGCTAACAGCGCCGTCAACTACCTACCAAATTTGACTGTTCTCCGTCAAATAGTTTTTTAGATATGTTGCCAACAAACAGACCGACAGATAGACAGACAGGGCGTCAGACGGAATTGAAAGACCTTAATTCTCGTAACCTACATGGTCCGAAACGTGAAAATCCGAAGAAATCGCGGAGGCTGATTTATTCACGAATACAATACATCCCCTCGGTAACCGAGGAAGTAAAACAACAGAAGGCTAAATCAATGTATTAAAGACAACCTTCAAATAATCATAACAAAAAGAGTATATGCATATCAAGTACAAATAAATAATAACAGATGGGAGATTCGAAAGAGGTAATGTTCTGTTTTCTACTTCTTTATATGACACCTGTTGTTTGATATTGCAAGTTCATTAGACAAAGACTCTCGGCTTGCTATCTGCAATTGATGACGTGATTGGCAATTGAACTTTGACAACTTAAGCTAGCCCAACTTGCACGTCAACGGTACTTAATTCATGATATAAAGGAGTGTCAGCTAGCGATCATCAGAAATATAATCAATTTCGTCAACAACAGTTTGTGTTCTCGTACCGATCTACAGGAAAGACTTCAAACGAAGTAATGTTTGGCATACCACTAAGATCTGTATTCAATTAATTGAAACTAGATGTTCAACGGAGCATAGAAAAAGAGAAACTCAAACAAAAACAACATTATGATAAAGGAACTCAAGGCACATCATTCATTGAAGATGAACCAGTGTGGGTAAATAATCTCTTAGATAAGGGATCTGTTTCGGGTAAAGTTTTACAACATGCAGGACCATATTCATTTTTAATCGACGCCCAATTGTGCCACGCTCAGTGGCACAAATCACAGATTATGAAAATTTTATAACTTACCTATATCCAACGCTAGGACATCAAGTTCAAAAAATAATGTAGATATGACACGTGGCTATTTAGAAGTAACTGACAAGACTGGACAGTCAACATTCTCATTTACATCACGTAGATATCCATCGCGAACACGAGGATCTGCTCAATGATTTCTAATGTATACAGGGTGTTCCGTATTAACGTGCAATAAATTTAACTACCAATTCCTTATCGAAAATGAAGGTGGGTTTTTCATATAGAATTTTTCAAAACAAACCTTTCTTGCCCAGCTACACCCTCTTAAGTGTGTAACAAATGTAATAAAGCGTAAAGAAATTAAAATTACTTGCCATACAATAGCGCGATATTTGGAATAAATGGCATCCTACCTAAATAAAACATGTCGTAAAACCGTCGGCTCAATGTAAAATTAGAGGGTTTTAAAAGCATACGTTTAAAATTTAACAGACAAAGACTTTTCGGCAGTAACTGTAAAATATTATATATCATGGTTTCCTAAACAGAATGAGTTTTAATGAAACATATTCTTTATGGGATTTTGCAAACAGCAGGAAAAACTATATATGAGAACTAAAAAGAAAAATTATCTGTAAAAAATATTAACGAAATATTTCGATAACCTGAATTCTGGTTATGCTAGCAATTTAAAACCCTAAAAAGAATTTGTATATTTCATTTGACAATTCTCATTATAACACTTAGTATCTACATAGCCATTGTATTGGATTGAATAAAAATATGAACTGAGAAAATTAACAAATTGTTCGAACTCGGTCGCACTTCCTACCTTGTTGGCCGATGTTATGGGCCTGGTTATCTTCCCTCTGAACTCTGGTAGGTGTATTCGGCGTGGGGCAGCGGACTGTAGTTCGATTACCCAAGTCGAACAACTGAACGTGATGTAATTCACACACTTTTAGCGAGACGAGCGAAAATTGGCGTTTTGAGCGATAAGAAAAAATATGCATAGAAATATCGAGACACAGTTAGTACACGTGCTCGTTAGCGGTCAGATTTAAAACTGTCTCACAGACCCACTTCTCCACCTTCTCGTAGCCGAAAAGTAGGGTTCTGCGCGACCGAGTATTTTTCGCGGGCAACTGTACAAAAATGAATTTTAAAATTTAATTTAGGGCACTAGATAATATTTTATGACAATCAACTTAAACACTAAATTAAAACTTAGAAACTAATACGGAAAATTCACTGAATATTGAACAGCCATAGAATTCAGGTTATCGAAAGAATGCAAATATTTCATTAATATTTTTTTAGAGATAGTTTTTCTTTTTAGTTCTCATAGATAGTTTTTTCTGCTGTTTGCAAAATTCTATAAAGAATAAGTTTCATTATAATTACAAGCAAACAAATAATAATTCACTTTTAAAAAAGAACGAGTTTATGACAACCCCAATATAGACTTTTTCGGAGCTAATAACGTAGAAGCATGGGAAAGTGGCAGGCATTATCAAATCACTTTATTAGAAATGTAACAAATTCGCGAGTAATTAAACTAGGTAAAACTACGCATTTCGAGCAATGTGTAAATTAGTCAGGGTGCGAATCAAATCATAAATAATTGAGTAATTGGTTACCAGAATTCCCCAAACTGTACACTAAGTAGGAAATACGAACAGACCCGGAACTCATCAGCACCCGTCCGACCATAGACCTGTATCATCTGATTAGAGGTACAGGGGTACTGGAGTGGGCGGAGTGAAGCATGGTAGGGAGAGCACAATAAGCCCAGGAGGCTGCAGTGCCCTTGGAGTTTTCTACTAACAGACGAGCCCTGGAAGGAACAAAAAAAGTAGGAAACTAGTCGGTTTTCCCCTTAATGGACAACAATTTCCAACGGGTGTAGCTGGACAGGAAAGGCTTATTTTGACAAATTTTATATGACGAACCCACCTTCATTTTCGATAAGGAATTGGTAGTTAAATTTTTTCGCGTTATTATAGGACACCCTTGTACATTGTTTCCTGGGTATTATGTTTCTTTTATCTTTTGAAATATTTTATTTTGGTAGGAGAGAAATGCTATATAATAGGAATAGAGTAAAAGTCATACGCATAACATTGCGGTCCCAAAGTTTCTCTGCACGGGACGCTGATCTCTACTAATCGGAAAAAAAGATGCCCCCAAGACAATACATTACAAAGAGTATCACGGTACCCAGAGTGATTGATCAGTAAAATGGCATATAAGTTACTACGGTATATTAAGAAATTAAATTTCCTTTAATTCTTTACAGGCTTCTACCACGTGTTTGAGAAATATAAGAAATGTGTCCTCTGCTTTTCAAAGTATGATATCATCCAACTTTCTGAAACCATCCTATTCTTATCTCACGAGGAGCTTGTATGCTACACCATCCCTCCCAGTTCACATTTCTTGCATATTTTTCTTAATACGATCGGGTTAAATCTCAAAATAAATAAAGAAAAAGGAGAGCGTTTGTGTAACCTGAAGTTGTGTCTTCTACTAGAGTCAATCTATTTAAAATCAACTCTTAATTATTCATTAAATGCCACTTATTGTTCCCATCAGCAGTATTTATTTACCCTGTATATAAACGAATCGAGGTAAACAAAACTAAACACATATTTAAGCGATTCTAGCAAACACTATTAAATGTGCATTAGTCATGGTTTATAGTCGTAAACCCGGGTCTCACAAGCACTCCGGGCATCGCGTGCGGCAGACCTCGCGCTTGGGGACTCCGGGAATTCATGGTGGGGAGCAGGAGCAACATATTTGTATGCGATGCCGCGTCGCGTTAAGCGAAGCAGCGGAGGTATCTTGTTTAAGAAGGTACTCATTATCTACAGAAGAACACTTCGCTTTCCATTTGCACGACTCTAGTAGTGTTGTTTTATTGCTTCATGTTTTATTGCAGGCAGTGGTGTGCCAAAGAATATCTCACCTTTGCATTAATCATTAGTAATATTTTCAAGCATAGGTCCAACAAGTCAGAATTAGTGCAGTGCCATTAGGTATTTACCTTGGAATTCAGTTATGCTGGATACATTTTTGTGAAACTTTTTTCGTTGGGTTTCTAAAACAGTACAAAAACGTTTACCCTTTAAACATTGCCGTTAATTACTTAATTAGTTAAACAAATAGTTATTACTTATTAGGCACAACTGCATGTTTTTCGTTAATTTTTAGCGTCCGTACCAAAATTGGCAAAATAGAATCAGCTCGATATCTGTGTGTTCGTCCATCTCTCACGGATATTTTTTTCAGACACTGTGATGTAGAAAGTTGAATTTTGGTTCAGTTGTAGGAAATTGTAGTCCAATTACAGGCGTGAAGTGGAAACAGTAGAATTTTGATTGTGGGGGTTAGTAGCGGGGGGTAAAATGGGAAGTTAAAGAAAAAAATTTCTAGGTCATCGTGTCAAATGCAAGTTTGATAAAGCACTAATTTAAGAATATATAATTTGTTGTTTCATGTATTTTTTACACTTCGGAAACGCTTGAAAATCGCTATCCCCACCCCATCTCCAAAGGCATATTTTAGAAAAATCTGAAAAATATCATGAACATTGGAAATAAAGTGTACATTTAATGAAAATTATTAGGATTGCATTACCTTGGAGAACATTTTTGGTACATAAAAAGAAATCTCGACGACAAACTTTGCTTTGTGGCATAATATGTATAAATTTATCAAATCCATATTGAAATACAACTGCCGATATGTAAATTTGCCGGTTTTTATTTTCCAATTAGTCACAGAGACTAATTTTTTACAAAAAAGTATTAATATTTGAATTGAAACATTTAACAATTTTTGTCACTATCGACAAGAAAAATTTCTCGCCAATAGCCAAAACAAAAATAGAAAAACATTTGTTGAAAAAAATATTAACATTTCTTACCGAACATATCGACGTCTTGATTTTATTAGCAGCTTTAAATGCTATTAGTAAAGAAACATATTTTCTAATATCCGCAAAATGCAAAATATATAAACGGTTTTTTCGAATACAAGCTTTGAAAAAAGTCTACCACGAGGGTATAACCCTTCGCAAATACAAAACGAAGAGTATATTTCATTCGATCGGCACATTTCTAAAATCAGTAATATCGCTCGTAGGATAAAGAAATTTTATATCAGTGTATTGGTGATCGAATTCTGAACAATTTTCAAAATGATCCACCGTAACGTTTCTTGTAAGCACCCTGATTATTGATTTTTATCAAAATCGATTAATACATAAAAAGTCATTAATTATTTAAATTCTTAAAATTTATATATGTATATTATATAATATTGTTACATTGTAAAACAGTCTAATTAGGCAATCTTATCTACTTAACAGCAATAAATTTGTCACAAATGCGATAAGATTATGGCCCACACGGCTTTCATTCATCTCGCACTAATATAAAGTAACATTATTATACTCTTCGCAAATGCTTCTTTTATTACGATGAAAATGCGGAGAGTTTTCTATAGAATGTGCAATAATTGTATAAAAAGTGCAATAAAGAGTTTTTGCACACATTTGCAGAATGTGGCATGCTGTCTTCGCTTTTAAATGGAGGCAATAGTAAGTTTTCCAAACTGTTTGAAAAGCGTACAGTTTTGTAAGACGCTGCCAAGGCGTTCACGAATGTGATCACTATTATTGAGAATATTTTTTAATCCCGCATTTTATGTACTTGGGAATTATATGTTACTTCGAAAAATACAAGAACAGTAAATGAACTAGATAATAATCTATCATTAAAGAGTTACATCGTAAAGTAGATGTGTCAACCTGGTTTCCTTGGTGCCTACATAGGATGAAGCTTATTTACAGGTGTAGCTATCGTTGGAAAGATATATTTTCTCACTAGAACGGGAATGGAAGGTTGAGGATGATTCCTTAAATCCGACTACAATGAATCAGTCTCCACCCCCTGAAGATTTACTGAAAATGTCCTTCTGTTCATGTAAGTCCGGACCATGGACCAGCTTGTAAATGGAGAAGTAGTTTATATTGTTCTTTAGCTTACTTGAAATTTGTTGATAGTAGCTGCTAAAATACCTTGCCAGTGATGTCGATAAATAAAATCGAGGATAAGATAAATGACCTATTCATAAATAAATAATGTTCAATTTTAATTTGATTTAATGATTTTTTTATGTAAATTTTTATATCATATGTACGCTTTTTTGTAAATTATTTTTCAGTGTTAAGTACCAGATGGCAAATTATCTCAAATTATCAAATTAATATTAATATTTCACCAATTAATATTATTTTGTGCAAAAAATAAGTTATTTGCGGAGGGAGTGATTCGTCTCCCTGCAACTTTAGGCTGTCTTAGTGTATTACCCAGACTTTCGTCGATTCTTACAATATTAGAGAATCTATACTAGTTTATACATTTTAGAACAAAATATCTCGGGTTTTAATCATGGTAAAAGAAGTTTTTCCTAATTGTGTGATTTTTATGTACTTTTGAAATGAGTTGCTAGATTCCTGACATTACTATTGTAATCAAATATCATCCCTTTCGAAATATTGATATGACTGACAAGTTTTCAAGTCGAGCATATACGAATTTGTTCAGAATGGGTTGTGAAAACTGGAATACCCTGTGTATGCAAATACTTGACAAATTCATACTTCCACATTTTTTCTATGATGCGGAAACTTCATCCCGTGACCTTTAACCTTGTAAAAATATCAAGATTTGTGTATACAGTCATGGTTTTTTGTGTCCCAAACTTCTTTCAAATATGCCAGTTATTTTCATTTCGTTACGCTGTTGTACGAATAGCACACAAATATTTGCTTTCATCCGGTTTACAGAAAATACATTTCACTGGTCAATATTTATTTTCAGGATGCTACGATTTGTAATGTAAATACTAATAAAATTTGTCGAGGTATTACAGTTTCTTCAGTATCTTGTAAGTGCACGATATAACTGCACATAAAAGATTTAATCCTATTATTTTCCAGAATTATCAATAAACAGATATATGTACGTAGGTATGTATTATGAATATGATATAAAATACAAGATCTCTGTGTCAAGCTGCACGCAGTAGTCTCAACATCAATTGAAGTTGGGAGGAATTCTGAAATTTGGCAAATAGACTTAGGTATTTATGGAAAAGCTTTGGGAAAAATATTTTAAAAATTTTATGTGGTCATATGGGGCCGTTTTTAAACAAGGGCAGAAAAAAGATTGACAAATTCTGAAGCAAAAAAAATTAAATCAATTTGAAATTATATTTAACTATTTTATAAGTGGAAATATAATAAACAACTAATTTAATTAGTTTTAATTAATTTCATTCTGAATTAGCAATTTTAACTGTTTATTTCTAATATAGCAGATGCGTGCATTGGATTTAAACGTCAAACATAATGTTTAAACTTTTTTAGAAATTCTCTTAGTCCAAGATAGAGCTCAGCCTTTAAAAAAGCAACTCATTTTTCTCACGACCATTATTTTATAACTGTGTTCATTAATACTATTTTGGTAGGACAATTATTTCATAATACCTTTTTTTTGGTAAATTCTCTTATTGAAGGTCAATTCATTGAAGTAGTTTGAACAATTTTACCAGCAGTAACCTTAATTTTTGTCGCTTATCCTTCTCTACGCCTTATGTATATTTTAGATGAAGTTAAAATCTCTTTGATTAGAATTAAGCCTATTGGTCATAAATAATTCAGATCATGTGAATACTCAGATTTTAGAGATATTGAATTCTTATATAGTTCCTAGAGATAAATTAAAAACTTTTAATTTTCCCCTCTCATCCAAAACTAACTAGTGTAGCCACATGGTAAATATTAACCTATGTTTTAAGACGGTGCATATACGCGCAAATATTTACCAGAGATTCTTAATAACGATGAGCTTTACTAGGAAGATAAGTTAAGACGTTAGACGAAAAGTACGGAGTGAGAATTTTAAGAGTTTCCATTATTATAGATATATTCAAACAGTAATGTACTAACTTGTGGGTAACGCTTCCATAATAAAGTAATGCATAAATGGATCAGAGTATAAATTACAATAACTTGAATGCAACGAGTAATCAGTTAATTATGTACAAGTTTCGAATGGTGATGGAGATATAATGCAGAGGACAAACTAGAGCCTCTAAATGAAATACAAAACATTTATCGCGATATTTTTGCCATCATGCCTTTAATTATAAATGTTGATGAATCAATTTTTAGATTTTTTCATAAGGGATTTAGAAGGGGTGGATCAACTACGCTTCAATGTATTTTATTTAAATTTGAGTTTTATTAATAATGCATAGTCAAAAAAGTACATTATTCAACTTTGCTAAATTGTCTACTTGTATATCTATATATTTTTAAAATTCGAGGAGAATAAAATCTACCAGTAAAGCCAATTCTAAAGTACTGAAGTGTGTCGCGGCGATACATTCCTTCGCAACTATCGATTTACTTTATTCAGGAAGTCGGAAAAATTACTGTACCTTTAGAAACTACTATTTAGAGCACCACACTGGCTGACGAGTTGTCGTGTTGAGACCCTCTTTGAGAGACATTGCATATTTCAGTATTTCTTCCTTATTAACGTCATAATGTTGAATACCAAAAACGCAATAGGCTGGTTAGATTATTAAATACAGTATTCTTTATTCCTATCATAATAATTATTTGTAATTTTTATATTTTCATACAATATAGTAAAAGGGACAGTGATTGATTGAACATCAAATAACTGAACTTTAACATTCTATATGACGCAGTTAAATAAACTAGTGACGGCTTTGTCTAACTGCGAGACGAATGAAAGCCTCCAAAGCTTGGTCCATAATCTTATCGCATTTGTGACAAATTTGTGACTGTTTGTTGATAAACATTAGGGACTATTTCCTAATTAGCCGGTTTTGCAATGTAACAATATTATATAATATAAATATATAGACTTAAAGAAATTAAATAATTAATAACATTTTATTTATTGATCGATTTTGTTCAAAATCAATAAGGTTCTTTCTCTAGCTAACACTAACTTAGTGCCCAAATTTCACTACAATCCGACTTTTCGTTCTTAAATTATCATGGTTACAAGAAATGTGACGGGCGGACAGACAGGCAGACGGACAGACAGACGGACAGACGGACGGACGGACGGACACTTTGAAAGTTGTTTAGAATTCGATCACCAATAGAGTGATATGAACATTTTTTTCTCTAGGAGCGATATTACCGGTTTTAGAAATGTGCCGATCGAATGCAATATACTCTTCATTTTGTGAGGAGTATAATAATATACGGGTGAGTAACTGTAATACATGAACGACCAATATCTTCTCAGCTCAGCTGTTTGAATTGTAGGAGGCCAAGAGTAACACAAATTAAAACTATTTTAAAATCTTTCACATAGTGATGGCAAGCTAATACTAATATTTTTTAAATGGAACATCAAACATTGTTTATGTATTTATATTTCTTTGAACTCCATATCCAGGCACATATTATTTTTAAGTTAACCAGCAGCGTTGCCATGGCATTCCACTTTTCCTATAAAAATGAATTTGCACGGGGGCCAAGACGTACTTTAATTAATATTTCCGTCGTATCACTTGAATGTTAATGTTAGTCAAGCCCGTCTACTCTCAAAGTCGAACCTAATTCTATACAAATTCTTACATTTTCATACTGCCATAGCTCAATTACTTTAACTGGAACACTTCGTATGTTTTTAATTAAAATGTTTCAGCAATCCGTTACCTATTCTTTGATACCCCGTGACCACTTTTTTCGACGGTTTCTGAAAAATTCAGTTCGATAAAAAGAGCGTGGCTCTAAAACTCAAATTTAATTTTTCTTCCTCATACCTCAGAGTTGTTAAAAAATTAATCTCCAAATTTGAGAAAAATCTTCGATATTTTAACACGTGCCTCAGAGACCATGAATTTTCCAGTATAATTCTTAATGGTAAAAGACATTTTTTCGTAAATTTGCAATAGAATCGTTAAAATCTAGTGAACTGAAAATTGCCTCCCTCTTCAGAATTATCCAGAGAATACGAATTAATGATTCTTTTTTAAATTAAACCTTCATATGAACCTTTAGTAGAATACCAAAATGACCCTCCCTATAAGGGCAAAAATAAACTCCGTAGAAAGCTCTTATCGAGGATTAATTTAAAGAGGAATTACTAATTCTTATCTACGTATTTGTATTCTCAAGAAGGCAGTTAGACCAATACCATTCATTTTGGGGAAATAATCTATAATCTATAATCATGAATGCAGTCATCTTACGTATTGCTCATTTTTTGAGGCCGTCTTTTTGGCGACATATCTCTGAAACGCAACCACTTAGTGCAGGCAGAACAACACCATTCATATCGGGAAGTATTCTACAACCTACGTAGATAAGTTCAGCCATCTTACTTATCGTATTTTTTTGCAACCATAATACGTCCTCTGGTTGCCATACCTCTGAAACGCAAGTGCAGGCAGGCCAATGCCGTTCACATAGGTGAAGTACTCTATAAAATACAGAAATAGGTTCAGCTGCCCTAGTTTCAGTCCTACCTTCAAGACACGCTGCAAGGAGACAATGACCAAGAACACCCAGATCACCCGATTCCGGGAGTACCAAGCAAACAACCAGCTCGGTATCCTTACTCTATCCCGTGCCGGGCTCTGACGCTAAAATAAGCGTCCTTGACAGAACACAATCCTTGAGCTACGCAGTTCACACATTCTTCCGACGAAATCGGAGCACATGATGCCAATTGGCACCCTGGGAGTCCGACTAGTTAACATCCCACAAACCCCTCCAATCTCCGAGAGGGCTCGGAAACAGCCGTTTCCTCTCACTACAGACGAAATACGCTCCCGGGAGCCGACATGCCAGCGAAGAAAGAAAACCAAAACAGAATAGTGCCAGAAGGAACGACCCAGCTAGAAGGGTCCAACAGCCAGGACCAGGAGAGGTCTGCTAACATCGCCTACACCATCCCATTTGCGAGGGGAGGGGGTAGGCCAAAAAGCTGGCCCGATATGAACTTAAGCAAATATAGTGTATAGATCTCATTAATCGCTTGTATGTCTACGGGTTATATTAAAATGAAAGTATTTCTATAACAGTCATATAACTTAATTAGATTATAAAATATTCAAGTACCAAGCAAGTCTTGAGTTATATTTCAGTTTTTTCTAAATAAGTATGTTAGCCAAGCAGTGGTGGTTGAAATGCAGTGAGTCATTTCAATTTCAGAAAAGTCATGAATGTTTAGAGATATTGCTGTTTTATTTACAGGTTGACCCAAATGCGCTCTGTGCTCTTCATAAATACGAATTATTTAACACAATTCTGTTCGTAAGTGGCAAACCAGCGTTATATTAAATAAATGTAGCTATATAAGATTGCGTTTCCAAGTCCTATGTAAACATTTGGATATGGTCACGTTATTATTTGTGGCGCTGGATATGTACTTGTCAAAATTCATCTATATATAAGGCATATTTCTGAAACTGTGGATGTCGCTCGCAAAGAAAGCAATTTTATATCATTGTGTTATTAAATTCTAAATAACGTTTAAAATGTCCGTCTGTCCCTTCATCCATCATGTTTCTTATAAGCACGATAACATCAGAAATAAAGTTCCTACAGGATAGTACGGTGATGTTAGGTAGAGGAATAACCCTGTTGTTTTTCAATAAAAATTATTAATTACTTAACTTTTTTCTTCTTAATTTTGACGTTTTGTAAATGAATGAAAATCTTGCAAAATGTTATTTCCTAGCATTATTTATTCATATATTTTACTAAAAATGACAGGATTCGGAAGAATATGATGCTGGATATTTGCTTTGGGAGACGTATTTCTTAGAGAATTGAATTGTTGGTGCTTACCAGAGAATAGCAAACGTCTCCAGACTCGCATCAATACGCTGTATATCTGCCCTCCTAACTAGGGCATACAATCCCGGAGTTCCGGAACCCCGACCGATTTTTTTATCCCGGCAATCCTGGGATTGTCGTAGCCTATATCCTGGGATTTTGAGGATGGGCCTGCATTGTGGCATATATGAAATAAGAAAGTGAATTTACGCAACTACGTTACAAGTTGGGAGTAGAAATACGTCGACCCTCAAACTTCAAAATATTAAATCTTTGCTAAACTCCAACATGAAACTCCGCCCCACCTGATTTTTATGTCGTATGGCGCAAAATGTTCCTATAGATGTTTAGAATAAAGCAAGGGTTATGGGAACTGGCGCTTTTTCGATTTCCGGTCGTAAAGTGGGGACAGAAATACGCTATTTCCCGTCACCAAAAATTTCTTCTAAGTCAAAAAGAATTGTATTTTATATTTTGGACAATTCTAAGAATTTTTTGACTCGTGACATTTTTTACTTAACCTCACTGTTCTCCAGATATAAGCGTTTAGAAAAAAAAGAACGTGAATCTTTTTGTTTTTTCAAAATACTAGTATTTACGATTATTTCTGGTCTTTGACTATCAATTAGAACATTGGTCAAAGACCAATAATAATCGTAAATACTAGTTGTTTGAACAGAAATAGCTTAAATATACGTCATTTATAAATGCCTACATCTCGAGAAGGGCGAATTTAGCTAAAAAATGTCAAGAGTCAAAAAATGCTTAGAATGGCTAAAAATACAAAGTCATGTTTTAATTCATATAGGAAATTCCCCGTAAAGGGATAATTATCAATATAATTATAAGTGCTTTTGTTTTGATTATCTTTGGGTTTCATTGGGCAGGATAATTTAAATTAAAAACAACATTATGATAACAGTTGTACTGTTCATAATGGGCATATTTTCTTTCTTATAATTGTTATAAGAAGGACATATGTTTTAAACTTATCTATGATAAGTATTTTGTAAAAGTTTGAACAATTACTAGTATTTTCTGGTAATATATTTTCATTTGTTTCTATTGTTATAGAGCTTTCACAGTTCCAGGAAGTTGCATTTGCATATAATTTTATAATATTTCTTTAAGTTGTTCTGCCTCGCAATTCGCTAACTATTTTCAATTCCGAAATGCAGGGTTTGGATTTTCGTCTTGGGATTGTATGCCCTATTCCTAACTGTCCATGTCTCAGAGGTTAGAAGAAAAACAGAGGTAACCAGGACGTTATCAAGTCTAATCTTTGTGTGCTTCGTGACATTTCTGTTACGCTATATTTTGCTCAACTGGCAATTTGCCATCATTCTATATTTTCCGTCAACTCTCAGAGTCGTAGTTATTGTCCCTGGGGGCTTCGAGGTAAAGCAACTTAATTGGTACCTGACAATCGTTGTCTTCTCTGATTTGTTTTTAAAGGAGATAAGAATGGCTCTTAGCCTTGTTAAAAACTCCTCTTCATTTACCACCAAATGAACTTTAATACTTTTTTAGAATACATTAGCTCATAATTTACTTAATTTATGAAACTTGGGTCCAACTTTCTGTGACATCCTGTATAGAAATCTTTAGTTAGTTATGCTGGAAATGGAAGATAGTTAACTCAAAACATGGAAATTTCTACGAATATCATGCTACTGATTTAATCTCAATGTACTGTATGAGGAAGTAAATTGATATACCTAAATTTACAAATAAGACTGATATTTGATAAAATTGATATTTGATAATATTGATAAAATAAGTTTTTATATTCCGAAAGTGAAAGAAAATTCTATAATCTCAGATTTTGCACGCTGTTTCGGAGCATAACTCCTCTAAATTACGGTGTTTACTATGAGATCTCATGTTGGGACTACAAATAAAAGAGCTTGTGTTTCTTGTTCAAGGATTTTGCTTATTACCGACAGAAAATAAAATACTGTAATATATGACAGTGTTTACTTTATTCCAGTTTTCTTTGTTGAAAATTGAGCGTGTTAGAAAAAATTGCTTTTGATCGTGAAAAACTGTTGAAAACTCGGAAAATATGTACCTTACAAAAAAATTGCAAGAGAGCAAACCTTTAAAGAATATCTCAGTCTATATTTCTGAATTTTTCCAGATTGATAAATTTTATAGTTGAGATTTTCCATTTTCCGATAAGCGCCTATTGTCCATTTTTTCAGGAAAAACTTGGACAGAGTGCACTTTAAGAAAAAGTCATAAAGGAAAAGAAGTCTTGTATCTTGTAATACGCATTTTTTCGAAAATTTTGCAAGAGCAAAAAGTTGTTATTTTTCATGGAATTATCTAGAAATACATTTTGTTTGGTAAATTTATCTCAATTTTGGTACCTAACAAATTAGCAACAAAACAATTGTTTAAAAAAATTGTGGGGAAATAGCGGCAATTTTTTTTCTACTGTTTGATCTAGACATAAATACGAACAGAATCCAGAATGTTTCGTGAAAATCCATTCCTTCGGTAAACTCTTAGTCGGAAATGCTAGTTCGCCTGCACTATAAACAATAAACGTGTTGCAGAAATTAAAAGCTATTTTTATGAATGCATCAATGGTCAATGAATAGATTACTGTTGTTTCCCTATAGCTGCTAATATTTGTTACTTTTGACATACACGATACTTTGTCAAAAATTGTAAGGCCTGCTAAAATCTTCAGTAAATTGTTTGCAGAATGCAATATGAATCCCGTGATTGAGGAAGACAGTGATAAAGATTAAGTTCCTTGCACATTAGAGTAGGTTGTATTGTTCAAATTATACTCGTTTTATTGAGTCACATTAGTCACAAACTGAAAATTAATGTTGGTTTCTGATTCCCATGGAATTACATAAAATTTATATCATATTTTCTTATACTATGAAGTAATCCTCCAATCTTATTCCAAAAAATATATGATGTTACTTAGGATATGAGCATATCACAGAAAATGATAGTGGTCTTCCATTAAATTGTTCATAAAGAAGAAATTGTTGCAGAATTAAAATATTTCGTGTACCTCCTATTCGCTTAGTTTATTGAGTATCAATTTTTTTAATAATCCACACAATGCCCTGGACCACACATATTTTAGTTCCCGAAATCAGCTTATTCATATTAGAGAAAATCAAATATTTTCATTTTTTTAAATTCTTTCGTAATTTTTGTAAAAAAAATTTGAAGCTGGCATTTGGGGTACATTATTCTCGTAATGGTAGGAACTTGCCTCCCAAATATGAACCAAATCGAAGCTGGGGCAGCTAACCCATGCTTATCCGGCTAAGCTCTTTGTTCTATTTTGTAAATGTTAACCTCGCCGGACAATATTTGCAAGTCATATTTCTTACGCAACAGTTTATATTTTATCTTGTAGATATTATAGTCTACGGGCTGGTGACATTTTTGTCATAAGACATGATCATGTTTTCCACTAGTTAGATATTATACTGTATGTTATTGCCGTCCGAGAAATCCATGTATTAAGCTCTTGTCAATTGACAGCTCTTTAAAATAATAAAATAAATATATAATTTAAAATAATGAAAAACACACTTTTAAAAATGAACTGCATCCCTATTAAAAAAAAATAACTAAAAGAAGAAAATAATGTTAATAATAACTATTGAAAAAGATGGGGTGTACCTGGGTTTTGTGGACACCTGGTATTGTTTAATAACAGTACTTAAGTTTATATAACATTCATTATTCATCATTAATAATTTCTCTAAAGTACAATGGTGTTTCAATAGTGAACATCTGAAAATGTGGAAGCTCATCACTTAAGTTAACACAATTCTGTGCTAAATTCAGTTTAAAGGCAGACGCACAACATTATTTTAAAAAAATTGTCATGGGAGGGTGGTATATTATATTAAATTATATTATAACTATTGTGTATAATACAATTAATGGGTAAGTGGTGCAAAAGTAAGTCCAATCATTTGAAAAAATATTGTCCAATATGTATAATTAATTCATTTTAATGAAATTTAATTAAATTTGTATTTGCATCATTATACAATTAATTTGGCAATTATAATAGATATTGTACACGTTACAAATGAATAAACTCTTATTAAAATAAATTCTATTTATATAAAACATCGTCCATGTTATTTATTTTAATGGAAAATGTATTGTTTATTTCAGCAAATAATTTATTTCCAACCAAATTCTAACGAAATGTTTGCTATTAATAAATATACATCCAATTATATTTTTAGTAATAAACAATTTACATAATTTGCAATCGAAAACATACTAAAACATATTTACCTATTTGGTGTGAGGAACCTTCTATAGTGACGGTTATTCCGATTGTTTTTTTCACGGAAATTAAGGTGAATAATTCCATTAGAAGGCCATTCTAAAAACATAATAAAGGCACATACCTAAAATCGTTTGCGAATGTAAGATCCCTTACTGTCTCTAATTAAGTCACTTTGCTGTTAAGTGCATCGTAAATTACCTTACAATGTTACTTAATGGAAAAAGTCCACCGAATATAAGAATATAAAAGTCGTATAATGCTTTTCGTTGCAGCCTTTTAGGTTTATTTTATTTACATTTTACGTAAGTACATTTTGTTGCAAAAAATTTCAATATATCTTCAATAATTAATTTAAAAACCGTTATAATGTAAAAAATGTCACTTTGATCATTTAATTGATTTAAATATATAGTATCAAAAGTTCGCAGTACTTTTTGATAATTCCATTTTTACTAAATTAAAACCATTTTTGAAAAAAATTTTACTGTCATTGAAATAATGCTCGTTAAAAATTATGATGGTCATCCGGTTAATTTAGTCTTATTATTTTATATTGATATTGAGGCCCGCTAAGAATACATTCGATTTTATTACTGATTCATTTTTATAGCAACCTCAATATAATTTTTTGGTAATAAAGGTCAACTAACCGAACGAAAGTGATATTTTATTGCATAGTTATTTATTATCTACAGAATAAAGGAAAATATCCGTTATTTTAAATTTTCCAATTTCAATATCAGACTCATTACACAGGACGACAAAAAGAAAGTGATCTGTTCTCGAGACCAGACATAGTAATTCCTACGTATTTCGACGTGCTGAACACGAATCCGATGTCCGTTTAATTCTATCTCCCACCATTTTTTGTAAATCGCGGAAATAATCTAAAAAAAATCAGGTTTCTTAGGCGATTTTTGCGATTCACAAAAGATTGGTGGGTGATGGAGATAAACGGACATCGGATTCGTACTCAGCACGTCGAAATACATAGGGATTACTATGTCGGGTCCCGAGAACAGATCTCTTTTTGTGGTCCTGTGATCAAAGAATCTGAACTCAATAAAATAAAAATAAAAAACGGAAAACTAGTATACCTAAAAACATAACTTATAACAATGAACCTCTGGAGGCCCCTAGTGATATCGTCGATGCTTTTCATAACTTCCTCGAGCAATCTTACTTCCTTAATATTTCGAGCGCCCCAATAATCTTTCGCTTGACCGTTTGGACATTAAACTCTTTCCGAAGCTGACGTTTGCATGGCGTTAAAAGCAATTAAACCTAAACCTACTGCGGGTCCAGATGGAATTCCAGCATTTCTACTGAAAGACTGTGCCAGCATTTTTGCATATCCCCTCTGCATAATTTTTAATCTGACTTACGAAATGCTGTTTTCCTGATATTTGGGAATACTCCAGAATGTGCAAAAAGGTAAAAGAAATGATGTTACTAGTTACAGACCGATAACAATCATATGTAACTTGGGTAAAGCTTTCGAAATCGTTCGACATGACAACATTCATGCACATGTTCAACTGAAAATATCTGCGCAATAACACGGTTTTATGAAAGGTCGCTCCACCGTAACGAACTTAATCCGTGCTACTCAGTACATTGCTTAATCAATTGACTCTCACATATAGGTAGGTTTAGTTTATACTGACTTTTCAGATTGAACCATAGTAAATTTCTTTGTAAACTTGACTTCGGAATATCTGACGGTTTGCTTCAATTTCTTGACAGTTGCTTAACTGTTAGAGTTCAATTCGTATTTTATAATAGATATAAATCTGTTGAATAGCGAGCCCGTCAGGAGTACCCCATCAATACTTGGATCCTTTTTCTTTAATGTTTTTATTAACATCAGTGATTACTTAGACATGTATTTCATAATATATGCCGATAACGTTCAGATGTTGCATAGGAATAATTATTTTAAAGACTGCGAAACACTTTAAAACAATTTAACTAAGTTTCGGCTTGATGCGGTGAAAATGATCTTCACCTAAAGGTTGATAAGTGCATAATTATAATGTTAATGGCGACATGGTTAACATACCATCCACGTCCAAGGACCTAGGTGTTACCTTTGATAATAAATTAACCTTCACTAACCACATTGATTCTGTAATTTCTCATACATGGAAAATGTTGGGCTTCATCTTGCGTACCAACCAAGACTTTAATGATGCGATAACCTGAACGATACTCTATTTTTCTTTCTCTCGTTCTAAGCTGCTTCACTTGTCTGACAATCTGGCCATAACACTCATAATGATAAATTGAAAAACATCCAGCGTCGCTTCCTTACATTTTTAAACTGGAAAGCTGAAGATACATAGCAACCAATTGGGGCTTCTTAAAATCAATTACTTGAAAAATGTTATATTACTAGTCTTTCCGAAGAGCGTGAGTTCTTTGCTTTGCATTTTCTAAATAAAGTTATGCATAATCAAATAGATTGTACTGAAATATTAAACCACCTGAACTCTTATATCCCACGGATTAGTTCCCGCCATTCTCATACTTTTGTTTATCCACTCCTAGATCTAACGTATTAAGGTTTTCTCCTCTGTTTAATATTTGTATTAGTTATGAAACTCATTACAATGAATTGGTCATACTTGTCTAGCAACCAGAAATTCTATCTTTTTTTGGGAAGGGGAAGAACCTTCAAAAGGTTTCCTGCACTGTTAGTCGGGCGTGCAAAGATATGTGGGATTTTTACCCACTAAAGAAGCCCCCTCTTCCTCTCCGGAACTGTGTGAACATTACTTCGGAGGCATGGTGTTGTATGTGTTGTCGTTCTTTCGTCATCGTCTTTCATCTTTATTATGGCGCAGCACATGTTGGAGATAGTTGCTCGCTTCTCGGCAGTGGCGAGCATGTTTGTAATGAGATTATGTACAGTGATTTCCTGGTCTATCTCCCTGCTGGCATTGTTCCTGGCTTCTTCTCACCTTGGGCATTGGAACACAGTGTGCTCCGGAGTGTCCGGCAAGTATCCACTGTATCCACACGCATCATTCTCTTTCTTACCAATTCGCCGTAGGTAACTACCAAAGTAATCATGGCTCGTCAGCACCTGGGTCAGGTAGTAGTTAAGGTCGCAATTCTTGCAGGTGGTCCAGACTCGCACATCGGGGATCAGACTATGTGTCCATCTGCCGTCTGTTGAGCGGTCCTACCGCTCCTGCCATCGGTTCATCATGTGACTGCTATTTACGGCCTTCGCATGTTTATCGGCGCCATGGTGGTATCCGCAGTCTTTTAAGAGTAAGTTTGCGGGTGGCATCGCAGAGATTACCTGAAGGGCCGATGTGGAAACCGTAGGGTAGGCGCAGCTAACTCTGATTAATAGTGGACGTTGTGAGCGAAGGGGGCATTCCAGGGTTCTGGCTGTCTTAGGGGCGTCAGCCCACGCGAGAGCAGCGTATAGTAGGGTAGACATCACCACGGAGTCCAAGAGCCTTCGGTCCCTCGACCCTCGACATAAGCTTGCGGAGGGCCGTTATCGCGCTATCTGCTTTGCCAGCACAAAAATTCTATCTACTGTCATACAATCTAACCGCCTTCATAATTTATACTTGTACTTCTTATTTAAGGCAGGTTAGGTTAAGTTAGTTTAGATTTCCATCCCATAAATGGTTTTATACTGTTGGATGTTGTATGATTAAATAAATAAATAAATCGAATATCTTCATGTCTCAAATTTCATCTAAATCTACAAAAATTTCGAAATGATGGCAGCCCTGTTGGATTCGTCGTTAATAATTTTTAATTTTGACATCAGATTCAGTATCAGATACTACGAGAATATTTAACTACTCCTATTACTACCAAAAGCATCACTGTACCTTTTAGATTATAAAATAACTAGCAAAATTGTTGTATAGGAAATATCAGGAATTCTACTAATTTAAAGCTAACGTGTCGTTTCTTTTTTCCTTATAGCTCAGCCACAATGCTCTTTATTTGAAGAAATTTAATTTTCAGGAAACCTTGCAATAGTATGTGTGTTAAGCTGGCAGACTGCTTTACTTAAGTTAGTTAGAATCGAAGATTTTCCAAGATATTTCACCATTTCCCATTGTGCTTTTCCGTTTTTTCGTATTTCGTGTAATCTTGTATACATGCGTGGGTTATATTATGTAATGAGTGCTTCCTTATAAAATATTATTGAGGTATTAAATCTCAACTACATAAAGTGTGTCTTACAATATCGTGAATATTTAATAGCACGAGAGCCCATCGACAAAAATCTTATGATCATCAGTTAAGCCTGAAAATTGGTGACGAAACTTTTCCAACGCCCGTCCATCGGCAGGATAAGCCAACTTTCTGCGGGGGGAGAGGAGCTTACCAAAACAGTTGACAGAAAATTCTGAAAAAAAATTGGACTTGTTCTATGATTTATTTTGAGAGTAGTTTGTCCTTACAGAATGTGTAGATAACTTGACTCATTTCGAGTAAAAAATTCGTAATCAGTTTTTTTCAAATTACTAGTAAATATTAGGCTGATTTCTGTAATAATTACATTATTGTAGTTTTTTTATGTGTATGGTATTTTAGAAGCTATATTAAATCACTCAAGCAATGAGAGTGGTCATGTCTACAGCTTTGATGCTAGATGCCCTCCCTAACTTTCCTACATATTGTAACGGAATCAGAAACTAAAATATATGTCTAAAGGGCTAGATACAATAGTTCTCAAAGTCATGGTAACAAATAATATCCTGATTATAAATTTAGACAAAATCAAAATTAAGTTTGACAGATACATATATGCCGTGTTCGTTTTTTGTCAGTACTTTGTTGTAAAAAAATATGTATTTTCAGATTGTTTATGGGTCTCAAATGACAAAAATGGTGTTTGTTCACGCTTCCAAAAACAGAAATTGAAAATATTCAAGTAGACATGATACCTAGTTACTAAGACCTGATGCGAGAGTACTTGCCAGAGAATAATAAGGCTGTATCCTATTTCAAATTTATTGAAGGTTAATTAATCTACTAACTCATTTCTGACCCAACGAAATTGAAAACTTCATAAGAAATGCTCGACGATTCCAAGAATGTTTAACAATTATCTATTGAACATGTTTTGATATTATATGTAAAGTTTAAAGTTTTCTGATAGTTGGCTCTTTTTATTAAAAGCTTTTATTTCACTTGCAATGTTAGTGTGTTAGTTTGTTCAGGTCAAATCTTGCTATCAATATTTCGACTAGTTCTAATTAAGCTAAAGCTTTAAAATCTTGCACACGTATGTAGGTCCGGTGACAATGCAATATAGTATATCTAGTATCATTCTAAATCCAATATGACAGACGTCCCAAAATGGCGGATTACCTTTTACTTCACAACACCCTTGAAATAGGTATCAAATGAAATAGTTTGACGAGTAAAATACGATAAACTATGTGAAGCCATTCAAAATCCAATATAGCGGACGCATCAGGACGGCGGATTATTTTTTCTTCACAACCTTAACCAAATGAAAGGGTCTGACGAGTAAAATACGATAAACTATGTAACGTCATTATAAATCCGATATGGCGGCTTACCTCTTTCTTCACAACACTCTTGATATGGGTATCAAATGAAAGGGTTTTGTTTGTCGGTAAAATAAATAGACTATAAAGAAAAAAATAAAAGAAATGTTTTTAAAGCAAAGCTTTTATTTAAAAAAATGTACCAAAAATTAAAAAACTATTTTTAAAGTCATACATTTGGAAACTAAAAGCTTTGGGGGTGGATAATTGAGCAAAGTAACTGTACAGTACTATTGTATGATCGCCCCCAAAGCTTTCCAAATGTATGAATTTAGAAATAATTTTTTACTTTTTAGTTCATTTTTTAAATAAAAGTTTTGCTAAAAATATGTTTTTTATCTATAATTTTATTATTACTACAACTTTAAATAATGTTTTTAACCACTTCTCAAGTCACCAAGGTGATATCTTGAAAGTTCAGGCCTATGCATTGGGTAAAAAGAAACGAAGCTCTGCAGTTTATTATGGAATCAGAATCAATTCTCGGGAATAATTTTATAATTAAAATTTTTTTTTTTTTTTTTCAAATCAAATCAAATTTATTCAACAAATTTCTTAGGTATTACATAATATATGACAAATCAATTTTAAGAAATCTTAGTTTTCTATCAGTTTTATCTAATATGTAATATCTAATTAGATATGTTTTTAAGGTTGACATTACAATAAATTCAAAAGCACACCTAAGTAAAAACCTGTGTGTGTGCTATTTATAATCGTATAATAAAATACATTATGTTAACCACATTCGCACATATAAGATAGCTACATATCAATTCGAAAGAAAGAAAAAAATATAACAAATAAATGTATTCCTTATGAGATTAATTACAATATACATGCCCATTCATATAATAAATAAAACTATCCACTTGACTGGTGATGAGATAAAATATTAATAAAAACTAACCTATTTTCCTTTATGTACACAGAGATTTTTTTTGTGAACAAATTTATGTTATTATATTCTTTCATATGAGGAGGTAGAAGATTATAAAACTTCGATCCATAATAAGTAATGAATCGCTGAGTTGTTGTTAGGGTGTAACATGGAATCTGAATGTTTAAATTAGCTTTATGTCTAGTATTATGATTATGTCTGATACTGATATCTAAGAGTGATTTACGTTTGTGAGTAAATATAAGTACCGATTTTATATACAATAGGTTTATATCCAAAACATCAACTTCTTTGAATAGGCTTTCTGTGGGGTACTGCTTATCTTTGAAAGCAATTACTTTTAACAGATATTTTTGCGAAGTGCAAATATTTTTTAAATTTATAGGATATGCACTGCCCCAAATAGATATTCCGTATCTCATAATTGACTCAGCCAAAGCATAATACAGTGTTTTTAGAATATTAAATGGCATGAAACTTCTGAGTTGATAGAATTTCCAAATCAGTTTACGAATATTATTGTTTAGTAATTCTATGTGTTTTGTCCATTTTAAATTTTGATCTATACATACACCAAGATACTTCATACTACTTACGTTGTTAAGTTCGGTATTGCAGTTACAGTTAATTTTATTTTGGGATAAACAGATAAAGTTGTGGATTTTTAAGGTTTGTATGTTGGGCAGATCTCTGTCATATATACTAAAACACATGAATTTTGTTTTTGTGGTATTTACTGATAGTGAGTTTTCGGAGAGCCATTGGACAATTTTTGAAAATTCGATCTGACTTTTATTGACAGCTATGTCCCAAGAGACACCGTCTACCAACAGAATCGTATCATCGGCATATGCTACGACCTTTGCTGAAGTATTCATATGCAATAACTCATTTAAATAGATATTAAATAGAATAGGCCCCAATACAGTTCCTTGAGGTATTCCACATGTGACCAAGTCAAATTTACTTAATGTTTTGTTAACTTTTACGCACTGTTTCCTTTCGGTAAGGTAACTTGTAAATAAACTGTTAGCTATGCCCCTTATACCATATTGATATAATCTGTTTACTAGTTTAGTATGTGACACAGTGTCAAATGCTTTGGCCAAGTCCAAAAAGATAGCAATTAATTTCTTATTATTTTCAAAGGAATTATGTATAGTTTTTGTTACTTCAAATATTGCATCTTCTGTACTTTTGCCTTCCACAAAACCGAACTGTCTATCAGATAAAATTTTATTGTGGGTTAGGTGTTCAACCAGTCTAGACTTTAAGCTGTATTCTAAAAGTTTCGCTATGTTGTTTATTACCGATATTGGTCTGTAATTACTTATTTCGGATTTCTCTCCATTTTTGTAAATGGGCGTTACTACAGATGTCTTTAGTTGGTCAGGAAATACTCCGGTTTTAATACTTAAATTAAAAATGTAACATAACGGCTTGGCTATATATTGTTTAGTATTTTTTAACGATTTAGTTGAGATATTGTCTATACCAGGAGAAGAATTATTTTTTAGTTTGTCTATATTTTTTTTTACTTCCTCTTCTGTTATAGGTTTAAGAAATAAACTTTTAGAATTAATATTCCTTTTCTCAAGTATTTCATCACATTGGGCTTTTTCAGTCATTTTCTTTCCTATCTTAATAAAATAAGCATTAAAAGCTTCAGATATTTCCTTGTCATCAGTTAAATTAGCGTTGTTATATGTTATATTTATCTTATTATTTGCATGAGTATCCTCATTTAAACTTTCTCTTATTACTTTCCAAATTTTCTTTATATTATTTTTATTTTCGTTAATTTTGTTAATATAATATTCTTTCTTTAATATTTTTATCAAATTATTGGTTTTATTTCTATATGTTTTGTATTTCTGTGATAGTTGTTCATTATTTCTGTTTTTATTCAGATCAAATTTTAACCTGTCTCTTTCTCTTATTGAAATGATTAAGCCTGTGGTTATCCAGGGTTTAAGTTTCCTTTCAGTTGATTTTGCATGATAAATGGTTGTTGTATGTTGAATTTTTTCAGAGAGATTTTTTATAAAATTGTCGTAAGCCACATTAACATCCTGTGTTTGATATACAATTTGCCATGTTTCATTTTTTAATAAGCGATCGAGTTGTTCATATTTTATGTTGTACTTTCTGTTTAAGTTTGGAAGTGCTAGTTTGTCATTTAATAGTTTATTTTTATGGGAAATATTTACTAAAACGGGAAAATGGTCAGTTATGTCATTTGTTAATATTATTGGTATTATGTTTAATTTTTCTTTTTTATTAGCTGGAATTTTTAAAAAACAATGATCTAAACAGGTTTGACTATTTTTTTCAACTCTTGTTGATGTATTTATATATGAGCAGAAACCATGCTCTGCCATAATGTTTAAATATTCATTACTTGTCTCATCTTGTTTCTGAATGTTAATATTAATGTCACCTATCAGAAAATGTACACTTTCATTTTCTTTACTTTGCTCTAGGATGTACCGTAATTCTTCTAGAAAAATTTGTGAATTTGTTGATGGTAGTCGATATACTGCTATTAAGTTAATTGAAGTATTGTTTTTTTTAAACTGTAAATTTGTAAATGTATTCTCTGTGTATGTAGTAGTCCTGAAAATAGGATTAAATATTTCCTTTGCGTATATCACTAATCCATCATTTTGGTTATGACACCCATTACTGTAGAATATATTGTAACCTTTAATATGGAAAAGCTCTATTAAATTAATTTTCCATGTTTCGGATAATATTATTACGTCAAACTCACATTTTTTTAAACTTTCTAGCAATATCAACAGGTTATCAAAGTTTTTATTTATGCTTCTGATGTTCATATGAAAAACATTTAAAAAGGAAAAAGATTCATTACTAATAATCTTATATAAGTCATTATGGTCACCAATTACGTGTGTATTTACTGCAGCATATTTGTTAAGGTTTAAATTAAATTCTGCAACATTCATAAATTCGTTTATTCTAGGTAATAGCTATGGGTTGAAATTTTATTTAATTATATGAATAATAAAGAGCAATTTAATAAGGTATAAAAATTCTTATCTACTACACTTATTAACTAAACAATAAAAACAACTTAAAGAAATACAAATAGCTATGATATAGATATGCGAATATAAATGACAAATGGATAGGTACGAGTTCACTCCAATATTGTTTTATGGAAATAATTGTTTTTATAGCATATAGGTAATAAATTGATTTCACAAATGATTTCACAATTCACAAGGTTTGATCCCGCCAGTCTTCAAGCTAAACGCGCTAAAACCACTGCGCTACCGTCCCCGTTCAAGTTCTTTGGATCCATTCACTCAGCTGCATGAGGAAAACAAAATTTGCTTGTTCGACGTCACTTACTTTGCTTGTATTAGTGATGAATCAGAAATAGCCAGCATACATATGGTATAATACTACAACACAGAGCATAAATATTTCTGATGAGACTTAATGCAATTAATTTGTTTTGTATTGCACGTTTTAATGCATTTCTCCAATAATGAATCATTATTTAACTGGCAGTAGTTACGTGAAGTACCCGTATTTTTATAATAAAGATCAAACTTGAGGTTCTAGACAGACACGTTTTTGTGCATTTAGTAAGTACATGCAACCCTTAAGAGGCCTGCCACAATTTTGTATTAACGAATATATTTATGTATTATTTAGAAGAGAAAAGCATAAATAACGTAAAATAGTAAAATATCTGTGATTGATTACTCTTACCTATTCGTCGTATTTTAGGCTGACGCAGACCAATAAAAAGTCACTTAAGGGATTCATCTGATCCCTTAACTATGCCTCCGAGATTGTTTCTTTAGATTTATGGGTTGTACAGTGGAAATGTTCATCGGTTAGATCAAATTCTTTTAACCACAAAGTGCATTAAATAGTTAAATTAGATATGCTAGATTGCTCGGTTCTTTTTTTAGCTCTTTAGGGTGCGTCTTTTAGGTGTATGATCCTCATGTCTATATTTTGATTATACTGTAAGTTACACAATGGCCAAGTATGAAGATTTTAAAATCAAATTTAAATTAAAGAAACTTTCTAAAAGCAACATTTTACTAAAATGTAGTCAAACAAAGAAAGTAAATATTACCTGAGTTGATTGTGACGGAATTGGGTAAATGTGGCATGGAATACTAGTCTCTTATTTAACTTCAGATGTTTGTCAGTTAGTGTACATCAAATCTTGTAAATTAATTTTAGTTATTTTTCCCTATTTACCTCTACTTTCCACCCACTCCTTCAACGGAATCTTGTCAAAATACATAACCTAGTTTCAGATGTCTTTATAACATATGTGTACCAAATTTCAAGTGAAAATCTCTATTTAATTTTATCAACTATTTTAATAAGGAGTTGGGGGGTGGTGGGGGATGGAAAATATTATAAAAATATCTGAGGCATTCACTTCTAGTATATATACCAAATCCCAAACTACACTCTTACCAGCTTACTTTACTTATTTTTCCCTGTTTACCCCTATTTAACCCCCAACCCTTCAACGGAACCAGTTTAAAATATAATGTAGTTCCAGATGTTGTTATAATATCTACGTGTATCAAGTTTCAAGTCAATATCTCATTTTTATTTCATTAATAATGAAGTATGGGTGGTGGGGTGTTGAAAAATATTATAAAAAATTATAGGTCTTGGCTTCTAGGACATACACAAAATTTCAAATTTCTCCACTCTTACCACCTTGCTTTACTTATTTTCTCCTGTTTACAACTATTTAACCCCAAACCCTTCAACGGAATAATCCCAATTAGAAAGAAATCTGATGCCTTGGTTTCTAGTATATACACCAAATTTCAAGTTCCTGTACTCTTACCAGCATGCTTTACTTATTTTTTCCTATTTACTTCTACTTACCCCTCCTCCTTAAACCGAATCGTGTCAAAATATAATCTAGTTTCAGATGTCATTATAATACATACGTGTATAAAATTTCAAGTGAAAGTCTCAATTTAATTTTATCATATCTTTTAATAAGGGAGTAGGGGTGGTGGGGGGATGGAAAATATTATTTAAAAAAATCTGAGGCCTTCGCTTCTAGTATATACACCAAATCTCATATGTCTGTACTCTTACCAGCTTGCTTTACTTATTATCCCCTAGTTTCCCCTATTTAACCCCCAAGCCTTCAACGGAATTATCTTAAAATATAATCTAGTGCCAGATGCCGTTATAATACATACGTGTATCAAATTTCAAGTGAATATCTCAATTTTATTTTATCAACCCCTTTAATAATGGTGTAGGGGCGATAGGGGGTTGAAAAATATTATTAAAAAATCTGATGCCATGGCTACTAGTACATACACCGAAGTTTCTCTTCTCTTACCAGCTTGCTTTATTAATTTTCCATTTACCCCTAATTTAGCCCCCAACTCTTCAACGGAATAATCCCAAAATATAATCTAGTTCTTGATGTCAATATAATATATACGTATACCAAATTTCAAATGAATATCTCAATTTTTTTGTATCAACCCCTTTAATAATGGAGTGGGGGGTGGAAAATATTATAAAAAAGAGGCCTTGGCTTCTACTACATACACCAAATTTCAAGTTTCTGTACACTTACCAGCTTGCTTTACTATTTTCCCCTATATACCCCCCAACCCTTCACTGGATATATTGTTCAAAAAACAATCCAGTTGCAGATCTCGTTACAATATATATGTGTACAAAATTTCAAGTCAACATCTTAAACCGTTCCGAAGAAACCGGGCGGACCAAAAAAAGTTACAGGCAGACCGACAGACAGAAAAATTTTTTTCGCTTAAATTTAAAAGCTCGACGTTCCATGACATTCTACACCTATTTCAGGGGAAAAAAATATTTTTTTTACGATTACTATACTTCCAATCCACTACGTGGATATGGGAGTAAAATGAAGTACTGATGACAATTTAACTGATAATCATGACCGAATGCTGCAGCCAGGATACTGAACTCACTATGTAACTCCTCGACGTTCAATTGTAGACAAATTATGACTAAAACGATAATAATTTAATACAAGTAAAAGAAAACTTTTTAAAAATAAAGTTTTATTAAAATGTACTAAACACGAAGAAAATAATACTTGATACGGTTGTAGTAGTGTCATAGTTCAATAAGCGTGGACACAGTTTGGATGAATGAATGTTAACAAAAGTAGGTAAGTTAAGTATGATCTAATCAAACATAACATATGTCGAGCCCGAGGGGCGCGCTCCCTTTTTATTGGAGTACTCACTTGCTGCTCGACCTAATCAGCAAAAGACTGGGTCGGTCTACATAAGTCGCAGAGAGGGGTTCTAGGGCTACACACACACATGCACACACAAGAAACGAATACCGAAACTAACGATAATTAAATATATTGACAAATAAGAAATAAGGAAATAATAAGTTCTTACATCAATATGCCCCCCATCCCTGGACGGTGGCTGAACTTTCACGTCGGCTGAAGAGAGGCGACTATTTACTTCCCCCTTCCGGGCAACAACTCAACTATTATCGCGACTTTTCCTTGTGGAGCCTAACCAACAATTAACTAAATTAACCTATCCTTTCGGGTTAAACACAACTTTGATCGTAAGCCCTCTCCTTGAGGAGTAGGCCAACAGGTCAACTTAACTTACTCTTTCTGGTGAAACATGACATTGGTCGTCAGCGCGCTCTATGCGGTGCTGGACCAACCTGACCTCTCCTTGCTAACAATTGATTTACCATTGCTTTTTTCCATCAGTATCTATTCGCATTTTTCTTGACACAGCAATATGTAGTTCATTTCTGTGGCAATGCCTTGTAGAAAAACGCCAATAGACATGTGATCGATTGCAGAGGCAAAGGAGAAATGTAACATCCGCTGCCTGTATACTTTGCGATCTCGTTACCTTTGACGCGGTATACATTTGTACTTACCTACCAGACACCCTCTATAGTCTTTTATCTCATTAAATTTTAAAATACTTTCACAACCTTCCAAATCATCTAAATGACCGTTTTGCTCTAACTATATTTGTTTGAATAGCTAACCTTCTTGGTAGATACATTATTTTCAAAGTTCGGGGACATCCTATGTAATAACACGCCGTCCCCAATAGCGATTTGTTCAATATACTTTTTGTTCATCTGTAAAAGTAATTTCTGTCTTAATATTGCCTTGAGTCACCTTTCTCTGGTTTTATACTTTAAAGAAATCGTTTGTTTATTGCAAATAATTAAGGACATTAAATATATTTAGAGAAACGTCCATTAAGCTCTCTGTCAGAAACACCCAGTGATAAAAATAAATTAGATTTAATGTTTAATTGTGCCTGTCAAGCATGATTTTTCCACCTAGTTAAATTAGAATCTTAGGGACAGCAACAATTTGTCAAACGAAAATAAAAGGATAGACATGCAAAAGAAAACGACTGAAGGGATTTTTATTTAAGCGAGGGTGAATAACGAAACCATGAAGTGTCCTGAACGGCAATAAAACAAATTTTAGCAATGGGAAATTATGCGAAAAGAATCCAGAATGTCATTAACTTTAGAAATATATCGCCCGATAGTTATAGAGGAATTGTTAGTTTTCTAAATTTAAACTGATTGGAAGTTTTTTTACAATTATTTTATTTTAAATCAAGTGCATATAAATGGCTATTTTGACAAATTTTCTACGTTTACTTCAAAGCATAAAGTTCTACGGACTTTTTCTAGATGAAATTTGGAAGAATAGTTACTTATGCAGAAGAAAGAAATCGGTAAAGGTATTTATACAGAACTTCCCTCTCTATTTATACAAGGTGGCCACTGTAAATAATTCTGAACTAAAAAGGGACGTATGAGAATAACAATAGGAATGTAGTTATCACTATTATTACAAATAAAACCTGATATCTTTTGGTGAAAAGAATATACAGAGTGGTCAACCGACGGCAAAAAATAAATATTAAATGATGTCAAACATAGAAGGCTTGCGTAAATACCTTTACAAATTTCCACCATAATTGAAATATTTCTTAGGGTGACCACCTTGTATGTTTTTATGTCTACTATATTAAAAATATACAGGGTGGTCATCCTAAGAATTAATTCAACTGTGGTGAAAATTTGTAAATGTAATCACGTGAACCTTCTATATTTGGCAACCTTTATTTAAGTATTATTTATTTTATCTATCGGATGATCACTCTGTGTATTCTTTTAATCAAAAGTTATCAGATTTTCTTTGTGTCAGTAGTGATAACTAACATTGCGACTATTATTATTCTCCTATGACGTTTCTTAACTAATAATTTTCTACAGTGACCACCTTGATAAAGCAAAGAGGGAAGGTCTGTGTAAATACTTTTACCGATTTTTTAAAAGTTGAATGTATACTCTCTTTGCAATAAACCTTCCCAGAAAATAATAATTAAACTATACATCCTTAGCTATACAGGGTGTCCCAGAATTGAGTTCCCGGACAGAAACCTGTGATTCATTAGTTCAATTTGGGACCATATGACCCAACTTACCTTAACCAAAAATGCATCCCTGAGGAAGTGCATCCTCTCAAAGTGAGACAGAAAAAAAAAATTTCCAATAGTTTCTCCATATATCAAACGTATCAGCCTATTTTCCGTTACTAAATTGATTCATAATACAAAATTAAAACCCAACTTGTTGCTGCTAGATTAACGAAATTAAACATATACTTGCTATTTTGTAACATTACTAATGAATTATTTTTTGTATTGTCATGACAACGCGACAGGTCTTCTTTTTCACAAGCACCTATGATCTACAGGTGAAAAACGATAATTCTTGATTTTTTATTGATATTACACAAATTTTTAAAAGTATTAATTTGTGTACTAAAACAGGTGGACATTATGTGGAGCATTTGTTATGAATATAATTTTTCTTAAATAAACTACTTTTCTGTTATTACAAAATTTTGTTACATAGAAATAGAGGGAAGAACAATAACTTCTTGTAATTTTATTAATATACTCTGCAAAAATGTCCAAGTATTCCGTAATTTTACAGAGTGATTAAGAAAATGTAACCAGTCAAATATTAATTATTATGAAAAAAAAACTGAAAACAAAAGATGTTTGGTTAGTATTATTTAGTTAACATAGAGTACTTATAGAGATGCAGCTCCCATCAAAATTTGGAAATTTTATCTTCAGTATAACGGAAATTATTGGAAAAAAAAATTGTTTTCTTGTTCTTCTTTATGGATGCATTTTTGGAGTAAGGTAAGTTGGTTTATATGGACCTAATATGAGCCGAGGAATCACAGGTTTCCGTCCGGGAACTCCATTCTGGGACACCCTGTAGAGGAATTTAACGTTTTCCGCAAAGTTGAGTTTCTACAAGCATGCCATTATCAACAAGTCATTTTTATTTCTAATAACTTGTTATAAGTTTTCTGAATAAGAAACGAATCGTGTCAAGATTAAGTTCCTGTCAGAATTCATTTGTACACGTATTTAAAACGAGAGAATGTAGGATTTTACGCGAGAAAAATCGTATATCTTCAATTATGTTCGATAGAATTAACTTACGCAAAATGTATGTACCGATGAGCTCCTAAAAAAGCCCCCTAGCTCCTGGACTATAATAAGTCGGGGTACACTTCAAAAATTCCAATGATTTGTGGTATTCCGCTGAACAACATTACACATCTCCCTCTACAGTGCGCCTAGGACACCTCGAGCCACCGAAATTATGCCGCCAGCTTTCCTTAGTTTGCTGGGAACAATGGTGCATATTTGCATAAAAGCTGAAGTCTTTAATACCTGAGTTATATTGCCCCTGTAGCAGATAAAAAATAAAGCAAATTAAGGTCTTTTGTTGATGTTTGTTCTTCAGCTCCGTGCTGAAAATGCGTTACCTATATAATACTAACAAGCTAGGTTGAGTGGGTATGCTTACTGTCTCTGGATAGCATGAAAATTTCACATGAAGTCGAAAATTCTCACGTAAGAAATGCGAATGGAAGACGTGGTAATAACAGTGCGCATTCAAATTCTTGTTAAATAACGAAACTGGGTTAAAGATCGAGCTAACAGCAATTAAAGCAGCTAGTTGAAAAAAATATAACATTTTTTAGAAGAGAAACAAACAATTTCGAAGAAGCTTGAATACTGATATACAAGGTGATTTATTTAAGTTGGCATAACGAAATATTTCAAACAAAAGTGTTTTCGTTTCGAGGGAGAAACAAACATTATTTTCATTCGATTTTTTACATTCTCATATGAAAACCTATATTTTTTTATTACAGGACCATATTGTGCAGAAAACCAATAACTTTTGTCTAAAACATTTTTTATACTATTTATACGATTATAATTTGGAAAAACAAAATAATTGGTGATTTTAGGACTTTTTTACTAACCTTTAAAAAAGTGCTAGAAATGTTTATTATAATCTTTTAAAACTTGGAAGACAAATCAGAAATTGTTATCTTCTTTTGATATTCAGTTTATTCAACAACCATATTTTATAAAACAAACGTATTTTGTCTGACACATTTTTATCACCTATTGAACATTTGTTGAAATAATGTGATACCTTATTTTTTATTCTTCTTTAATCAACAAATTCTGTACAGACGACAAATGGATACTTTATTTCATATGTTGCACGTAATAGTAAATAATTTTACGACTTAGTTTAAACTATGTAAACCTATAAAAACGTATAAATAAAATTACCAGAAATTTTTAATTGACCAATAGTGTTTAAATTATGAAAATACTAAAATATAATTAAACATGTTCAATCTTTAACAGGTAGGTGTATTTTGTACACAGTAAAACAAGAGAGAGTGTGCAAAATCGTTTTTAACTATTAAGCGATTTGGACTACTTTAATGATTTTCAATAGGCGCCTATTATTAAGCAACAATCAACATGGGTACATTAAGGGACGATTTATGGAAACAGCTATTTTTCAGTTTACTGAAATTATTTTAAAAGCGTTTGAAGCAAGTCATATGTCATTAGGAATGTTTCTTGACCTATCAAAAGCATATGATTGCTTAATACATACCTTCTTGAAAAATTGGAAAAATATGGAATACGGGGAACAGCATTAAAATGGTTCAAATCTTACTTATCAAATTGGAAACAAAAGACAGTCATTATTAACAATGGAAAATAAATAAAATCTGACATTAAAGAAAAACTATAGGCATTCCACAGGGTAGTATCACAGGACAGATTTTGTTTATTATTTACATGAGCGATCTAGGTAATATCATATTTAATGAAAAAAATAGTTCCATTACTAATTACGCGGATGATACGAGTTTATTAGTTACAGGAGAAAATTATCCTGAGATGATAAACTTCCGTAATACCTTAAGGCTGAATACAAAAGAATGGTTCACAAAAAGTGGATTTTTGTTAAATTTTGAAAAAACGGACATTATCCTATTCAGAACACTACAAACAAAAACAGAAACACTTAAAACTGTAAATATTTTAAACGACAAATTAGACACTCAAGAAAAGGCAAAATTTTTAGGAGTGTATATTAATGATCATTTGCACTGGTCGTCACGCATAAAATATTTATGCAAAGAACTGAATGCAATTTGTTACAGCATTCGGATTATCTGTATATATTTAAAACAGAAATCATTACGAATTATATACTTTGCAAATTTTGAATCTAGCGCGAGATTTGAAATTATCTTCTGGAGAAATAATAATATCTAAGAAATATTCATAATACAAAAGAAACTTGCAAGATTAATCCACAACTTGGCTTTTAATGAGACCTGTGGGGAGGTTTCTAAAAAAAAACAGAATTTTAACTATTATTGGAGTATATGTGTATGAATATTTAATGTTTGGTTTTAAAAATAAAGATAAGCTCACAATTCATAATATTTCTCATGCCTGTGAAACACGGTGTACTGATATAAACTACCCAGTACGTCGGCTAGCAATAACGGAAAAGAATCCACATTATATGTGTATAAGGCTATTTAGCAAACTACCAGAGAAATGGAAAAAAAAATTGAAAGAAGAAATAAATTTAAAAAAGAAATTAAAAGTATGTTGATAGATCTAAAGCCCTATAATTTGGAAGATTATTTTGAAAGCTAAGTTATGGTTAGCGAACTTTTTTTTGACGGTAGGTATTTCATTTTTGATATGTACCTTTGATTGTCAAGTGTCAATATTATTATTATTAGTGGAGGTCATGTGTAGGGATTTTGTTCGAAAATTGTATCTACTACTGGGCCAACCTAGTCCACCCCTCCCCCCCGTTTTCGAGGGTTCTGAAATCGATTTCGGGGTCCGAAAAAGTTTTTGACCCCAGCTTCCTCACAAAGTCGCCCCAAGACCACCCTTAAACTCTCTTCCCGGCGCAGACATCAATCCAACCCTGTATTTTGGTGAATTGGCCCTCCCCATAACTTAAGGTGGTAATTCTAGAGAGGGATGACCCCAATCACCCCTACCTCTCGATTCAACCCCGCCAAGGAGTGGAATTATTATTTTTTTCTTTTTGTATATATTTACAATTTTCCTAAAAAGGGGGTTTGTTGAAGGATTACAACCAGGGGTGGTTATAACCCCGCCAGTGGGTGGATTTCTTTTTTCATGTAAAAAATATTCAACATTTTTAGAGCGGGTGTTTGATGGAGGGAAGATGAATGGTCTCTCCAACAAACCCCTTTATTAAAAATTGTAAATATTTTTTACAAAAAAAAACCCACCCCCTGGAGGGTTGTAACCACCACTGGTTATAACCTTTCATCGAATCCCATTTTTTAAATTGTATATATTTCAGACAAAAATTCCAGGCTCTACAGGGATTTAATCGAGGAGTAGGGGTAATTGGGGCCATCCCCTATAATTACCACCTGAAATTATGGGGAGGGCCAATTCACCAAAATACAGGGTTGGACTGATTTCTGCGCCGGGAAAGGGACTTTGAGGGTGGTATTGGGGCGATTTAGGGGGGTTGTCGGGGTCAAAAACTTTCTTGGACCCCAGAATCGGTTTCAGCCCCCTCGAAAACGGTAGGGGGAAACTAGATTGGCCCAGTAGCAGATATTTGTATGTCCTTCCGACTCCTGACCTCCACTATATCCTAATATTAGACGAAGATACTGAATAATTAAAATAAATACTAAATAAATAAAATAAATTTTATTCTACGATTACTATGCTTAAGTAAGTAATTTAAATACAGTTTTACCAAATAATTTTAATCGCAATTACAATACCCGATCAGGTGACTGATGACTTGTTAACTCCTAGTCATATTTTATCTAAATATGAAGAGTCCGCAATACATGGGTATTAAACTATATATTAAATTACCTGCCAGAATTAAAAATTTAGATAGTCAAGCTTTTATTAATATCATTAAAACTGTTTTAATAAAAAAATCTTAATATTCTCTGCAAGAATTTTTAGAAGATGATATTAAAATTTTACTGTAAATGTATACTTATATAAATATGTGTATGTGTATATGTATGTTTCATGTAAATGTAGCTCAGTTTTTAAGATTGTGTAATAGTTGTTCTATCAATTGTTTTTCATATTGACGTGTCCCACACCATGTTATGGTATGGTCTTTTGGAGAATGAAGTTTATTATTATTATTATTATATAAAAATGATTTTTCTTTATATATCATAATTTCATTTTATTAAAATTTGAAATAATTGTTTTATATTAACTGGGCTGTGATAACTTGTTACAGTTTACGCAAAGCAGTGACACAAAAAGTAGGGTGCCAGATATTGCGATCGGTTTAAAAGGTCGCAACTCGTTTCATTCAGTTAGAGGAGAATTTAAATGCATATTATTTTGGTTTGCTTTCATTCGATGAGAATATTAAATGATTAAGAAAATGTATATTAGAAATGGATTACAAATGACTCCACCAAAATTTCATTAGGCATCCGAATATATTTTAACACAACCTTTGATCCATGAAATTTGGCGTTTATTTTTCACTTTGTGCCGCTAGCCCTTTTACTTTGGCTCTGTATATACTGTTGTGGTAAAAATTTCGTCGTGTCAGAAGTGAGCATAGTAAATTTACGATAGTCGCTTGGACTATAACATATTTAGTTAATTCTAGAAGTTTATTATTTATTTGTTTAAAACCACGGTACGACATGTATACTTCAGACGAATAACATCACTTTCAAATTACCTTTACTTGAAAAGTATTAGTGTAAATAATACATAGTTATGAATTTTTTATTCTTAAAATTTAATTATCGTTTACTTTCAATAGATAGCTTTTAGATAAAAAATGCCATACCGTCAGGTGCGCTGCCAACTCCTGTGAAAAAGCAAGTTTCTGTATAGGGCCAGGGTGATAAAGTTAACAATTTGTCCCATTCGAAATCAAGATATCAAATTTAGAAAAAAATTATGTGTTAAATTTATCTGAAATTTAAATCCTTCAGTGCTGCAGTATTACTGAATTATTGAAGTTATATAAGTTAAAATTAAATCTGTTAGTTTAGTTCCAGTTGGCCTATAAAACGGTGTTCGATTTGCTGTCTCACGGTCTTTACTTTTGCAGACATGCTAGATGAGGTTTATGAAAGTTCATATTCCTATTTTTAGTTCCATAGGAGTCTAGTTAGCGAGAGAAATGATGATGATAGAAAGTTGTGCAATTTTGGTGCATGTAAGGGAAAAATATATAACTTAGTAGAACTCATAAAATCTTTGCGACACAATAAATTTATTAGTTCTTAATACATTTAAAATTCATAATATAAGGACTGGAAAGAATAAATAATAACTTCTGTTCGTAAATCAGGACATCGCGAAAATTTTACCAATTATATCCTTTATCCTTATCTTATTATATCAGCAACTCGGGTAAAATATTTGAGAAATGGCTAAAGCAAAGTTTCTAGATAGTCACAATATTCCTTATGCGAAGGAATTTGGATTCAGATTAAACAAAAGCAGAGGCCATGCAGTTATTAAATGTAGAAACTTGAGTAATGAATGATTTAAATAAAAACAAGAAATCCCTTGCTGTGTTTTTAAACTTGGCTAATGCATTTGACACGGTAAGTTGTAAAGTCTTATTAACCCTAAAACGGTATCGTACGAAAAATGTACGTGCGCAAGATTAATTAAAAATTTGCATTTAGCAAAGCCATACGCCAGCAAATTTTCTCGATCTCTCATGTATGGTTGCCTAAATGGGTCATGGTCAGTGTCCCTAAAATCAGTTTCCCTAATCTCAGTATCTCTAAACACAGTATCGCTAACATCATTATCCCTAACGCAGTATCCCTAAACTCAGCATCCCTAATATTGTTATCCCTATTCTCAGTATCCCTAAAATGAATTTCCCTAACATTATATCTCTAATTAAGTATCCCTACACTCAGTTTCCCTAAAATAACCAAAAAATAGAATTCATATCATTTATTTTTGAGTTATGGCTGTTGACATTTGATATCAAAATGTCATTAGAATTTGATTTAATTAAATCTAAAAAAGGTAATGATTTATTAAATCGTGGTAATTTTATATTTGAAGTGAACAGAAAAGTGATGAATAAACAAGGTGAAGAAGTGACATATTAGAAGTACTTACGTCGATTTCAAATTTAAAAAGTGTCGTGCGAAAGCTCGAACACGTGAAAAAAATTTGATATTTGTTTACAAACCAGTTGTCCGCGATCATTTAGGATCCTCTGTGAATATTGAAATTAGGAAAGCACCAAATGAAGTGAAGACAAAGGCTGAAGTATATGGGGACAATCCAGCAACAATCGTGAGAAATGCACTCACCACAATAAGTGAACACGCACGAGATAATCTACCATCTGAAAGTGCCCTAAAACAACAGGTAAATCATCTAAAGCAATCTTTTCTGTATCGCCCCATGTTATTATCATTAAAGATCCGACATAAAGGAAATACAACAGGATTTCCCACTGAACTAAAAACTTTGGCCGATTTGAATATCCCAGTAGAATTATATACTACAATTTGCGGAGAATCAATTCCCCAAGTGATTAATTTCGAACAGGGGAAGATAATACTACAGTTGAAAATCTGGGGTATTTAAGTAGATCCCAATTTTGGATTATGGACGGTGCATTTCAAACTGTCCCACGATTATTCTTGCAATTATATACAATTCATGCAAGAATTGGCTCAAATTCAGGGGACCCAATATACCCCATGGTATATGCACTGATGACACATAAATCCGAAGAATTTAACCGCAGGATGTTTTTTCCATCTGCGACAATCTCTTCTAAGAAAAATCCAAGAGAGTCATCTAATTTCCCGTTATAATACCGGTCAAGATTTTTCTCTTAAGTTGAGGAAATTGACTGCACTGGTTTTTTACCCGCCAATGAAATTAAGTCAGCTTTTGAACAGGTAAAATTGTCTTTAAACAATACAGAGGAAATTGCATTAAATAACTTTACAATTCAATTTCAGATCAAATCTGAAATCATTGATGCTGACGAAATAATCAATTGGTTCGACAAATATTATGCAACAGGGCGTTTAAGAGGCCAATTTCGAGGGGGGCCAAGATATTCTCCACCTTTATTTCCACCGGAGGTATGGTCAATTTACGAGAATAATAACCACGGATATCCTAGGACCCAGAATAAAGTGAAAGCGTGGCATCGAAGATGGAACAACCTTGTGGGGAATGCTCATGTTTGGGTATTCAAGCTGATCTTCAATATTAGAGAAGAGCAGAATAGGACAGAAATTGAAATAGTTCGATTTAACGATAACCGAATAACAGCGCAAAATCGCCGAAATGAAGACACAAGAAGAGAAGAACTTCAAAAAATCATTAGTTCAAAAAACGAAAGTGCTCTGGATAATTACTTAAATACTATTGCTTAGATATGAATATTAAAATATTTCATTTGAATTTATTTATTCAGTTAAACAACTTCTGTCTATTTTACCATTTTTGGTAAAGTTATCTTATGCAATCTTCTCTGTATCGTTATCCTGGCTTTTTTGGCAAAATTAGTTTGATTATTTTTAGGGAAACTGAGTATAGGGATACTGATTTAGAGACAGTTGTGTTAGGGAAACTCATTTTAGGAATACCGAGAATAGGGATACCAATATTAGGGATGCTGAGTTTAGGGATACTGAGTTAGGGATGATGATATTAAGGATACAGAGTTTAAGGATACAGAGATTAGGGAAACTGATTTTAGGGATATTGATTACGACCGGACTATATATCTTAGCAATAGAATGTTTATGTTGCCAGTTCGCATGTTACCATGGTAGAGGTTACATTTACTATTTCTAAATCAATTGAAATAGTGGAATACACTAATAAAAAAATTAGGTTGGTAAGGTAAAAGCACAATAACGGAACAGCGATATTTTCTGAAACAAGATTGAAAAGAATCAAAGTCTACAAAAAGAGGCATGACCATAGCAAAGACTTAAGGATTAACAAGATAGGACAGTCAGAGAAGAGAAGACAAAATAAACGAAGACAGTTGTTAACTCTAACTAATTAAAGGGACATGGCATCAAACGGAAACGATTTCGGGATTTGTCGGGTACGCATTACATGAATCTGACCAAGCTTACTAAAAGACAGGTTGGCTAATTAGAATAGGCAAGTACTACGTCACGTGTAGTCCTCGATGACAGCCACGTGTGGCTGTTTTCTCTTCAGTTTATAGAAAAAAGTTTCAACATTATTCTGACAACGAACAATTCTATCTCTATTGTTACCTTCTCCGTTTGATTGTCACATTGTGGTGACTACGCGATAACTCCACCATAAATGTCGAGGTCAATGGCGCCATTGCTAAAATATAAAAGAGTTTCCGCCGGCTGTCCCATCTTGTTAATTCTCTAATCTTTGACCACAGAGTACTGCTTAAAATGTGAGAAATCCATATGTTGCGCTCTTCGGAAAGAATGTGTTTAAATTGTATTTAAACATTTGGCTAATTTAAAAAAATGTCTTTGCTTATTACCAAGTAGATCTTTTTAAGTTACCATGTATACTATATGCTGTTTACTTAGCAAAATAAATCTTTAAGCGAAATATTAATAAAGTTCTATTAATTAATTTAACGAAATTTTAACCCAATGCTTATAAAAGCAATATTTTACGTATCGATTCCAATACAGTACCACAAAGTATCGATACCGTTCTAGGATTAACCAGACTCGTAACGGTTCAAGAGAGAGTAATTTGTTAAAGCTGTTGAGTAACAGAATACAGAAACAAAAATTGGCGAATGATTAATTAAATCCTGTTTAAACTCCAAGGGGATATCACAGGATACTGTATTGGATCCTCCTCTCTTCCTTGGGTACACTAACGAAATTGAAAACGTATTGACAATTGTTAGGCATCGTCGCATATACTAAATTATTTATGGGTGTGAATTATTTTATAGGATGACCACCCTGTATATTTTTCAATAAAACTATAATAGCTGTCTTCCTTGCATATATTACTGAGTTAAAATCTCGGCTGGAAGACAATGTTGAAGAGGCTAGTTGATGCGTTGTCATCTATACCTGCGGTTGCTCTGGTCAAGTGATGGAATAGCTCATAGCATAACTTCACAAAGATGTTAATCTAAATAAGACGTAAAAAAGTGCATTAGTTAAATATCATAATGACTTTTTTTAAATATTTTTGGTAAATCGTAAAATGCAATTTAATCATGTCATAAAACAACTACATTTGCCGCAGTAAATATCACTTGGATGATTAAATTCATATCTCTTTTACGACGAAATTTTTAAAGTCACTTTAGGCGAATATAACATAAAATTAAATCTGGTGTTTTAGTTCATATACCGGAAATCATAAAATTGTAAGGAATTGAGCCTCCAATATGTACTTCAGTCAACTTTTGTCGTAAAAGATGGGATTCTGAGAACGTGCAGGCGTCTAATACAAAAGAAATACGTCAGCGAAATAACAGAATGAAAATAGACAATTAAATAAAATAGAATTAAGCCTTCAAAGTTGCAAAAATTTATATTTACAAATTATAACCTTCTTGAACATATGAGTATTTTAAAAACTAATATTGTACACTCTTTGCCGTAATGTGATAAGAAATAAGCAATTGTACTTTATCGGCTCAGCGCTTACAATGTTGTAGATGTAGATTTCAATGTGTTACTAAGGCAGTAGTAATGGGTTAGACCGCGGGTTAACTGAGACAGCACGATTACTCAATGTTATCTCTTCCGAGTTCAAATGATAAAGCTTTACTCAAAAATGAGATAGTAGAGGACACGAAGGATATACAGTATTGTATAATAAAGAGGGTGGTCCACTTAGGAGTGACATTATAAACTTATGTTTTTTTTAAATGGAACACTTGGTGCATTATTCCATTTTTTGATTCTCCATTTAAAGACTGTTCACAAAATATGATATTTGATGGATCTGCGATAATTTGGTACCATGATGGATAAATTTGTACCAAAAACATTTCAACTCTGTGAGCTTGTTTTTGTAGAAACATTGAAGGCGAGAAAAAGAAAATGTCTACTTACCGTAAATTAATGCTAACTGCTCTTCATCGTATCTCGTAGGTCCATTATGCAGTTCTAATCTAATTATCGTGTTAAAAAGTAACACTGTTTAGACGCTCTCTGAAAGAAATTATAACGTCGCTTAACTCTGTCAAGAGTCGGCTTTCTAAACTTTCAGACCTAAAGAACCTTATGAGATTCTCTAATATCGTTTGCCTGTTGCTACAGAGAACTTCACGAAGGTCGTAGGACTTTCAGTAAGTTGTCAAATAGGAAACTCGAATTCAGTACTATCATGTATTTTTTATTGTTTTAAAAATGCAATAACCACGCAAGGCGAGTGGAACATGTCTCGAGGGCGGACTTTTCCAATTCCAGACAATGGCGAGAGAACATGTAACAATCGACTACACAAAATTTAGACTCTACGAGTTGATATACGTTTAAACGAGTTGGCAAATTTTGGACTTGGATAAGAAGATTTTAAGAATGGCTAGTACAGCTCAAACGTTTCTCTTATATTTAGTCAAAAGTTGGGTATTTCGTTTAAGAAAAAGTGAACCTGGCTGCCATGTCCAACGTTGTTACTGAAGCAGAATATGCCTAAACTTGTGGGTTTTTAGAGCCAGAAATTAACAGATGTCAAATATAAATTATTTTATTATTTATTCAACAACACTTTCTTAGTTACGGAGCTAGTACAATCACAACAATAACTAATATATAAAAACAATGCAAACAACAAATAAATAAGTAAACAAATCTTCGTTTCCAACACTCCCCCTATTTGTTTACTGATTTAAAGGTACACAAAGTGAACTTCTATTTCTGATGAATTGTTCCTTTGGTAAAGCCTTCGTGAGAATATCAGCAAGTTGTTTTTTAGATTCAACATAGACAGTTTCAATGAAACCCTTTTCTACTTGGTCACGTATATAATGGTATTTTATATCAATGTGTTTGGTCCTCTTATGGTGTTCTTGACTCTTGACTAACCGAATGGCACTTTGATTATCTACGAATAGCTTGGTAGGTTCGCATACATCTACATTAAGCTCCTGAAGTAATGTTCTCAACCAAATAACCTCTCTGGCTGCTTCTGAACCTGCCACGTATTCTGACTCTGTAGTAGAACGGGAAACGCACTTTTGAGACTGTGACGACCATGTAACCGGTGCCCCAGCTAACATAGTCAAATAACCAGTTGTTGACTTTCTAGAATCAATATCGTTTGCAAAGTCAGCATCGGAATATGCAACAAAATTTAAATCAGTTCCACAATACTTTATTCCATAGTTCTGGGTTCCTTTTAAATACTTGAATATCCTTTTTACTGCTATCCAATGCTCCAAAGCTGGACTACAAAGGTATTTACTCACTTGAGACACAGCGAACATGATATCTGGGCGTGTGACGACAGCGAGAAACATTAAACTTCCTACAGCTTCTCTATAGGGCACACTAAGCATCCTACTATCTCTTGTAGATGCTTGGTTTGCATGAAGCACAACATTTGGATCGGCAGGAATTGCTTTGATGTTACAATTTACCATGTTAAATTTCTCCAAAATTTTGGCAACATACCCTTGCTGGCCCAAAAATATACTTCTTTGTTCTCTATTGCGACTGATTTCCAATCCAACATAACATTCTGCAGCACAAATGGTTATCTCGAATATTTTTCCAAGTTCTGTCAAAAATATGTCCATAACCTTTTTAGATTTACACATAATTAGACCATCATCAACGTACAACGCCAGGAATAGTTCATAATTTTCAAAGAGTGCATAAAAAATGCATTTTTCAGCATCTAACTGCTTGAAGCTGTATGAACTAAGAAACTCCACAAACTTCTTATTCCAACATCTCGGAGACTGCTTCAAACCATATAGGCTTTTGTTGAGTTTGCATACCAGAGTACAATCTTTTGTATTAAAGCCTTCCGGCTGCTTCATAAAGATTTCTTCTTGTAAATCTCCGTTCAAGAAAGCCGTCTTTACGTCAAACTGACAAATTTCTAAATCACTGACAGTTGCAATTGATAATAACGTTCTAACGGAATCATACCTTACAACTGGTGAAAATGTTTCAAAATAGTCTATGCCAGATTTTTGACTATAACCTTTTGCACAAAGTCTGGCCTTATATCTTTCAATTTTACCATCCGCTTTATATTTTATTTTAAACACCCATCTGCACCCAATTGCTTTGCGATCCGCTGGTAAAACTTGTAGTGACCACGTCTCATTTTTCATCAGCGACTTAATCTCATCTTCCATTGCTTTCTTCCATTCTTCTTTTTCTCTACTTTCCATAGCTTCTTCGTAGGTCTGAGGTTCACCTAATACTGCTGCACATGCTTCATACCAAATTGGTTTCTTAATATCTTCACGGTGTCTTAAATAATGGCCATTTTCTTCTGAAGCTTTATCCTTAGGCTGATTAATTTCTACTTCTATGTTTTCTGACGTTTGGTTTTCTTGATTAATTTCTACTTCTATGTTTTCTGACGTTTGGTTTTCTATTCTGCCTTCTGATTTGGTGTCTACGGACTCTTCTTGTAAATTATCTTCATCTTCCATCTCAAATATAACGTTGTTTTGACATGACATATTTCTACTGTCTTTATAAATACATCCATTGAAATTAACATGTTTCACGACGACAACTTTCCTGGCAGCCAATTCATACAATCTGTAATTGGAACTGTTGCCGTCATATCCCACTAATATTTGTTTCTTGGAATTTCTCTCGAACTTATTTCTGAACTGTTTAGGCACAAGTACGAATGCTTCAGATCCAAACCTTCGTAAATGGCTAAGATTCAATTGTTTTCCTGTCCATTTTTCGTAAGGAGTAACATGCTTATCTTGTGCACACAGGCGACGATTTAATAAGTATACGGCCATATTAATTGCTTCCGCCCAAAGATTCATCGGGAGAGCAGTACTATGCAACATACTTTTGGCACTATCAACTATAGATCTCAAATCTCTCTCTGCCCTTCCATTTTGCTCTGGTGTATATGGAGCACTGGTTTCATGTATTATTCCATGTTCTTTAAAAAGATCTTTAAAATGATGGTTAACAAATTCTGTTCCATTATCACTTCGGAATATTTTTATTTTATTACCAGTTTGTCTTTCTGACATTTTCTGAAATTCCAGAAATTTTGTGAAAACGTCACTTTTATGTCTTATGAAATAAACAAAACGATATGAAGTACAATCATCCTTGAATAAAACGAAATAATTAGCTCCTCCTAATGAAGTACTTGATATTCTACCGCAGACATCGGAATGAATGTATTCACCAGGTTTTTCAGCTCGTCTATTCAAATTAGCATTAAATGATTGCTTATGTTGTTTTCCATATTGACAACCCTCACACTGAATACGTGTGACTTCTTTATTTGGGATTTTGATATCAGGTATCATTCCTTTGTCAGACATGTCTTTCAAAGTACGAAAATTAACATGACCCAACCGTTCATGCCATAGCTGAACAATACTCGTTTCTGCGGAGTTTCCTTGAATTTGTAGGATTTCAAATAACATTTTATAGCATTGATTCTCCAGCTTCCTTCCAACAGCAACTACACCATTTTTATTTCTAACTTCTATGAATCTACTATTAAATTCGACCTGCAAACCTTTGCTCGTAGCTGCTCCCACTGAAAAAAGATTTTTCTTCAACTTTGGAACGTATAAGGTTTCTACCAATGTACGAGGAACTCTTCTACCATTCACAACAGCCATTACACTAATTGAGCCAATTCCTTCAGCGGTAATAAAAGAGTTATCTCCAATTTGGACATCTTTGTTCTTTAGTGGTGTTATTTGTGAAAACCACTCTTTGTGCGACGTCATATGCTTTGATGCTGCACTATCAGCGAGCCAGATATCTTCACATCCATCAGCAACTATATTTTTCATCTCAGCACTAAGAGCTTGATTTCTGTAATTTGGATCACAGTTTTGCTTGCTGTAACCAGGTTGAAGTTTACTAAGCCTTATTCTACATTCAGATTTGAAATGCCCCTTCTTGTTACAGTAGTAGCACGTTACATCTTTTTTAGAATACTTTGTATTAGGAATAAAATTACTTTTGGTATTAGAAACAAAATTCTTTTTGTTCGAACTATGAGGATACTTATTGAGTTTAACAGCAGCAAACGCAGTTGTTAGCTCGTCTGCCTGAGTAAGCCTCAATTCTTCTCTGAGAACTCTTGTTGTAAGATTTTCAAATGTTTGTTTATCTTCGTCGTATGAGTCCCATGCAGTTACGAATGATCCATACTTGTGAGGTAAACTTTCTAAAGTTTTAGCTATTTTATCTATATCGCTTACTTTTTCTTCAACATCAGCTAGAGCTTGTGACATTGACTCTATGTTGCTAATATGCTGTGCAATACTGTCGGTTTCTGACATTTTATAACTGAAAAATTTTTGTTTAATCATCACTTTGTTCGCGGAGGACCTTTGTTCGTGAATTATTTTCAGCCTTGACCACATACTGGCGGCATTATCACACGTTATTACAGTCTGCAATTGACTAAACTCCATTGACATAGATATTAACATCATCCCTTTAGCATTTAAGTTTTCCCATGATTTCTTTACGTTTTCTTCATCTGTTATTACTGGTTGTTTTGCTTTACCATTAATTAAATCCAGCAAACCCTCTGCTCTAAATATTATTTCCATCTGGTATTTCCACAGTGAAAAATTCTTCCCATCGAATTTCTGAATATTAATATTCTTGAACTTGTCCATCTTATTACCTTTAGAATACCTTTAACTGGTATGTTAAATTTGATGTGACTTGACACGAAACTAGTTTTCTTCTATTACTAGAGAACCACTGACCCTTCTTATTGTACTGGGTGTACTGGGCCCATAACCTGAAGCAGAATATGCCTAAACTTGTGGGTTTTTAGAGCCAGAAATTAACAGATGTCAAATATAAATTATTTTATTATTTATTCAACAACACTTTCTTAGTTACGGAGCTAGTACAATCACAACAATAACTAATATATAAAAACAATGCAAACAACAAATAAATAAGTAAACAAATCTTCGTTTCCAACAGTTACACTCTAAATGGATTATTAGAGTACATTTACAATTTTTACGGCAAGCTTATTGTGACGTAACGGAGCAGCATCTTTAGACCTAGCTTACGCCAAGAATTGCCTAAAAGCTTTTATCTTACAATAGTATTGTTACTTGTTTCGCCCCTTAGGGACTGGTGCTACTGGCCCATGAGCAATAGCCGGAATTAAGTAGCAATGGTGGTAGGCAACTGCAATACCATGTCTCCACATCTGGATTCATGTACGCCGTCTCTGAGATATTAGTAGTACGTTTTCTAGAAGCTAGAAACTTATAGGAGAGGATCGAAATTTCTACATTGTTCTCAACTGCTGCACGCGAAGATTACGGACTTTGCTAGATATTTCTAGGAGGCAATTTGTAGGGTGAATAAGCGGATGTAGACACGCGAGAAAAAGTTTTTAATAAATTGAGGTTAGATAAACCCAAAGTGATTCAGAGTGAACAGTAGAGTGAGAATATCAAGCGATAAACACTGTTATAAGTTATTTTAGACAGTACATGTGTATTTTAGTTAATAAAAGTATTGTGAAGTTTTCAGCAAGTTATTCAATAAAGTGTGTAAGTGTTTATCTTCTGTTATAATTTTTGAACTCAAGGATTTTAAAGGGCAGTTTCCTAAGGGATGGAAACACGCAACAGTATTATTAGCTCTAATGAAATCAACTATATTATACAGGGTGTCAAGAAACGCTAAATCTGCTTTTCTGTTTCTTTTCAAATGGAACGCCCTATATAATTAGTCAGTATTTTCACACCTTAACTCACGAGTCGCTCATTTGCCGATACTTTTTTATAGTCCATTGAAATGTTACATGGATCTTGCATTTTGGGTAGGGCAAGAATTTTTGTTTTGATGTTTAAGGGAAATCAGTGTGAGTAAATAACTCGGTTTTCGGGGCTGAAATCCCTCCCATCTTGATAAAGGGGGTGTAAACAATTTTTCCGCGATATCTTGAAAACCGTAAGTTTCAAAGACTCTTTTTCAGAATTCAATTCTCTACAATCTTGATCTAGATACTTCATACCGTAAAATTTAGAATGAAAAAGTTACAATTAAAAATAAACTAAAATTTTCGGGAAAAATATAATTTAATGTTTATAACTTTTACTTCCCCTCGCATACCGAAGGAAAGTATTGAACTTGAGAAAAAATCACCCTCCGAAATTTTTCTGGATTTTCACGTTTCAGATCGTGTAGATTACGAAAATATAGGTTTTTCAATTCCATCAGTCTGTCTGTTGGTGGATTAACTAATAAAACTACTTGCCAGAAAACAGTAAAATTTGCTAGATAGCTGACGCTACTGCCAGCGAAGAAATGGTTAGATTTTCATTGGAAAATATACAGGGTGGACCGTCTAAAGGGAATAAATAGTGAAAAAAAATAAAATTTCATGACATTCTAAACCTATTTCAAAAAAACATTTTTCTCCAAATTTTTTTTTGAAGATTTTTACACCACTACTAGAATAGATGAGATTTTTTTTCAAAATTTAAAAACTTCATGATAATCTTGACCTACGTTTTGAAATTTTCTTAGCTGTAGAATAGATGGAAGAAATTTTTTTTCGCTCAAATTTACAACTTCCACGTTTTATGGCATTATAGGCTTGTTTAAAAAAAAATACATTTTTTTAAGCCCTACTATGCTTCCCTCAACTACGTAGAAGAATATACAGGGTGGTCACCCTAAGAAATAATTAAATCATAGTGGAAATTTGTAAAGATATTTCCGCAAGCCTTTGATATTTTGGCACCTTTTATTTAATACAAAATTTTTGCTGTCGGATGACCACTCTATATATTTATTTGACCAAAAGTTATTAGGTTTTCTTTGTAATAGTAGTAATAACGACATTCCGATTATGATTCTCATAGGTCGTTTCGTAATTGATAATTTTTGAGACTGACCGCCCTATATTAATAAAAATTGAGGTTCTGTGTAAACACCTTTACCGATTTTTTTTTATATTGATTTTATTGAAAATACACATAAGATGTCTCTTATACACCATTTCATTACGAACAATTTTCTCTACTCATTTTTTAAATTTCTTTTCTTTGGAGAGGTGTTAGGACGCTGCAAATGGATTAAGCGAATCAAAAAGGGCATTGGACAATTCTGAAAATATTTGAGAACATTCCTGGAATGATTCCAAACTCTTTTCGTCTCTTGCATTTTTCGTCCAATTTCTTTTTCTAGCAAGAAAATCGCAAATTTCTAAAATTTTAATTTTTCCTCGCTGGATAACTAAAGAAAACGACAATCCGAATTAGCAATAAAAAATAGGGGTTACCATTTATAAAAACGAATTTTACAACTTTTCTTTGAAATATTTTTCGTAGAGATATTGCAAAGTTTCAGGTTAGAAGAATCAGCCAGGTGATATTTTTAACCTGAAACTTTCAAATATCTCCTGTAATAAGCACTGTACGAATACATGTTTCAAACAAAAATTGTAAAATTGGATTGACTTTGGGTGGAAGGGTTAAGGTCATTCTAGGTCAAAAATTTTTTTTTAGTGGGAACCCCTATTTTTTATTGCAAATGCGGACTACTTGTCTTATGATATACTACTTTTGTTCGAAGCATTTTTTCTGAAATTTTCATTTTTTAGTTATCCGGAGAGGAAATATAAAAATTCAAATATTTGTTGTTTTTTTTTTTCGCAAAAAAGAAGAAGTTTGGACAAAAATTGCAGGAGACAAAAAGAGTTTGGAATCATCGCAGGAATATTTTCAATTTTCTTCAGAATTGTTCAATGCCCTTTTTGATGCACTTGAATAATTTGCAGCATTCTAACACCTCTCCAAAGAAAAGAAATTTAAAAAATGAGTAGAGAAAATTGTTCCCAATAAAATGATGTACAAGAATCATCTGACGTGTATTTTCAATAAAATCAGTAGAAAGAAAGTTATAACCCTTAAATGATATTCTTCTTGAAAGTTTTAGTCTATTTATAATTATAACTTTTTCATTTTTAATTTCACTGTGAGAAGTATTTAAACCAAGATTGTGGAGAATTCAATTCTCTACAAAAGATGTCTCAGAAATTTTTTTCTGAGACTTACGGTCTTCAAGATATCTCAGAAAAACTGTTTACATCCAATTTTTCAAGATAGCGGCCAAATGGGGGGCTTTCAACCCCAAAATAGAGTTTTATACTCACGCTGATCCCTCCCTAAACATCAAAATAAAAATATCTTGTTTTACCCGAAATGCAAGGTTCGGCCAAAATTTTGTATCATTTCAATGGACTATAAAGGAAATTAAAATTATAATTTTAGGCAGCAACAAAATGTAAGTGAACCACTTCTGGGTGAACATCTAGGAATTTCCCCTCTTTTAAAAGTTTTTCATTGAAGCGTTTTTTTGCCTCTAAACTTTTTGGTGTCAACTTTTTAGTTAAACAACAATAATTGATTTAATAGGGACAAAAAAGTATTTTATGAGTATTTTCAAGTTATTCGAGTGTCCGTTCCAGGAATTTGCATTCTCATTCTTGATGGAAATTGATATTTTCATAACTTGCCGTATTACGCTGAATTTAACATCTATTATCAATATGGTTTCGAATGAAAATTGCTATGTAACGATTACCGCTATATTAGAGAATTCTGCAAACTCGTAAATTTTATCTGCTTTTATGCTTAATACAAAAAATCAACAGACGTACAAACTGTCAGAATGCAGAAATCCGCAGCACTTTTTAAAAATGTTTAAATATTTTATTTACTCGTTTCCGTAATTGAGGTTTGCTGAAGTAATATTCCCAACTTCCAGGTTTGTAAATCTAAAATTCCCTGATGCATTTAACAGTTTAAATTACTTTTATTAGATGTGCAATAAATTAAATGCATGCTTACAAAATACGCAGCAGAACATGGTGAATAATTATGTGATTTAGCTTTCGACTTCCGTTTTTAAACCCATCATTAATTACTGTTATAAAACTGTTTTCCGACAGTTAGTAAAATTCAAGTTACATTTAAATTATAATTTTGATTTGCAGTAAAATGATTCAAATTACATTTACATTACAATTACGAATTACAGTGAAATTAATTTTACGAATATAAAGCAAATAGTAATGTAGGTATCCTTTTTGGAATAAAACAAAGCGATTCCTCCCCCTTAGAAGTTGAGAGCTTAACTTTGATAGGTTTTATTCGAGCATTAAAATTCTAGTTCTTGCTGGTAATCCAGTGAGGACTATAGAAGGTGGGTCAGAAATAATGTTTATATATCTGGTTTATGTCAGGACCCTAATGAAAAATCTAAGTTTTCGACTTTGGGGACGGGAGGTGCGAGCCATCATTTTGGATTTAAAGTACTTACCAGTAATTTACTTTTTCAACATATCTCCGCAGTTGATCCTCCAACAAAAATGTCTGTAACAAACTTGACGATGGCAAAATTCCCCATATTTTTAGTATATAAATTTTGTTTGCAAGTTTAATATGCAATAGTCCAGTAAATAAGCCGGAAATTGTGTAAAAGTTGAGAAACAGCACCGATTTTAAACATTCCTTCTGCGTTGTGTGCCTTGAACCCTCGGAATCATTCGTCACAACTAACATCTTTGCGGATGGACAAGACGGGGAAGTTGTGGGGTTATAAGCTCCAAAAATGAAGCCCTGAAATAAAAACTTTAAAAATTAAAATTTGGGCCTGGAAAACTCTACTCGGAGGTTTTCGATCACGCTGATCACGAATCTGATTAATCCAATTTGGAAAATCCAAAATGGCGGACCGGAAATTGGGCGATTTTCCAGAAAATACATGAATGGATTCCCTAGTAGCACAACATATTGGACTAAGATATAATACATATAGGACCAATATATTGGTCCTATATGGATTACATATTGGTGCAATATTGGTGCTACTAGGGTTTTCTGACCTTGGGGGTCGAATTTCTTTCACCTTTGGGCTGAGAATGAGTAGGTGGAGATTTTTATGATCGGTGATAACGAATCAGACATCCAATTATGGGAAATTCAAAATGGCGTGCCGGAAGTAGAGCCAGGTTCTCAGGAAAACCTCGTATGTTTTTCTTTTTTGGGCTGATAACAAATTCGATGTCCAGTTAGGGGAAATTTAAAATGGCAGGCCTAAAGTAGAGCCATTTTTTAGAGAGACCCAGTATGTTCTCGTTTTTCGGTTGAAAGTGGGTAGTCGGAGGTTTTCGAGGTCGCTGATTGCAAGTTTTTTGTGTAAATATGAAATGCTCATACTGCCATGCGGTCTAAATACCCATTTCTAAATTACATTAAAACTGAAGGATAATAAACTGTAAATACTGTCATCTTCAGCCCAAATACAAAAAAGTACGAGATTCTCCTGAAAGAAAGTGACTCTACAACCGATCCGCCATTTCTAATTTCCCAAATTGGATCTCGTATTCGTGATCAGTGACCTCAGAAATACCAGAGTACTCATTTTCAGCCCAAAAACAAATGGAATACTAGTTTCTGCTGAGAAATTGACTCTACTTTCAGTCCGTCATTTCAGTTTACCAAATTAGACCTCAGATTCGTAATCATAGACCTCGAAAACCCACGGGTACAGATTTTCAAGGCCAAAATATCCATTCTCATTTTTTCTGGAAAATAGCCCGATTTCCGGTCAGACGTTTTGCATTTCCCAAATGGGCTTTTCCCTCAATTTTTTTTTATTGTGTTATTGGAAAGAGCCTATCAAAATATTACTAAAAATGAATTTTTATTTTTTTTCTGAGCGCATAAAATACCACAAAAAAAATACAAATGTTCCGTAAATGAACAGCAGTTTAAAACGATAGCTTTCGGGCGCCAATGTGACGTCATCATAAACTGCACCAATCAGTATAAGATTAAACGGCCGTCAGAATTAGCTATGAAGGTGCATTCAAAAAGAACCTCACTTCTCTGCCTTGCTTTCCACAACCTGCAATTCTATTGGTGCGTGAAGTACATTTATGAGGAACTACCAATAGAATCTCATATTGCAAAGTGGTAACGCTTAATTGAGAACGTGCGTTTATGACGCCCATTGACAGTGCCAAGAAGTATCTGTCATAAATCACGAGAGTGCAACCCAGCCTGTTTACTTCTTGCTGTGTTATAGTATTAATTTCTTTTAAAAATATGAGTAAATGTGAAGACAGATTTGTAAAAGGTCCACTAAAAGAAAGAACAATATATACATACGTTAAAATGATCTTCGCAACAGAAAAATCCAGGAGCAGTATAAACAATACCTGGAACTTTTGCAACTTTCCACCATAATTTTCGAATTTTCAAATTTGTTGGAACTCGCAAAAATAACTTCGTACTATTTTCACTATTATTTGGACACACTGGTACAAAACAAACCTTTTTAAGCGGCATTTTATAATTAGAAGAGAGCAAAATTAATTTTCGTATCGAACGTAAACAATAGAAAGTGAGGTTATCGAATAAAGTTTGAACATTTCAGTACAGCGTTGCCAAATGAAACTGGCAATATACCATATGTGAACCAAATGAACAAAAATAGAGAATATAAATCTGATATATAGATTTTAGAAACTCATACAGTCAAAAGTTGATACAATTTTTGCTTTTATTTAGTGTCAGAGAAACGAAGAATACGTTGTAACGAAAAAATGCGCTATTCAAAGTAGACAATTGATAACGGAAATACGATGTTCATGTAAAAAGATATACATCTGGCAATAGAGGATCCTCATTAAGAATACGACTTTTATTGGTCTAATCAGTGTGACGTCACGCATGGCGCCTTAAAACTTACGTTTCAAATTACCTGAAATAAAACTGATTTTGTAATGTAAATATTTGGTAGCACGTAAAAAATTGGAAGAAACTAAATTAAAATAAAATTATATTGCAGTTTATTATATGGCTTGATTATAGTGAAGAGGTAAAATTCAGTCATGCGGGAAAGGCCCATTGAACCTCAGATTCGAGATCAGCGACCTCGAAGACCCCCCGAGTAGAGATTTCCTGACCAACATTTCCATTTTTAAAGTTTTTTTTTCAAGGCTTAATTTTTGGGACTTATAACCTCCATAACTCCCCCATTTTGTAGGTCTGCAAAGATGTTAGTGGTGACGAATAATCCTGAGGGTTCAAGGAACGCAATGCAGAAGAAATTTTTCAAATTGGTGCTGTTTCCCAATTTTTACACATTTGGCACTTGTTTTCTGAAGTGTAACGAGTTATAGCGGCGGAAAGATGAACATTTTTCCAAAAACTCGTCAAATTTCATTTTTGTTGGTAAATTTGGTTAAAACATATTGCACCATATAAATCCAGTAACAGAAACTGGCGACTCGTGAATCATATGTGTACTATTCTCAGGTTGATTGAATGTTTGAAGATGTCTGGAATTTTGACTCAAAAGGTTTAGATTAAGTTGGTTTAGCATTTCAGAGCAGTCAATTATGGAACTCAACAACTTACATGATAAAATTATGGATTCATCTGACTGCGTATTCCTAAAGAATAAATCATGAGGGTAAGGTGGGTGAGGAAGGTAAATTCCAGTAACTTTAAAGAACATGACTTTATTTTCTTGTATCACTTTATTCTCATAACGTCTTGGCAGGATTTAATCGTAGCTATTCCATCACTCAACCTGGGCACGTACACACAGACAAAAGGAAACAACCATTCTCTGCGACATTGCCGGCCGCAGCTGAGATTGGAGTTCAGGAGAGATAACAGTTACTAGCCGTGTTGTGCCATTCAACTGCGGTCTAATCCGCTGCTACCGCCTCAGTGACAAATTAAATACCCGAACGGCTAAACATCCATACATAAGCCAAGATTCGCATCCGAAACGTCTTGGTTTCAATACTAACACCGTAAACTCTGAGCCGGCCATTTTCGCTACACATTTCTGAGCATACGCAGTTGAGTTTCATATCAAGGATATCGCATTATGGAATTATACTCCAAATATGAACGATCAGAAACGTAATAAAGAGACATTAATACATCTCGGGAGGGAAACTCATTTAAATTGCGTATGATAGATCCCATGATCCCTATTAACTTTTCTAACAATTTCATGAATGTGATTATTGAAATTTAATTGAGGATTAAGAGTGACTCCTAAATCTTTAAATGAACATGGGCGCTGTTGGGGCAACATATTATTTATCAGCTACTTATGCTGTTAAAGTCGTGTTGCAAGTTAAAACAACCTATATAGTAAAATTGAGCAGTGTATGGTGAGAGATTGGGACTGAGATTAAACGTGGTCATTTATGTATATATATTAAACAACTAAATATCCAGAACTGACCCTTGTGGAATTTCTAATGAAGCCTCTTTTATTAATTTGTAACCTTTATATTCAATAAATTGTGGTGATGCATGTACTAAATTTCAAAGATGAAATATAAAAGGACCTTACAAACTGTTTGCAAAAAAAATATTTTAAAATAAGGAGTATGCGTAGTAAGTCAAATGATGCGATGAGCTTAATCCAGTGTTTCTCTAAAATGCTTTCTAAGTGAGGCACAGAGCTTGAAATGTGGGCTTTCAGAATTATTTTATTAAATATCTTCGAAATCGTTAAAATAAAATAATGAAATTTTGTATGGTAACCAATTTGTTTGTAATTAAAAAGATAAAATATTAATCATATGAAAATTGACAATCAAGGATGTCAACCTGGTGTAGAAGTTCATATTTAACTGGAATATTATTTAAATTTTTAACACAAAATTAAATTTCACAATTTATTACGAAAAATAATCCTTTTGAACATAAGATGACAAGAACTACTCTGTCGGGGTATATTACTTTCATGTCTATATAATTCTGGCAATAATCGCTTTGTTATTAGTAACATTTTGTATACATTTTCAAATACATTTTCGAATTTATTTACCACGGAAATGTGGCTCATTAGTATGACTTTTAAATTATTATCTTACATTTTATCCATGTTTTTCATTTCTTCATTTTAGATTTGACATATTCCTAGAATTAAGTACAAATATTGCTAAAATTTCCATTTATGCTAAAAGTTAATATCTTTTTTCTTTATTCCAGGTATACATAAGTTTCCCACCATTTCGGTAAGTATTGCTTTAAGAAATAAGCTCTACTAATGCCGCACAATAATGTGATGCATAAATATGCTTCTGCCAGGAAATGTTCCCATTATTGTGTAAAGTTGTTGATCCTACGTTGTTGTGTGTATTTTAAAACTCTATTAGCAAACCCATCAACTACGGCTCGGAAAATAAAAGCAATTTAGGAAAAACTGCTTCACTTTTTTGTATCGCATTTAAACCACGTGCGGGATAAGTAAATTGGTAACAGCCCTATATAGCAGCATTTTGCTGAAACTTAGGGAAATGATAAAATATTGAGTACACTTTATAGATCGAAGTAAAATCGTTTAGCAAATTATTCTCGAAACGGAAAAAAACAATTTTTAGAAAAACGAACACAATTTACTTTACTTTGAATAGTAGCTTATGCGTTATAATAACTTGATTGTGTTCCGTATATTTTCTAGTTGGTCCCTATTTACAGTATAGCACATTCGTTAGCACCACATCATCTGTTGTGATTGCCTGTTAAGCTTACGAATTTTCCGTTAGGTTCCAGTGCAGGTCGCAGCTGTCTAGCAACATTACTTACTATTATTTCTGATTTATTTTACTGTTCCAAAACTTTTGAGAAGATGCCACGCCTCCAGTGTTTTTAATACATCTTGCATTAGTTTGGATTTGAATTTGAATTTGAAAAGCATCTAAACAATCGTTACAGTATACTTGTTTTAACCCAGATAATTTCACACTGTTTGCACTTATATTGATAAAAGAAATGAATATTTTAAATACTTGTGGGTTTGGTAGATTTGAAAAAGGTGATTCCAGAAAAGTATAAAATGTAGGTATATAAAAATTATTGAACAGTCCCACAAACACAAACAATGGTAGAGCAATTGACATCAGGGTGTAGGTAAACTATACAAAAGACTTTTGTCAGAATAATAAAGTAAAATGACTGAAAGATAGTAAGATACAAGGCAAAATGGTACATAAAAATCAGTATACAGTAAATAATGTAACATGCGGAATGCTCAATAGCATCCTTCGTTACACTGGAAATATTATTCCCATAAACTTTAGTACTAATAGAGTGCCCTTACTCCTTAGACTATGATGAACATACGTCATCTGTCAGAGTTAACGCTCGCGAATACTAGATAGCGCTCAAGGAATGATATTTCAACTAAATAACGCCGGGTGAAACTCTTTCTCGTTGAACCATTGAACTAATTAGACGTATTTATAATTTTGTTTGACCTGTAATGGGGATGTTAGAATTTGAAAAACCTCGTGATGATCACATGAGGTAAGGTTTTAATAATTATACCGGTAAATGCCATCTAACATTTGAAATATTGTTTTAGGTTTTTCTTATATTCTTATAAATTAAGAATTAATTTCTTAATAACAAAACTTATTCACGTCTAATGATTTTAACGTAGAAGTATTTCAACGTTACATTATTTGCTTTAAGCAAGATTTGAGATTATCTACATTCGATTTGCGATACCTACTATGTTTTCCACTAAGCAAAGAATATTCATATGAAGTCAACTTTTCTATACTACATTTTGAATTGGGATATACGAAAACATTCCGAGCGATGAGATTTTCTTCATTTTGTCTTGGCGACAAACCTTGTACGGACGTTTTTACGATTTCATAACCTCAAAATGGAATTAAAGCAGCCACATGTGAAACAACTTTTAAACCCATAATCATCGGAGAACAGGATCCCATTTAGGAATTTCCTTAATCAGGATAATCAAATAAAAGATAAGTACTTTTGATTACTACATGTAAAAGGGATTATTTTCACATGATTGTAGTTTTGGGTCATAAAAGTGTCTTAATTTAAAATATGAGATTCAAGCTAAATCTATTATAATTTTTTTGTTAGATTATATTTTAAATGCGCTGTTATAATTAATCCGTTGTCGTACATTAATTCATAGTTACTTATATCTTAAATTCATTGTCGCACATATTTCATCGTAGTATTAATTTCGTGGCTAATTTTATCGTGATTCCTTTCTGTAAATATTTTATCGTAGTATTGTAATGCATTTATGTTGGTAACATAGTAAGTCGTGGTTCATTTTGATGGTAACGAGAGTGTTTGAGGTTTATAAACTTTGAGATAAGGTTACGAGACATATCTTTTGTAATATAGTTATTTTGGTCTCTCGTAAAGAATCTCAAGTTCCTAGTTTTGTTGTAATATATGATTTTAGTATTGAGGTGAAAGTTACGAGACGTATCTTTTGTAATATATTTTTGGTTCTCGTACACGCCTCAGATTTGCTTTGCCGTTGTGCACATTGTAATATAAAGTATCTTGTAATATAGTAAATTTTGTAATATAGTTTCCTTTGTATATACTTCTGTCTGGTACTTTGCTATGCAGTATCGTTGTTGCTGTGATAGTTCAGTTTTGTAATATAATATTTTAGAATATAGTACTATTGTATATATGTAACTTTTGTCTTTTGTTTATCTTTATCTTTAATTTTCTTTGATCACCCTAATAGTAATCAATGGCGCCCAAGCCTTGAACTCGACGTCCTTTTGCTCTCCGTATCTTTACTGTGCTAGCCAGGTTACACCAGTGACGCTAACCACGTCGCTCGTAGGGTGGCCCACACTTGAACGCTTGGGCAATACTTTAACATCGAGTAAAACCCTTCTTTTCTTAGCCACAATAATGAAACTAAACTAAACGCGGTCTGGCCAGGGCGTTGTAAACAAATAATTATTACGGTAACATAATTAAGCTCAACTAAATTACATGTAGTCACATAAAAGGAAAACAATACAAACTGTACGTAAAATTAACGACAATGGCCCGACAATTTGTAATTTCGATATAAACTTGTTTGTTAGTTGAACACTGCGCTTTTATGTCCAAAACACACGGGAGATGTCTAAAACAACGGCACGGTATAGCTACGCAACCAAAATGTTCAAACGATTATTCACGCAATAAATAGTCAAATAGTCTTCTCATGGGGTACAAGAAGTCTTAATCGGACGGTAAGACTGGATACAATAGAAAATATTACTGGCCAAACCTGGAATGAAGTAATGAAGCCATCAATAACTCTGTATAGTTGCAAGCGGCTTCAAACACCAACATTTTCATCACGATAGGCATACATAATAGAAAAGTCTACTTACAGTTGATTCGACGAAAACATTGCCTTGCTGTAGCTATGGGCAATGGTGACAATCAACACATAACATATAACAAAATATAACTACTTTACTGATTCTATTAGCAGTTCTTAATCACTATGTACAGATATTTATAAGTATTTGGCGGCTTCAATTCGTACAGCCTACACGGCCAAACCGCCAGCTACGCCATTTTTTCAGCGTCTCCCCCGAGCCAGAGCCGGCGCGTACCTCGTCTACTATTCGCTACACTTGGTCGTACAAGCTACTACGCTATTCGTCAAGCATTTGTCATGATTAGCCGATAAGATTTAAACGCGTATAATTTAAATTTAAATAATAAATAGAATAATCGAGCGCTTTATCGTATTGGCACAGAAAATTTAAATTTACAAATTAACTTATAGTGTGTTTCAAAACGTGAGCGTTACAATTGGAGTCTCCCAAGGGAGCGTGCTGGACCTCTCTTATTTATTTCATACACACATGTCCTCCTATCTACGTGTTTTTGTGATGATATATCAGTCACTGCAGAGAGAAATTCCAGTAAAACATTTATTTTGGAGTTTCATCCTCACGTTACACGTCAAGTGATAAAAAATTAATTCAGCAAGATAAAATTATGATTAACAATAAGCTGTTTTTTGCAAATTGGGTGATGTTATTTAATTGAAAATAAGTATAAGTTGTATATAAATAAATACTACAGGATTGTTGAAGACTATTTTTTGCTAAAATTTGATTATTAGGGAGATGTCTCCTCAGTTGGCGCTTTATCCCCTATAATAAATTTATTAAGTAACAATGGCGAACTGGTTTACAAAAACGTTTTGTTGACTGATCTTTCGCAAAAACGGTTTCATATGACCACTTTTTTCAGTAATGTTGTGATACGCTCTAGTGACTAAAGAAGACAACTTGGAATAGAGGTAAAACGCATAGCCGGATAAGCATGGGTTAGCTGCCCCAGCTTGGATTTGGTTCATATTTGGGAGATAAGTTCCTACCAATATCAGAATAATTTACTCCAAATGTCAACTTGTAGAAAATATTTTTACAAAAGTTATGTAAAACTGTAAAAATGTAAAATTGTAAAATGTAAAAATAAATTTTGAAAAATGAAAATATTTAATTTTCTAAAATGTGAATCAGCCGAATCCGGGAGCTAAAATATATGAGGTCCAGGGCGCCATGTCAAGTATAAAAAAAAATAATACAGAATTAAATGAATAGGGGGTAAAGAAAAATATTTTTATTTTGCAACAATTTGTTCTTCATGAACTATTTGATGGAATGCTACTATTCTTTTTCTGTGATATGCTCATATCCTAAGTAACAACATATATTTTTTGTAATAAGACTGGAAGATTACTTCGTAATGTAAAAAATAAAAAACTAATTTTGAAAAATGAAAAAAATTGATTTTCTCAAATGTGAATGAGACGAATACAGGAGCTAGAATATATGTGGTTTAGGACGTTATGTCGACTATAGAAATTAATACTCATGAGTCAAATAAATAGGGGGTAAACAAAAATATTTAAATTTTTGCAACATTTTTTCCCTACAACTATATTATGGAACACCACTATGTTTTCCATGATATGCTTATATCCTAAGTAGCAACATATATTTTTTGAAATAAGAGGATTACTTCCAAACAAAAATAAAAAATAAATGTTGGTCTCCTAATATTTATGAAATTCCATTGGAATCAGGAACCAACATTAATTTTCAGTTTGGGACTCGATAAAATGAGTATGATTTGAACAATACCTTAAATGAATAGGGGGTAAAAACAATATTTTTGCAACAATTTTTTCTTTACGAACTATTTGATGGAACACCACTATTGCTTTTCTGTGATATGCTCATATCCTAAGTGGCAACATATATCCTTTGGAATAGGATTGGAGAATTAATTTATAGTCTAAGAAAATAAAAAGTAAATGTTGGCCCCCTAATATGTATGTAATTCCATGGGAATCAGGAACCAACATTAATTTTCAACTTGTGAATTAATGATATTTTAGCTCCCGGATACGGCTCATTCACATTTGAAAAAATCGGTAAAGGTATTTACACAGAACTTCCTTCTTTATTTGTGCATGGAGCAAAAAGGAAAGTTTCCTTCTATTCTATAGTAGTGGTAATTGTTTTTTCTTGAAATAGGTTTAGAATGCCATGAAACATGAAAATTTTAAATTTGAGCAAAAAAAGAAATTTCCGTCTATTCTAGTGGTAATTTTTTTTCCAAAATGGTAAAAAGATGTTGCAATTTTTTGTACCGTCCTAAAGTTCCAGGACGCTACAGAATATATATAATTTAATTATGGGGTTCTTAAAACCACTATAATAGCAGATACCTTAAATTTATTAACTTTTTGTTCACAGAAACCTAGAGCTGCCGAAGTCCTCATCCCCACTCGAAAATCTATCTTTAAAATATACACCGAGCGCCATCTGTACTTTACAAGCAAACTCAACCGATTCTTAACGAGTAGACTTGAATTAACTTTAAAATATACACCGAGCGCCATCTGTTATTCTACCAGCAAACCACCGGCTCTTACTAGTTAGAAACCTAGATAGTATTGGCAATAATTAAGTAGATTTGATAATAAAAACAGAATTTTAAGTAAATACTTTTTATCATTTTGCGGTTGGCAACGATTGAGAGCTATTTAAAGGAGACAATAAATTAGGATTTCCGATTCTTGAAGCCAAGAACAAGACGTGTTTGTGCTGTCTTGCCGCAGATTTAAAGCCTCAAATTCCTGGAGATAGGTGTGAGGTAATAAGTACCAGCTTGATGAGCTAATAAGTACCAGCCTGAGGTATTAAGTAGCAGCCTGATGAAGTATTAGGTGCCAGTTTGAAGAGGTGGTAATGACCAGCCAAAGATAAGCCTTAGGTGTCAATTAAAGTGACCAGCTTGATGGTGATGGTCCTGTGAGGATAACCTTATTTAGCCCAGGAGGAAATTGTTTGCCCACATCCACACATGTCACTGGATATGGAACTTGTATAGCGACAACATATTAATCAGTCTAGTCTCAACGTTTATCAGTAAACGTAACAAACAGAGGAAGGGGAAGAAGAGATTTGAGTGGGACGAGGCGCTCCGGCAGCTCGTGAACAGGATCTGTGGTGAGAGTGTCAATCTCATTTGAACATCAACACGCTCAACTTCTTGTGGAATTTTTATTTAACATATAATTTTTAGCCTTCAGCAAATGTAAATTTTTATCTTTAACTTTTCATCGGCCGTCAGCCTTATAACATTCTTACTCCTACATATAATTTATGTAAGGAAGGTAGCTACCCTCTAAATTCAATTTTTTGTTAATAAAATATCTAAATTCATATCAAATATTTACCATTTCCAGTTTTGTCTTTAAAATTTTAATATACAACTTATTTTTCTTACTTTGTGTTTTTCATATTAAATTCTCTAAAAACTCATGATACCTATGTAAACATTAAGGCCACTGAATAGCCACAGTATTACATTTTTGAAAACCAGTAAGGCATAGGTATCGAGCAATTGGCTATTGGCGCCTAACAATTCTAAATTTTAATTAATTTTCGAACCACGACCCAGCCTCCACAAAATAAATGAGAACCGGGTAGTTTCATCGTTCCTATTCCACTCAGGGGCAGGAATTGATGTTACAAAGTGACGCATTCACAACGTGGGGCTTGCGAGTATAGAAGTTGAGTGTTATCAAAAAAAAAATTAAAATAAAACTTTGAGCTGTTGAGACAAATTGTCACATTTTTAATTTTGTCCTATTTTTTGAATTTTCTTACTGTTTATATATTTGTGTGTATTACTGATATTATGTGTATTGTTTATGGTTGAGACCTCAAGATTTGATTAGATTAGTTTTGCAAAGTCGTGAATACTTTTGGGTTAAATTAAAGAAGATTAAACATTGCGGTAAGACAGTTACAGGAAAATTTTTGAGTCCTTATTGTAGGAATAAGATAATCGTAGGGTGAAATACGAGTTATCGTAGTATTTTTGAGAAAGTCTAGAAAAATAATACAGGGGCACAGGGGTTATAAATACTTAGTAAGCCAGTGAATTGAATTTTGATATACCTTGCAGTTTGTTAAATTTGAATAGTCGAGTTAATCAAAAGTAAACAAAATGTCTGAAATTTTCATACCTACGTTATTACAAGCTGATCAGGTTGATTATGAGTTACGCGTAAGAGGTTGTACTACAGTTAGGGACACAGAAACATGCTGTAGACTTTTAACACGAGCTCTAATAGCCAATCCATGTAATGATTTATCTCTGAGAGATCCATTATTTAATTTTAATACAGAGAAAGTACAAGTAAACAATACTTTAGATTCCATCAGAAATATAATTAACAATTTAGATAATCCTACGGAGGATGATTTGCCAGTAAAACAGGTTAAGTCACAGTTAGTACATATTATGGTACGAATAAATAGAATGCCTATCCCAGAACAAAATTCTGAGGAGACGGTAACATTTCAAAACGAGTCGAGGGCTACGATTTACTTACTAGAAGCAGATCTTTATGATAAACTGAATTTAGAAGTAGTAGATGATTTAGCATTACAAGTAGGCACTGGTGTAAATATAGCAACTAGTCCTAGTACTAAGTTTGTACCTATCTATAAGTGGGGTGTCACGTTTGATGGCCAGCCTAATAATGTAATTTCATTTATTGAACGAGTTGAAGAGTTAGCAATAGCTCGAAACGTCACTAAAAGAGAATTATTCCAGTCAGGGTTAGATCTTTTTTCGGGACCAGCTCTACAGTGGTATCGATCTGTTAGAGGTAGTAATGAGGTTAGAACTTGGGAAGATTTGGTAGAACAGTTGAAAAATGATTTTTTACATGAGGATTTTGATAAGAGTATGAGTGATTACATTGAAAAGAGAACACAACATGTGGATGAGCCAGTACATATTTATATTAGAATCATGGAAGCTTTATATAATAGACTAAAAACAAAACCAAGTTTAGAAGAACGCATTAAACAAATTAGAAAGAATTTATTGCCATATTTTGCTACTCCTTTAGCATTATTGACTATAGATACAATTTTAGAATTAATTTCAAAGTGCAAAAAAGTAGAATACGCTGAGGAAAGTACAAAAAAATATATACCGCCTCCTATGAGAAGTAATTTAGTGGAAAAGGATCTTTTGTATGTTGGGTTGCCTTCTTTAGATAAGAATAATGTTAGGGAATCTCATGAAAAGTCTGTTAAGTCTGTATCACCACCAAAGTCAAATTTTAAACCTAATCGTAGAAGTCAACCTGGGCAATCAAATGTTAATGAAATCAAAACTACCAAGACACCAGTAATCTGTTTTAACTGTAAAGGTGGAAATCATGTTTTTAAACAATGTAGGGCTAAAAGAAATAAATTTTGCTTTAAATGTGGTGAGTCAAATGTCACATTTAAAGAGTGTAAAAAATGTTCAAAAAACTAACAAGGGGGCCACGTAAAGTTAGTCAACGTCCAAATCCCCGTAGTTATAGTAAGTTTAAAAATGTTGTGACTAACAAATCAGATTGGAATTTTTGGTTAAGTAAAGTAAGAAATTTTTACAAAACTTACCGTATAGTTAGTGATGAAGTACGAGTAACACCTCTATTGTTGTCTAAAAATGGTGACGATAGACCTTACATTTCAGTTTTTTTATACGATAAGAAATTTTTAGCTTTAGTGGATACTGGTTGTAATCGTTCTGTAGTTGGAAGCAATGGTGTGAAAATTTTAGAACAATTTAAATGTAAATTTGTAACGTCAGATCTAAGATATGTAACGACAGCAGACGGTACTCCTCAAACTGTCACAGGTATAGCTCACTTACCGCTCAAGATTAACAACATAGTTCGAATACTTAAGGTTTATATAGTTCCATCTTTGCCTAGTTCTTTTATTTTTGGTATAGATTTTTGTAGGTTATTTGGCATTCATTTAGATTTTGAATCAAATACTTGGGTAAATAAAGTTGGTAGCATAAGAGTTTCAGCTCTGTGTCGTGTGAACACAGTTGAGACCAATGATGGCGGTTTGGCTGACTTAACTGGAGTTCAGCTCCGGCAAGTTGAAAAGGTCAAGCAGTTATTCAAGGGACTTAGTTGTGGGAAGTTAGGCCTTACCGATAGGATGGTATATCATATAGACACTGGAAATGCTGAACCTATCAGGCAGCGCCAATATCTTTTATCACCACATATGATGAATATTTTAAATGAAGAACTTGACAAAATGTTAGAACAAGATGTAGTTGAACCTACTTTTAGTGAATGGAGGTCGCCAGTTTTATTAGTTAAAAAGGATAATGGAAATTATCGATTTTGTTTTGATGGTAGATCTTTAAATTCAGTAACTGTTAAGGATTCATATCCTTTACCTTTTGTAGACGGTATATTGAGTATGTTACGGGACGCTAAATATATCAGTAGCATAGATTTGAAAAGCGCTTTTTGGCAAATTCCACTTTCTGAAACTTCCAAACCCAAAACCGCATTTGCTGTTCCGGGAAGGGGCTTATTTTGTTTTAAAGTACTACCATTTGGTCTTGCAAACGCTGCACAGGCTATGCAACGGCTAATGGACATTGTTATAACACCAAAATTAGAAAATAAAGTTTTTGTTTATCTAGACGATATAATTGTCACCGCTTCTAGTTTTGAGGAACACGTATCAATTTTAAAAGAAGTGTTTGATAGGTTGAAGGATGCTCGCCTAACAGTAAATTATGAAAAATGTCAGTTTTTTAGAAAATCTCTAAAATATTTAGGTTATGTAATTGATACTGAAGGTGGATTACGTACAAACCCTGAGAAGGTAGAAGCGATGATCAGTTATCCTCGTCCTACAAATACAACCCAGATTAAACGATTTATAGGCATGTGTTCGTGGTACCGGAGATTTTTACCTCATTTTTCGACTTTAGTTGCTCCGTTAAATGATTTGCTAAAAGGGAAACGTGGTAAAAGACAACCAATTAAGTGGAATGAAAATGCAGAACAAGCATTCTTGGCACTTAAGCAAGCGCTTATCTCTACTCCAATCCTAACTAGTCCTGATTTTAAGTCAAATAATTTTGTTATACAGTGCGACGCGTCTAGTACAGGATTAGGTAGTTGTTTGACACAAGTACAGGGAGGAGAAGAAAAGGTAATTGCTTTTGCCAGTCGCTCACTAAATAAGGCAGAAAGAAACTACAGTATTTACGAGTTAGAAGTATTAGCCTTATTATTTAGTTTAGAGAGATTTCGGCCCTTCGTGGAAGGTCAGAAGTTTACAGTCATAACGGATAATTTAGCGGTTAGCTGGTTGCATAAGTTGAAGTCACCTACCGGCAGATTAGCTCGCTGGATGGTTAAGTTGCAACAATATGACTTTAATTTAGTGCACCGTAAAGGTCATTTAAATGTAGTTCCTGACGCTTTATCTAGAGTGCAGCGGGACGAACCGTCAGATAATGAAGAACAAAATTTCACAGTAGGTTCATTATCACTTAATCAGGAGAGTCTAGATGATTGGTATATTAAATTACGTACAAAAATTTTGGCAAATCCAAATTTGTATCCATTTTTTAAGGTAGAGAATAATTTAATCTTAAAACATGTTGCTAATAAATTACCGGTGAAAACTAATTTAACAGAATGGAAACTTTTGGTACCACTTTCACAACGAAATAATGTTCTAAAACAATGTCACAATGAAAGTACAGCAGCACATTTGGGGTATTTTAAAACACTTAAGAGAATTTGTGAAGACTACTATTGGCCTAAAATGCGTAAGGATATACTGAGATATGTCAAGTCATGCAAGACTTGCGGTTCGCAAAAAGTGTCATTTTCACGTTACGGTTTAATGGGGAAAGAAAAGAAAGTAGAATTTCCATGGCAAGTCATAAGCGTAGATATTTTTGGCCCGGTAACAAGAAGTAAAAGGGGTTTTTCATATCTTTTAGTAGTTTTAGATTGGTTTACTAAATATGTTCTCGTACATCCCATGCGTAATGCCACAGCTCAGACTATATCTAAATTTATGGAGAATGACGTATTTTTGATTTACGGTGTTCCACAGTTCATTATGGTAGACAACGGGAAGCAGTTTGCTTCATCAGTTTTTAAGAAACTGGCCGATCGGTACAAGGTACAAAAAATTTGGTTTAATGCATTGTATCACCCACAAGTAAATCCAGTCGAGCGATCGAACGCTACGATAGGTACAGCTATACGCAGTTATATCCAAGATAATCATCAGGATTGGGATGTAGAAATTTTCAGAGTTGCTCACGCAATCAGAACGGCTACTCACGAAGTAACTGGTTTCCCTCCTGCTTTCTTGAATTTCGGCCGTAAAGTTCCCATTTCAGGAGACTTTTACGGGCAAGTAGAGTCAACATCAGGCATTCAACTAGCTCCGGGTGATAGGAATAGGTATTGCGATGACATATCGAACCTTTCGGATACATATAAAGATGTAGTAAAGCGGTTAAATAATGCTTACCAGAGAAATCAGAAAACATATAACTTGCGTAGGCGGGAAGTTAAATATGAAGTAGGTGATAAGGTATGGAAGAAAAATAAGGTTTTGTCAGATGCTTCCAAACATTTTTCAGCTAAGTTAGCACCCAAATTTGTACTTTGCACAGTTCGCCAGAAAATTTCTAAATTAGTATATGCATTAGACCATGCAGACGGATCGGATGCAGGTCATTGGCATGTTTCTGATTTAAAAACGTACTATGGATCAAACTCTGACGTTTCAGTCGGGTAAACATTTTTATAATGCATTTTCTATTAAGTTAATTACCCATAAATTTAGATTAGGCGCACTAATTTTAATTAAGATACCTGGAAGGTTTTGTTTTGCGTTGATAGTAGTTTTCTAGTAGTGTAGTTTGTTGTCAGTAAACTTCGGAAATATTTTTCCGGCTGGATATCTTTTATCCAAGGGTTGAAGGGTGGGCCACGTTTAGTGGGTGTAGCGTCTTCAACGTCTGCACGCCACGCAGTTGATGTGAACCAAGCAAGTGAAACTCAGCAAGATTTGTCTCGAGGATTTGGAATCCGATGTAGTAACGGTTAAGCCTTTTGTGATTATACGACATTTTGGTGATTTTCATGCGCTTGGAAAATATCAATAAATGACAGAACATCGTCATTCTTCTTTGTGTTGTCCTTATTTTCATCTATACTTTCTATTTTTCCACTTCTATAATTCTTTTGTGTTACTCTACTTAGGTTTATGTTTGAGGAAGGGTTAGGGCAGACTGAATTTCGTTAGGGAAACCTTCTACCTGTTAGTTTTTATTATATTTATTGTATTCTATTTGCCAGTCTTGCTAAGGCATTCTCGTGGTCTGGTAAATAAATATAATTGTTCAGTTGTGGTTTGAAAGTCAAGGGAAATTTGTTTGGAGGGAATATTTTTCCTGGATGGTCAATTTGCCCCTTGATAAACAGTGAGTTAGTTTTCCTTTCGTTAGTTCAGAGTAATGTCTTTACCAAACCTGACTCAAAAAGATTATGCTTTGTTTGTTTATTCCTTTTGTATTTCTGACGTTTCTGGAGAACATCCTACTTGAAATCCTCTAGTATCTTAATTTTGGTTAAGTGTTCTGACTAACTTCGTCCTAGTTTTGTTTGTTTAAACTTTAGTTACTTTTCGTATTATATTTTCTAGATGTTTACAGGTAAGAAGTAATCATTATCCTAGTTCGTAGGATATTTAACGGCCATTAAAGGAACTTGTTCCGGGATGGGGATGGACTAGTTTCGGCCGGGCTGTCTTGAATGACAGGTGGTTAAGGAGGGTCGAGCGTAAACATGGGTAAGGGAGCTTGTCAGTCAGGAGTGACCTAGGTCGTCTGACGGTCTTCGAGAGACATATCTCAGCCTCCCCGCTTCACCTCAGCCCTTGGCCAATCGCTCGATCGAAACACTGTTCATCGCGCCTGAAGCAAGAGCTTTCCAGAACAATGGTCCTTTTTGTTGTTTAGTCGTCACGTATTTCTAGTTCAGCCCCTTGGAGCTATATCCAAAGTATTTTAGTTGATACGTACGTCTAATTTCAGCCCTTTGGAGCTACATCCAAAATAAATTTTTTTGATTTATTAACAGTCTGGATATTTTATCCCACTGTTAAGGATAGGCAGAGAACTTGGTTCCTGTATCGTGGTTTAGATGTGCTTATGTCTACTCCAATTTCAGCACTGGCAGCCGCTACAACGCTGCTCAGGCACTACACCACAGTGTCTGTGGAGACTGATGTTTGGGTCCTCTCCTAAAACATTTTATGTTTCCTTTCCGAACTCTCTTCAAAGGGTTTCTTGTATGTGAAATGCAATACAAGTTTTATATCGATTTAATTCTACTTCCAATTTTGTGTCTGAATAATTAGTATTCAGGGGATATTTTATATCTGGTGGAATGTGGTATTGAATAGATTATGTTTTGGAGCCTCTCGGTCTCTGAAGTAAGTGAAATATGTATAGTGTATATGCTAATATGGCTTGGATTAGTACTACATTGACTTTACCGATTGTGTCTTTCCCAATTTTGTCATTATTGAATTTGTCGTTACTGATTTTGTCCCTGAAATATTAGGCGTGTAGTACGCGAAGCTACTATTGAGTACTAAATCCTCTCTTATAGCAGCATTCACTAGTATGTAAGATTTTTACTTTTAGTTATTTAGTAAGAAGTTAAGGTCTAGGAACCGTAGCTGTCTTATAGCTTAATTTAGTTACAATTCGGTTTATAATCATTTATGGTTAAGTAACCATATCTCAATTATTTTAAGTTAGCTTTAGTTATATCCATCAGCGGATAAGTTGAAATTGAAGTCTCAATTTATAGGAAAAAATACATGTATGGTGGTACACATATTTTTTGTAGAGGGAGAGAGAAAGTGTACCGTCCTAAAGTTCCAGGACGCTACAGAATATATATAATTTAATTATGGGGTTCTTAAAACCACTATAATAGCAGATACCTTAAATTTATTAACTTTTTGTTCACAGAAACCTAGAGCTGCCGAAGTCCTCATCCCCACTCGAAAATCTATCTTTAAAATATACACCGAGCGCCATCTGTACTTTACAAGCAAACTCAACCGATTCTTAACGAGTAGACTTGAATTAACTTTAAAATATACACCGAGCGCCATCTGTTATTCTACCAGCAAACCACCGGCTCTTACTAGTTAGAAACCTAGATAGTATTGGCAATAATTAAGTAGATTTGATAATAAAAACAGAATTTTAAGTAAATACTTTTTATCATTTTGCGGTTGGCAACGATTGAGAGCTATTTAAAGGAGACAATAAATTAGGATTTCCGATTCTTGAAGCCAAGAACAAGACGTGTTTGTGCTGTCTTGCCGCAGATTTAAAGCCTCAAATTCCTGGAGATAGGTGTGAGGTAATAAGTACCAGCTTGATGAGCTAATAAGTACCAGCCTGAGGTATTAAGTAGCAGCCTGATGAAGTATTAGGTGCCAGTTTGAAGAGGTGGTAATGACCAGCCAAAGATAAGCCTTAGGTGTCAATTAAAGTGACCAGCTTGATGGTGATGGTCCTGTGAGGATAACCTTATTTAGCCCAGGAGGAAATTGTTTGCCCACATCCACACATGTCACTGGATATGGAACTTGTATAGCGACAACATATTAATCAGTCTAGTCTCAACGTTTATCAGTAAACGTAACAAACAGAGGAAGGGGAAGAAGAGATTTGAGTGGGACGAGGCGCTCCGGCAGCTCGTGAACAGGATCTGTGGTGAGAGTGTCAATCTCATTTGAACATCAACACGCTCAACTTCTTGTGGAATTTTTATTTAACATATAATTTTTAGCCTTCAGCAAATGTAAATTTTTATCTTTAACTTTTCATCGGCCGTCAGCCTTATAACATTCTTACTCCTACATATAATTTATGTAAGGAAGGTAGCTACCCTCTAAATTCAATTTTTTGTTAATAAAATATCTAAATTCATATCAAATATTTACCATTTCCAGTTTTGTCTTTAAAATTTTAATATACAACTTATTTTTCTTACTTTGTGTTTTTCATATTAAATTCTCTAAAAACTCATGATACCTATGTAAACATTAAGGCCACTGAATAGCCACAGTATTACATTTTTGAAAACCAGTAAGGCATAGGTATCGAGCAATTGGCTATTGGCGCCTAACAATTCTAAATTTTAATTAATTTTCGAACCACGACCCAGCCTCCACAAAATAAATGAGAACCGGGTAGTTTCATCGTTCCTATTCCACTCAGGGGCAGGAATTGATGTTACATTTTTTTCCGAAATAAGTTTGGAATGAAACGTAGATATTTTAAATTTCAGTGATGAAAAATTTTTTAAATTTTTCAAAATATTGTTTAAATTTGTTTGAATAGGTTTAGAATGCCATGGAAACGTGAAAATTTTTAATTTGAACAAAGAAAGAAAAATTTTCCATCTATTTCAGTGGTACAATTTTTTCAAGTGGTAAAAAATTTTTTTAATTTTTTTTTTTAAAATAGGTTTAGAACGCTATGAAACATGGAAATTTTAAATTTGAACAAAGAAAAAAAAATTCCATCTAGTTTAGTGGTAAAAAATTTTTCAAAATTTATATTATTTATTCCCTTTAGACGGCCCACCCAGTATATTTTCCAGTGAAAGTTTAACCATTTCTTCGCTTCGACAGTAGCGTCAACTACCTGCCAAATTTGACTGCTGTCCGTCAAGTAGTTTCTTGGATTATGAACCAACAGACAGACAGACAGACGGAAATAAAAACCTATATTTTCGTAATCTACGTGATCTGAAACGTCGAAATCCGTAAAAATCTCGGAGGGTGGTTTTTTCTCGAATACAATACTTCCCTTCGGTATGCGAGGGAAGTAAAAATCAAATGTTTTCATTTTTCAAAATTTATTTTCTTACACTATGAAGTAATCCAACAATATTATTCCAAAAAATATATGTTGTTACTTAGGATATAAGCATATTACAGAAAAAAATAGTGGTGTTCTATCAAATAGTTCTTAAAGAAAAAATTGTTGCAAAATTTAAATATTTTTTTTAATTTATATATTTTAGCTTCCATTCACATTTGAGAAATTCAAATTTTTCCAGTTTTCAAAATTTGTTTCTTATTTTCCTACACTATGAAATAATCTTGCAACCTTATTCCAAAAAATATATGTTGTTACTTAGGATATGAACATATTACAGAAAAAAATAATGGTGTTCCATCAAATAGTGCATAAAGAAGAAATTGTTGCAAAATTAAAATATGCTTTTTTTACCCCCTATTCATTAAATTTATGGAGTATAATTTTTTTTCATAATTGACATAACGGGCTGCACCACATATAGTTTAGCTCCCGGATTCTGCTGATTCATATTTGAGAAAATCTAATTTTATTATGTTTCAAAATTCTTTCATAACTTTTGTAAAAATGTTTTTTTCAAGCTGGAATTTGAGGTAAATTATTCTCCTATTGGTAGACACTTACCTCTCAAATATGTAACAAATCCAAGCGAGGGTAGCTAACCCATGCTTATCGAACTACGCTCTTTACTTAAATCAACTTATTTAGATTACAAGAATACACTGTATACTAAATATTAGAATACTCTGTGTACATATATTGCTTGTGACTTGTCCTATATCATCTATGTGGTTTATTCTATAAGTAAATGTATTCTATCCTATGCTGTTTCATCCAGACCTTTAATCGATTCTAGAAAATCTTTACCTCTCAAATTATGTAAATAATATTTATCTCCAATAAAACAATATTCTAAATCTTGCACTATTTGTTAACTTCGCACTACTAAGAATTAATCTTCTAAAGGCTACAAAACGAATATATATTTTCTTTTGAAAAGAACACTCGTAATTTTGTGACGATTCTTTTATTTGTTGGCGAAACTTACATTTCAGTTAGATGGATATAGTCCCGAAGTTGGTTATCAAATTTGAGAGCAGATCACGTCGCCGCGTCCGTTCTTGCAGTTCGTCGCTAAGCCACTTGCACTACTAATCGTTTGAAATGGAGCGTACACGACACTGACATCGAACAAATGTGTTGAAACCTAATTGGGTACAACGAACTTGATGCTGTAATTATGAAATAAAAGCTACACTAGTTAAAGTATTCGAAAAGAGATATTTGAACATATATATTTATACTTGCGAACATTATCAGCTATCCCTTCGTATAATTGTCTCCAATTTCAAATCATATAAAAAAGGCAATAAAAACCAGCTATCCATATATCAAAGATAGCGCTATTACCTACCGACAAGGTACCACAGAGCCGTATTTCTAATCTTTGCGGATTAGAATGAACAAAATAGTACTAGAGATTTAAAAATCCTATTTTCGGTAGAAACTTAATGACGTTTGTGGTGAATTAAAAAATCTTACTCTGTTTTGCATCAAGATAGGAATATCTGATGCATTGGTGGACGCATTGCGCGTCCTTCATGACGTTGACAGATAAATTCAAAGTACGTCTATTTGTATCTGTTCCTTAGGTATGACGTTTTAGTTAGAGGTGATTCACGTAACTATATCACAATAGTTCGAAATCTTAATTAAAAGAGGCGTGTTTTCGTTTATTTCTTATCTCAATCATGCCAGAACATATTTTACATGAGAGTAATGATGTTTTGTTTATTAATTAATACATTATATTTATTACACAGCCACACAAAAGAAAATCTTTCTGGTCTGGTTCTGATTCAGCGACCACAAAATTTATAGTGATCATGGTCAGATCCCCAGACAAGAAAGATTTTTTTTTGTGTTGCTGTGATTTAATTTAGTTTAGAAAAATTCAACATGTCCGGTCTCCCTATATATTGGCTTGGTTGGCAGCTTTGAGATTTTTATATGCCTTAAACAAATGGAGACAACTATAGTAACATTGAATGTTTTTATAAAATAAACTAAGTATTACTATGGCAATTCTAGGAGTACCTTAAACCATACATTTTAATGTCGTTTTAGGCTTACGAATATCCAGAGCTGTCAAAGTGAACTGTAAATATGCTTCTAAATATTGATATTTAGGTCATTTAAGTTAGATCTAACATCACCGAATATAGGAAATAAATTGTATTCAAAAAATTGATTGAAGGAGCCGTTACTCTGTGGTAGTTAATCATTTTGCACAAATAACTAAATAAAACACACTACTATGTTTTCTACCACTATGTATTTATAAAAATTGCGACTGCAGTTTCGACTTACAAAGCCATTGTCAAGCAGTGAATCAAAAATGACTGATTTACAATTATACAGAAATGTTATATATAGACAATATTGGTTGGATAGATAGGTACAATAAGGGCTTAGGCAGGTAGATGACAATAATAAACTTAATTATGAATATTCAATTATGGGTCTGCCGGCTGTAAATAAAGGTGAATATATCAGATCTAATTGATCATTTAACAAATTATAATCCTTGATATTATTGTGTTTATGAATTTCCAGAGATTCTAAAACGTTTAATTTAAAGCATTTTGTTGAGAAATGTAAAATTTCAATGTCGTTTAATTCACTGCTTGACAATGGCTTTGTAAGTCGAAATTGCAGTCGCAATTTTTATAAATACATAGTGGTAGAAAACATAGTAGTGTGTTTAATTTAGCTATTTGTGCTAAATTATATTCTGTTGCCGTTTGGAAATTATATGCACAAGGTGACTAGTTTTCAGAAGCTAAAGAGTTTCTAAATCGGTTGCTGCACCCTAACAAGCCACACTGCAGTTTTTGCATTTTTTCATGAAATGGAAAGATCTCCAATAAAGAATTTTTGCCTCTCCAATCAGTAGTCCCAATTTTTCTCATCATTCTGATTCTAAAGCAAGGTTGACCCCTAGAACCCCTAGGTTATTCCTGATTTGTGCTACAATTAGGGTATCAATAGTTATACAGTGCTAATAATTATTTTACTTGTGGAATTTCAGTTTCTTAGCGACAACTATGAAAGCAATATATTAGTTTCAAAATTTTTTTAGAAAAATTTCCTAATAATTAGAATAACAACATTATCTCCAGAAAGAAGTCTTCATTGTACAAACATATTTTTATACTTGTGTTTCCCCTTTAACATTCGAAAATATATATTTGTTTATTGACGCTCATTAATTTGGCATAATTGATACCGTCATAAATATATTTTCATTATTACAAACTTTTGCAATGACAATAGCGAAATAAAAATGGTTTATAGGTATCCAAAGATTTTGTCTTTTTAATTTTTCCATCAATTTTATTTTATTGATGAAATGTCAATGAAATATATCGTTTTTCAATATTTATTAAAGTTACCAAATAATAATTTTAAAATTTAAAATCATGAAATGCATAGCATATTTCAAACGTTTGCTTATTAATTGGAGGACTGATATATGTATACCACCCCACCTATTAAAAATAGTACAGTTTACAGCAAATAACGAACATGTGAAAATTCATTGATGGTTATATACAGACTGTCTATTTTACGAGGGCCACACCAAATATCTCGCTTAATATCTATTGTAGAAGAATAAAGTTTTAGAAACAGTTATCCCATTTTTTGTGAGCTATATTTCAGTAAAAAGAAATTTGAAATCCATAGCCTACTTTATGAGATATATTACAAAAACCTGAAAAATAGGAAAACCACAAACGGTTATAGCTTCCTTATTTGAGGAGATACGAAAAAAGTTAAAGGAATGAAAGTTGACGGCAAAGACAATAAGAATAATAACGCGTAACAAAAAAATCGAAAAATGCAGTTGGCTTTGACATACGCTATTGTGCAAAAATGAAAAATACATATCTCAAAGTAGGCCATGACGCCATTAATTCCGTTATTTTTTTCTCATTCCAACGATATAAAACATGTCACAGAAATTTTAACCGATAGTGTCAATATTTAATATTTTACGAATACCACAATTCATATAATTGAATCGTAACAATCAGCTGTGCCATAATTAGTGAAAAACAATGTATACAGTTATTAATAAATTTGACAGATTGTCACTGTTGTATGTTGTAAATTTTATATCAGTAATTATGGTGTACACCAATAATAACAAATTCGATATCATTAGCATTTATTGTCAGTGCAATTTTGACGCTGAGATGGCAGTCACGGTTTACGGAGATAGATTTCCAGATGCTCCGCACCCAAATCGAACTATGTTTAGGAAGTTAGTTCAAAATCTAAAAACGCACGGTTCATTTTCAAAAAAAGTAGTAAGGCGAGCGCATGTTGCGGATAATGTAAGAAAAGTGAATAGAGTAATGAATTATGTTGACCAAAATGAGGAAACCTCTTTGAGACAAATTCAGAGAAACTGTCGCATAAAAAAAGACAGTGCAAGAAAAATATTGAAAAAAAACGGATTTCGATGCTACAAAATGAGGAAAGTTCGACATTTAAATGAGGGAGATAAGCCAAGGAGAGTAAGATTTTGTAGATGGTTATTAAATAAGAAAAGGAATGACGCGCTGATATGTAGCAAAATTCTTTGGTCGGACGAATCAAATTTTTCTAATAATGGATTTTTCAATAGAAATATGCATTACAAGTGGACACGAGAAAATACACATTGGTGCAGAGAGACTGCTTTCCAAGAAAGATTTTCTACGAATGTTTGGTTGGGTCTTTTAGGGACTAAAGTAATTGGACCTTATTTTTATGATGGCAAATTAACCGCTCGTAGATACCTTAATTTCCTGCAAAACGAATTTCAAGATTTTCTTTATGAATTAACAGTGGCAGAAAGATTAAATTATTCATATTTTCAACAAGATGGGGCTCCACCTCACACTGCTGTAATATGTGCTGTAATATGTGCAAATTATTTAAATCAGTTATGCCAGATAGCTGGATAGGCACCTATGGACCCATTCTATGGCCAGCTCGATCACCAGATATTACTCTTGGATTTTTTCGTCTGGGGTTACATTAAAGACAAGGTATTTCAAACTGCCCCTGAAAATATTGAGGACATCAAAACCAGAATTCGAAACGCATGTGAGGCAATTACTCCTGAAATGCTAAATACACACAATTTCTTTTCAATATAGTAGTAGGTAGTTTTTACATAGTTTTTCGTTTTTTTCTTTGGATGTTCGTTTTGTACTTGTATTTTTATTTATGAGATATTTATTGGTTTGTATTAAATTGTAATAAATAATTACGGAATTATAATTATTATAAAGTGAATTTTTACTATTATGGCACAGCTGATTGTTACGATTCAATTATATGAATTGTGGTACTCGTAAAATATTAAATATTGACACTATCGGTTAAAATTTCTGTGACATGTTTTATATCGTTGGAATGAGAAAAAAATAACGGAATTAATGGCGTCATGGCCTACTTTGAGATATGTATTTTTCATTTTTGCACAATAGCGTATGTCAAAGCCAACTGCATTTTTCGATTTTTTTGTTACACGTTATTATTCTTATTGTCTTTGCCGTCAACTTTCATTCCTTTAACTTTTTTCGTATCTCCTCAAATAAGGAAGCTATAACCGTTTGTGGTTTTCCTATTTTTCAGGTTTTTGTAATATATCTCAGAAAGTAGGCTATGGATTTCAAATTTCTTTTTACTGAAATATAGCTCACAAAAAATGGGATAACTGTTTCTAAAACTTTATTCTTCTACAATAGATATTAAGCGATATATTTGGTGTGGCCTTCGTAAAATAGACAATATATTTCCACTCGAGTTATTTTGAATTAAATGAAATATGAAATCGAAATGAGGAATTGGCAGATATTAACGATTTTTAGTCTATTTTAAACAAGGCATTTTCGGTTATTGTGTTACAACATTTTTAAGTGATAGATATAAAATTAGTACAAAGCTATAATTCAAATCGAGCTATTTTTTTTTAGTAAAATTAATTAAAAGAAAGGAGATTTTATATCGACATCTTATCTCACATAATATCCCACTGCCTAAAATATTATCAGTAAGTTTGTTTCGAAAGTGAGAGACATAAAGAGTGTAATTTTATAGTGTATTATCTGATTAAATTTCCAGAGTTTTGGCGCGTGAGATTTGATCTCTGATAACAAGTTGTCAAATTTACATGAATAATATTATTTTGGGAAACAAGAAAAAAATGTTTACATACAATTTAAATGCATGAGTGGTTTTTGAGGAGAATATTTTAAGACATAAAATATGTGTCAATGTGTACAATCCATTACAGAAGTGCAACTGTATCTATTATTTTACAGCGACAAAACTACATGTTGGTGTTCTATTAATACTATAAAAGTTAATCTAACTGTTGTATTACTAACAATTTATTTAGAGCAATTATCGCAAAAAATGAAATTCCACGAGCTACCATGTTAATGAATGAAATAGTCAGAATAAATATGCAGAAGTTCAATTATCAGTATAAGGTTAGTTTTGAGAATAATTGAAAATTTACACATTGCTGGCTTGAGCAGGTGCCTCGCTTGGAAGGAGATGATCGCTGGCCACGTTATAACCGCGTCGCATACAAACTCATCTCATTGTTTATAACGAATTCAATTGTCACATTTTTTGAACTCATTTTCCGTTTGTATTGTTGTTCAATAATACATGTATTTCGTTTTTCTTTTTTACATTTTTAAATTGTGGATCAGAATTACCTTTAAACGCAATATGGTCACCTATCTCCAGATTTTACACATATATCTCCAAACATTAGAACTTTGTAAACGGGAATAAAAGAAATAGAAGAAATGTGAATTTTGCATACTTTTCATAATCCAGTTCCACTGTATACTGTTCATAACTTTATGAAGGAAATTATAATGGAACCATCGCCACACTGGTAGAAATCATTAATCTAACTGTGCAAAAGTCAAAAGATGTGAATTTAATAAGTATTGCATTTATTATCTTAATTTACATCTAAGAATACTTAAACTATATTGAAAATTATTTATAAATACAGAGTGAGAAAAAAATTTCAATAATTACATTATCTGAAGAACTGTCAGAACTCTCTTTGAAACTTTCTTATAGAATAATCTTCATCAAGAGATGGCATAGTTAATTTGAAACAAGGAGTTATACCGATTTCCTGTCAAGAACTTTTACTACTACTTTAGTAGGCTATATAGCCTGTATTTGTTAGTATTTGCATTTGTATTTCTCATTTACACAATCCTTCAGTACCCTTCATAAATAAAATGTTTCTAGATCTGTAGAATCTAGTAGACGAAGATATTAATTGTATCTGCTCGTAAGTGCAAGGGTACAATACAAATTGCAAATAAGCTGGAATCCCTTTTTGAGCCTAATGTAGCACAAACATACCAAACTACGGTTGAATTTTTCGCACTTGTCTTTTCTTCACACCAGACTTCAAACAGCTGTCTCCGATGTATAGACACCAGCACCTGAAATAATTAAATATTTTACTTGGCTGCACTTTGCTGCAATTGAGTGCATATTGGTTGTATACTAAAATGTATAAGTATTATATAAAAAAATGTGCCAGCTGGAATACATGCGGATATGGAAATTTTCGGTCCAATGAAATACAAAATATCTAAAATTAGTGATAAAAATTACACTCAAATTTTGTATTAAAGATATTACTACTAAATAAATATTATTATTAAACCAAAGTTATGAAAAAATAGTATATACCTGAAGATGAAAACTTCATAGTTTTACAACACAAAATATATCAAGGAACTTTAAAAGTAGTACCACTTTAACGTGTAATAAAAGACTAATTCATATCACAGTTGTTTCCGTGACACCTCCTTTTTGTTACCGTCATCTCATATTACGTTTTCTCAGTAACCTCTTGTTGCTGCTATAATTATTGGAATTTACATCTACTTAATTTTGGACTTTTGCACACATAGATTATTATTAATTTCGACCATAGTGGCAACGTAGTTTCATAATGCGAGATGGCGGAATTGCGATTACTATCTGGCAATCGTCACGGCGAGATTTGATCGTTTTCCGTTATCACTGATGCACTCGCCAAAGCGAGAACACAAATCTACCAAATGCTGACCTTATGCTAGACATACCTTGTTAGAACTGTAATGGCTTCACCACCGAGTCCTCCTCTACAGTTTGAAGTTAGAGGTAAACCAGTAATTCAAGCAATTCGTTCTATTGGTTCACATCACGAGGAATTTATTAAAACGCGCGTTTCGGCAGTTAAGTAGGCACCATTTGGAGATAATTAAAGATATATGTTATTAGTTGCCTAAGCCATAGCCTCGGTTCTTCAACGAATCAAGACATACAAAGCAATATAACAAACTATTTGGGACATACCTTTTGTCAACGAATTCATTATATTTTTACAACATCTAATGTCCAACTATTTGTTAAAATTCTATGTGTTTTTAAGTTGTCAATATTTACTCTATTATTCGCAAAGGCATGCTGGAAAACACTGCTATTTTATTAGTTCGTTTGTGTTCAAATGAGCCATACTGTTTTTAAATCTAGATATAATTAGAAGATTCGCTTGTCTCATATTTGCAAAATATTGACTTCCCACTTTATTTTATAACTTTCAAGGAGCAGTGTATACAGAGTTATTCAAGGAAAGCGGGTACTAGATGTCTATTGGGATCTGTCGAGTTTAGAAATTTGATAAGGTTTTTGGATATAGCGGATCTAAGCAAATTATTTTCATGCATGTGTTACTTCCGCTTACACCGGATGTATCACCTAACTTTGTTATTTTAAATAGAACAGCCATTATTTTATTTCTTATTTGGATTCCTCATAAAATTTTAGCTTTGGTTTATGTACGATAATATACTGTTAAACGTACCAGCTTTCAAGATAATTAATATTTTTGGATATTTTTTACGGTTCCTACCCTTTGAAACAGAAATCGTTATCTTCTATCATGTAGCCGATTTAGATATTTGATTTTCAACCTCATGCAAGTACCCTGTGATCTAATTAAAAGTGGTCTAATGTTTTCACAATATTATACAAAATATTTTATTTTCACAGTCGAACATTGTTTTAGTTCAAATTTCAAATGGTTAATTTCTTCAAATGTAACCCCCAGTATATTTTCACATAATTTGATAGAGTATTAAATTCTTCATCAATTGATATTAGCATCCCTATACCTATCTCTCTTGATTCATTTATCATGGACGAATTTTTGTAAAATGTGCATACAAAGTCAGCACATGTTTGTTAGTAGCCAATACAAGTCATATCGAACTTGTTTTCTTTTCTATCTTAAACAAGAATAATTATGTAGATAATCGATCATTATTATTTATTATCAAGTTAATCAAAAACAAGAGATCATTTTATATTATATTTATAACAAATACTTTCGAACTAAATTTACAAAATGAAGTAATATAAATATATAACTCAACAACTGCTCAAAATGCCCCCCATTTTGCTCTAGACAAGCCAATGATCTGGAATTGACGGCACTTACAGTGCCTCGTCAAATTTCGTTGGAATTTATTTGCTGAAATGCAGCCAGTATTCTGTCCTTCAGATCTTCTTTGCTAGTAGCCGGGGTGGCATAAACACTATTTTTGATATTACCCTAAAGGTAAAAGTCTAAGACCATCAAATCAGGGGACCTTGCTGGCCATCTTCCAAGATTCTTGATGGCCAAACCAGCTATCTTCGAGCGATGCTACTCGTTAGTCATACACTTCCCATGTAATATGTTGATCGCAACCACTCATTTGATAATACATAGAATCATACATATTTAGTGGCAAATCATCAATAAAACTAACAACTATTGTTATCAAAATTTCCACATTGCGTTAAAACTAAATTTGTTCTGGAAATTTGATTCTCAGCATGAGAATTTTGCTGTGCACAGTGATGTATGTTTCGTCTGTTAATAATTCCTTTTTTGGAATATTTAGCATCGTCATGTCAGTTCAAATTATCCTTTTAAAAAATCACTATTCTCTTGAAGACGTACGACCACGTGCTTACAGAAATCTGTTCCTAAGTGTACAAATACAACGTTCCTGTACAATTGCTACGACTCGGCAATGCCAACATGGTGTTTATATTGATGAAAACGAAACATTCTGAAATTATTCATTGCCCACTATGTATGTGCATTGAACAATGCTGATTGTACCGGGTGGCCACAAGTAAATGTACGCCCCCAATATTTTGGTTTTTTTTGTATTTAAAAATTTGGTTTTTGGTACACATAAATTAGACAATAATAAGCTACTTTTAGACTAACAGGAATGAAGAGATCACTTTCGGTTGAACCGGAAGTGACATCAACTTTTTTTTTTAAATATAATGACTATATTTTTTTGATAGTTTCTCATTAAGCGTAAATTTTTAAGTGCAACAGTTTTTTTAGATGTAAAAAATTTCAAAAAATAAGTGAGATACGAACAATTTTTAAATTTTTTCAAAATGGCCGCGTCAGATGAATGCGCTGTAAGAAAATTACTAAGTAGGCTGTGGAAATTATTAGTAAGTTTGTAGACTTGTCTGAAAAGAAGAAAACAGTTGTCTGAATTACTGATAGGTACCGGTATTTGTAATTTTTTTTTAAAAAAAAACGGTATTTCATTTTCACTTTCATTTCCGTAGAGGTCCTATAGAATTTTTTTTAATGGAACTGTGCTATTTCTTTTATTAATCAGAAAAGATTATTCATAAACTATAATTTTTCCGCCATTAATCATTTCTTAACGATATCCTTCGTAATAATAGGAATATTTTTTAAAAGAAGCGCCAACAAATCATTTTATCTACTTTTATATTCAAATTAAAATCAAAAATTGCAGATAGCCATGAAAATTCGCAACAATTGAATTAGTCTTGACTTACTCACTAATTTTCTGGAGCAAGTGTATTAAAGTTGTTATAAACAAGAAAATTAATATAAACTGGCTGAAAATTATTCAAGAGATGAAAAAGTTGACATGATGATTATTTATGGAGAGACTCGACGTAATGCAACTAGAGCACAAAGTCTGTATGGACGGAGATATCCAGAAAGAAGACAACCTCCGAGAAACTGTTTTGCCCAGTTGGAGCAACAATTTAGAACTGAGCCTGATGTAGAAATTGAATAAAGATATATTGTGGATGAAGAAACGGAAATTAACGTATTAGCTTTAGTGCATGTTGACTCAACCATTTCGATAAGACAAATTGAACATGAATTACCAGTTTCCAAAGAATCAGCCAGAAAAAAGAAATTAATTAAATAATTAAAGAAACACGGCTATCGTTCTTATAAATATCAGTTGCATCAATTTTTGTATGAGGATGATTATCAACGAAGAATAACCTTTTGTAATTGGTTACAGTTACGCCAATTAAGAAATGAGAATTTTATCAAAAACATTTTGTTCACTGATGAATCCAGATTTACAAACCTTGGGTTATTTAATCTAAACAGCACTCGATATTGGGCAATTGATAATCCTCACATTATCAGACAGGGGCGGTTTGGCTTCAATGTTTGGTTAGGCGTACTGGGCGACCATATCATTGGTCCAATAATTTTTAACGAAACTCTAACTAGACCAAGATATCTAGAATTTCTTCAACATATAATAGTTCCACAGATTAATCAAATTCCCAATACCAATATCGACGAGGTTTACTTCCAACAAGACGGGGCTGGACCACACAATGCTATTGTCGTTAGGGATTACTTAAATCAATTATTTCCAGATCGTTGGATTGGGATCCATGGTCCAGTCAGATGGCCTGCAAGGTCGCCTGACTTAACCCCACTCGATTTTTTTATTTGGACGCATTTGAAAAATAGAGTCTACATGACTGCTTCAATCACAAGGCAAGATCTGGAAGAAAGAGTTTGACACGAAATTGCACAAATAACACCTCAACAATTACAGGATATTAGACGTGCAACGATAAGTCGCGCTACTCTGTGTATTAATCATAAGGGTGAACAGTTGAACAATTTTTATAATGGTTTATTATAATTTAGGTTTTAAATAGTTTTGTTATTCTTGGTAATTTATTCATGGTTGTAACGTTACACCTATTAAAATTATTTTTTGTTTAATTTGTGTTTACTTTTTAAAAATACTTCTATTATTACGAAGGATATCGTTAAGAAATGATTAATGGCGAAAAAATTATAGTTTATAAATCATTATTTGTGATTAATAAAGGAAATGGCACAATTCCATTAAAAAAAATTCCATAGGACCCTTACGGAAATCAAAATGAAAATGAAATTCCGTTTTTTTTTAAAAAAAAACTAAAAATACTGGTACCTATCAGTAATACAAACAACTATTTTCTGCTTTACAGACAAACCTACAACCTTACTAATATTTTCCATAGCCTACTTAGTAATTTTCTTACATCGCATTCATCTGACGCGGCCATTTTCAAAAAATTAAAAAATTCCATCAAAAAAACATAGTCATTCCATTTAAGAAAAAAAAGTTGATGTCACTTCCGGTTCAACCGGAAGTGATATTTTCATTCCTGTTAGTCTAAAAGTAGCCTATTACTGTCTAATTTATTGGTACCAAAAACCAAATTTTTAAATACAAAAACAACCAAAATATTGGGGACGTACATTGACTCGTGGCCACCCGGTACATCTATATTTTACAGACATTCGTCCATAAGAAAAAATTCGAGACTATTGAAGACAACCTAAATTCAATAAAAAAATATGTGAAGTTGAATAAAAGCTCACAACAAGAAAAAAAAGTGGCACATTATGGTGCAAACAGCTTCTTAAAAACATAGAATTTCATGTATAATTTACTCTTCAATTTTTGCCGAAGGCGCCGGTGACAAATGTGGCCTTTTCGCCTTTTGACATAATATTTACTATATAGTCCATTTTTTGTGAATTCTATCCTAAAATATTGTATTGTCATCGATGTTACTTGTGTATACAATATTTCAAGAAAAATATCAATTGAAAATGATTCACAATTGACTTGCAAGGTTTGAACTAAACTGACTCACTAACAAGTGAAATTGAATAAGATCTTGTAATAATTAATATTTCACTTCAATTTTACACATTTACTTTTTCTTCCGCCTCTTTTATATATAATATTACCTTTCCGATAGAGAGATAGATAGATATAGTGGATATTAATATTAATCGATGCAGAACTCAACACTCTATTAAATTCTTTGAAAATATACTGTGGATTCCATTTGAAAAAATTCACTATTCGACGTTTGAACTAAAACAATGTTCGACTGAAAATAAAATACTCTGTTTGATACTGTGAAAATATAAGACAACTTTTAGTTAGATCATAGGGCACTTGTTTAAGTTTGAAAAGAAAATCCCTAAATCGGCCATATGGTAGAGGATATCGATTTTTTTTCGGAAGGGTAGGAACCGTAAAAATCTCCAGAAATATTAATTATCTTGAAAACTGATTTGTTTAAGAGTATATTATGGTACATAAACCCAAGCTAAAATTTGACGACAAATCCAAATATGAAATAAAATATAGGTGTTCCATTTAAAACAACAAAGCTAGATGCTACATCCGGTGTAAGCGGAAGTAACACATGTATGAAAATATTTTAGTTAGATCCGCCATATCCAAAAGCCCCTTTAGACCAATTTGCAAACTTTTAAGCTCAACAGATTCCAGGAGACGTCTAATACAAGCATTCCGTGAATAACCCTGTATGACAAGTTCACATATTATATTCCATTTATTCCAAATTGTTTTGACCATATTATAGTTTAACAGAGTTTATACGAATAGGCGCTTATTCGCTTGGAAAATGTAGGTGCATTGAACATTGTCTAGCCGATTGAAAATATTTTATAAACACTAATTGAACGGCAGTTTTAATAATAGTAAATATTAATTGGATTTATCAGATCATTAGAGATTACTCTTTTTATTGTATATATTTATGTTTTGCATCATATGCGGATTTAAAATCCACAATGTGGCCAGATATGCATGTAATGCCAATGTGGCAGTAACATTGAATTGAATATATCAAGATCACTTCATATGGTAGATAAAGAATTCAAGGGCGATCCTGCGCTTTGCTTCTAGGGAGGTCATCCTTATTGAAATATGTACAAACATTTTTTAACCCTTGAAGGGTTAATATTGATAAGTATGATTTTTGTTCTGAAAGTTTGTACTGTCATATGAAGTGTAGCAGATTATAGAACTCTATAACTTCTACTTTATTTTACTTGGTTTGAGGGCGCCGAGTTCAAATCTGTAGATAGTATTGCTCTGTAAGCTCTTCATTTTTTGGGATTAGACATTTTCATTTCTTTGAAATTTGACGTGACACGATGGCAAAAAAATCAGTTGGGCAAAATAAAATAAAGGGTCATAAGATTGATCTTAGTTCAAGATGCTATCCATAAATAATTATTATTTGTTTATTAAAATTCAGTCTTACCTTAGGTACAGTTACTATTTATTTTTATTCTATGAAATTAAGAAAAAAGTTGAGCTACCAACTGGGCAACCCAGGAGTCTGGCGTCCTGTGGCGCCATCTGGTTATGCAAGACACAAAGAGCTTAAAATGAATTTATGTACACAAAATATCTATCCAGAAAATGTTCTAAATTATAAAAATCACAACAACGGCGAAAATTTTTTCAAGGTGTAAGCGAGTGGAAGGAGTGATTTATGTATTTCAAAAAAATTTCGGGATGTGTATTTCTTGGAAACAAATTCATTTTAGAACTTTTTGGTACCTTGCATAAACAGTGTCGGCTATAATGTTAGAACAAAGATTAGATATTGATTTTTATTGTTGATTGATGAAAACTGACTCCAAGACACGTATTTTTCAAATATTTATTTTTGTAAATAATTTCGTCCTAAAGCTATTCATTTTCTTATATAATGAGAATGTAGTTATCAGAAAAATTCTACGATATTTTAATAGGCAGATTTTTATTTTTGATTAGTCATCAATAATTTTCTCTACTTTTTGCTAAATTCTAAAAAGAAAACTCTTTAACCATTGTAACAAAAATTGATTTATTTAATTGCCATTCAAAAGGAATTAGAGTCAATTAATATTCGTATTTATCAGTTTCTGTCATGATCAGAGCTCTGGGGGGACATGGCCGCCACGGCCCTCCTCTTAGGGCCGCCAGTGATATCATAGACAAAATCGATTTAATTGAAAAAAAGGAAAAAATGAATTCGAGTATCTTTAGTGACCTTAATATCGGATAATAAAGTTCGGTTTATATGGTATGGATGCCTATTAAAAAAATTCCTAACGGTTTTGAACACTTTTAGCCTTCCTCAAACATTTTTAAAAATTAGGAGAATTAAAATTCGACCCGTATACATGTTAGCTTAAGGGACTTCTGTGAAATATTTTGCAAAATGAAAAGAATTGCTCAGTGGTAGTCCCATACTAGTTCATGAAAGCTATGTCTAGTATAATACAAACAAAAATCGATAAAACTTCTATTTATTCGAGAATTGTGCCAATGCCATTAGTGATAATTTCGTCGGAATTATATTAAAATTGGCAGTTAGATATTTTCATAGTAGCCGATACTGACAGTTTTCCAGATATCGGGGGTGCAAAGGGGGTGCTAATCTCTTGTGGGAAGTGGTCCATGCCCCGGTGAAATTGGCTGGAATCCATATGTTATTCCTCTCGACCTCCTGATCAAAAGTTTTCATGGGCACAAAGTCGGAAAATCCACAGTATTCCAGATATCGGGGGTTGCAAAGTCGACTTTGCACCCCCGATATCTGAAAAACTATCCATTTTTGGAGCTTGTGCTCCTAAGAACTTTTGATCAGGAGGTCGAGAGGAATAACTGTTCCAGCGAATTTCATCGAGGCGGGGGTAACTTTCCACAAAAAGTGAACACTCCTCGTTGCACCCCCGATATCTGGAAAACTGTACAATTTTCGACCTTGTGCCCATAGATACTTTTGCTCAGAATGCCAGGATCTCCAGAATCCTGCAATATGAGCAAATTTAGCCGAAATTCAATTTCCATAAGTTTTTTTGTGGGATCGCGGATTCATAGTTTTCAGTTAGGTAGGTACATTATTTGTTTTACTACAGATATCATCATTATTCTAAAAAAAAAAATATGAGTACGTCGGAGACCACTGCTTTCTATATCTACAGATTGAAACTTTACATAATACACAAGCACAGGGTCGGGGGTTGAAAGTCAGTCAATCTCATTATCGATGTTAGGAAATTAACCGGGCGATGCACAGTGGGCAAAATGACCGAAAACGCGGCCAAAAGAAATTTCAATTTAATGACTATTTATGTCCTAGGTACTTAGTGTGATATGTCTACCATATTACGTAACTGTTTATAAGACCCATGTGTATATATCTAATCCAAAAATCCATTGTAAAACCGAGCGTCATGACGTTGCATCTCAAGCTCACGCTTCGTGAAAAATAGCGCTCCCTTAAAATCTACATTGTGTGTTCTGCAGCATTCCGAATTTGATTTTGAAAAAAGAATTCTGTTCTTCAGAGTAAGTATATTTTAAGTATGTACAAAATTGGTTTATTCATAATCAAATTTAGCATGTAAAATATGGAATTTATTCGTTCTTGTCCCACCCTAAAACCAATTTCTTCGTGTTCGCTACAGACTTCTTCATAATGCCTATAAAAATCAGCTTTGCCAAGCTTCTCCATTTTTATTTATTTAATTGTTTCGGTCGTGATGCGTGAATGCATTGAGGCTCGCGCACACTACGCTCCATTTTTTTATTGGTTTTTGGACAAATGATACAATTACATTTATCATAGTACATTAATAAGAATGTCACAGAAAAATGTTTCTGTACACTAAATGTGTTAAATATTTTACAAATACATATTGTAAGATGTTTTTTTGATATCTAAGTAGCGTCAGATCCTCTTATTTGGAGACTACGTAAATTACCCGCGAAAAAAATGAAATACTTGTCATCCGAAACAGTAGAATTGTTAACTGAGTCAACACTTGAACATTCAAATTCAACAATGGAAGGTAGCGATGATGAAAGTGATTCTTCATCCGACGACGAGTAGCAGTTGCTATACAATTGTATGATAATAATATTTTTTGTTATATCTGCACCTTTCCATTATATCCCATTGCGCCATCTTTTACAAAAAATCAATTATTTCTATTTTTTTAATTTAAATGTCATATTCGAAATTAGCGACATCGAAAACCTCTGTATGCTGACTTTCAGCTGAAAAACTAATTTTTTAGCAAAAGGTCATATTAGATTCGCCATTTTTTTATAATATCAAATTCGAAACATCTATACAATGACTTTCAACTGAAGAAACTATTTTTTTAATAAATTGGTCGACCTTATTGAGTCCTCCATTTTTTTAAATTGTATCAAAATCGATATCAGTGACCTCGAAAACCCGTATATACTAATTGCCAGTAATACTGAACTACATCTAACGGTTTTGGCTACGTTTTCGGGCATTTTGCCCACTGTACAACGCGACAAGGAGATTTTGTTTCATAATTACTAGCAACTTTTTTTAAAGGCGGTTCAATTTTTATGATAAATAATTTTCGTACAATAATTTCATATTTGCTTGACACAGATTTGCATTGATATGCATTGTGCTTATATTAAATTATATTTCTTAAATTGTATTCTGACGGCATCTTAAAACCCCTCAAACTTTTGTATTTACAGGTCTTCACCGTGAGCGACCTAAAGAGCAGTTCAAATATAACCCATTCGACCTAAATATTAGACCCCCTATAAATTTAAGATACAGGAACATTTAGATTTCAAGACACCACAACGAATTTTAACTCAAATGAGACTGTTCATAATGGGCATATTCTTTGTTATAATTGATATAAGAAAGATATATGTTTTAAACTTATTTGTGATAAGTATTTTGTAAAAGTTTGAATATTTACTAGTATTTTCTGGTAATATATTTTCATTTGTTTCAAATGAGACTGTCACACAAATAGCGGGTAATGATATTTCCTATTTGATTACTAGTAGTATATACATGAAATTTTCTGCCTCAGTTTACCTCAATGTGTTAGGGATTACGGAACGTGGTTATAACAGAATAAGGAGAATGGCTTGTTATAGCGCTTTATACAGACCGATAGCGCAGTGATTAAAGCGCTGGATCATAAATAGTGCCAACCACCTATTATCGTGCACAATAGTTCGAATCCCCCGGATCCCGAATACGCTGTCACTAATCTTTTGCACTAAAAGCAAGTTATTTATGATGAGGCTAGTATTGAAGTCGCTCGAAGTAGCTTGACGCAGGCTAAATTAATATTTGGTCAGTTCCTCCTGAAATACCCTGAATCAGTTTATAGTCTATACTCCAGTAAGTAAGCCGAAAATTGTGTAAGAGTTGGGAAACAGCACTGATTTTTAAAATTCCTTCTGCGTTGAACTCTCAGGATCATTCTTCACCACTAACATCTTTGCGGATGGACCAAATGGGGGAATTATAGATGTTACAAGTCCCAAAAATTAAGCTATGAAAAAAAAAACTTTAAGAATGAAAATTTCGGCCTGGAAATCTCTACATTGGGGTTTTCGAGGTCGCTGATTAGGAATCTGGGGTTCAACTTGGGGAATTTAAAATGGCGGACCGGAAACCGGGTCATCTTCCGGAAAAAATGAGAATAGATATTTTGATCCTGAAAATCTGTACTCGAGTGTTCTGTCACTGATCACGAATTCAACGTCCAATTTAGGAAATTCAAAATGGTAGATCGGAAGTACAGTTAATTTCTCAGGAAGAACTCGTATTTTTTTCGTTCTTGGACTGAAAGTGGGAAGTCAGGGGTTTTCGTGGTCCCTGATCACGAATCCGATATCCAATTAGGGAAATTTCAAAATGGCGGGCCGAAAGTAGAGTCGCTTTCTCAGGAAGAAACTCGTACTTTTTCTTTTTTCGGCTAAAAGTGGGAATTCAGGGGTTGTCGTGGTCATTGAAAACCAAACCGATGTCTAATTAGAGGAAATTGAAAATGACAGATCGGAAGTAGAGCGAGATCCTCATAAAAACCTCAAACTTTTTTCTTCCTTGGACTAAAAGTGGGAACTTGCCACTACTCTCAAAGTGGAAGGAAAGACATAGGACAGACGAAAAAATACGCGGAACGGGCCTGCACGGACTCGACATCTATAAAAGAGAAGCTGGAGGGAGATTATATACCGACAACAGGTGGAGGCACACTGTTAAATAGGCAATTTTGAAAAAACGGTCCCATAATTCTTAACTTTCTTCCTGTCAATCCAGAAACACCAACATTATAAACTTTTTCATTAAAATTTTTTTTAATTATCAGGAACAAAATTATTCTGACAGGTAAATATTAATATTTCTTCAGCTTATCACATTAAGTAATTGTATACATTTTTCAAAATCACAAAATTAGAAGAAAAACGTGTTTTTCCTGATAAAATGGCTCTACTTCCGATCCACCATTTTGGACGTCGGATTCTTTGTCAGCGACAACGAAAACCCTCGAGTTCCCACTTACAGCCCAAAAAAGAAAAAATACGAGATTTTCCTGAAAATTTTACCTTACTTCCGGCCCGCCATTTTGATTTTTTTCTAAGTGGGCATCGAATTCGTTATCAGGGACCACGTAAACCCCCAAGTTTCTACGTTCAGCCCAAAGACGAAAAAATTGCAAGTTTTTCCTGAGAAATTGACTGCACTTCCGGTCTGCCATATTGAATTTCCTAAATCGAATCAGGAATCAGCGACCTCTAAAACCCCCGAGTACAGATTTTCAAGGCCAAAATAGCCATTCCCATTTTTTCTGAAAAATAGCCCGATTTCCGATCTGCCATTTTAAATTTCCAAAATTGGACCTCAGGCTAATAATCAGCGACCTCGAAAACCCCTGGAAAAAGATGTCCAGGCCGAAATTCTCATTTTTAAACTTCTTTTTCAAGACTTAATTTTTGTGGCTTATAACGCCCATTTTGTCCGTCCGCAGCGATGTTAGTGGTAACGAATGATCCTGAGGGTTCAAGGAACACAACGCAGAAGAAATTTTTTAAATCGGTGCCGTTTCCCAACTTTTAAACATTTGGAACTTTTTTTCCGGCCTATTTACTGGAGTACTAGGAATGACGTGCAAATTCGACGAAAAGTTACCGTCTGTCAGTCGGTAATCGAAGAGAGCATATAACTACGAAACTATTTTCTCTCTGGAAATTCTTCGTATAGTGGGAGAATATGGAGGGGACAGGGCCATTTTTTTACGAAAGGTTATCGATATCTGTCCACATAATATGCATGTAGTCCACATAATCCAATTACACTGGCAGACGAAAATTCCGGTCGTTGCGAGGTGGAGGGAATTTAAATAATATATTTTTTTATATTCCCTCTGAAACGGATATATTTTTCAATAAAACTATAATAGGTATCTTCCTTGTCAATTGTGTTAACAATATGCCAAATATTATTGCGATCTCTCACATTTTTACTTCCACATTTGGATATTATCAAGTCATTCAGATATAAATGAGTTTTTGTGAGATCTACTCCTGTCCTAGTTTTAAAAGTTTATGCAATGCGTATTCTTACTTGAATTTTAATTTAAATTTTAATGCAACCTGTTAGAAAATGACTATGAAATATATGTTAATTACTGGCAGTAAAAATGAGAAGCACAAAATTGATTAAGTGTATATAAAATTATAAATTCTACATTGCCCTTTCACGGCACGGTGCCGTGGTTTTTATTTTATTTTACATTAGTTCCATTTTGTACACTCTCTTTGACACAGCACATAAAATTACATTTTCCTGAAAAATATTATAGGAAAATGACGAATTTATATGCAGTTGGCTCAAGTTGGTAGCGAAATTGTAATCCGACTTTAATCATTTTAAAATATAATTAGTCTAGGACAGATACATGTGGGAGCAGAGGTTAATTAGTAATTAGAATATTCTCATTTAATGTGTAGAGTTTGTGAATTATTTACCTTTGACGTTGCTAGGTAAATAAGTGTGTTAAAAATTGTTTACGGCAGAACTGAACAAGATAATATTTGTGTTAAAAAATGTACATTACGATATAAGAATGAGAAAGATGGATACTTTAAAAAGGAGTATAAAAGGTAACATTTTTACAATGGGCTTGTTCGTCATTTTTTTTTATTTCATAAATCGAAAATGCAAGTATAAAATAATGGATCTGCAAAAAATCAGAATCTTATTCGCACGTTTAGTATCTTAAAAACTATTACAAATCTCCACCTCGCGAAAATGGGGCGTGGCCAGACGCATAGACTCGGCGATCTCAATAGACTTGATGCTCCTTAGTCGTTATAATTATAAGTGTTTTCGAAGTATTGTTTGTTTTGCTTACTTCTTGACAGTAGGGGAGTACAATTTGGTTAAATGTCAAAAAATTACAATTTTCTCTCGCTCCTGTCGGGACAAATTTTCGATTTTGACCCTGCAATTTACGATTAGGATTCATCGCCGACCTTCTCCTTTCCGTAGAGACATAGAATGAACTTCCACTCGACGTATTTATTTAGTTACCGGCGTTTGAAAATTTCATGTTTTTCAGGTTAAACTTGAAAGGTCCCAGAAAGCCACTTTTCTTACGTCACTTGCATATAGTGACGTCACAAATGAGCGCTCCGTTTTTGCAACTATTACTAATTTTAGCTCCTTATATCTTGAGAACGGAGAAAGTTAATAATACTAAATTTTAAGTGCATAATGAGAATATCGAGTACTATATGAAACAGTATAAAAACCATATAAAAAGAATATCATGGAACAAGCCCATTAACGTGAACATACAGCAGAGATAACTAGTTGCTTTAGTTTGATTTCGTTTCGACATCAAAATCAGACCGAAATAGTAATAACAAACGTAACAAGCTAACCATTATACTCTACGCCGATTTACTGCTCTTTTTATATAATTGTTGCACATTCTATTGAATACTCTTCGCAGTTTTTTTTTAATAATATCCGTTTCAGACATTTTTAGTTTAATTATAAAACATTAAAAAAAATATTTTACTTTAAGAAATTAATAATGTTTTTATTTATTGATCGATTTTGTTCAAAAACTATAGAGTCCTTCCTCTAGCTAACACTAAGTTATAGTCTAAATTTCAATACAATAGGACTTTTCAATCATAAATTATCGTGCTTAAAAAAACATGACGGACAGACGGATAGACGGACAGATAGACGAACAGACAGACGGATAGTCAGACGGACAGACAGACGGACAAACGGACTGACGGACATTTTGAAAGTTGTTCAGAATTGAATCACCAACATAGTGATATGAAAATTTTTACTGTGCAAGCAATATTACCGGTTTTATGTGCCGATCGAACGCAATATACTCTTCGTTTTGTATTTGCGAAAAGTATTCGTTAAGTTCGTTATAAATGACTTATTTCAGTTTGATATTGAGGAAACTGAAAATATTCTTATTTTGTAAATGGTTCCATGCACGTATACTGAAATCTATACATTTACATCTGTATTAATAACATATAATCAGAACTCAATTCATTTTCTACAGTGACACCTTACCATTGTATTAGCTATGATGTATTTGAAATAATTTATTTATGTAGCATAGAAACAATATTTCGTAGTTTTCTCGAACTGTACCGTAACGTATATTAGAGATTCTTACATTGTATTAAAACCCTGATAATGCTAACTTAATTGGCGAAACTTGAGTCTAGGGCAGCAAACTGAATTAACGCACATTAAAACTCAGTCGCCTTTAACAACGGGAAGATTTAAGACTATACATAATACAAATATTTCCAGTTAGTCATCTGTACATTTTACAATGTTTAAAAAGTTCCTCTAAATAATTCTCTGGATAACTCGTTACAGGTACCGACTCTTGTAATGCCGCCAAGGGCTGTATAAACACAGATAGGATAGGGGTGCCTCGGTGTGGCTGGCGAGCCCTTAAAATTACCCCGAACTCGCGTATAGAGATAAAACGTTTGTGTCAAGAAAAAAGCTCTCTAAATGGCCTATAACCTTAAAAATAATTGCCATGCCCAGAAAAGTAAATTGTTCTTTTAGAAACTTTCTTGGCGCCTATTTCAGGAGCTCGGCATTCATTTGTTTTGGTATTTACTGCAGAGATATTACTATTTAGTTGCAAAAAATAGACGAGGAGAAGGCGTACGAGCGTTTTAAAAAAGTGAACGAATGGCTCGAACCTGGGTCTAGCTGGCAGCTTAATTTGGACAGTTGTAAATCATTGATAAGTAATATTAATAAAATTTACTAACAGTCCAGTAAATTTATATGAAAATAAAAGTACCTGATTACGGAAATAGTTTGAAGTTCATGGACTCGAATGAAACTTTTTGCAATGTACTCGATTTAAAAGTGTGCAAATTAAAATATCTAGAAAAACTGAAAAAAGCTATTTTTTTAAATTAAAATATAAATATTACAACAATTTAAGTGATTATTATGATTTCAAAATTCAAAATAGCGCATTCCGCATGGTTAATCTAACAGAAAATGAGTGGACTTAAAAGTTTGATTTCAAATTGCTCACAAATGATGAAGAATTAGCTTTGATAGATGAAATATACTGACCAATTAAATAAAAGGCTCTCATCCACTATCTTCCTCAACAGGAAATTAAAAAGCATTCTCAAATTCGACATCCTAAAAGATCCTTATTTTTTCCTTTTTCCACTCTAGACTTTCCTACGCAGTACTCCTATGGCGTAACTCCTAAGGCACATCAAAAAATTTTCGTCAACAAAAGGTTATAAGAATACCCGTTAATGCTGATGTGCCCAACCTCTCTATCCAGTTTGATTATCATGAGCACAGGCACACGTGCCGCTGAACTTCTTAGAGTACCTCGCTATAGGTTAACTTTAAGCGCCAAAAATTCTCCTAATCTAAATTTGTACAATCATTTACCATATGGTATGAAGTAACCAAACTTATTGTCCTTCAAAAATAATGTCAAAGATATTATTCTAAAGCACTGTAGAAACGTCAGTATATCAACCGAGTAAAAACTCGATTGATGTATTTTTTAGAACACCCTATGTTGCCAATCTTCACTCGAGTACTTCAATGCTCATGTTACTGAATGCTCTGATACCTATATATTTTTGTATTTTGTATAGTACTGTATTTGTATATTTTTATATTTCTACTTATTTAGGTCTTAGGGTCTGTATGTCAATGTTGTTGTGTTTTAAAAATGTATTTCTTTTTTATCACAATATTATATACTCATATACATAAGATGTCGTTTGTATTTTACAAATTTACTGTATATTAAAAACCTGTTGTTCACTAGTTACTTCCCTGAGTTCATATATGTACATATAGTAGCAAAATAAAGACTGTCTATCTATATATGATTTTAACTAAACTGTATAGCATTTACCCGATTTAAGTGAGAAAGGGACTCACCCTTTCAACAGGAATAGGTTTCCTCAGGGAATTCAAAGATATCTGTCATCATTTTCCAGGCATCTGCGGGTGACGAAATCTATAATGTAACCAAAGCGCTAGTAGCTAGGCTTTGCAATATCGACAACACATTTTGAGATTTAATAAGACCACATTTGTTTTTAAGTAAAATTTAGATACCGGGAAGGCAGCATACTTTAACTTAACATTAGTCTTCTACATATTCGTTTTCCCTTCATAATCGAATCTGGAACTCTGGCAGTTCATATAGCTGGATTGCACATTGATATTTTGAACGAAAATTTGTGATATTATCCACTCATATTTGCGGAAATTGTATGCCACAATCGTGTAATAAAAATGTAGCAGTTTCAAATTTACGTAAAGATATTGTTCTTTGTACTAAGAAAATCAAAGCCCTTACGATAGCAAAAATACCAATAGCAAATAACGTATTTAATGATATTCTAAATTCTGAATTTCCCTTTGAAATACATTATACTGTCACGATTATTTATAACGATTAATTTGTAATAATTCGGCAATATTTAGTGACTGTAAATATTAATTAATCAGATTCTGAACTGATAAAGCCGGATCTATGGTTGGCCTAATAAACTAGATTTAGGTGTATTAATTTACAATTTGATAATTATAATTCAATGGTAATAAATAATAGAGAATTATAACAATATCAGTATAACTGTTTGGGAAGTTCTAGAGAGATTTATCTCTAATTTTTTCAGCCCTTTTGGAATTCCTATAGATAATTACACTAGTTTAGATTACGTATACTTCTACTATTTAAGAACCGTTGCCTAAGGAGGCACTACTTCCACATCAAGATTTATCATCAGTCTTTTTAAACAAAAACATCTTGATACTATATTTGCACTTTAGCAAATGGAAATAATTGCCCATAGAATTTTAACAGCATAATATTTGAAATCGTCTGCCTCAAAGAGGTAATGGGGGTGACTGATGCTAAAATATTTTTTGAGATTTTTGTCCTCATATACACACTAAATCACAATTTTATTTTGTTAACCCTTTTATTAACGATGTGGGTGGTGACAGATGTCATTAAAAAAATTATACCTTGGCTTCTAGTATATGCAGAATATCCCAGGTTTCTCGACTCTTACTTACTTGCTTCACTTATTTTCCCCTATTTCCCCCAACCCTTGAACGGAATAAGTTCAAAATATAATCTAGTTTTAGATCTCTATTATAATACATATGTGTACCAAACAAGACAATATCTTAAACCAGGGAAAACGTGGGCAAAAAGTTACAGACAGATCGACAGACAAACCGACAGATTTTTTTCTCTCAAATTGAAAATCTCGACGATTCGCGATATTCTAAACCTATTTCACCAAAAAAATTGTTAAATTTTTTTACTTCCACTCCGTTATGTGGATCTGGAAGTAATTATATCTGTAATATGTCTGGATCTGTTGAAACATTTTTGCATATCATTGGTTAACTTTGTTAGTAAAGTAGGTGGTAAAATAGATTATTGTGTTCATAAATAGATATTTAATTTACGTCGTTGAATATTTAAATCTAATAACAATTATGTAATGCCACTTGTGCGTCACAAACTGATATTAACTAATCATATTACTGAAATAACGGTTTCTAGGTAATAAATATTCATATATGGTTTCCCAACAATAAAAAGCACGAAAACGAGTAACAACTGAACCTGAAGCTAAACTAATGTAAATTACGTTTTATAAGAGTTTCTAGAAGTACAAGATTTGAAATTTCCATGAACTGATTGAAGAACTTGACGAAAACTAATTTTGAAACTATTTGTATGCTTATGAGCTTCTCTTTGTGAACTTCTTTTTCAATAATGCTACGTTTTTAATATTTAATTGTTTCATTTGATATGTAAGATTTAGCATAAGGTAGTAAAAAGTGGATTTCTATATGTTTCCTTATCAGTGTCGCAAGTCACAGAGGAAATTTACTGAAAAATAAAGGATTTTGTGTTAGTCAAGAGAGCAGTTTCGTAACACATCCTAGTTGAAAAGTTTCAAATAAAGAATTTGTCTATTTGGCCAGCGACGGGTTCGGTGTTTGTTATCAAGTAAGTAATAATAAGTATTCTCATTCAGTCAACTACGGTCGATTGTTACTAACTTGTAACCAAATGATTAACTGAAATGAAATTTGGCTATATTAACAGAAGAAGAGAATGCGTCTAATGCGAAATTTCCAAATGAAAATAATTTTTAAGAAATATCGAAACATCTAAAAATAATATTCATGTTTTATAATAGCATTTTGCGCCAAAAAGGCATCTAACGCTTTATTCTAAAATGTTTAATTTGTTATTTGATGTGTGTGTAAGAACTTTTTATGAAATATACATGCTATGTGGCTTTACGAATGAAATCTTTACATTCTTCTCCAATTCTTTCCCTAAACTATTCGCTGATATTTATAATGATTGTGTATATGTCGTTAAATAGGCCGAGATGGAAATAAATCGGTTTCAAATCTGGTGAACGGGGGTGACCAGGTTCTTGCGTGTGCCTCCATCGATTTGGAGATAGCATTTATTTTCTGAATTAAAGAGCAATGTCCTCGAGGTATTTAAGGAAACGATTTTTTTAAATAATGGTCCATTTAAATCGGGAGGTAGGATGTGAGGTTCACAAAGACTCCCGTTCATAAGATCACACCACACATCAATATTAAACTTTTGTTGAAATACCTGAGGGTGAATTATGTGAGGATTTTGATGAACCTGAATTCTTAGATTATTGAATTATCCTATTCGTCATGTCTAAAGGTAGCTTCGTCTGTCGAAATAGTTTTATTTTAGAAATCAGGATCCTCTTCTGCAGCATGTACAAGCCTGTTACAAAAATTAATACGTCTTTCGACATCATCTGTTCGAAAGCTTTGGACTGACTGCATTCGAAAAGCTGCTCTGAGGTCATTTCTGAAAATAAGTAAAACTTTGTTTTTGAAAACGTGAATGCCTTGAGCCTACAGCTGTTAGACAGCTCTTTTAATAGGTGGCCAAAACTGTGCTATTATAACGTCCATTTCGCCAATTTTTATTTATTGGAACGCTATTAACTCTAATATTTCGAAATTCTAAGTGAGCTCGAATAAAAACTTCTATTGACGGTTTGCTCCAAAACTGTGCTATTATAACGTCCACTTCGCCAATTTTTATTTCTTGGAACTCTATTAACTCTAATATTTCGAAATTCTAAGTGAGCTCGAATAAAAATTTCTATTGACGGTTTGCTTCTACTAAGAAATTTTTTGAATTCTTCTTGCATATTATTCGTAAATAAAATGAATATGCGCGTGCTCCACATTGCTAAATATAAAAAATTTTTACTTTTGGACTGAACAGTGGTGACAAAACTATAGAACAGGGGATTTCACAACATAGAAAATGTTTTTTGTTTAATAATCTTCAAATTCTAAAGCTGTGTTCATAAATTAATTTAAAAGTGATATACACAAAAATTTGGGGCAAGATTATGCCTACGCCTCTCTAGTTTTGTCTACTCCTGAATGATTTCCGTACACAGCTGTCATTTTGCCTTATAAAACAAAAACTAAAACTCTATAAATTATATATTTGCTTATCTTAGAACTAAACGTTTCATATATTAATCAGAAATCATTTCCAGGTTTTTGACTTGAGCAATTTCGAAAACTAAGCACTTTCCAACGCATGTTTATATGAACTTTATTTTCTATTTTCAAAAGTTCTATTACGTGGTAAAGTTTGGCTTTGCAATTCAGATCACTTTATATATAAATATGGTCATAAAACAAATACAAGAAACACTTGACATATGGTACGATGACGTAAATTAAACCACAAAAGTGTAAAATTTATTAAGTCTGCACTGAACAATTTATAATTTGTATAAATGATATCGAAACAAACTGCATAATTATTATGTAATAAAGCTACAAATTACGGTCACGTGAAGATAGAATTAGAGTTCGTTAAGTATATTTGCATTTTCAGTTCATTAGCTACAAATTTAGTGAAGGTAACGGCTATTGGAAGACATTAATATCTACGCTAATTAGAGTGAGAATACAACTCTGGAAAATTAAGGTGATGAAGAAAAAGGTAAATTGCAGTAGCACTAAAATCCTCATATACATAGAATATCTGTAGAACGCTTTTACAGTGGATGAAATTGGGTGGGATTTGAGGATATCCTATAATATAAGGAGCCTGCCTATAACAAAACTAACATCATATCGGGCCTACTTTTCCGACACGAATTCAATGACGTAATCACATTTTACAAGACAATGGCATTGTAATAACTGCGGCTAGATCTTATTCTTATTCACAGCTTCTTGACAAGCGCTTTATGGTCCATGCATTTATCTCTCAGGTTTTGGCCTTTTTTACGGTATGGCACGTTTGACAGCATCGTGCCATCTATCGTAGTTTTCCGTTAAAACTTTTTCCCATCACCTTTTTAATAGCAATAGTCCAATATTTTGGATGTCATCCTTTTCACCGCTTACTGTTTATAGCACTTTGTCGATATATTTGCATTTTACATTTAAAATAACCCACAAATACAGGATTAACATAATTTGAAAACTGCGAATGCGGTGAAAAGGGTGATGCTGAATACATTATTCTAAATTGTAATTTATGGCAGGACTCTGTACAAGAATTTGTGAAAAAATAGGCAACAACCATCTAACACAGCCGTTTAATTCAATCAGTATATTAAGGTCAAATAATTTAGAAAAATATCTAAAGCTATATGAATTTATTGAAAAAAATAAAATTAAAATATGAATTTAAGAAACATTGTATATCAGTAATTTAAGTTTCCTCTGTTCTTGTCCTTTAAATCTTTCTTCTTCCCGTGGCTCAGTGTTGTGATGTACATGCCCCTTGGCAAACTTGTGGTCCTCGTTAATATCCTTAAAAAATATGAAAAAACAAAAAACAAATAACAAAAAAGTCAAAGCAAAAAAAAAACAAAAAACAGAAACATACAAAAGAAATATTTAAAAAAGTAAATGAAAACAACTGATTTTAATAAAGAGAAAAAGAATAGATATAGTAAAATTAAAGGTTGAAGAAAAAAAGAAGAAAAGAAAAGATTCAAAATAACTTATAAATTTATTTGGGGTAATTATGTATGCGTAATTATGTATCAGAAATGATTTGTTTTATCCATAGACATAATTTTAGTATAGGTTTATAGTTAAGTCTATACTTAGTTAATAGTATTTTTTAGTATTAAAACTTATCGACCTTGTAGACATCCTCTCTTAAACATCGCACAGTGGGCCAGAACCCAAAATTTCTGACCAAGATTCTGAAACTGTAAATGTACTTATTGTGCATAGATCTTTACGGAAAAAATAGTAAAAAAAATTGAAACCCCCTGGGAGTGACATATAGGGGTTGAAAATATAAACAACCTTTGATATTTTTGAAACTCAGTTTACGTACTTTCGATACCTAAATTTCTATGAGAAGCATAAGGAAAAAAAATTATGATCCCCTGGGGATGAGTTATAAGGGCTGAAAATATAAATATTCCACGATTTTTTCCGAACTTGGCTTACATGTTGATTGCACTTAGGTATTTATGAGAAAAATATTTTTAAGTACTTGGAAGTGATATGCAAGGGTTCAAAAAATTGTTTAATCAATGCTTTTAGAAAAATATTCAAAAAAGTTATATATTATTGACATTGTGAAATAAAAAGAGATAAAAAGCATTCAAAAGTTAAATTTATTATAGATATTTGTACAGAAATAATAAATAAAGACCTATCCAAAATACATACTTGTCTACCTAATCACTACTGTCCGAATCGATGTCATCATTAGAAGTTGTGGTTTCGGAGGTGCTTTTCTGTGGTGTTTGTGTCATGGAAGTCGATGGAGGTTTGGGTACTTCTGGTATGTGATAGATTTATTTTCTGTAAAAAAACAATTAATTAATTACTTAAATGATTATTATAATAATACCTCTGCTTCTTATTTTGCTGGAAATAATAAAATAATTATTTAAGGGTATTAATATTAATATTATTATTACTTTAGGTTTATTATTATTATTTAATTACATAACACGTAATTGCAAAATTCCTGTTTTAAAATATATGTTTTACTCATTACTTAAACCTATACGCCTCAAAATCGTAATATATCTGATTTTTTAAATTGTCAATGCTGTATAAAAAAAATTGAAGCTCCCGGAATAGCATGTATTAAAAGCCATTCTTTGTGTGCAGATACTAGCTTCCATGACTGATCAATTGATATCAAAAACACCGGGGGGTATAGCGGGTTTCGATTTGTAGCTCAACAGAAACTTTTATTTCTCGTGGATTCTAAAAGCGGCGGCATTAAGTACTTTTAATGCACGTTTGACAAATTAATAGTGATATAGAAACATGTAATACTGTGTTGTATTTACCCAGAGGAATACGTTCCATCTTAAATTTTTTTGATAACGTCTTTCAAATTCACTCACGACGCAGCGAAAGTTAACTTGTCTTAATGTAGCGAACTGTACACACCGATAGCACGATAAGAACTGCCGAACTCCTCTACCGTAACAGGGAAAATTTGCCAACCTACCACCATAAAACCATTTACATTGTGTGCTTTGGAGGTTTCTCTTTCGTGGTAAAACTTGTTTGGGAACCTTCTGACAAGTTGGTAATTTGCAATTTTGGCCAGCTTTTAAGAATTTTGACCCACTGTGCATCGGTGTTGTGCGAATAACTTTTCAACCACAGCCATATATTACCAGTACAGGTAGATAAGTAGACATTTAAAATATTCAAATGTATAATTGAAATATTTTGTAGGAGTAACTTCCTCTCTGATCCAATCGATAAAGGTAGTCTAACCGATGTCTCTGATATAAACTTCTCGAAAACCTTCTACGGAATAAACCATAGCAAACTGCATAATAAGTTAAGCAGTTTTGAGCTTTCAAACGATTTACTTAGTGTGTTCTCATCTTATTTTAATGACATAAGTATGAATTTTGCATACTGTGGTTTTAAGTCTTTCGGAGACCAGACGACTTCGGGTATTCCCCATGAGTCAGTTTTGGGAGCACATAATGTATTTATTAATGATATCCTTGATACTTTTCCAGTGAAATATATATTACCTTCTGATGATTTATACAACTATTCTAAAATCACAAGTGAAACAGATTACCTTACGGGAGCTGGAATTCATGGTTGGATTTACTATAAAAGGTAACCCCGTTTTTCGTTTATTTCTCCTGCATGCCTTAAACGACTCAAGGAATTTTTTCCTCAGGAAAATGTGCGTGCTATTAATGACTGATATATTAACAATAATTTGCGTTTGAATGCATCCAATTGTAACATTTCATAGAAAAAAGCAGCATACAGCAACATGTAATTACTATTCAGGTAATCACAATCTGATTCAACCTCATTACATTCTGCGACATTATACATATCTTCGATTAAAAATTATCCGGAAACCAAATTGTTCATACAACACCAATAATGTATGTCTGTTGATTCTGTAATTGAAAATACTGTTAGTTTTGGATAAACACACTTAAATTGTATATATAAAACCTCCGTGAAATATCACTTTGAACATGAAGTGTCACTTATCTTATAACATTGGAAATTTAGTATACAGCATAAAATAGTTTAAATACCCTCCGATTGAATATTTATTGAATATTTGCAGGTTGAATTCCACGTCAGATACTAAATGCGATGGATATCTAAAATGAAAAATGGATTTTTCTTGCTCGAAGATGAATTGAATTTAAATATATTAGTGTTCTTCTGTAATTTGACGTTTTACGTTCCAACATAAAAATGAACGGATATTCATAACCGTTACCACAAAGTATTTCCGGTGCGTAAAATGGTGCCTAGTAATTGGGACGAAAACTGGTATCCGATAAGTAAACCGGTCTTCTAAATGCAATTAATACTATTTATCTGCTAGCACCCAAACTCAATATAAAACGTACTCTCTTTTGCATAGTATATGTAATTTCTACAATAACCAACATAATACACTCCATATTGAACAAATCTCTGAGTTGTGGTCTATTCTCGCATAACGCACCGGGGCCCATTTTTAATTGACTAATTCTGCAGGGAAGCAGTTCTAATTATAGCTTTTTAAAATCCCACTCTAAAAAAAAATTTGGGTAAGCTGTACTCGGTGGTACGCGATTGTTTATTATATATTTTACATTTTACGTTTACGCGTGGCGTCCTCCTCTTTGCGCCGCTGTTGCCAACGTCTCACTCATTCGATCGATATAGTTTTAATCTTTTCTGAATCCTCCTGAAGGATTTCATTTTGTATACGTTCTCTATAGGCTTCTAACTGCTTATTTGCCATATAGTTCGCAAATTTTTGGCAGATTTTCACAAACTAAATCGTCTATAACTTTTTAACCTTGTACTTAATATCAAACTTTATGGTAATAAATGTTAGAGATCGTCTATGCAAATTTCATTTCTCACTGTCATGTCCGTTCCCAAAGCAGCGACCGCCGCACCGAAGTCGTCTTGCACGCGGTAGGAGTCGGACCGGTTTCATTATTTACTTTGATCAGGATAATATCAAATAAACGCCGATAATAGTTCGGGAGCTAGCCTAGAGCTGAACTTTTTGAAAACTCATCCTTACATAGATTTGGTGAAAATGAATTAATTTTATCGATGATAAATTACGATAAACTAGACTTCGAGCATATGTTGGCCTGTCAATTTGGTCATAGTTGAGGATATATGTTTTTTTTTTTTAAGTAAAATCCTTTTCAAATATGTATCAAAATTATTCTGATGGGAAGTCCTGAGATGCATAATTATGTATTCAGGAAACAGGATAACAAATTATTCAAAATTAAACTAACTTTTTAATAATGATATAATACATTTGAGATGAAGCAGAAAATGAACTTAACGGAAAATATTAAATTCCGCTACAGTCAAGGGTGTGTCTGGGAAAATTATTTTGTTGTTAAGAGAGCACGTATTTATGTTGAGGTTCTAGTTGACTACGGTTGAGGGTAGACATGCCGTAGGACGCTCCCGAAGAAAACGCAAAAAGAATCGGTTGAAACTCCATTAAACTCTATAAAATTCGAGTCGTGGGTAGGTCAACAAATTCTACGGAAAGTGAAGTATTATGATACAAAAACAAAGTGCATGCCGAATTAGTAATTGAAAATTGGTGGTAAAGTGATTTTTAATGGTACCGAAAATAAAGTAAGCCTTTGTTTGGCCGTTGACGGAATCGAACCGACCTATACCAAGACCCGTTCAAGTGTTTATTGAACTGTTCCTAGAAAGTTTAAATAAATAATAAACTTTCAGTGTACAGAGAACAAATTTAAGCGTAAGAAACCAGCCCAAGAAAAGAAAATAAACCAGCAATCACAAGACCAGACGCTACCGAAAGCTAAGCTGTACTAATTTATTTTATTAACTTTAATAATTTGGATTAATTTTTTCAATTTTCTTCATTTTTTAAATTTTCTATTGGCCTAATCTATTAATTCAAAAAGGTTTCTTAATAATCTCAAAAATAAACCTGTGTTAAACAGAGGGCAGGCAATAAAATAGAAATACATATAATATATTAGAAAACAACCGAAATTAATTACTACAATTATAACAACAAATCAGTATACAGGGTATACAAAATATTCTCTCAGCTCTTTTACCGCGATAGAAATAACAATAATTTAATAAATTTGTTGCAACAAACTAACATAGGCGTGGAAAAACAAATAAAATGGACACATTAATACGCTGAAACGAGAAAACACCAATTACTGGTGTAAAAAATCGATGGCGACGGGAATTGCCTATACGGAGCACTAAGCCACCAACTGGAGGGAGAAAGTATAACATCCCGGGCACATATCAACGCAACGAAAACTCTGGAAACTTAAAAGTAGCATGAGAACTTAAAAGAAGCATCTCACAAACACTGACCTACACTGCCCATCCTATATTCCTACCCCATGCGTCATGTGGTTCTCGCTGCTGGCAACAGGCATGTCCCATATCCAGTCCGGCGTGTGCAGCGTGTGGTATATCTAAATATCCAGATTGAATATCCGGAATGGCAGCAATGCCTACCTTACGCTGGCTAATCAATTAATCAATCAATCAATCAATCAGTCAGTCAATCAAGGAAGCATGTATTTACGTATTAAATAAATCGGTAAATAATTTTCAAAATTTGTTTTTGTTGAAATAGGTTTAGGATGTAACGAAACTTGGTAATTTTAAATTTGAAAAAAAAAACATTTTTCCCATCGTCTATTCTATAGTGGTAAAAAAATTCAAAAAAATTGTTTTTTATTTTCGAAACAATTCTTTCTTGAAATATATTTAGATGTCAAGAAACATGGAAATTTTAAATTTGGGCAAAACAATTTTGTTCCATCATTCATTTTATATAAAATTTTCAATATTTTGAAAATTTCAAATATATTTCTTTTTAATTTCAATTTTTTACTTCCCCCGCATACCGAAGGGAAGTATTGTATTCGAGAAAAAATCACTCTCCGAGATTTTTTCGGATTCTGACGTTTCAGAACACGTAGATTCCGAAAATATAGGTTTTTCAATTCCGTCAGTCTGTCTGTCTGTCTGTCTGTCTGTCTGTCTGTCTGTCTGTTGGTGCATTAACTAAAAAACTACTTGACGGAGAGCAGTCAAATTTGGTAGGTAGTTAACCCTACTGTCAGCGAAGAACTGGTAGAATTTTCACTGAAAAATATACAGGGTGGACCGTCTAAACGGAATAAATAGTGAAAAAAATTTTTTTTTGCTCAAATTTAAAATTTCCACGTTTCATGACGCGCTAAACCTATTTCAGGAAAAAAAATTTTTTGAAAATTTTTTTCAATCATTTTTGAAAAAATTTTTACCACCAAAATAGATGAATTTTTTTTTCTCAAAATTTAAAATTTCCACGTTTCATAGCGTTCTAAATCTATTTAAAGAAAAATAAAAAAAAAATTTTGAAAAAATTTTTAGATGGAATTTTTTTTTCCGATTTAAAATTTCCACGTTTCCATGGCATTCCAAATTTATTAAAACAAATTTAAAAATGTTTTAGAAAAATAAAAAAAAATGAAAACATGTTTTAGTAATTTATTTATCACCATTATAGAATAGACGAAATATTTTTTTGCTCAAATTTAAAATTTCCACGTTTCATAACATTCTGAACCTATTTCGGAAAAAAAAAATTGCAACATTATTTCACCAATTTGGAAAAAAATTTAACACTAGAATAGACAGAAAACATTTTTGAAAATTTGTTCTATATTTTAATCACCACTATACTTCCACTCCATTACGTGAATGTGGGATTGAAAATGTGAGAGATGGCAATAATATTTGGCATATCCTTTTATATACTTTTATTGAATAATGGCATCCCAAGAAATAATTGAGTCATGGTGGACATTTATAAAGGTATTTGCGCAAGCCTTCCATATTTGGCACCTGTTATTTAGTATATTGAACTTTTGCTGTTGGATGAACACTCTGTAATTTTTTTGACCAAAAGTTATCAGGTTTTCTTTGTAATAATACCAATAATTATATTCCGATTATTATTCTCAAAGTCATTTCGTAATTAACAATTTTTTAGAGTGACCGCCATGCACAAATAACGAGGGAAGTTCTGTGTAAATAACTTTACCGATTTTTTTAAATAGGTTTAGAATGCTATGAAACGTGAAAATTTTAAATTTGAGCAAAAAAAAATGTCTCCATCTATTCTAGTGTTAAATTTTTTCCAAATTTATAACAAAATGTTGCAAAAATTTGTTTTCCGATATTGGTTTGGAATGTCGTGAAACGTAGAAATTTTAAATTTGAGCAAAAAAAATTTTTCGTCTATTCTATAGTAGTGATAAATAGATTAAAAATGTTTTCAATTTTTACTTCCCTCGCATACCGAAGGGAAGTATTGTATTCGAGAAAAAATCACCCTCCAGGATTTTTACGGATTCTGACGTTTCAGATCAAGGAGATTACGAAAATATAGGTTTTTCAATTCCGTCAGTCTGTCTGTCTATCGGTCTGTCGTCTGTCTGTCTGTCTGTCTGTCTGTCTGTTGGTGCATTTACTAAAAAACTACTTGACGGAGAGCAGTCAAATTTGGTAGGTAGTTGACGCTACTGTCAGCGCAGAAATGGTAGAAATTTCACTGGAAAATATACAGGGTGGACCGTCTAAACGGAATAAATAGTGAACAAAATTTTTTTTCGCTCCAATTTAAAATTTCCACGTTTCATGACGCGCTAATCCTATTTCGGGAAAAAAAATGTTTGATAATTTTAGAAAATTTTTTTTACCAACATTTTTGAAAAAAATTTTACCAAGATGAAAAAAAATTTTTTTTGCTCAAATTTCAAATTTCCACGTTTCATGACACGCTAAACCTATTTCTGAAAAAAAACATTTTTGAAAATTTTTTTCACCATTTTTGAAAATATTTTTTTCACTAAAAAAAATGTTTTCTTTGTTCAAATTTAAAATTTCCACGTTTCATGGCATTCTAAACCTATTTAAAAGAAAAAAATGTTTGAAAATTTTTTACTAACATTTTTGAAAACAGTTTTACCACTAAAATAGATGGATTTTTTTTTCCTAAAATTTTAAATTTCCACGTTTCATAGTGCTGTAAATCTATTTTTTTTTTTAATTGAAAATTTTTAAAAAATTTCGAAAAAAATTTTATCAGTAAAATAGATGGAATTTTTTTTTCTCTGTTCAGATTTAAAATTTCCACGTTTCCATGGCATTCTAAAATTATTCAAGCAAATTTAAAAATGTTTTTGAAAAATTTTAAAAAAAATTTGAAAACATGTTTAGGTAATCTATTTATCACTATTTATTATAGAATAGACGAAATATTTTTTTTTTCAAATTTAAAATTTCCACATTTCATGACATGTAAAACCTATTTCGGAAAAAAAAATTCGCCACATCCTTTCACCATTTTGGAAAAAAATTTAACACTGGAATAGAGCGAAAAATTTTTTTTTGCTCAAATTTAAAATTTTCGCGTTTCGTGACATTCTAAACCTATTTCGGAAAAAAAAATTTGCTACTTCCTTTCACCATTTTGGAAAAAAATTTATACACCTATTGTATACCTTTATTGAATAATGGCATCCCAAGAAATAATTCAGTCATGGTGGACATTTGTAAAGGTATTTGCGCAAGCCCTCCATATTTGGCACCTGTTATTTAGTATTGAACTTTTGCTGTTGGATGAGCACTCTGTATATTTTTTTAACCAAAAGTTATCAGGATTTCTGTGTAATAATTACAATAACTATATTTCGATTATTATTCTCAATGTCATTTCGTATTTAATAATTTTTTAGAGTGACCGCCATGCACAAATAACGAGGGAAGTTCTGTATAAATACCTTTACCGATTGTTTTTAATAGGTTTAGAATGTCACGAAACGTGGAAATTTTTAATTTAAGCCAAGAAAAATGTTTTCCATTATCTATTCCCTTCAGTTTGCTAGGAAAGTAAAAGAAAATGAACTTGTAACGATGAATTTAGTCTAAAATATACAAGAGGAATCTGAATTTTTTTCTGTATTTGGAAAAATGTTTCCTTCTGGCTAATTAACTGACAGGAGCTTATTTCTAGGAATATTTTACTTTGTTCAAAATATTTCAATAAATAGTCTCAATCAAACACATGATATAACTCCATTCTTTTATAACTTTTACAACTCGTAACGTATATGATGAGAGGTGCCCAGCCAGAAATCAATTTTGTAAATTGTTATCATTCATAAAACGATAAACATATCTCAAAAGCATGAAACGATGACGTGCCGAAAAAATCACCCAGCTCCAGTACTGTTAAGAGTGTAAATGTATTAAACTAAAGTAATATTCCAGAAATATATTAAATATAAATTTTTCATAGAATTCCTTTGAATTAACTGGAAGAAGTTGCAGCATTCAGTATTCATTCAATTTCCTGCTCCATTAGAATGTTTACGCATAATTTATTTTCATCAGCTCTCCTTCCCTCTCGGTTAACTAAATCCTAAGTTAATCTGAGGTTTCACATATTTTATTATATGCTTGTGTAACAGAATTTTATTAAGTCGTCGACAAGATAATTTATTATGTTATCTGGGTTATTTATTTCATCTCGTTTCAAATAAGGGATTCTTGTTTCATCAACTGCTGGAATATCACATTTCAGAGATGTTTCGCGAGATGAAACTTTTAAGATCAAATCTAATTACAACGTAAATTAAAAATACGAGCGCATTACAATTTTAATTTGTTTATAATTTAATTAGCAGCTCTGTTTTTCTAAATACTATTTACTTCGTTTTAAAAATGAAGTATTTTAATTACAAATATCATTGGCTTTTATTAGAATTGCAAATTAAATATCTCTTGATGTCAACAAGAATTTTCGCTATGTCGCATTATACAATGTACATATGTGTTTAATTAAATCGGAAAATATTTCTGTATTAATTAATTCTACTTATTACTTGTTTTTAATTTTTTCAATGAAATATTAGCTGACAACTAAGAAAACCAGGAGCATGTCTCAGACAGTAGACAGTACTTTAGATATTTTGAATACATACAGGGTATTTCAGTAGTAAATAATAATACTTTGGTAATGTAGAATTTTGTCTCAAAATGGCATTAAACCAAAAAAGAATTTTCGTCATGCAGTCGGTGAATAATAAATCCTCTCGAAGATCTTATACCTAGCGTCTGAAGGACACAACGATATTTATATGACAAAAGGCGCCAGAAGTGTCTTCTGCAACGATCGGTGGTTGCTTTCCATCATGTTACGTTACAGCTTGCAAAGACGTTAGAAAAGAGAAAGGAAAATTTCAACTTACCTTCGATTGCTACCGTCTGCTCACAATTGTATCTTGAAGACCAGCAATGCACTTCACTTCACTAATGGACGTCTTAACATCAACAATTTGAGACACTCTTAAAGTTAATAAACTCGCTCGCTTTTTTGCAGTATCGCTGTCCTGAAAATAGACGTGAAAAGACCATAGAGAATCTTGCCGATTTGAAACAGGGAAATGTAGGAAGGTTGTCAAGCTTAAAATAAGTAGTGAATGAATGATCTGAATATCATTAACATTTTTATTTGTTGATCAGAGAATTCAATTTGGATACTATAAAAACATTCTAAATCGATTAAAGTTAATCGTATATAAAATGATTAAGATTAACGTACACCACGCAAGGCAAGTGGTATACGTCTCGAGGGCGTACGTTCTCAAAGTCAGGCAACAGCAACATTATTGTAATAATCGACTGGCACAGGAATATTAATATTTCTCCAAGAATATGTAATTATTGGATTAAGGTTAGGTTTTAGAAATGATTGTAATAACTGCAATGAAAATTTAGGATCTCTTGTAACTAACTTTATATATTCTTATTGGCGGTTTCATAATTCGTCAAGATGACACATTTTTGCTTCAAGGTGCTTATGAAAGTGATACGATAATCTTGCCTTTTCAAACCATCTAACAGCATATAACCTGCTATGGAAGACGGAACCTCGTCTTGATTGCGAGCGACCCCTAAGAAAGCGTTCGTGTCCTTTTATCAAGGAATTTTGTACCTTGTAAAATCATATTTAAAATTGAAAATTTCTCATTCTATGTGATTAAATCTGGACTTAGCTGCCATTGAATTCATCTCCCCGAAGATCATGGCTGCTCTTCATAAGTGTCAATACCTTCCTACTTTCATGTGATTTTTCATTTGAAGAAAGTTGTATTTTGGGGTTGTTTTTGATCTTAAATTTTGGAGTACTTTATCTAAACTTAATATTTAAAAGTTGAATTTCCTTGCAGTTTGATAAATATTATTTTTCAAGTTAGATTTCATGCTAAATGGTTTTTACGCCCTTGGCATTATGAATATTTTTTCTAAATATATTTTCATTTTCCTCTCAAAATTTCTCACTACAGATATTTTCTTCAGTTCTATGACATGCACATTTTCAATAACATATTTCATCTGTAAATTAGTCACTGTTTGACAATGACTTTGTAATATGAAACTGCAGTTACCGATTTTGTGAAGACGTGGTAGAAAACATATTTCCTTACGTTTCGGTATATTAACCATCGTCAAAGGAAAAAATTACAATAGTTATAATAAAATGCCATTGTTCTATGCAACTTTACAACCTGAATTTTATTACTTACAATTATTGTGATTTTTAAAAAAATGTTTTCATTATTATACCATTTTATGCCTGTGTCTGTCAAAAGTTTTAATGGAACTAAATGCTGTGAAAATGTATTACCTGCTTTCTAGTCAATGCTGTACTTAAAAGTTTGTTTATGTCACTATTAACACAATTTAATTTATGGATGTTGGACTTGAAGTTTTCGTTAATGGCTGGTGGTGTAAAATATGATATTTTAAGAATTATCTTGTGGACTTGATGGAGATGTAAAAATATTGTATAATAATATCCCTTTTTTAGTTAATTTAATAAGTTGAAATACGTTTCGTTTAAATTTTGTATATCAATTCGGTTGTTTATTGCGTTGTTATGTCTTTTAATTTGTAACATTTCTTGTATTGTCCTTCGATGGTAAGGAACCAAATTACCATCGAAGGACAATACATGAAATATTACAACTTTAAAGACATAATAACGCAATAAACAACTGCTCTGATAAATGAAATTTAAGCGAAACATATTTAAACTTATTTAATTAACTTGAAAAGGGATATTATTATATAACATTATTTTTACATCTGGACATCAAGTCCACAAGATAATTTTTAAAATATAATATTTCACACCATCAGCCATTATCGAAAATTTCAAGTTCTACATCCATAAATTAAATTGTATCAGTCATGACATAAACGAACCTTTAAGTACAACACAGACCAGAAAGCAAGCAATACATTTTTTAGAACTTAATTCCATTAAAACTTTTAACAGAAACAAACATAAAATGGTGTAATAGTGTAAATGCAATTTTTTTTAAATCACAATAATTGCAAGTAATTAAATTCAACTTGTAAAATTGCATAAAATAATCGTACTTTATTCTAAATATTGTAGTTTTTTCCTCTAACGATGGTAAATATGTAAGGAAATGTGAGAATTTTAATTAAAAACTGACCGAAAAATCCCAGGATATACATCACGCTAATTTGATATCAACGGTTAAGAAAATACAAATATTTATACAGTGTGGGGAAATAGTGCGGCGGACCTCGATATCTCGAGTTCTACGAGAGCTAGAAATTTTTTACAAAATTACAAGTAAGCTAGATAAAAAAGTCTATAACTTGAAATTATTTTCGAACATACAGAGCGAGCCAAGGCAGGACCAAGTGCCTTTTTTTAATGGAATGCTATGTATATCAGTACATTTTTTGAAGCCTCTTTCTAGGCTCTTCCGTTACACTACTCATTCCTTAAACATTTACAATGTTAATCAAATTTCATTTTGAACTTCGACAAATTATGTGTGTATTCAAAACAAATGTCATAAAACGATATAATATCAAATTTTAACCAGACTAATGGTGCATCTCATCTTAAGAAGAGAAAGGGCAATTTGTAACATTATAATTTGTTGAAAGTTGAACGCGCCAAACAGAAATTCTGAACACTCTATATTATAAGACTTCAAGAATCATCAATTCCAAGCAAGAAGGCATGTTTCGGTGGTGTTAACTTTTGTTAATTAGTAGATAATCTTATGCTTTAATTTATAACTTTCACGAAACTTACAATGGCTTCAGCAATAACAGGAGATTTATTGTTAACATTATACAAGTTTATAAGAGTAACAGATACATAGCTCATTATTTTCAATTCAACGTGGGCGTCGCTGTTAATAAATCCAGCAGAAACATTGGTAAATAAAATATTAATATTATCAAAATAATTCATATGAATGTGTATTTCATGAAGCATATTTGAATGGGTACGTTTCATGTGTTTGTTTTTGCATTGATATGCTTTTTACTGATATATTTATTAATAACAGTTTTAGAGTTTACCTCGTTAGTTTCTGTGCTGGAATCGGGATCCTAAACAGATTTGAGGGACTCTGTGAAATTCCTTAAAATCGGTTATCGATTCGACCCACAGAATCGCACGAAGTGTTAACCTTAAGAGTAAGAGTTCAACAAAAAGGCTTGTAATTAACGCTGATGTTGATAATAATCTTTGTATAATGGTAACATAATACTTACTTAATAAGTAAATAAAATATATTAGATCTGCATTACATCCACGGTAAGTTTGAGACATAGCCCAAGGATGTTTAATTCCAATTACCTACATTGATCAAATTTATAGTAAAAACAGACTGGTACAAAATAATTCAAATATCTTGAAGATTATGTTTGGGCAATTTGGTTTAGGGTTGAAAGAATTGAAATGGATATAAGACGTTTTATTCACTTGAGCTTAGCTTTTCGAGCCTTTATGTATGATTCTATTATGTTACAACTGACCACTTGGAATTGATTTGATATACTACAGGAGCCAATGTACCATTACCTAACACATTTATAACAGCTAACGATATTAGTAATCTTATTCCTCAGAGTACAGCAAACAATGAAACCGATATGACTTTTCTTAGTGATACAAACTTCACAAATAACTCAATTCATCTTTTACAATTGTTATCAAGCAAATTTATTTCTAGATTACTTGTCACTTACTGAATACAAAAATACAATTGACATGCATCCCTGATAATGGACGTCCAGCGACGGACATTCGAAATCTGCAAGTTATGTCTCTGGGCATGACAAAAAAGTATAAAGCTGATTTCTTTGTTATAGGTTAATTATCACTTAGTTATTACAAAACAACGATCGTCGTACATCCTGGTTATTAGAGGTACAGTGACAGACATGTTGAACCTGCAAGGCATCTACTTTTAAGCCATGATCAGTAAAGTCATGGTAATTTTTTCAAAAAACTAATTTTATTTGTAAATTAACTTTGCACCACTAAGAAAACATTTCATATTCTTGTCTGCCATGTTCTAAGACAAAGGATTGCTCATGTCTCTAGCTGTTATAAATGTGTCAAGTAATTGCACGCTGTAAGGTAAATGAAGCCTTCCGGTTTTTACAAACGTACTCACGGCATATAAACTATAGTAAAAATTACGTGACAGTGACTCGCTTTCAATAAACTTCTATCTAGATGTCCATATCCTCATTTTATTGGGCTTATTTCACTTCGCCAAAATGTTGATTAAAATTAAAAATGTGTCACTTGAAATGGATAAAAGCTGGCTAAGTCATCAACCAAACCTTTCCTCAAAGCACTTCACGCTGGATGAAAACCGTTCTTCAGAATAACTAAACACGTCCCAATCATAATTCGTCTTTTGTTAGCAAATTGGTTAAAACACCTATGTACTTATGGATTGTTATTTACAAAATTTTGCTTAACAACTGCTTGAATGCATGGTAATTTGATAAAATACTGAGTCTGGTAGGATTTCTTCTTAAATTATTTTACACGAGAGAATATGTTGAAGAGAATGTTAAGAAACATTCAACAGCATTTAAAAAACAGTCACTGAAAATTATGATATAAAATTTCACCGCTGTTTGATTAATTGAGCCTTATTACCTAATATTGATCCTAAAATCGTATAAATATAAGTTGGATTCTGTTGTGTGTTCATTTTAACATCGACTTTATTGCCTATGGTGCCTCACTTAAGAGTGTAACGGGTAATAATTCTTTTGTTTCTGGTCCGATTTGCATCAGACTGATCTTAAAAGATATATTTAAGAACACAAAATCATTTTCCATCTTTAAATGCAAGGCGGTCTACGGTACTAAATTGTATGAAAAAAATCAAAAAATCATAGTCGGCATTTTTTAATCAATAAATTTTGTTAACAAAACTTGTTCGAAATTATTTAAAAACCCTGAATTCGAAGTTTAGTTAAATTCTAAAAAAATATAAGGTCTTGACAAAAAAATCCTTTTGATAAAAATTATTTCTAAATTTATTTTTTTTTAACAATTTACACAAACGAATAATAACGAATTAAATATTATGTTCTATCAAACCTCCATCAGCCATAATGCATGCCTCAATTCGCTTTCCTTTATTGTTGATAACTTTTCAGAGGATTGCACGCGTAATTCGAGTACAAACTTGCCTAATCTGGTTTTCCATTTCTAGTCTATTTCTAATCTATTTCGTGCCTGAGTTTTGTAGACTTCATTCTTTAGAAACTCCCATAATAAGGAGGCCAATAAATAAAAGGCCTATTCCTTCCAATCCACCTCCGAGGAAAGTTGTCATTTAGCCAATTCCGTACTACACTTGCATTGTGGATTGATGCTCCATCAAGTTAAAATATCACATTGTCGTATGCAATAAGGGGCAAGCTTTCATTCGATTTTTGCAAAAAAAATTAGAGAACGTTCCGCATTCAAATTTACATCAATGAAACATGGCCCAATTATTTGTTCATTCAAAATACCGCACCACATATTCTTTTCTCAATACTGGCGTCGACAGTTTACAACCCAACGAGGGCTTTCAATAGAGTAATATCTAATATTTTGAGAGGTGGCTGTACCATTAGTTGTAAATGTCACTTGATCTGAGAACAAAGTATTTAAAAAAAATTAAGGTCATTCAAAAACTCTCCCTGACACCCAATATTCCAGCCGCCGCGCGCCGCCCTCGTCTCCTTCTTCTAACGTTTTAAGAAAATAGGCTTGTAGGAATGTAATTTATTTCGATGGAAGCATCGTAAAAATTGTATCCTTGGGTACATTTAAAATAGTGGACATTCTCCTTAGACTACACCTTGGATTTTCCCTCAACAAACTGAAGAATTTCTGCATCCCTAACATGATCCTCGCTCACACGTTGTTCTTGTTTGTTGCACACTTTGCTAATTCTATTGAATAAATTATTAATTCGCAAAACTTTTCCATGGTCTATTGTGGGTCGATCAGGATGCCGATGATTAAATTCTGTAGCGGCTTCTCGTTGTACGGGAATTATCACCAACTATTCTAACAATTTTTACTTTTTCCGCAGTTGTAAGCCTTTTATTAGAAATAAAATATGCTACAGACAGATCAGACAAAATTCCAACAGATTTGCTTGACAGCTAATCTGACGTCTCACAGAACCCTTTTTTTTTTTTTAGAATTTAACTAAACTTCGGATTCAGGGTTTTTTAATGATTTAGAACAAGTTTTGTTAACAATTTTTTTTTATAAAAAAAATGCCTACTATGATTTTTATTATTTTTTTTTTTCGTACAGTTTGGTATCGTAGATGACCTTGCATTTAAAGATGAAAAGTAATTTTGTGGTCTTAAATAGACCTTGATGACCTCTATCTTTTAAGATCAGTTTGATTCAAATCGGACAAGAAGCAAAAGAATTATTATGCTGTTACACTCTTAAATGAGACACACTGTATATTAGGTAACAAGGTTCAATTAACCGAACGACAGGGGAATATTATTTCATAATTTTTAGTGCCCGTGTTTTAAAGGCAGTTCATTTTTTACATTTTTTTACCATTTTTAGTGGTATTTTATGTAGTATCTAGAAGGTAAAATAAATATCTATATATGTATCAAATTTCATGTAAATTTGCAAAAGTCATTCATTGCTAATTTGAATTTTTATCTTTCGACATCACGATCAGTATCAACTACTCCAAAAATATCTAACCAATTTTAATAGAATGACTAATATGGCATCCCCTCCAAGTCACGGTTTACAATTTGCAAAAAGTTTCCTCAGAAATCGGTTAGTTATTATAGAATGATGATTGAACAAACACAAAGAATACATACATACTGATCGAATTCAAAACCTTACTAAGAATTTTTAAGGTTGGTTAGTACAGGACGATTAATAATAACTTAAAATAAAATTATGGCCGAGGTTAATCAAAAACAATATTTTCAAACATTTTGATGGTCTTATTCATGGGTAATAACTTTACAGAATTCACAAAAGATCAATGAAATAAAACAAACATGTTAAAAATTATTCTTTATTGATCTTCATCTTCATCCGCGGAATTATCATCATACAGCAAGTCTGGTTCGATTTGGTCATCAATTTCATCCACAGCTTACATATCTGTAACAAGAAATCGTTATAATACTTGACAATTTTTTTTGTTTAATGAAAAGCGTGTTATTAAAATATTGAAAAGTAAACATACAGTGAGAGATAGAGAAAGAATGAAAGGGAGAGAGAGAGACGCGGTGTGGGGAATACATGCTTCACTGCGGTGCACGCGCTAAATTTTATTGACGATTTTGTTACTTCGGCTTGTGGAAATCGGCAGATTATATTTTTCCCATGATACTTGAATTATTTCCTTCAAAATAACAAAGAATCAACCCCGCGCGAGAACGTCGAGGTGACGCTTTTTTTTGCAAGTTTGTGACCCTCCCACTCCCTTGCGTCACGCTCAAGTAATCAGATTATTGAAATGCACACTTTTCAGCATGTAATTAACCCATCATACCTTGATCTGATGCGCTCGAGTATTTCCAACTATCAATTTTTTTTACTATGATTGGCTGCCCTACATGCGCGGTCCTATATAGAAGGCTCAGATATGCGGAGGTACTCAACAGGGTGCAAGGTATGCCCTATATGTTAATCTGCCACGATTGAGTAAATCCCAAAATCCCCTATTGGACTCCCCTACTATAAGTGGCAAGTAATCGATACAAAAAATGTTCGTTTCATACAAATACCTCTAACAATTGTAAAAACATTTTGAGTTATTTAGTGAAGTTATCACCACTAAGAAAGTTTCTCATATCGCTTTTTTTGTATGTCATATAAGAAAGACTAATAATGTCTCTAGCTATTACAAATATATCAGGTAACTGCACGCTAACTCCAGTACTATTAGCATAACAAACGGTATACAATTTTCCAAAAAATAAGAGTAAATTTCAACTCAATTGATTAGAAATATTTGTTATTCTCTGCTGAATTTGAATTGCAATGTAAATTAATATTTTTTAAGAATAATGATAAATAGCAATTCTGCAAGAATGCACATTGTTACAACCTAATAATTCTGCTTAGTGCAGACAAAGCTTACTAATTAGCTACCTTAACGTGGGAAATTTTTTGTATGTATATACTTGCTGAAATTTTACATTCAAATTTTATATTACCTGAAAATTCCTTTGCGTGCTCACAATGAAGGAAAGGAATGTACCAAAATATATTTTTTAATTTTCATTAAATTGTTTTATGGAAAATTTATTTTTAAAACACCATGCATTGCAACGAGAATTGTTTTTATATTAAAATAAATGTTTGCTATCATGCAGCTATTTCGCGGTTGCTTTATAAAGCAATATTTTGTTCCTTTGTACGCATATAATAAACAGTTGTATTTTAATTAAATATATTACTATATTAAATATAATACTAGCTTTTCATGAACAAAATATATAATATTTAATTTTATACTTGCTTTAGCCAAAATTGTCAATCAAATTCAGAATAACCAAAAAAAATGTTTTGTGAATATTCAAAGTGTTCATAAAGTATGTATAATTTCGGGTACAACATAAAAGGTTTGTTAATAGAGACCCCTGAAAACACAAAATCTGCAATCCAGAAAATAAATAAATCTGTAAAACGCAACAAAATACGATTGTGAGCGCTGTAATTCGAACTAAAAGAAAATAAATAAGGTTAACGATAATATAAAAATTTATTGTTAATGATGCAGTCCGACTCTCACTAGCATACATAATGTATTCATTACATAAGAATTGTGGCGCCACTCTTGTCGGCAAATAGGTGATTTTGTGTAAGTTATTAAACAGACACTCGCTGGCAGTCATTAAAAATTATCTAGGTAAAAAATGGACATGAAATTAAAAATAGCCTTATCTTAGCTTACGTCATCATTTTGTAATGATTATCAGTTTTTTAAGTAGCTCCAAATTTTCTTTCATGTGCATATGCGGTAGAATTTTTGGTTTTATAAAATTGTTTATTTTATTTTTCAGTTTCTAGTGATTTACAAAAGTTACCATATTGTTTCAATTCAATTTAATGCATGTATTGATTTAGGTATTAGTATGTAAGAGATATAACACCAACAGACGAACAGACACGGTTGAAAAAAAATTATTGCCAAACGATAAACTAATGTATTATATACCGGGCGTTAGAAAAGTATGGGAACGGTGAAAAATCTCGAACAGTTTGCATCAAATCGAAAAATAAAAAAACACGTGTCAAAAAGTTTTCAAAAAACTATCTACTCATACCAAAAATGACCTCCCCAGCCACCAACCAGGGGGTGGGGCGAGGGGCAACTTTAAAATTTCAAATGGAAACCCCTATTTTTTATTGCGGAATCGGATTCTACGGCAAAAAATACGTAAGTTTTATTCAAGACATTTTTTTCGATTCTTGCACGGTGTCGCTGTAATCGCAAAAAATGAAAAGAATGCATGACTGTTTCAAGAGTAGCGTCTTGTGCCCATAAAAAAAGTCCAATTCAAAAACTGAAAAACACGTATTTGTTATTTTTACGAAATCTATCCAATGACATTGGATTCGACTCTCCCACCCCCAACCCAGTGGGTGGGGCGGGGGATAACTTTGAAATTTGTAATGAAAATCCCTATTTTTTATAGCGGATTCGGATTCTACGACCAAAAATACGTGAATTTTATAACGGGAATTTTTTTCGATTCTCGCAAGGTGTCGCTGCAATCGCAAAAAATGTTACAACTCGTAGAAATTTCACAAAACAAATACTGTTATTAACAACACTTAAAAAAAACATTCATAAAAATCAAGATATCACAGATATTGTTTTTTAAACTGAATGTTTTTTTGTCAACACGAGTAGCTGTATTTACAAACTTATGGAGACTTCAGGTTTATTTCAATTTTTTGCGATTGCAGCGACACCTTGCAAGAATCGAAAAAAATGTCTGATATAAAATTCACGTATTTCGGGCTGTAGAATCCGAATCCGCTATAAAAAAATAGGGATTTTGATTACAAATTTCAAAGTTGTCCCCGCCCCACCCACTGGGTTGGGGGTGGGAGAGTCGAATCCAATGTCATAGATTTCGTAAAAATAACAAATACGTGTTTTTCAGTTTTTCAATTGGACTTTTTTTATGGGCACAAGACGCTACTCTTGAAAGAGTCATGCATTCTTTTCATTTTTTGCGATTACAGCGACACCGTGCAAGAATCGAAAAAAATGTCCTGAATAAAACTTACGTATTTTTTGCCGTAGAATCCGATTCCGCAATAAAAAATAGGGGTTTCTATTTGAAATTTTAAAGTTTCCCCTCGCCCCACCCGCTGGTTGGTGGGTGGGGAGGTCATTTTTGGTACGAGTAGATAGTTTTTTGAAAACTTTTTGACGCGTATTTTTTTATTTTTCGATTTGATGCAAACTGTTCGAGATTTTTCACCATGCCCATACTTTTCTAACACCCGGTATACTTGCCTCGCAACATTATGTATACGTTAACACGAGGGGCACAAGTATATTGAAATTTACTAAAGAAAGTACAAACAATTAATGTTTTATAAATACTGCATTCATGCATTTCACATTTAATTATTATAATACATTATTATTTATCTAAAATACACAACATAAGAAAAGCAGTACACAAATAAATATATCCATTACTAATCTCTACTAATAGATTAGTTAATTCTCTGGATAAGAAAACCAAATTTAACTTTGTTACCTAACAAAAACTTGCACTTTATACGCTGCTTTAAATATAATCATAGCCAGGTCACCAGATTCTCAACTTTCACCGGAGTTGGAAAGAACAGAAAGAAAATAATGGATGAAACCGCGATTAGATCGTAAAAAGAGAATATTAAGATACTGGAGGAGTTCCTGGGAGCAGGTGAATCAAGTTTTTATAATTTTCTAAGAACGGATACTTAACGAAACTTCCGAAAGAGTTTCCAGACAATTATCAACGGAATCATTAAAAAGATACCAATCTTCGCAAGTGCTTTCAGCAGGAGAAAATTTAATTACTCTTAATCAGATGTTTATCGCCATTTCATTGGTTTATTTTGGGATACTAGCCAACTCGAGATAAAATAAATAAAAATGATTTTAAAATATCATAACAACTGTTGTAGAATTTCCGCTATGATCCACCTGTTAACTTTGATCATTTATTTATTATTTATTTTATTTATTTTATGAATTTAGAAAAATACAAATTTTAATTAAAAAGTTCCAATTTTTAAATTATGAAAACTGAATTTCAATAGAGGACTCGAAGGGTAGTCCGATGTATTTTGGAAGTACCTATAAAATATTTATTTTTGAAGAAATCAATGAGTCCCTGGCTGCACGTTGGGCGGAACATACTTAAAAATAGTGATTATGGACGAAATTACGAATTTTCGTGTTTTACTTTAAAAAAATTGTACTAAATAAAAAAATATCAAAAATTTATTTTTAGTCGACTTTACAAATGTTTCAAGAGGAAGGGGTTCTCAATTCAATTCGCATGTTTATATTTTTCATATTTATTCAATATTTATTCATTACTGTGGAATGGCTTAATAGGGCACTGCAATTAGTTATCAAAAATGAAAAATGACGGAACCCAGCAGTAAATGGATTTTCATGAAACTTTTTGCACTGAGATTCTTAGACTGGGTACAAAAAAGTTTGCCTTTTAAAAGTAGCCGCTTTTTACTTGGTGGTGGTTCCCACCCCATCTAGAGGGGTGGTCAAAAAAGTAAAATAGTAACCACAGAATCTGACATAGAATCATATTGTAAGAGAAAAAGGTGGTTTACAATTTTTCATGACAATTTATTTACGATTTGAAGATTACGATTTAAAAAAAATGGTACATTGAGACTGTTTTTCGTAAATAACTCAAAAGTCATATATTTATGTAAAACATGATAACGTATCAGTCGAGATATAATGTTTAAATCTAAAGCATGTTAGAAACAATGTACGTATGTATGATGCAAAAAATACATATACTAGAAATTAACGTGCTTGAAGTACTGTTTTATAGGATTTTTTTCTATCTATACAGCTTGAAAGATAACAATGTTATGTACAAAACAATGAGTGTTTTGTAATTTTTTTTATTTTGAAGTAAGAATTTAGGTGTCTCCTGCTTAGATTGGTCACATAATGGAAACTTAAAAAATATGTACCAGTTTTTATTAATGTATAGCATTACAAATATGCTCTATATTTCTGAGATTTTTGAAACTTTTTAAAACTATACCTATTTTAAATTAAGAAAAATTTTACTATTTTGCTGAAAAAATTCCGTTATTAGTAAATAACTCCATAATGATTGCATTAAACTAAAATATAATGATATACAAAAACAAGCTAACCATTATACTCTTCGCCGATTTACTGAACTTTTTTTATAATTGTTGTACATTCTATAGGATACTCTTCGCAGTTCTTTTTGTAAATCATATTAATTTTACACAGTTTTAGCTTAATTACAAAACATAAACATTTTTTTTTATTTAAAAAATTAATAACTCTTTTATTTATTGATCGATTTTGTTAAAAAACAATATGGTTTCTCCTCTAGCTAATACTAACTTACAGTTTAAATTGCAATGCAATCGTTTCGTTCCTAAGTTATCGCGCTTTCAAGAAACGTGACGGGCTAACAGACAGACAAACGGACGGACATTTTGAAAGTTGTTCGAAATTCGATCACCAACACAATTTTATAAATGTGCCGATCGAATGCAATATACTCTTCGTTTTTTATTTGCAAAGAGTATAATAAAACTTAAGAAGAGATATATTAATTTGTTTTTTAAAATATTTATAGAAATAATAGTTTCGGGAATATAGCAGTGCAAATGTGGGGCTTGAACTTTTAGTGAAATGCATTTAAATCTCATATTTCTTCAGAACTATTGATAAATTGAAGCTCTTGGAATTAGAACATGTTGGTAATATTATATATTAATAAAAACTGGTGCAGATATTTTGAATTTCCATTATATGGACAATGGCAGCAGGAAAATCCCGTACATTTTATTTAAAAACATTACAAAACATTCATTGTTTTACACATAACATCGCTATTTTTCAAGGCGTATGAATAGAAACAAACTAATATCAAAGAGTACCTCAAGCTTTTAAATTTTTATTATATGTCTTTTTAACATCATACTGATTGTTTCTGACATATTTGAGATTTAAACGTTATATCTCGACTGATAAACATTCGAGTGCCATTTTAAAGTTATCATATTTTTATAACTATTCATCATACAGAATTAAACAAAAAACAGAATACTTGTAATTTCAGAAACTTATTTTCTGTACTATACCACATCTTCTACAAATGTAAGACTTTTGAGTTATTTAAGAAAAACAGTCTCAATACACTAATTTCTTAAAGCTAAAAGGCTAATCTTTAAATCGTTATAACTTGAAAAATATAAATTGTCATGAAAAATTGTAAACCACATTTTTTCCTACAATATGATTCAATATCAGATTCGGTTGTTACTATTTTAATTTTTTGCCCACCCCTCTAGAGAGGGTGGGAACCATCCCCAAGTATAAAGCGGCAATTCTTAAAGGGTAAATCTTTTTTACTCAGTATTAGAAATTCAATACAAAAAGGACATGAAAATGCATTCAATAAAACTGGGTTCCAAGGTAAAGACCTAATTGCACTCGATTATAACTGATATCTATGTAACCTTTGGCAAACCGTAGAGTATGGCAATAGTTTGATATTAGTTTTATCAAGCTGTGTCTAGTAAGGTAAGACTTCAATGTCGATATTATGTAATAAAGTTCAATTAAAAGGCAGACGATTTTGTCATAATTTTTAGTGACAATTTTTTGTAACGGTGACTCAATTTCCTCTAAAAATCTTTTTATATTTAAACTGTGTGATGCAAGATGTTTAAGGAAACTTCCGCCATCATGGACAATGCTACAAAAAATCAGTATAGATAAGGTGGCGCTTCGTTACCGACGTGAGGATGTTAATGTGGTTTCTAAAGCGATGAGTACGTGAAAAAAACTGTCGAGAAATTGTGAGGAAGAGAGTAATGTGGTGGTAAATCAGAAATAGTAGAATAAAATGATGGAATAGTTAGGAAATGGGTATGAAAAAATATTATGTAACTATGTCTTATAACCGCCTGTATGTTTGTGCGTATATTTGTAGACAGTTTCTCTCAAATACATGAACTTTGGTTAATGTACTTGCATTTCACGGTTCCGAAGCCAACTAAGAAATCTTATAGTTTCGGTATACCTGTCCGCCTGTCTGTCCGTGTGTCATAGCCCTTTCAGTTTCTTATTTTTACACCTATTGAAATTAAATTAGATACATAGATCCATAATGAAATTACATTTTACCCATCTAGTGGAGTTTGGTTAGATAAGTCTTCTAAAATGCAACAAACAATGTATGAGATCTTATAATTTAAACCTTTCAGTAATAAAATATTCGCTTTCTAAATGTCTAATGTCTAAACATCATTAAATTCCAATGTCAATGCAAGGTATCTGAATTCCCGAATGTAGCTTTTAGTTAGTACTTTCAATGAAAAATATAACGGACGCTGTAGACAAACTTTAAAATCACTGTTTTTAGAGAAGGAGCAAATTTGTCAATGTGAAATTACATTTGAATGAAAATATACACTGATCAACCGAATAAAATAGGCATAAGAAAATGACGAAGGAAATTAATATTTCAAATGTAAGTGAGAGAGAAGAGAGAATAGAAAATTATACTCTGTGGCGCGATATAAAAGAAGATTGGCCCATATTAGAGCAAAATGTTAAGTAAACAGGTATTCGAACTTGGTTACATTGCACATTTATGTGCATGTAGCGGAGAATTAGCCATATACAATAATATACATTAATATAGTATGAGGGATATGACAACTCAGCAGCAGGAAACTCGCCGGATGCGACGGCACAGTGCCACGCCCACCAATGAAGTATTCCAGCTGTAGTTATTCATTTCCGACTATTGCGCGCGACGTTGCAATTCTTACTTCCTATACTCATCTTGCCATTACACGCACTATATAACAGTGTCCAAATAACTGTATGACGGAGTGATATTATATTTCACACATTTTGATGTTTCTTGAAGACGAAGAGTTTTAAGAAATTAACCTTTTAGTGACTAATATGGTTTGTCCATTATCCCTTTTACTTTCTTCTGAACAAGAAGATATATTTATTGGTTTCATCGGAATAATATTTTTTAATTGATATACTACAAGTATACATAAACATAAATTATAAGTCAGGAAACATTATAAATTATTTGTCGCGTTTCCGCCCCTAGGAAACACCCTGTAAAAATTCGTAGGTTCTAAATAATTTTAACAAGGGGTAACCACTAACACTTTATTTAATAACTTTCCAGAACTACACAATACTTTTGAATTAACTAAAATAATCTTTAACAATACTTTCTGTTTACTTCCGATTTCCTACCTCACTTGTCACTTTTGAACTTATATACTTCAAAACCATCTCTAGAGCCATCTAAAAATCTTCTATACCCTTCTCGGCGACGATCCAGAATAATTAGAAACTCGATATTGTTCTATATATTTCTAGAACCATACATCAACCATTGGCGTATCAGCCTCCTTTCCCAAGGGGACGTAATGCATAACACTACCCCCTCCTTAAGTCTGATCGTCCCGGTCAGGCAATTCAGAGTTGTTAATGTAGTTCGCCAATCTATCCAAATGCAAGATCTTCATCTGGGACTTTTTGCTTCGTTAAATCCGATAAATGACGTCATTAATTCGGTTAATCACATTATATGGTCTGTCTCAAAGTGGTTTATGTGATTTTCCATTCCTTCGCTGTGGGTTTTAGCAGACAAGCCAGCTCTCTCACCTTGATAAATCCTTTTGAACTACCCTTCCAGTCATATCGAGCCATTATTCAGTCACTGGCCGATGATGACTGCGTTATATCGTTAGCTAACGTCTTGAAAGGAGATCCGGCGTTAAACTGCTTCATTTCATCCTTACTTCCAGTCTATGGTCCCTTACTGGTTGCACAAATCTTGCACTTGCGTCACCAAACCTCCACATCCTGACGACTTTTTATCCAATAAAACCGTTCGCGTATTTTCTTCAGGGTCTTGTTAACACCCAAATGTCCATCGGATGTTCAATTGTGCGCTTCCTGAAGCACCTTCGCAACTCGACACCTGGGAATCACTAGACGCATAGTCGCCCCTGCTTTCCATCCGGGCTTTGCCATGTCTGCGCAACAGCCCGGTCATGACTTTCAGTGAGCCCCGCTGCGTCCACAGTGCCTTCAGTCCTACTCTTTTGTCTGAAACATCCTTCCATTTTAGACGAGATCTCCTTTCTTTCAATATAGGCCCAATTTCCCCATCGTTCAGTTGCTCTTGTCTAAGCGCTTCATCTGTCCTATCATCCAATACCTTTACAGTGTTGACTACTCCCGTGACATGCAGTTTCTCCCAGTGGTAGTATTTGCTATATTCCTTGCACCTTCTAGATAAAATGTCTGTATTTTTCTGAAGTTTCGTTTTATTCTCACGTCCTTGCAGTGGTGGACTTCTCGGAACGCTGGGAACTCTTACTACAGAACTACACAATACTTTCTAATTAACTAAAATAATCTTTAACAACACTTTCTGTTTACTTCCGATTCCTAACCTCACTTGTCACTTTTAAACTTCCCTTTTATAATACTTCTCCCTCTTCGCCGTGAATCGTACCCCATATGCTCCAAAAACTTCGCTAGAGCCATCTAGAAATCTTCTATACCCTTCTCGGCGGCGGTTCAGAACAATTAGAAACTCGATCTTATTCTGTGCATTTCTGGAACCATGTCAAAGGCGTATCAGCCTCCCTTCCCAAGGGGGCGTAATGTATAACAATATCATCAATCACGATCACATCACAAATAAGCAGAAATCAGACACGCTTAAAAGATTTTAATATTCCCGGCTCCTTCGCCATTTTTGAAAATACCGCGCGGCTGATTTAAAAAATGGCGAAGGAGCCGGGAATATTAAAAAAATTTTAATGTTTCTGATTTCTGCTTCTTTCTCGGTTTTGTGATCGTGATTGATGATGTAGTTTATAGTGTTTCCCGACTTAAATTTCCCACATTGGTGAAAAACGCATTAATAGTGTACCAGTAATTTTGGAGTTATGAAGATGCAAATACACGCGTATACACACTAGACCAGGCGAATTAGTGATTTTAAGTGCGGGTAATTTTAGAGAGCATAGGATTTTGACATTTCGGTAGGCAATAATGTAAATATTATTAGGTTCAATTTGTTTAGGGGATATGAGGATTCGCTAACAACGAGTCTGATGTTATAGTTTAAAAATTTAAAACGACGGATACTTCCTCCACTTTATACGAACTACATAAGGCTAAACTAAAACGGCAAGAAAATTACAAGCTTTGCATGTTACACAAGTTATATTGAACATATTAGATACGAGGTATTGTTCGGTTTCATTAAATAAAAACAAGTTCATGATATCTCGTGATGTCCTAGTACACTTGTGTTATAATCTAACATCAGATAATAAATATATAGGAACATAAAACGTATTTTCAATCGACTTCAGTGCCGATATTAGATAATAAAATTCAATTAAACGGGAGACGTTTTAGTTCATAATTTTTAGTGACAATTTTTTTAAAGGTGACCCAATTTCTTCTAAAAATCTTTTTGTATTTTAAGAAACTGTGTGATACAGCATGTTTAAGCAGACATCCGCCAAGCTACTAGAAGTTCACCGAGAACGATGCTTCATAGAATCGTTATAGATAAGGAGCAAAATGTTAAGTAAACAGGTATTCGAATTTGGTTACATTACACGTTTAGTTTAACACCAACTTATACAGTGCGTGGAGCGGAGAATTGGGCATGTACATTCATATCATACGAGAGAAATCACAAACCAACAGCAGCAAATTCGCCCGATGGGACGGCACAGTGCCGCGCTGGCCACTGAAGTATTTCAGTTGTAGTTATTCATTTCCGATTAGTACACGTGATATTGCAATTCTTACTTCCTATGCCCATTTTGCCATTACATGCTCTATATAACAATGTTAGTTAACAGTGTCCAAATAACTGTATGACGGAGTGAAATTATATTTCACACATTTTGATGTTCCTTGAGGACGAACAGTTTTAAGAAATCAACCTTTTAGTGACTAACATGGTTTGTCCATTATTCCCTTTACTTTCTTCTGAACAAGAAGATACATTTATTGGAAGTTTCAGAGGAATACATATTTTTTAATTGGGATACTACAAATATAGATAAACATAATAAGTCAGGAAACATGATAAGCTGTATCATCAATCACGACCACATAATAAATAAGCAGAAATCAGAAACACTTAAATGATTTTGATATTCCCGGCTCCTTCGCCATTTTTTAAAACTTTACTACATTAGCCTTTTAAAGTGGCGAAGGAGCCGGGAATATTACAAATTTTAAGTTTTTCTGATTTCTGCTTCTTTCTCTGTTTTTTTTATCGTGATTGATGATATTATTTATAATGTTTCCTCAATTAAATTTCCCACATTAGTGAAAGACGCATTTATAGTGTACCAGTAATTGTGGAGTTATGAGGATGCAAATACACGCGTATACATACTAGACCACGTGAGTTAGTGATTTTAAGTGCGGGTAATTTTAGAAAGCATAAGATCTTCACATTTCGGTAGGTAATTGTTCGGACAACACAACTGTGCATTTTTTGTTTTGTTTCTAAGTAACTAAGTTTTAAAATTTCTCATAGCAACAAGAATTATTATTGAAATAACATAATATATAACTCAAATACCTTTTTTTGCAATAAAAACAAAAATAATAATAATTCAATTCAAAAACCGCGTTTAAAACCATAGTGCTACTACATTAAGAATAATAGTGTTTCTTCTCGTGAACATTGAACACTGGACATTGTTGGAGATTGTTGGGCCCAACCAGAAGAAAGCTAACATCAGTGAATTTAAGGTAGTTCATGTCTATAATTTTTGCCGCTTAATTTTAATTACTCTTGTTGTCAGTGCATTAGCTGACTGGTCCTTTGCCGCGATTATAAATTCCCGCGTAATATACATTTTGGTCCTTCGAGCCGGATATTTTAAAAGATAACAGAACCAGTTTTACCTCTTGTCCATTTTCAAATAATTTTCATAAATTACTTCAAAACTGACATTTCTCGAATAAATTTAATTTGACACTAGCACACTAGTTGTATTTTTCTGAACCTGCCGCTAATATATTTATTTTCTTAGTGAGAAATAATTTCTATTTGTGAGTACTGATTAATAAAATCAATTTGCAATTTTGTTTATAGTTAATAATATATTGACGAGCCTATCAATTCTTACAAAATGAAATTTGAGGACTTCGTAAGAGAATGTAATATAGTAAATAAAAAATTGACCGCTGTGTCAGAATATTCATCTAATGTCATGACAGATACTTCAACACACTCTATGTTTTATGCAAAATTTAAAAGATCTAACCTCATTTACGAGGATTTTCAGGAACAGCGTAAATCGCTAAAATTAAGTCAACTTTCTACTGAAAATTTGGACCAACTGAACTCAATGGTAGAAGAAATAGATGATTTGTACGATAACATTCAAACTGTTAATATACAATTAACCAATATGAAGTCAGTTGTTAATGCAAATCAAAAAATTAATGTTGAAAATCATCAAAATAATGTTCGTCTACCAGAAATTCCCATACCTAAATTTTCAGGGAATCCTATTGATTGGACTTCATTTCATGACCTATTTATATCATTAATACACAGTAGTACAAAACTGTCAGACATAGATAAATTCCAATATTTAATAAGTGCCTTGTCTGATGAACCTCTAAAACTAGTTAATCAATTGCCATTCAAATCTGATAATTATCATATTGCATTTAAATCTCTAGAAACAAGATATGACGACAAACGCTTACTTATTTCGACATACTGGGGAAATATTCTCAATTCACCGAAAGCTAAAGCGGATTCCGCAAGTTCTCTTCGTACTGTCTTGAATATATTTTCAGAAAATATTTCCGCGCTTAACAAATATAATGTTGACTTGTGGAATTTTACTTTATTTAATTGGTTAATGCAGAAGATTGATCCCAGTACTAGAAAACATTTTGAAATGCGTTATAGCGATACGGAAATGCCCACATATGAGCAGTTAAGCAAATTCTTGACCGATCAATGTAAAGCTTTGGAATCTAGTACTATGACATCACATCTTTGTTCTAATGCTTCTCAACATTCAAGTCCTAATACTGAAAGATTTGGTCGATCATTTTCTCAAAAACAATATACGCAGTCTTCCATAAAATCCAAACAACAATCCCTTGTGGTGGACACATCTTCTCAAAACAATGTTGGTTCAGCAACGGCTGTTACAAAGTCTCATGAAACACCTTGCTTTGTTTGCAAGGCTAATCATTCTATTTTTAAATGCGATTCATTTTTAACTAAGTCACCCCAAGATCGGTATAACTTTATTAAAGAAGGTAAACGTTGCGTAAATTGTTTTGGAACACACAGTTTCTCGACTTGTGCTTCCCAATCTACTTGTCGCATATGTCAAAAACGCCATCATACGTTGCTACATTTTCCACGCGAAGTAACTGGGACATTCAATTCTACCGATAATGGTTCCGCTGCTGACACACCTCAAGTTGTTGCTAGTGCTCTTGCCCCAGTTACAGTTCTTTTGTCTACTGCTTTGGTATCTATCTGTGATGCTAAAGGTAATTTTCAAACATGTCGTGCTCTTATTGACAATGGCAGTCAAATTTCAATAATTACTGAAAGATGTCTAAACAGACTTAATCTACCGCTCACTCAATGTTCTCTTCCTATTCAAGGAATTGGTTGCACTTCTTCACCCGCTTGTACTGGCATGACTATGTGTCAAGTAACTCCGCTGTTTAGACACCATCCCAGTTTCATTATACAGGCAATGGTCTTGCCAGTTATCTGCAATGATATTCCGTCTAGTCACATTACCACTCAAGGTTATAATCATTTAGAAAACCTGCCACTCGCTGATCCTGATTATAGGAAACCTAGTGAAATAGACATATTGCTTGGCGCTGATGTCTACTCACAAATAATACAACCCGCTATTAAATATGGTCGTCCTGGCGAACCAATCGCAATGAAAACCATCTTTGGTTGGATTTTATCTGGAAAAATTCATCTTTCTACGCCCGCTGTTGTAAACTCATTTCATGTGTCGTTTGATTCGCAACTTGATTCTACATTAAAAAGGTTTTGGGAACTTGAAAGCTTACCTGAAAAAATATTTAATTCCCCAGAGAATATTAAATGCGAACAACATTTTATTCATTCTCATACTCGTGACATATCAGGTAGATATACCGTTTCGTTACCTTTTCGTGAAGAGATTCCTACTTTAGGTGAGTCATTTTCCACTGCAATGCATCGTTTTTTGTCCTTGGAAAATCGCTTAAATAAAACTTCTGCATTAAAATTAGAATATTCAAATTTTATGCAGGATTATCTTGATTCTGGACACATGTCTCTTGTGAGTAGTAAAAGTGTTTCTAATCACAGAGACTCATGTTATTATATCCCACACCATTGCGTACTAAAACCCGAAAGCTCTACCACGAAATTACGAGTCGTCTTTGATGCCTCAGCGAAGTCTACTAATAATGTTTCTCTAAATGAAACATTATTAACAGGCCCTAAATTACAGCAAGACATAGTTTCATTACTTCTACGCTTTCGTATACATTCTACTGTACTTATTGCAGACATAAAACAAATGTATAGGCAAATTGCAGTGACACCTGATCACAGATCCTATCAACGCATATTGTGGCGCTTTTCTCAAAACACTCCTGTTCAAGAATTTGAACTAAACACCGTTACATATGGAGTATCATCTGCTCCGTATCTTGCTATTCGCACTCTTTTACAACTTGCTTCAGATGAAAAACATAACTTTCCCTATGCTGCAAAAGTGTTACTTAGCGATATTTATGTGGATGACGTAGTCACGGGCTGTTCATCTGCTAAAGAAGCTATTGCTTTGCAATCTCAACTTCGAAGTCTTCTTGAAAGTGGTGGATTTGATTTAAGAAAATGGTCTAGCAATGATCCTATTGTCTTAGAATCTATACCGCCATCATTACGGCAAACTAATTGTCAGTCATTTGACACTGCTGATTCATTTCAAAAGATATTGGGCTTAAACTGGAATCCAAATTATGATTCCCTAACGTACAAAATAGAAACTATCGAACGTTGTTGTACCAAAAGATCAATACTTTCTGAAATCGCACGCATATTTGATCCACTTGGGTTGTTAGCTCCGCTTACTCTCTTTGCCAAACACTTGATCCAGGTTCTCTGGACACAAGGTTTGTCCTGGGATGAGGTACCTTCCGCTGAGATTTGTTCCCGTTGGTCACAATACAAGCGTGAAGTACCATGTCTCGCTCAACTTCAGTTACCTCGACGCATTATAACGGACAATTATCAATCATGTGACCTACATGGTTTCTGTGATGCTTCTATGACTGGTTATGCATGCGTGGTATATTTTAGAGTAACACAAAATGATAACTCTGTACGCATTTTTTTGGTATGCGCTAAATCCAGGGTTTCTCCGCTTAAGCGCATCACGATTCCGCGCCTTGAGTTATGTGCTGCACTGTTACTTTCGGATTTAGTTCATTTTGTGCGTGAAACCTATGTCAACATTGCTTTTAATAAAATTTACGCTTGGTCCGATTTCACTGTAGTATTAACCTGGATTAAATCTTCTCCGCATCAATGGAAGACGTTCATTGCAAATCGTGTCACACAAATTCAGGAAAAAATATCCCCAGAAAATTGGTATCATATTGATGGTATCGATAATCCTGCTGATTGCGCCTCGCATGGCCTTCTTCCCTGTGACCTCTTGAAATGTTCCGCATGGTGGGCGGGTCCCAAGTGGCTAAGTTCTTCTCCTGAACTTTGGCCTAATAGTTGCTCTTCTACTTCATCTTCCGAGGTAGACTTAGAAGCCAATACAATCTCTCTTATTGTCATTGAACAACATGATTTCATAATGAATCTATTATTGCATTTCTCTTCTCTGCGAAAGGCTCAAGGAAGTGTAGCTTATTTAGTTCGATTCACCCGCTACTTAAAGGACAAGATCAATTTTGTTCAAGGTCCTTTGGTAAATTTGGAGCTACATAACGCACTACTTATCATTATAAAACATATTCAAAAACTAGTTTTTGCTAATGAAATAAAACAAATTTCTTCAAATAGCCCTTGTGCTAAGCCTATACGCAAACTTGCCCCTTTCTTAGATCAAGATGGTATTCTCAGGGTGGGCGGAAGGCTCCGCCACTCCCAGGAATCCTTTGAGCGAAAATATCCCATTTTGTTACCACGAGATCACCGATTAACTACGCTTCTTATTAATCATTATCATAACAAGCATCTGCATCCTGGTGCGACCGCTCTTCAGGCTTTATTAGCTGAACAATTCTGGATTTTGTCGGCCAGACGCGCAATTAATCACTGCATTTCCCATTGCTATCGTTGTTCACGACATAATCCAAAATCCTATACACCTCTTATGAGTGATTTGCCCACTCCTAGGGTCTCCGAAGTTAAACCGTTCCTTCACACTGGGGTAGATTTCGCTGGACCGTTTAGTATTACTTTTGGCAGACGCAGGGGTGGTAAAACTCAAAAGGCTTATCTATGTTTATTTGTATGTCTCGCCACTAAGGCTCTTCATCTTGAACTTGTTTCAGATCTTACGTCTGAGTCGTTTATAGCAGCATTACGGCGCTTTGTTGCACGTCGAGGTCAGTGCTCCCATCTATATAGTGACAATGGAACTAATTTCGTTGGCGCTAATCGTCGTTGATTGAATTGACACAAAATGCCTCTGGAGTCATGCAAATCAAGTGGCACTTCAATCCCCCTTCTTCTCCTCACTTTGGTGGTTTGTGGAAGGCAGGGGTAAAGTCAGTCAAACATCACATTTCTCGAGTTGTTGGTGATCAAGTGCTGACCTACGAGGAACTTAATATTGTTTTTCACCAAATCGAAGCGGTTTTAAATTCACGACCAATATGTCAGCTCAGTAGTGATCCAAATGATCTACAGGCATTAACGCCAGGTCATTTTTTAACGTTATCCTCACTGACAGCTCCTCCTGACGAGGAATTAATCTCCGTACCCATAAATCGTTTGTCGCGATGGCAATTGTTGCAACAAATTCAGCAAGGTTTTTGGAAGCGCTGGCATAACGAGTACCTTCATACTCTTCAGCAACGATCCAAATGGACAAATTCTACGAAACCTCCCGATATTGGTACCATTGTGGTAATTAAACAGGACAACGTTCCTCCGCTAACTTGGCACCTTGGTCGTATTGTTGAATTGCATTGTGGTCCTGATGGGCAGATCCGTATTGCTACTGTACGAACGGCTAATGGTGTCCTTAAGAGACCTCTAGTAAAATTATGTCCCTTATCAACTCCTCAGTAATTTTATGTTATTGTTAACTTAGCTTTAGTTTCATAATTTAAATATATTTCATGTACTCATAAATAAATTTTCACGCTGGAATTGCAAACTTTTTATTGCAAATGCTTCGTCATTTGGATGGGCGGTATGTTCGGACAACACAACTGTGCATTTTTTGTTTTGTTTCTAAGTAACTAAGTTTTAAAATTTCTCATAGCAACAAGAATTATTATTGAAATAACATAATATATAACTCAAATACCTTTTTTTGCAATAAAAACAAAAATAATAATAATTCAATTCAAAAACCGCGTTTAAAACCATAGTGCTACTACATTAAGAATAATAGTGTTTCTTCTCGTGAACATTGAACACTGGACATTGTTGGAGATTGTTGGGCCCAACCAGAAGAAAGCTAACATCAGTGAATTTAAGGTAGTTCATGTCTATAATTTTTGCCGCTTAATTTTAATTACTCTTGTTGTCAGTGCATTAGCTGACTGGTCCTTTGCCGCGATTATAAATTCCCGCGTAATATACAGTAATTATGTAAATATTTTTAGATTTAATTTGTTTAGGGGAATATGAGGATTCGCTAACAACAAGTCTGATGTTATAGTTTATAAATTTAAAATGACGGAGACTTTCTCCACTGTATACGAACTACATAAGGCTAAACTAAAACGGCGAAAAAAATGCACAAGCCTTGCATGTTACAAAAGGTATTTTGAATATACTAGATACTAGGTTTTGTTTGGTTTCATTAAATAGGAACAAATTCATGATATCTCGTGTTGTCCTAGTACACTTGTGTTATGATTTAACATCAGATAATAAATATATAAGAAAATAAAACGTATTTTTAATCGACTTTAATGTCGACATTAGGTAATAAAGTTCAATTAAACGGGAGATGTTTTATTTAAACGTCAATGTCATTGCAAGGTATCTGAATTCCCGAATATAGATTTTAGATAGTACTTTCAATGAGAAATATAACAAACGCTGTAGCAAAAATTTAAAATCTTTATTTTTAGAGAACGCACAAATTTGCCAATGTGAAATTACATTTGAGTGAAAACATACACTGATCAACCGAATAGAATAGTCATAAGATAATGACGAAAGAAATTAATGTTTCAAATGTAGGTGACAATATTTTCAAAGAAGAGAGAATTGAAAATCATACTAAAGGAAAATACGCGAACGTATAAGATATCGAAACTGCAAAATGTATACAGTGTCTCTCAGGTTAGAATGACTTTTACGTATATTGGGTCATATTATGACAATTTTATTTTAAAATGGCGTTGGATGTTTTAAATTTTATTATTAAGAAACAAAGGAGAGTTGCCAAATGCACATATCTATTTGACAGTGAAAATATATAAATACTGACTATGTACTTCATCCCTGTGGCACGATGTAAAAGTAGATTGGCCCATATTAGAGCTAAATGTTAAGTAAACAGGTATTCTGATTTGGTTAAATTACACGTTTATTTTAACACCGACTTATACAGTGCGTGTACTTGAGAATTAGGCATGTTCATTCATATAGTACGAGAGATATGACAACCCAGCAGCAGCAAACTCGCCCGATGTGACGGCATAGTGCCACGCCCGCAACTGAAGTATTCCAGCTGTAGTTACCGAAGGCCCCATTATATGTTGACTCTTTCTAAACCTGTATAACTTTTGATCTAGTTGGGGTAATGAAAAGCGATCACATAACAAAGAAGCAGAAATCAGAAACACTTAAAAGATTTTAGAATACCCGGCTCCTTGGCCATTTTTAAAACACGTGTATTGAAATACAATGGAGCAGATTTAAAAACCGGCGAAGGAGCCGGGAATATTAAAATATTTTAAGTGTTACTGATTTCTGCTTCTCTCTCTATTTTCTGATCCTGATTGATGATATAGTTTACAATGTTTCTCCTGAATAAATTTCCCACATTAGTCAAAGACGCATTCATAGCGTAGCAGTAAGTTTGGAGTTATGTGGATGCAAGTACACGCGTATATATATTAGAAAACGCGAATTAGTGATTTTAAGTGCGGGTAATTTTATAAAGCATAGGAGCTTCACGTTTCGGTAGGTAATAATGTAAATATTATTAGGTTCAATTTGTATAGGGAGATGTGGATTCGATAACAATGAGTCTGATGTTATAATAGTTTAAAAATTTAAAACGATGGATTTGTAGACAGTTTCTATTAAATACAACAACTTTTGTTTAATATTCTTGCATTTGACGGTTCCGTGGCCAACTAGGAAACCTGCCCCCTGAGGTCATAAGCTCTATTTTGATTTTAATTATAATTGCGGATTTAATATAACTAAAAGGCAAGGTTATAAAATGTCAATGTCAATGCAAGTTATCTGAATTCCCGAATGTAACTTTTTGATACTACTTTCAATGAAAAATATAACCGATGCTGTAGCAAAAATTTAATGAAACATAATTTAATTAAAGAATGTTAATTTTGAACAATTGCTTATTTTCCTGTCATAAATAAACTTCATAAAATAATTTTTATTATTTCATGAAATTAATAAATTTGTAAAATAATAAATGATTGAAGAGAATAATGCTCGTTTTCGAAAGTAAAATTCAATAAAGTTCAAGTATCGAATCGGATTGTTTTAATCTCGTTTGCACAGGCGGCCATTTGGCGGTTGATTAATTGTCACACCTAAACAGTGAACTGCACAGGTACCTATATCATCATGGACTTTTTGTAGGGAGCTTAATACACTATAAGAAAGGATTTTTCTCACTCTAACTTCATTTTGGCAGCGTTTCAATAGAAAGACGGGAAAACATATTTTTTTCAAATTTAATTAAGTAACAATAATTCGAAAACGCTGCAGTATTGAAATGCACAAATTGAAACTTATAATATTTACATTATTTCTTAACAGAGAGTGAAGATCCTATACTTCCTAAAATTACTCGAATACTTTAATTGATTTTTGACTTATTCGCCTGATCTATACGGTCAAACGTACATCCGAACTTTGAGCGTCTCTTAGAAGTAAGTTAATACATGTTGTATGGGACAAGAATACATCATTATAACAACAAGCACCAATAAAAAATAAAAGTTATGTAAAAATGAAAGTAATGTTATTATTATTATTATCCTTACATATAAGAAATACCTTGTTGTGTTCCACGGGTGAATAATAACTTCCCTAGATGACATTCTACAATTTCTTATGACCCAGAACATCTTAAATGCAATTAAGGTAGAAACCGCGCTACTTGCTTTTTGCATATTCTGTCTTGACTATTAATTAAAGTACGGTAATTCCAAACTGACAAAGTTGACTAAGTTCAAAATCAAACGAATACATTAAAACTGGTATAATATGTAAATTTACAACATACTTAGTATACCGGTGTTTTCCCAAAGAAGTTCCAGTCGTAATGCTGTCTGCACATCTAAATTTATAATCTAACACTTTCCTAGTCTTGAGATTAGTGACTCTTAATATGTAAGCATTCTCTTTATCCTCTCAGAAAGGATAATAATTAATTCCCTGAAACTCAAGAAGAGCAAAACGTAAAATATTAATAATTAACATCTTAAGTCTGATTTACCACGTCTGTTCCCCGACTTTCGATTCGCGTTATGTGCTAAAACGCTTAACGGACTAATTCAATTTTAGCTTTGGCATTGTTAGATTTAACTAAGGGATTAGCACGAATCGGATGCCCACACCAGCTTACTTAATTATAATGCTTTGATGATGTATGGTATGTATTGTACAGACTGTCGTGTATTTATCAGTAGCGGTACAATCGCGCTGCAGCCAGTGTATACACAGACATACACATACACAGCGCTGTTGCGTCTCCATGTCTATTGGGAATTCAGTATGATATGGGGACTGCTTCGGTGGGTAAATTGTGAAGATGTTTGTCAGACGTTGGGGGAACTCTCTACTTAGTTTTATATTTGTTTTGTTATACCGAATGCCAATGATATTACCATTAACTCTCTTGCAAAAAGAGATCGATTTCAAATTCTGGGAAGATGTATGATTGAATGGGTTGCATATGTTGATTGCTCTAACTATTGATTCTCATTTCCGGTTTAACCAGAAACAGAATAAACTTTGTTCTTTTTAATGGGACACCATGCATAATATTCAAAATTTGGATTGCTTAAGAAATTCTTAATACAAAATATGTAGCACAACCTATCTTTGACAGTTTTCGAAAAAATGGCGGTTGAAAATGTCATATCGGTCATAAATTATTCCATTTTTACATAAAACAAATGAATGTAGGAATAAATATATGTTAGCTATTTAAGTTTTTTGGCAAGGCAAATTTTATAGTCATAAAAATTTCAATTCCGGTTGAACCGGAAATACTACGAAAAATGACTTTGGGACTCAAATTACTTCAATACTTTAATTGAACCTTATATTTACATTCTACGACTTTTCTGGATATTCTTTGTTTCTAGTGTCCTTTGTCTAAACCTAATAGGCTTTGAGATATCGGCAACTGAATGTTCACTTGCACTGTAAATATCACAAATCTGTTCCAAGCAGAAAAATATCAAAATAACTATCAAAAATGTAACACTAAAAGCAGTAGGACACTAGAAACAAAAAATATCATTACAGAATGTTCCATTAATAGTATCGAAGTAATTTGAGTCTGAAAGTAACGTTTCGTAGTACTTCCAGTTCAACCGGAACTGAAATTTCTATAGCTTTATAAAATTTTATTCGCCAAAAAACTTATATAACCATAACAGATTTGTTCTTACATTTATATGTTTTATGTGAGAATGGAATAATTAGGACCGATGTAACACTTTCAACCGCCATTTTCTCGAAAACTGTCAAAGATAGATATAGGGCGTGCTGTAAGTTTCACACCTATAATTTCTTAGGCAATCTAAATTTAGCTTATTTTTATTCTCATCATTAATATATATTTTCGGCAGTTAGACAGAAAGTGTCACGTACTGAAGTTATTTTGTGCTCTATCTAAACTGCGAATGGTACTATCGCATCGTAGTTTAAAGTTCTCGCGGGGTTCTTGGTTGTGCAAGTAGTTAAAAATTAAAAATGATGAAACCGTTTAGGTACTTCAAATGAATGTAGTTTTTGAAAAAGTGCTAAAACTGCTATATAGTACAGGATCCGTACTAAGGACAACCTTCACCGATCAGGTAACCGAATGAAATCTATTTTTTATAGAAAAAAATATGCTAACAAAAGTAACGGTGATGGGTTGCTTAACGAAATATGTTCAAGGCTGTATTTAATTGAAAATTCAATAATTGTTTTTTTCCATACCTCCACCGATCTTCTAACCACAAAAATGTAACACTAATCGAAAGTGAGAAACCTAGAGATTGTGCAAACATAGGGTTGTTTACGTTTTTCCGTTCAAGGCTATACGGTTGCTAGATTTAAATAGGTGAAACGAAAGTGGTACCTTCACTGATTTGGTAACCAAATAAATTACATATCAAAATAAAGATAATTTTATTGCCAAACGATAAGTATAAGGTTGCTTGTGAAAAACTGTTCAAAAGTCAGGTTTCTAAGGCTTTGAAACTTAAAAATTGAAGCGTATGAAATTGTATGAGAAAGAGAGTCTATCCATTATATCCAGTGCGATAGAGGAGGATGCAGCATAACAGCTGCTCGCGCTACCTCTGCGGTTTAAAATTGTGCGAGATAGAGAGGACGCAGCGTAGCAAATGGGCCCGTATGAAAGATAGCGCGCATTCTCTGTGCGGTTGAAAAGTTAGTGAACGGCAAGCATTGTTTTGGAGAAACTAACAATATACTACAAAATATGTCTGGGACTTTCTTCTATTTTGGAGCCAATCAACTTGTCTCCCGAAGTAAGAAATCAGTATTATCTAAAAATATTTCGTTAATTTTTTTTCTTAAAACAATTGTTAGCAATGCGATTCCCAATCACTAAGCTAACTTTTGCTAATGTGAAAACAAAAAAAATTCGAAATGATTAAGACATTTTAATTAAATGAATATCAAAAGCACTTGCAATAGCAGAAAACCCAAGAAATATGAACACGTGTGGCTGCCATCATGAAAGGGCTAAACTTATAAAACATGTCTATTCCGTAACATTTTGTTTAATTTTCAATGGCAAGGTCACTGTTAAAATAATTAGCCAAATTAAATTAACTGTCAGCGGTGTTCTGCAAACTTTTTTAAAGCTGCTATGCTGCGACCTCCTCTATCGCACTGGATATAATGGATAGAGTCTCTTTCTCGCACAATTTCATACGCTTCAATTTTTTAATTTCAAAGCCTTAGATCCCTGTCTCTTGAACTGTTTTTCACAAGCAACCTTATACTTATCCTTTCGCAATAAAATTATCTTTATTTTGATATACAATAACTTATTTGATTACCAGATCAGTGAAGGTACCACTTTCGATTCACCTATTTAAACCTAGCAACCCTATACCCTTGAACGGAAAAACGTAAGCAACCCTATGTTTGCATCATCTATAGGTTTCTTACCTTCGACTAGTGTTACATTTTTTTGGTTAGAAGATCGACGAAGGTATGGAAAAAAAAAATATTGTTGAATTTTCAGTTAAATATAGCCTTAAATATATTTCGTTAAGCAACCCATCACCGTTACTTTTGTTAACATTTTTTTTTTTTCATAAAAAATAGATTTCGTTCGGTTACTGATCGGTGAAGGTCGTCCTTAGTACGAATCTTAGACTAATAGGTTCAGTTAATGTTTTCAATTTAATACTGATCAAAGAAGGTAAAAGTCAAACTATTTTATTACTTTTAAGTAACATAGTGGCAACACTGTACAATTCGTGTCAATGACACGAGTAAGTGCAATATTCTTATATTTTCCGTCTTCTATTTATAGTCGTACTATCTCTGAAAACATTATCTCTTTCTGATCAATTTCAAATAAAAAAATAGCTCCGAGTTAGAGAAAAAGTTATTGAAATATTTCACTTCTTTTGGGCCAACACATCATCGTGTATAATAAATATTTGGTACGCATGTACTAAAAAAAGTGAAAACGCTATTGACCAAATATTTTCAAAAACATATCACGACTTATGGATATAACATTTGCATAAATCATTTTAAATGGCTTCGAGTCAAATAGGTGTTCGCATTTTACTTTAACCACTATTTTTCATGGGTCAAACGTATGCTATGCGCACGGGAGATCTACGACGCCGCTGAATACTGCCAGTGGAAATCAGACAGGAGGGAGTTTGACTAAGGAACCGGCGAGCCGCATCGTTGTGTAGTACAACAGTGCCAACTGATAAATTAGCCCTTGCCCTGCCACGTTTAGCTGCCACCGTGATGTATAGCGTGCGAAACCGCCCAATTTTCCATAAATACACGGAACCTGTTCCATAGTTTGCTTTGTTTATGTTTCCAGATGTTCCTCTATAAATATATCACAAAAGCTGGAAATAGGATTTTTGTAATCTCTAAAAGAGAAATATTTGCGCAAGAATTATACCGTTCCAATATTTTTTTATCTTTGCATATCCAACTTGTCAGATTTTTATCACAACTGCAAAAATATTTATTTCCTACGTAATTACGAACTTTCATAACAGAAACAAAAGACTGTTTAAAAATTCATTTCGCCTGTTCCAGATTTTCAAAAAAATTGTTAACATTTTCGGTTTCTTATTTCTCTGAAGTGAAACTTCTTTAACGAGGGTAAACACATTTGGCAGTGCCATAAAATCTATAATGCCTGGAGTGGGTGCACTTGTAGATCAAATGCAGTACTTTTAAACAAACGTGTTTTCTTATCTAGACAGTATTATGGGATATTGTTTCAAACGTTTAAACGTTGGCATTCTAAAACATTCTGTTAAAAAAAATACTTATTTCTTAAGACATTCATAAAGAAATGTTAATTTTTACCATCCCTCCTCTTATTACCTTAAATATTTTGCCCGAAGTTCTGAAAATTTTTTAAAACTAGTTAGTAACTAAGGTGGAGAGATGTGTACACGTGTATAAAAACATTAATGGTACATTATTCAACGAGCGGGTAATGTAGGTAATAACTGACGATGAGTTATTACCAATATCATAAGTTGAATACATTAGTGGAGGTCAGAAGTCGGGATTTTGCTCGAAAATTACAGGTATCTGCTACTGAACCAATCTAGTTTCCTTCCTCCATTTTCTCGAGGCTTCTGAAAACGATTCCGGGGTCCAAACAAGTTTTTGACCCCGGCTACCCCCCGACCGATATCGCCTCAAGACCACCCTTAAAGACTGTTTCCCGGCGCAGACATCAATCCTATCCTGTATTTTGGTGAATTAGCCCACCTCATAATTTAGGGTGGTAATTTTAGCGGGATGACCCCAAATACCCCTATCCCTCAATTCAACCCCTATAGAGTCTGGATTTTTTTTGTAAAATTTCTTTACAATTTTTAAAAAGGGGTTTTGTGGGGGGGGGGAGGTGAAGGTGATCAGAGTTATAACCAGGGGTAGTTGCAACTCTTCCAAGAGGTGGATTTTTTTGTAAATAGTAGTCAACGTTTTCAGAGAGATGGCTTGATGGAGGGACGATGCAGGTGACTAGAATTATAACGAGGGGTGGTTGCAACTCCTCCAGGAGCTGTATTTCCACTACTGAGGGTTATTACAACCCTAGTCGCCTTTCATCTTCCCTCCATCAAGCACCTTTTCAATATTCAAAAAAAAAAATCCACCCCCTGGAGATGTGGTAACCACCCCTGGTTATAACCCTGGTCACCTTCATATTGCCTCCAACAAACCCTCTATTTAAAAATTCCATGCGCTATAGGAGTTGAATCGAGGGGGTAGGAGTAATTGGGGTCATCTCCCTCTAGAACTATCACCTTAAGTTATAGGGAGAGCCACTTCATCAAAATACAGGGTTGGATTGATGTCTGCGCCTGGGCAGAGACTCCAAGGGTGGCTTTAGGGCGATTTTGGGGGGCAGTCGAGGTCAAAAACTTATTTGGTCGCCGGCATCAGTTTCAGCACTCTTGAAAACGGGGGGAGGGAACTAGATTGGCCCAATAGCAGATACTTTCGTGTCCTTCCAACTCCTGACCTACACTATATATTTTATCTACGATTATAATCACCTTCCTCCCTTGAATAATACAAAGAGTAGTTCTGAAAACATCTTTTCTGATTTTGGTCTTGAACAAAACCTAAATTATCTAAAATAAGAAAAACCAAAATTGGAAAATTCCTTTATAAACATTTATTTATATTGGATATCCACAATATACAAATAAAATTTCTGCACATATCCCAAAAGAAGTAAAAATTCTTATAATTTTTTTTTCTAACTCAAATCTATTTTTTACTTCCTCGTATACCGAAGGGAAGTATTGTTTGCGTTCAAGAAAAAATCACCCTCCGAGATTTCTTCGGATTTTGACGTTACAGATCATGTCGATTACGACAACATAGGTTTCTCAGTTCCGTCAGTCTGTCTGTCTGTCATTCTGTCTCCCGGTGCATTAAGTAAAAAAACTACTTAACGGAGTACAGTCAAATTTGATAGGTGGTTGACGCTACTGCCAGCGAAGAAATCATTAGACTTTCACTGGAAAATATACAGGGTGAACCGTCTAAAGGGAATAGACACTGAAAAAAAAAATTCTCTTTCAAATTGAAAATCTCGACGTTTCATGACATAAACCTATTTAAAAAAAAACGAATTTTTTTTTACAACTGCTATACTTCCACTTCATTACTTGGAAGTGCAACTAAAAATGTGACAAATGACAATAATATTTGGCATATAGTTAACACAATTGGCAAGGAAGACACCTATTAGAGTTTAAGTTAAAAAAAATATTCAGGGCGGTCATCTTAAAAAACAACAACCATGGTGGAAATTTGTTTTTCTCATATGTCGTTTCATAATTAATAATTTTTTAGAGTGACCGCCCTGTATGAATAAAGAGGGAAGTTTTGTATAAATGCCTTTACGGATTTTTTTTAATTAAACTTATTTAGGAATAAGCATTGTTTTCAGTTTACATAGTACAATTATAAACAGAAAATGCAAGTGACAAAAATATAGCATTTACTTGCACTACACTACATAATACTCTTGTTCTTCCAATATACAACCTCTTGTCAGACCAGACGTTTAGTAATGCAATAAAATCGATAGTGAATCTCCTGTGCATGACAGTCTGATAGGTAGATAGATACATGAAAAACTTTGTGTGAGTAAGTACTACCACAGACATACAGGGAGCCACATTTCACATAACCGAATTTTGCCCGCGTCATGGAATTTTGACGTCACTTTCCGTCACGATTTTTAGTGTCATCGAATACATGAATAAAACTTACGTTAAAATGTAGGTTTTGAGGTATACAATGAAATTTGCATATCCTCTAACTCTAATTTTTAACTTAATCTTAAAAAACTGCCTATTTCCTGACCTATGGAAATATTCCAAAGTATGTCCCATCTTCAAAAAGGGAAACAAACTAGATATTGAGAACTTCAGACCAATCTCTGTAATTTGTAACTTCTGTAAAGTCTTAGAAATATTAATTCATGATAGAATATATCATTCGATTAACACCAAAATCTCTATTAATCAACGTGGATTTATGAAAGGGCGTTCAACAACAACAAATTTATTCTGTGTAACTCAATATATTTCTGAATCCCTAGATGAACGTGGGCAGGTAGATGTCATATATACCGATTTCTCCAAAGCGTTTGATAGACTTGATCACCAGTTGTTACTTAATAAATTAGAAAAAATCGGCTTCTCATATTCTTTGCTCCTTTTGTTTAAATCTTATTTAATGAATAGGAGTCAGTACGTTGAATTAAATGGGTTCAAATCGATCGAATTTGCTGCCACATCTGGAGTTCCCCAAGGATCTATTCTGGGGCCCTTGTTTTTTAACATATTTATTAACGACATAGTGAACGAAATTAATTTGCCTCACCGTTTATATGCCGACGATCTAAAAATTTTCACAGTATTTGATGAAATCGATGACTGTTTTCAACTTCAGATTTCTCTTGACAAAATAAACACCTGGTGTATAGTAAATAAATTATTCATGAATCCTAGTAAATGTAACGTAATGTCCTTTTCTTTAAAAACATCACCTTTTATTTTTGATTACAGGTTAGATAATGTCATACTTCAAAGACCTATAACATTTCGCGACCTCGGCGTAACTTTTGATAGTAAATTATCCTTCACTGATCATATCGATACCATTGTGTCCGAAGCCTCCAAAGCCCTTGGATTCAGCGTTCGTACTAGTCGAGAGTTCACTAATACTGATACTCTGAAAATTCTTTATCAATCCTTCGTCAGATCGAAACTTGAGTACGCATCGCTAATTTGGAGTTCCAGTTATGATGTTCACAAGAATAACTTGGAGGCAGTTCAACGTAGATTTCTTAAATTACTGTGGTTCAAATCCGACGGTACCTATCCAGTGATTGGTTTTCCGCACAGTAACTTGCTTGAAAGATATTCTATGACTACTCTTGAGGATAGGCGTACGTACTTTTCTCAAGTATTTTTGTTTAAATTACTACACAATGATTTTGACGCACCCGAAATAATTAGTAAGCTTAATTTTCACGTTCCCAGATTAACCTCTCGTAATCACCAAGTGTTCTATTTACCTACGCCGCGTACCAACGTACTAAATAATTCACCTTTATATACGATTTGCAGTACTTCTAACAAATTATGTAACGACTTCGATATTTTTAATTGCAGCATTAGTGACATAAAACAAAATGTTCTAAATTAAATAACCAGTGAGTGTCTTTGTTTTTCTTAATTTGCTTTGAATCACATATGTGTATATATGTATATATAGTTTTTATATTTAAACATTTCCCATGTTATTTTTTTCTCTTTCTTCGTATCATTAGTTATTCATAGTTCGTACATTTAAGTAATTTTTTTCTTCATTTTACTTTCTTTCTATGTTGTTGTATATTATGTAATTAATGCTTTGTATGCCTTTATTCCTGTTCTGTAATTGGGTATCTTACCTGTTGAACAATGTATGCAATAAATAAATAAATAAATAAATAAATAAATTGTAGCAGGGTGCCAGGCTTAATTTGCCCGCAACCCTGAGACACCCTCGATTAAGTATTTTTCTGTTTTTTTAAGTCATCGAATACATGAATTATTTTTTTAAGTTAAAGTATAAGCCTTCTAGTTAATAAAAAAAAAATAGGGTGCGTCTTCTTATTTGCCCACATCCTCCCATTTTGACGTCACTTCCGGTAAAATTCCATGACGTGAGCAAAATTTGCTTATATGAAAAGTGGCTCCCTGTATGTCTGTGGTACTACTTATTCACTTATACAAAGTTTTTCATGTATTTTATTCACAGAAAATCTGTACAGCCGGCACTCTACCTATGACAAACTAAACTTGCAAAAATAAATAGGTACTTCTTATTATTATTAAAAATTGGTATATAAATAAAATTATTTAGTGATACATATTTAATATATCACTGGGTTTGTTGCAAGGATTATTATATTAATGGTAGGCGTATTTGCGTCTACTCTTGCTTGCATGCGGAGGAAAACAAGTTTTTTCCCCAATTATCGATTATTCAGAAATGTATTTTTACCCTGAATATAGCGAAAATACTCTATTCCTGTACATATAATATGCAAAACATATACTTTATTTAAATTGTATCCATCTAAATGCATATTGGCTGATTTACTGTCATACTTTATTTAAGAAGATTACATTTTACAACGTCTATTTCAACAGCTGAACCATTCCTCCTAGTTTAGCTAACTGGAAACAGTGCAAAGCTTAATGAATATTTTAGTATGAGGTAATTTGCATGCTATAAAGGAAGGCACCTCGATAGGACAAAAGGCGTTTTTGTGAAAGCCGAAACTTTAGTTGGACTTCTGGCTATAAATGCACAAAAGAACAATGCGCTGCTTTGCTTAAGCAGGACAATAAATAATAATTTTCGCAACAGGATTATTATCCAGGTGGATTAAACGGAACAGAATAAATAAGATTAAATGTGTTACTAACAAGGTACAAAATTGTCCTCGTAATACTAATAACATCGAAGTGTTCTTCGATGCTTTCTGTCCTGTTTGCAACTTAATAAATGATTAGGTAACTTTCAATAAATCATCTTAATATTATTTGAAATATCCTTTGTAAAACATAAAATCGATTTGGTCACAGTTTTTCTTGGTAATAATTGAGAAATGTTGAAAATGTTTCCATTTTAAATACGTTTTCTTGAATCACATTTTTTTTTTCTAATTTTTTGAACTTCCTGTCACATGTATTTTCGTTTTTTAAGCGGTGCTCTGGGAATCCACAAAATATCACAATTGACCAGTATGTAAATAACCTCTACGCCTGTGACTTTTACGTCAAAGGATCAGTTAGAGGTTGAGTTTTTTTAAATAAATAACACAAATAAGTATAAAACCTGAAATTAAATATTTCGCCGGCGTTTCGGAAATCTATCTATTTCCTTTTTCAAGGCTTCTTTGAAAAATCTTTTTTGCTGTTATGATAAATACACACAGCTCCAAGAATGTGTGTTATATGCAATATCCATAGGTACTTAGTGTTTACATAGAACTGTTGATGTAGTTAACAGTTTTTTTTAATTTTTATATAATGTTAAGTTGGTGAAGTTCTTCTCTTTACATTGGCAACCAGATTGTACAGACATCTACGGAACAATTCGACGCGCATCTGTCCTCATTCAATAATATTATCGCCGATTCTTTAATTTTTCTTTTTTGGCTATCTGCCTCTTTTGTTAAAATTGTGATATTTTGTAGATTCCCAGAGCACCGCTTAAAAAAAGGAAAAATACACGTGGCAGGAAGTCCCAAAGAATTAGAAAAAACATTAAGATAATGTCACAAATAACATTAAGACAATATTAACACATAATACAAATTTTAATAATTTATTAGATCTCTTATATTTAGTATCATGTATTCTTCAATATTAGTTGTCCGAAGTGGCCGGATAGACTGCCGGATCTAACGCCACTTAACATTCTTATAAGTTATTTATAAACTATATCAAACTCAGGCTAATAACTTTATGGATATACACTTTTATATTAAAATCACTCATAACCTACGCGTCCTAGGTGTGATGGCACTCCCAGGAATAGTCCACAATCTGGATTCGCCTGTCATGTTCAAAGGCATTATTAGCCTTCATAAATTACAAAAGGAATCACGTCTATTTGATCGGATGCAATATTAAAGTAGCACCGAAAGTTATAAAAGCCATCAGACTGTTCAAAAATAGAATATGGAATACGACAGGTCGGGGGCTGACGCACACCAAGGCTCTAAATTCTATCTGTAAGGGGTCAGGTGATTAATGAGTCAGAGTGTCACCGGCATATCCTTCCTGTCTGTATGGGTGAAGCAAATGAAGAGAAAGTGGACAGAATTTTTAGATAAATTAGTAGGAGCAATGTTTTTCGGGCTGGCTTTGGGAGGGGCAATAGGAGAGGCTGCTCATCTCGTGAGTTAAAAAATTTCATTTGCATCATCGTTTTTTATCAACAATTAGATCGGAGAATCGGTTTTCTTAAAATATTGGAAAAACTATCGGTCGTACAGGAGAGTGAGTAATTGGTGATTTGTGTGCAATTAAAATCCCTACATTATGAGAATTTCCAAATTAATATCGCTCCAGCGGCAGTGCAGTGGTACTAATCCTAAGTTTTTCTTTAAAATTATCTAAAACAATTGTTTCGCAACCGATTGGGATAATTTTTTTTAATACTCATTATTTAATTTCCAAAAAGTGTACGAGAGCCGATTTTTGAATTATGCTAACAAAAATTATTGAGTCATGTTTTATTTAAATCTTAATAAAACTATTTTCTTATCCAATTTACATAAGTCTTGTTACTCGGGGGGTATTGAGATCGCTGATTACGAATCTCATATCCAAATTATTATTAACCAACCTGCAAGATGACGGAATCAATGGCGGCTATAAAATGCTAAAAAAATATGAAAACAGAAATATTTCATTTTTCGTGTAATAGGTTCACCATTCCATATACAGTCATATTCCTTAGTACAGATTACTGATAATGCGAAAAAAGGCACATTCTGAGTCCGGGAGGTCTAGAACAGTAAACAAACGGATTCTAAACAACAGCAATCTTACCAGTTTAGTTAACATAAACAAGAGCAAACTTAACCGAACCATACAAACTTCCCAATCTTGCTAAACAATCAAGCAAACTTACCAGAGATTAGCTAACATAAACAAAAGTAAACTTAACCAAACTACCAAGCTACCAATCTTGCTAAACCAACAAGCAAACTTACCAGATTAGCTAACATAAACAAGATAAAACTTAACCAAACTAGCAAGACTCCCCAATCCTGCTAAACCAGCACACAAACTTAAGAAGAAACAGGTGTGGGAGCTGCTATAGCAGCTGGTAATCAAGAAGAATAGGGAATTTGAGCTCATTTTGTTATTGCTAATACAACAAAATATGAAATTGAAGACATAGAAAAATATTTTTTTATTAAATTCAAATAAAAATATAATTACTTCTCCCATAGTTTAATATTCAAGCAATAGATATTAACAATGCTACATCACCAATATGATTAGATTAGAAAACCGTAGCGGATTAAAACCAAGGTAAGGACCGGTATATTGAAGACGCTCGCCAAGTACTGTAATGTATTCCAAGCAGATATATATGTCACCTTAATGTATTTAAGTAAAGATCTCTTAAAAGGTTTCTATGCAGCAACAGCCAAGCGGTTTGAAGACTCTTGCATCAAATAAAGTGCACCCTAAGCTGGTGCTGAGACCGGAATACTGTGTAAATACAACTCAGTCAAACTCATATGTTTGCCCAGACACAGTGATCTGGAGGGAACTGAAGGAGCAGATCGTTCGGGGAGACTTTTCCCTCGCCTCTAAACAGATCTTCGGTTTACGAAGAAGTTTGTTTTAATCAGAGCTACGAGATTGGACCATGATTCTTTCATATCGAATATTATACATATATTGGATGAATTTATTTATCTCAAACAGACATGGCTGTCTAATTAATTACAGTTAATATTATTAGGCAAATAATACACTTATAACGCATATAACTTTCTCAGTCGATTCTATAGTGTCTAGTATCTGTGGCTGACAAAAAAACTAATGCAAACTTCTATTTTAGGGCAATCTAATGCTTCATGTAGTTATTATTGTCTTTAAACTTTTGAATGTGGCATTCTGGTGTAGCATAAAATCTAACTTATCATTGTGCTGTAGTCCAACGTCAAGTACTACACCTCTACTTTAGTAAATGAGTCGCTGTTTATTTTTTAATTGAACGTGACTTTCACACTTACATGTAACTAACAAGCATTTGTGTTAAATTCAGCGCATAGAAATTTCTGTTGTCTGCGAACAAAATAGGGATTGATAGGTTTATCTGGCAGGTCGTTAAGAAATATCAGAGATAACAAGGGTCCCAAATTTGGCCTTCACGGTACACCAGAATTTGCAACCAACTTGTTAGAAATTTGGTTTCTATATTTGACTATAAATTATATTTTATATAGATATGATGCAAGGACAGTAGCAGTGTAAAGCCTAGTCTTTACATTTTTATCAACGCGATATCCTGATTAATCGTGTCGAATGCTTTTTTTAAATCAGTAAACACATGTGCGCATAGCAAGTGACCATCCAGATTTTATAAATTCAAATTAAAACGTAAGAATTATAATATGTTAAAGTTTAGATTAACCCAAAACAAACTGCAGTAAAGTGGTGTTCACAAAGTTTCCGTAGCTAATGGCGAAAATAAGCAGAACGAGTATTTCGCTTTGTTGTACAAGTTTTATATACTGAAACAAGTTCTAACGTGTCTAAAATACTACGACACTAATTTGTAAACAGGAGACACATTTTTTTCACAAAAAGTTATTTTAGTATGTGTGTACACGTCTGAAAGAGAATAAACTTTTTTAATGCTAATTTGTCGCCTTCACGGTGTTTTCCAAGTTTAAGAACGTTCTAAAAATAAAGGTGATTAATTGGATTTGTAATTAGAGCGTATTATGAGGCATATTTGCAGATTTTAAATTGTAAGTATGTCTTATTTGAATGTTTCAGTAAACGAGTTAGTAGATTAACTAATGAATATTTCCGTGATTTCAGCAATTTATAATTAAACTTCGCAAAAAATAGGAAAAAATCGTTTAATATCGCAACAAAATTATTTTGTTTTTTAAATTCGTTTTGTTTACATAATTCTTACTATTTGTATACATTTGGTTAAATACGGGGTGTCCGGTATTTATGTTCTTCTTTCGATCGTGTCATAGAAAAATAAGTTGAATTTGGTGCATAAAGATTTACCCTCTTCTTGAAGTGGCAAATAGTGATTTGCTAATAAAATAAAGACAACTTAAGTAAAAAAAATATCACTTAATGCCCTGCTTATTTTTACAATTTTTTGCCTGTAAAAGTCATTTCAACAAACACCAAAACACTTGAACACTCCACTCGAATAATGACACTCGATGCGTGTTTCGCTAACTACGTTGACATCATCGGGAGATCGTTAAAACTAAAATGCAAAGACAAGTGCCTATATTTTTAACAAAATGATATCATAGTTCAACGGATCCTACCTGTCCTGTCCTCCTGTCTGTCTCAGTGTAAATAAACGTAACCGAATAGGCTATAAAGCAGATTATGAGATGACAATAGGTGAACCGGTGAATACACAATATTCAGCTGTTTATTTGTTGTCCTCTAATATGTGTCGATAGGCGGTTGTTGTTGATACCATTTCTTGTTTTGTTATTATTGCCACTATCGGAAGGAAAATACTTCCAAATTTTTACGTTTATAGTGCTATGTTTGGAGATATTCGTAATTTTGAGAAATTTATATCGTTAAACAGTATTGTTTTATATTGAAAAGAATAACTAATTAATTGAGCTTAAAATAACAATAAAAGGAACCACTACTTCCACCACGTGGATGTGGAAGTAAGATGTAATTTCCACGAAACAAAAGCAGATAATAAATAAACCAAAGACAAAGTTTTCCAATAAGTTATGTTCTGTTTTATTTACCAGATAGAAACATTTCCTTAATATATGAAATAATTGCAAAGTATTCATTTTGTCACGGATAAATTAGATATTATAATAAAGGTATGATATGGACAATATGTTAACATAAAAATATTCTATACAATACACTGAATTGTAAGAATGTGAACAGCTGAACAAAAAAAATGTGTTTAAACGTTAAAGACGTGCTCTCGCTTGAAATAGCCGGCTAGTTAGATATAGGCAACTTATTCAACAACTGTAAATATTACCCAGCGCTTCTAGCGGCGACAGGGTGAGAGGTGGGAATCCATTGGGAAACCTCAAGAGTGTGTCATATGAATATCATTATTAGACGAATCAGTAAAGACCAATAAGAATGAGAAGGACGGCGGTGCTCTAAATGAGACAGTGAAAGTGCTGTAAATATAGTTCGTCCCGTTGGGCGGTATTAGGAAAAAATATGGGAACAACGACCGGCTGCTACGATAGTTTCATAACAATGGATCTCATCAAATTTAGTAATAGGACATTTTTACAAAATTTTAAATAGGGACTATTTTTCGCATTTCAAGTTTACAAAAATGGGCACACAAGAAATATGGCAAAAACTAGTCTCGCTGTAACTAGGCCAATGAATCAAAGTATTTTTTAAAAGTTCTCAAAGTATGTAACGTTATCGTGTTACATTCAAGTTAGGGAAAACGTTTATTGAGAAAATCATTTATTATATTACACCGCCTCTTGGAAGAAGGGCGTTCACCCTGTATATTTTTATTTTTTACGATAACTTTACAAGGTGCATGTTATCGATCTAAAATTAATATTCGATTAATTAACGTAGCTCATCATGCAAATGTCAGTCTTCTAAAGTTTTTAAAACTAATTAATAAAGTTTTGATTTTCACTTCAGAGCTTCGGAAACCAGTGAAAAAAATTATCTGCAAATTTTTACATTGCCACTCTTTTTAATTTATTTACATGAAATATTTTTACTTGAAAATTAATTTCCGCATAAAATATTTTTAGAATCGATAAATTTTTAATCGTGTTAATACTCAGCGTCTCTTATATTTTAGAATTGTTTCTTGCCATTTAGATGGATTAAAATTCTTTCACACTCTCAGTATCAAAGAAAAAAACCATTTTAATTGTAGCAATGGAAATAGTATGTTAACTTAATAGTTGTTATTTCTAAACAATAAAGTTTATATTCAATGTAACACATTGAATTTATATCCCCAACAACGGTAAATATGAAAAGTTTCCTGTTCGCTGTAATGGAGCTTTAGTAAATGATAGAATAAACGGAATCCATTTTTCTTCCGCAGTTGTTCTCGATTGTGTTTCCTCTTGGTAGCAATTAGAACACGTTAAAAACAGCATATTTTTGCACTCCCTAATTACAGTTTAAGAACAGAAACATAGCGTAATACCATAACCATATTTTAAGTTTAATGATACGTAATCATTCCTTAAACACTTGTAAAATATACAGGGTATATACAAGATACAACTTTCACATAACTACATCATTACAAAATTGCAGATATTTTATTATTCATAAGAGTTATTAAAGTCAGATGCCTGCAGTAATTTGCATTATCCACTTATAAGCATATAAAATATAATTCATTACTATTGCAAATCTAAAGAAACTGATTTAGCAATATAAAAGTTGAGTTGTCTATCTGTGTACATTTTAGTTTTCTCGAGACAACTACTAGTTTCTGATTTCGATGCAATTTCTGTTTATTTGCGTAACTTATAACGAAAAATCAATACCTAGATTACCAAAAAAACTTCTTTTTATTTCCTTCAGAAAAGAACTCAACGCCAATGTCGATTCCACAATAAGAGATGTTCACTTGAGAATTGTTGTCGTCAAAGGCATAGGAAAACCAAATGAAAGGGTAGAAAGGCTAATTCAATTCTGCCTACAAAATACCCATAAGAAAGTATGGGTACTTTGTATTCAGTAACTGACTTCCAAAAACATCCACGGCGCCTTTATACTTTGCACACACTGGGTGGTAGATTTTTTAATCAGTTTGATTATATTATTATAGAAAATCAGTAAAGATCTACAATAAAGCTCTGTAAAACTTTACCTGATGTTGGCTATGCGCTATAGTTCAGATAACTAGTTGTTTATGTGCCCCAATTCGTTGAAGCTGAAGACGTGTCGAAGATAAGTATAAAAACTTAACAATTAGCGATCATATTAGTTAAGCTCAAAAGTGCAGAGAGGGCACGTCTAACTTAAACAAAGAATTGATAATTTCATTGTCCATTATACAGTTAAAATCAAAGTTATATTAATATACACATCTGGTTATTAACAAGGTAATGCCAGATAAACCAATGATTTGTCCATATTATTAACAACATAGCAATACAAGATTACTTTGCTGTTTGGAAGTTGATAAACATATAAACAGAATCATGACAGTTCCAAATGTTTAAGGTCAGGAACAACAACTTATGAAAAAGTTACTGAAAGTTAAACACTGAATGGTTAGTACCTCATTTCTTGCGGAACAGTCGAAAAAAGACTCAACAAAGAAATTGCATCTTCCACATTGACGTTCACTCTCCACAAATTCGACGAACCTACTGTTTTCACAACTACATTTAGCTTAACATGACAGTACATACAATTTTTCATTAAAAAACAATTCTTTAGATAAAATTCATCGTTTTGATACTATCAAATGACATACTTAAGCCTCTTTCCACTTCAACAGTATCACTCGTTTGTAATGTTCAACGTTTACTCTAAGACGATATTTCCATGTGGAACTGAATAACTTAGCTATTTTAATTGAACATGTTATTAACAATAGATACAGATTTTTGTTTCGACTTGATGCACAATTTTTATTCTGACTAATTGGAACTCGACTGTGCTCGTCTATCGCCTGAACTAGAGACTGCTTTGCGAGCTTCTCGCTTCTCCTCGTCCCACCGTAATCCCTCTCACAGCTGTACCGGTTCCTGATGTCGCGTAATTGCCACCAAGTCTGGGATAATTTAAATTATAATACTACGCAAACGGCATGTATAAAAATTACTCGTTACAACTTACTACATAATTGAGGAGCGACAGATATCTGTGATAATTACAAATTGCTCACATTAATATCACAGACCAGTAAAATAACTCTGTGCATTCTGAATAAGTAGGATTTGTTAAATGACGCAAATACTGAAGTTGCAGCTAGAGATAACGTGCCTGTGCCTATGTAAGTACAAACAGACAAAGGTTTGTTTCGTAGACGTATGGCTTTAGGCAATATGAAATGGAACAAACTGTAAATCGTGTTATTGGAGATGGAGTCATCCAATCCAATATCCATTATCTCCAATAAATGTAAGTTAACAAAGGCGTCAGATAGGACTGTGTTTTGTCATAAACTCTCTATGACGTCGACAGTGAACATGTGATGCAACGTGTGGTGGCGGACATGCAGGATGAGGTAGCTATGGGCGGAATGAAAATTTGCAGATACAATCATCTTGGTTGCAACAAGCGAAACAGTTTATACGAAAATTATGATTGTAAACGGAGAAAATGACAATTACCTTGGGCATATTAAGGACAAGTAACTGCGAGGTAGCAAACAAGTTGGTATACCTTGGGGTCCTTATGGACAATTATGAGAACTAAGTTTCAGCCAAGATCAGCAATTTGCCAGTTGAGCGTGATAAAAATATCACTAAACGCACAAACACCACAATTGCTAACCCCCTACTCTCCTTCACTGTTTACGCCTTCGAGACATGATTTATTAATGAAGCTGACAGGTAGCGTATTGATGGATTTGCGATGTGGGTCTGAAGACATTTGCTCCAAATTCCCAGTTTCTCGCATTAATAATTCGATTCTGCAAAAAATTTGTTTCCAAAAGCGTCGAATTCTCTCGAATCATCGAAGAGAGAAAATTGTAAAATGACCGATAATATAAAGAAAACGGGATGGAATGGGCGAAGAGGACGTCCTTCGAAACGAGATATCCGCGAAAGTTCTCATATCCGCATCACCTTCCTATAAGGCACCGAACGCAGACTTCTCAAGAGCGGGGAACTTAGTATATTTATTATACACTTACATTGAGGAAAATGAAAAAACTGTGCATATTTTTTATATCCGATTTCAAATACCTGACCACTAGCCTATAACTATCTTGTTACTACAAATTAAATATTTAATAGTTTATCCCAAATAGTACATAATCGAACTTATTAATGGTAGCTTGTATTTTATGGAAATATGAAAGCAAATTTAAATAGGATCAATGATACTTTTTGTGAATAAAAAACTTGCTAGTAAGAATCTATTCAAAGAGTTAATGTGTGTAAATGACTGTAAGTCCCTTTACAATTAAAATGGTCTCCAAGTTAAGTTTTATTCATTCTTTTGCTAGAATATGAAAAGAGGAAAAGCGTACTATAAAGTATTCTTTTCTGTACAGTACAGTAGAGAGTATAATATCGTACTTTTATATATTTCTTGTGTGAAATAAGCGTTCACTAGAATGAAAGATATAAAGAATTTGAAAAAGATGGACAAAGTACTAAAGGAAATCATAGGAAGTGGAATCGAACAATGTAGTTATGAGTGTAAGACCCTCTCAAAACTATTTTGTTGTGCTATTGAAACTACTTTTAAGTTAGCCCAAGTTTAGACCTCTGTGAATTGCATTGAAAACTAAATGGGTTCAATCGTTAGTGGAGTTCCTACACAGACTGATTTAATTTAATAACATAAATAAAACTGGAAAAATGCATACAATCTAAAATACCCGTTGTGTCGTTCTTTACATGCTTTTATTATCTTCACCAGTAACTTTGTATGTACAAAAATTTGCAACTTAATCTTTACCGACTTCCAGTTTCCAGATGTTACATTGACACGAAATTTTTTATTTGTATATGGTTCACGCGACAATATATTTTCGCGTTTTTTTTTGTTATAGAAAAATTCAAGATGGTGTTTCCATCGGCGGGCAGTTTATTGTCATTTAACATTTGGGGATTTTTGAGGTCACAGATCATTATATGACCGTAATTCAAAAACTCAATATGACGGCGCAATAAGGCGGATAAATTTTATCATTTTTCAATAAAGTAATTGAACGCCAAAGGTTCTAAATTAAAACTTGTCAAAAATGTAGATGACGTTCCTCAATATAGGGGTCGCTACCTCCATAAAAGGAGGTTGAAAGAGTTTATTATGTGTATAAATATTTTTCACAAACGTTTTTTTCAAGACGTATTTTAATACGTATAGTTAAGATTAAATAATTTTTCAAAGTAATTAATTGCAAAAACTCCACATCAAAAAACTGCCCCTAAAAGAGGGTTAAAACTACCCGTACAATAAAAAAATAATTAAGTGAAATAAATGTATGTAATCTTTTAAAATACGTTATTAGAATTTTTTAGTGAAAGGGTAGTTTTAACCCTTTTACAGGGGTGTTATTTAGATATTGAATTTTTTAAATTTAATTACTCTGAAAAATTATTTTGAAGTAATTCTGTTAAGACACCATGAAAAAAATTCAGTGAAAAATATTTATAGTTAATTCAACCCCTATTCAGAGGAGAAAGAACCACTATATGGAAAAATAAATAAATGCCGTCATCTACATTTTTGATTATCTTTAATTTATGATCTTTAACGTTCAATTATCTTTTTTCGGTGCAAAGTTACGACCTACGCAAAAACAGGCTCATTTTGTGGTCACTCTTTAATAAAGTGACACGCCTGATACTGATTTATAAAGGGTGATTTTTTTTGGGCATCTGCTAAAAGTATATTGAGAAAGAAAAATGATATTAATCTGAAAATTTGGCTATAGGCCTAACGGGGTAGGATCTATTTAACGAAAATATTTTCAAAATAGTGGCATTTCCGGTTATACTAGAAATTGACCCCAACTTTGTTATTTTAAATGGAATGCACCCATTTTTTTTAGATTCTGCAGTTAATTTAAAGAACATTTCGTTAAAGGTTTCCTATAGCTAAAATTAATGTTTCCGGAGTTATTAATTTTTTTCCTAAAATTTTGACAGAAAAGTTGTATAACATAAAAATTAACATCTCAGTAACAATAATTGATAACATGTTGATTATTCTATGAGGGTAAGATAACGTATTGGAGTTACTCATCATGTAAGAAAATTATCGAAATATCCACTAAAAAGTTTCTAAAATTATTGACATATGTCGACCACACAAAAACAGCAAGTACTCATTCTTTTTAAATGGCACCATACCTAACTAAATGCACCATTCGATAGAGAAAAAATGCGCATCTAACCATGTATTATGTTCCTATGCCCAAAATGTACAGTTCTTAAGATATTTGCGATTTTCTAATTATATCAATGAAATGAAAAAATGAAAATTGTATAATTTATTAATAATAAAAATTTTATAACGATACTGTTCAATATGTTCTCCATTAACCTTTAAACATTTTCGAATCCTAAAATTATTATCTCCGGTAATATTAATTTTAGCTATAGGAACTTTAACGAAATGTTCTTTAAATTAACTGCAGAATCTAAAAAAAAATGAAAATGGGGACATTCTATTTAAAATAACAAAGTTGGGGTCAACTTCCGGTATAACCGGAAATGCCACCATTTTGAAAATATTTTCTTTCTCCTACCCCGTTAGGCCTATAGCCAAATTTTCAGATCGATGTCATTTTTCTTTCCCAATATACTTCTAATCACCCTGTATACAGTGTGTCTACTTAAGTTGGCGGCATATGGAAAACTTTTTTATTTTCAGTTTTAGGAAAAAAGTTATTCTTTTTTTTTTTTTTTTTTTTTTAATCGCTTATTTAACGTTGGCCTATTTCCGCTACCAAGGCCAATCACCGACGCCAGGAGACGAGCTACCCCCAACCTGGAAATTTTGCCGAACCTCTTCTCTATCGAAGAGTAGGGATCTTTTACTTGCCTAACATTTAATAGACAAGGGACCGACTGCTTTACATCCCCTCCGAAGGATGGTATATCCGCTATGTAACCCCCGCCTAAAGTTACATACCTTCTACGCATGCGCTGATATACAAGCCGTTAGAAGACGGAGCGAGAACGCTGTGTTTCCCTGGAGAGGCTCACCCATCCAAGTACTAACCGCGCCCGACGTTGCTGCATTTGCGTATCGAAATACGAGTATATGCAGACGTCTCTACGCTCGCTTATAATTCTACATGGTCTAAAACCTGAAATGGAACAATAAAACCTCAAAATTCATCAGTCATATACTTACGGGGGTTTGTCAATAATTATGAATTTGGTACAAGAGTAAAATACTTTTATTTTTGAAAATATCGAAAATTGTAATTATGAAAAGTTGTTCATAATTAAAAAACACGTTCAAATATGCACTCACATCAATATACCTTAAAAAAGGACAATTTATACTTTTTCTAAAGTTTTCTCTACAATAACATTGCAACTTTAAGTGTTCACATTAATTACATTTAATCTAAGATGCACTGATAAGAAATGTTTGACATTAAACGGCAATACAACAGTTTATAAAACGTATTTGTTTTTAAAAATAGATAAAAATGCCAGCAACATTAAGTAAAGAAGAAATTGTATTAATGTATAATTATAAATCACTTCGAGGAGCTGCAGAAATTTTTAATAGCTGGCATCCAGAGAAAGATATTCATAATGAAACTGTAAGAAAAATATTAAACAAATTTAAGACTTTTGGATATGTAAGTAATACATTTAACAAGAAACTCCATAAGCGGATTGCCAGTGATGACAATGAGTTTGAAGTAATGCTCTCAGCAATTGAACATCCTAAGTAGTCTTTGGGAAAAAGGGTATCTCTGATGACAAATACTGTAAGCAAAGATACGGTTTCGAAAATTTTTAAAAAGAATAAATTCTACCAATACCAGCCGCAATATATTCACACGTTAAGACCAGGATATCATGACAGACGTTTTGAATTCTGTTGTGATATCCAAGGAATGTTGGAGGATAACCTATTTATGGCAAGACATATTCGTTTTTCGGATGAATCAACATTTTCATCAAATGAGACAGTCTCTAGCAAAACTGCCGTTGGTGGAGTGATAAGAATCTGAATTTTACAATCAAAACTCGGGACCAGTATTCATTCAAAACAAACGTGTGGTGTGGCATTTATAAAAATAAAAAAATTGGACCTTTTTTCCGAAAATCCTTGAATGCAGATCGTTATTTGCGCTTTTTAGGGAATGAAATAAATTATTCTCTGGATAACCTTCCTATAGTTAAACGTCACTAGACATGGTTCCAGAAAAATGGTGTTCAATGCCACAGTAGGTTAGACGTAAGGCAATACATTGAAAATAGATTTCATGGAAGAGTTATACATCGATTATCGTTGGCCACCTCGGTCTTCAGATTTGACCCCCCTATATTTTTTTATGTGGTCACTTGAAACAAAAGGTATATCTCAGAGGGCCATTTACAGATATTGGCCATTTAGAAAGAATCATTACAGGAACTTTATAGTATAACTCCTGTTATGATTAGGAGGGTACTTAGACTATTTTGTGATAGAATGGTTATGTGTATGGTCAGAGAAGACGGATATGTTGAGACACTAGTGAATTCAAGGAAGGGATACTATTCGTTACTACTTATTAAAATAAAATAAGTACTCTTATTTATTAATAAAGTTAATTATTGTTATCGTTTGTATTATTCTTTTAAATACATTACTAAAGCGATTAAAGAGTTGTCAAGGGTTCAATAATAAGTGATTACTGTTTATCAGAATTTTTAACAGAAGTTCCTTCTCAGTGCATCCTAGATTAAATTTAACTAATGTGTACACTAAAATTTTCAATATTATTGTAAAGGAAAGTTTAGAAAAAGTAAAAAAAAAAACAATTTTCAACGTAAATGTATATGATTGCATATTTGAACATGTATTTTAATTATGAACAACTTTTCATAATTACAATTTTCAATACTGTCAAAAATAAAAGTACTTAATACCAAATTCATAATTATTGACAAACCCCGTATATGGCTGATACATTTTGAGGTTTTATTGTTTCATTTCATCAACTCCCTCTGCGTTGTGTTCCTTGCACCCTCACGATCATTCGTCACCACTAACATCTTTGCGGGCGAACAAAATTGGGGAGTTATGGGGGTTATAAGCCCCAAAAATTAAGCCTTAGGAAAACTTTAAAAATAAACATTTCTGCCTGGAAATCTCTACTTCGAAATTTTCGAGGTAGATGAGATCTGTATCTGTATCTGAGATCCAATTTGGAATATTCAACATGGCGGACCAGAAATCGGGGCATTTTCCAGAAAAAAATAGCATGGATATTTTGGCTTTGAAAATCTGTACTCGGGGGTTTTCGAGGTAGCTGATAACGAATCCGATGTCTAATTAGGGGAAATTCAAAATGGCGAATCGGAAGTAGAGCCAGATCCTCAGGAGTATTTTGCTGCAGTATTAATTGAATGTACAAACATATTTTTTTTGAAATCGTCAAATCAACTAATCGTTAAACATCAATAATATATAATACAAGCAAAATGTATTCTTTTTTAATAACAGCATTTACAGTTTATTATCCTTCAGGTTTAACGTAATTTAGAAATTGGTATTTAGACCGCATCGCAGTAGCCCATACTGCGATGAGGTCTAAATACCAATTTCTAATTTTATATTTATACAAGAAATCCGCAACCAGCTACGGCGAAAACCCCCGACTATCCATTTTCAGCCTAGAAAGAAAAAAAATGCTGGGTTTTTCTTTAAAAAAGGGCTCTACTTCTGGCCCGCAATTTATCCTAATTGGACATCGAATTCGTTATCAGCGACCACAAAAACTCCCGAGCTTCCACTTTCAGCACAGAAACAAAAAAAGTACGAGTTTTTCTGAGAAATTGACTGTACTTGCGGTTCACCGTTTTAAATTTCCTAAAATGGACCCAGGATTTGTAATAAGCGACCTCAAAAACGAGTGCTCATCTTCAGCCCTACGACGAGATGAGACGAGTTTTTCCTAAAAAATTGACTCCATTTCCGCTCCCCCTTTTGAATTTACCAAATTAGACCTCGGATTTGTAACTGACGCCCTCGAAAAAAGTTTTTTTTTCAAGGCTTAATTTTTGGGACAATTTTGGGGCTTATAACCACAATATCTCCCACATTTTTTCCGTCCGCAATGATGTTAGTAGTGACGAATGAACCTGGAGGTTTAAGGAACAGAACGCAGAAGGAATTTTTTAAATTGCTGGTATTTCCCAACTTTTAGACAATTTACTGGAGTAGTATAGCACTTATTATAAAACTGCTTGCGGGGTTTGCACTTTTGGTTTTACCAACGAGTTATGTATGTGAAGTAGTTATTTAAAGATATATGTTTATTTATCTGCAATTGCCGCTTGTTGTTTTAAATCATCTACTAGCTTCATAAGCATTCAAAATTAACTTAGACGTAAAGTTTCCCTAAAATAAATGTTATGCTTCTCAAACTGACTTTAATTAAATTACAATAAGAACATTTAATTAATCATAAACAGTTCCTTTTAACCTGTATTAAACGAAAGGCGACTTTTGACGAAGGCGCCTTAAATCAAAACTATGAAACTTGGGTTTTACTTGCTGAAGTAGTACTTATTAAATAATTTACGCCAAGACGAAAAGGGTCTTTTGTGGAACGTTTTGATTACCATAATAAAACGTTTACTATATGTTTTATGTAGCCCGATGAAAAGGACGTCTAGTAAAATTTATAATTCACCAATTGTTTTATATACTAAGAGTTTGAGGCTCCGAGTTTCTTGGAAAACTTTATTATGTCTTACTTCTTTTAAATATTAGTAAATTTAAATACTTGCACATTTCGTAATTCCCTGTAGCAGAGAACTTTGAAAATTTATTTAAAAAAATTAAAATATCATCAAAACTAGATATCGACATTCCCTTGCCTCTGCGGAAATCCGGTGATGTAACATATTTTGCTTCTTAATTCAATCTGGTGGATAGCTGTGTAAATGTGTCAAATAAATTTAATGAAGATTTAGTGTTTAGTTTTAAATACCTACAAATTCACTACTATAGAACAGATTATGGAAAATAATGTATCCTACAACAAGTTATAGAATGGCATATCACGAGTGTGGAATATGCCATTCCAACCGTATTGTATATTATGCTTTTTCTAACAAGATTTAAGAAATTATACAAAAAAATTCAAAACTTTTCAAAACGTCAAACATGACGTTAGAAATAAATAACTTTTGTCCACGACTATTAAATAATGTACTCATTATGTATGTGTTTCTTCAAGGATACTGCTATCAATTATTCCCTACAGTGAATAATGATTTCATTATTTACTGACTGCAGTGAATAATGAGGACAGTCAGTTGTTTATAAGAAATGACATTTTACTAAAAATTTAAAATGTCAAAATTGCAGCAACCAAATGACAAGCGTTGTCTCTTTAAGTTTTCTAGGAAGCACTCAAATGGTACATGCCGAAGAGATACTTTAATGAACACTCAAAAACTACATTAGTAAGTTTTTTAAAAGCATCATCTATTAGCAACACGCGACAATCTCCAACATTGTTTTTGAAGCCATGTATCTACGTGCCTACAAACTGTATTATTTTATTAGTAAGCCATGACAATGTGTCAAAGCGAAATTCTGTAATTGATTTGAAACGTCAAAATTTGTACGATTTCAACGCCAACGTTATTTACAACAATTTTACATATTAGGTATTCAAGAAGAGTAATATAATTAGATAAATGGATACTGAAGTGAAGACTAGATTTCTTTGGCACCGCCAGAGATAAAGAAAGCTGCAAAAATCGCATCATTAAACTTGTTGCCCGAAAAATAGAAAAAATTATATATGATGACACATGAATCTTTCTTAAATAGGAGAAATGAAATGAAGACGAATTAAGTAAATGTTAAATATTTATTAGTCATGGACAAAGTATAGTATTCTACTCGCATATAATGGCTATTATATGCTCGTTGAATAATATACTATTGTTGGACGTTACCATAGCAACCGAATCGCTAAATGTGGTTTAATATACTTATTTCGACACAGTTTTTTAGTTGTGAAATTTCTAGCTTCTGAAATAGTCTTAGACAAAAACAATGTTTTTGCTCAAATATAAAATTTCTACGTTTCATGTCATTCTAAACTAAAAATATATATAAACAAATTGAAATTTTTTATTAACCACTATACTACGTAGATGTGCACGTAACTATCATGCTAACATACTCATATACACACAGTCATTTTTCAAAAACCACTTTTTTGTGATCCAGGGATCTCAAAACGTAAAGATTTGATGTTATCTCAATTTTCGATTTTAGACCAATTTTAGTAACCTCCCACAATTTTATGGGGAGGTTAAAAAACATTTTCCTTTACGATGACAATATTTCCACTCCACTACGTCGATATGGAAGTAATAATGGACTGAAATTCTATATAAGTATAACGCGTCGGTCTCCATTTACATCACGTTGATAAACTGAAATTTAGACAATAATTTATTGTCTCGTCCGTGTTATGTTTCGAAGATCTTTTCATATAATGTTGTCATTGTGTATAACAGGTTGTTATATTTGAAAAAGTTTTCAATAAACAAATTCAGAGAACAAGCAAAGCATCTCTACACTATAGTTAAAAAACTGTTAAAATTGACAGACGAATACTAACAAAGTGTGGGTTTAAACGTTTACATTTTTGTTATGTAAAAACAACATTATTATTATTTATTGGTCCTTGGTGCCGAATTGTAAAAATGTCATTTAATATCAGATGAAAATATACTTCTAAATTTAAATAGTTACATATTGTGTACTGTTCGCTATCCTCTGCATTCAAATGTTGACATAATGTATACGCGCATAGGGTACACACAAATATTTACTTTCTATATGCTTTGTGTTATTCATGGCGTTTCACTGTTTTCCCTTCCGAATAAAATAAAAAATATTAAAAGTTGATGTGCTCCCGGCTGACAAAGAAATTTCAAATCAACAATTTTTCCAGGCCTCATTTCATACATGTTGTTTTTTATAATCAAAATACTTTCTATGGACATTGCTGGTTTCTGTAATTAAAAATAATGGCAAAATTCGCGGCCAAGGTAATAGTCTTAATACAAGAAACCTGTAAAATACGAGATTATAGGATTATTTGATTTTGTGTATGATAATCTTCGTTGTTTTCACTTTTAACCGACACATTTTAAAAATGGCGAAGGTTCTCAATTCGACCAGTATGCATGTAATTTACGTTATCCAATCATTACTCTGGAATAGCACAAGCAATTTTTGCTATAAAAATCTTTTGCAAACTGTAGAGTATATTGGTTCCATATCAGTTTCGTCAAGCTATCTCTAGTACAAGGTGAGCAAAGAGCGGAATATTTTTCTGTTCGAGAATTTGCATACGCTAGGAATAAAGTTGTGTTAAAATTGGTAGTTAGGTATTTTCGGAGTACCTGACACTGAATCTGACATAGGAGGTAGAAAATTCAAAATGATGTAACCAATAGGGCTGCTATAATTGAATAACTCTTACAGTTTTACATAAAATTTGCTACATGGACGTGTTTATTTTATTTTGTATGAACTAAATAAGATACCACTAAAACCGTCACCGAGAATTATCAAATATAATTTTTCCGTCGTTCAGTTAATTGAACCTTGTTGCCTGATATCGATATTTATCCAGTCATTAAGAAAAAATCAAAAACTTTGTTTTTCCGGTATTTTTCCAAAATTTCGAAAATGAGTCGAAATTTAAAATATTATTGAAAAGAGCATATATTTTCACACAAAAAATGTGTTTACAGAAATTTCGTCTAATGCCACGGATTCTCCATAAAAAATGAGTGAAGTGGAGATATTGGATAAAGCGCAATGCAAAGTTGCCCACGCCCGAACGTGCATCTTGCAGTATCAGGCGCGCGAAAAGCTGTTTGCTTAGACAAACAAAATTTGCACAAATTAAAAAACTAAAGAATCATTTTAAAGTTGGAAGTTTCATCTTTCTTATGCATGTAATTTTATATTAATATAAGCTTATAGAACTAAAGATCCAGAATCGATTGAAAATTATAGAGCAATTGTAACACTAAGTCCTTTTTCCAAAATAATCAAAAAAGCAGTTTACATTCGCCTGTCCGAATTTCTGACGAAGCGGAAAATAATAACTAACTGCCAACATGGCTTTAGAAATGGACAATCGACGGAGACTGCCACTACAGAATTAATTCAGTACGTATTAAGTGGTATAGACAACGGTGATACTGTTGTTGGTGTATTCTTCGACCTATCACATGCTTTCGATACCTTGGATTCTGCAATTCTAGCAGAAAAAATCGATAATATGGGAATAAGAGGAAACGTAAAAGAATGGGTAATATCTTATATAACAAACAGACAGCTAGTAGTAAAAATTGAAAACTCTTTTTCGGACCAGTTTGATGTGAATCTTGGCACCCCTCAAGGCAGTGTTTTAGAACCACTATTTTTCCTGCTATACATAAATGATTTACCAAACTACATACATGAAGGTAGGGTCTTCATGTATGCAGATGATACCACTGTCCTAGTCTCAGGAAGAACAAATCAAGAGACAACTAATAAACTAGAGATAGCAGTAAAACAATTCACAGATTGGTGTACTCCAAATCACCTAATAATAGACTTAGATAAGACAGTCTACCTAGAGTTTACAGGTATGTACAAAAAATTATTGAACTTGCATCTAAATGGTCCCACTGAACAAGTAATATTAAATAATCCTTTAAAATTCCTTGGTACTCAATTAGATGGCACATTCATTTGGAACGCGCAAATTGCTATCTCTTACATGTATTTATTTATTAAAATTATTAACATTCATTCACCGGAACTATGTCCACACACACGCTACAAGAAATAAGAACGATAAATTTAATCATACCTTGTATAAAAAATCTCCATACGTTGCCGGTTATACATATTATAGTATGCTATCTCCTAAATAACTGGTATCAAATCATTACCATTATTTGTAAAAAAAAAACAAAAAATATTATTGGAAAAATGCGTTTATACCTTAACAGAATTTGAAATACTTTAGAAATCTGTAAATTCTGTATAATATAGGAGTTTTTATTTATGTAGACCCTCATTTGTTTTTTACACAAATTACAAATGTTTTAAATATTATTTATTGTAGATGTCATAACTGTAACATTTTAACACTATATTCTACCTTATCTATTTAATAATTCTACTTTCACTTGCATTTTTCTTAATATTAATGACAAAACTAATCCATAATTGTATGGCTACAAAGTTGAATAAATAATTTGAATTTGAATTTGAATTTGAATTTGAATTTGAACTTGAACTTGAACTTGAACTTGAACTTGAACTTGAACTTGAACTTGAACTTGAACTTGAACTTGAACTTGAACTTGAACTTGAACTTGAACTTGATCTTGAAGTTGAACTTGAACTTGAACTTGAACTTGAACTTGAATTTGAATTTGAATTTGAACTTGAACTTGAACTTGAACTTGAACTTGAATTTGAATTTGAATTTGAATTTAAATTTGAATAAGCTTAAACTAATCGACATTGTAGTGAGAAAACATACCGAGAAATTCCGGATAGACATGAAGGTTCAGGATTTTTGTTCAGAAGAAATGAGCAATCGAAAAATGACCATGACCATCATGTTCGGCGGCCCTAAACACATAAGGACTCATGTCTGGAGCATGTACGTTATTCGAAAATACCATATCCGAATAAATTCAAACCTTGAGAATTAAAATGACTGGACGAGTTATAATATATAAAATAAAACTATATAAAAAAAAAATAAAGAAAAGCTTTTATTTGAAAAAACTGTACTAAAATCTAAAAACATTTTTTTAATATTCACACACCTGGATACCAAAAGGGGACAGTCATATAGAACTATTGCACAGTTAATTTGCTCAATTGACCGACCCCCAAAGCTTTTGGTTTTAACGTGTATAAATTTAAAAAGTTATTCTTTTCTTTTTAGTACAGTTTTTTCAAATAAAAGTTTTTTCTTAAAATAATGTTTTTGATATAATTTTGTTTTTTACTTTTTAGTCTGCTTATTTTACAGACAAACAGACAGACCCTTTCATTTGATACCTATGGTAAGGAAGTCGTGAAGAAAAAGATAATTTGCCATCCTAGGGCGTCCGCCATATTGAATTTAGAATGAGGTGACATGGTTTATAGTATTTTACTCGTCCTTTTATTTGATACCCATATCAAGAGGGTTATGAAGAAAAAGCTGATCCATCCTGGGACGTTCGCCATATTGGATTTAGATCGATGATGAGTATACTATGTTGCATTGTCGGACTTATACTTCGCTTTACTACTATTATGTTGTGTATGACTTTTTATAGAGTAAATATCATTTATAATAATTATTTTCTATATTTCCTTCAACAAATATTTTTAATAATGCAATTTTCATAATACATTTCTTATCTGGAGTAATATTTTACGAATATAGTACGGCGAAGATTCGCACCTCGCTTACACCACTAGTTCTACGTCAATAATTTTCGACGGAAGACCTGTGACTTTAATAAAAAAATTTGTAGATACTTTTCTGCTTAGACATGCGTGGCTATTTCTGAAAATATTTTGTATTTTCCCATCCATCGACTCATGTTAAAAATTTTAAAAAAATGTTTTTTTAATGTTTGCGGTCTGAAAATCATGCAAACTTCAGATGATCTTATTAATTACACTCAGGGAACTCGAAAAAAATAATCATCTTCCTCCAAACACGTTTGAGATTTATAGACAAAATGTACTACACTACTTGGGCTCATTGAGGTCGGAAGAAAAATGATCATATAACAAAATCGATCGTAATTTTAACCCACCTCAGTATCAGGTAATACGGTTCAATTAACTGAACGACTGTGAAATATTTAATAATTTTTTGCTACCCTTTCTCTAATGGCGGTTCAATTTTTTCAAAAATCATTGTGACACACTTCCTAAACTAATCTTTCTCATCGTTTCCAACGACGCAAAAATAGTTTGTGAACAAATTAGAAACATAATAATGAATTTAAGGTGTTCATTCCCTAGAAAGAGACTTCCGATAAGGAAATATTTATTATTTTCGCCATAACTTTTTTTCTTAGTACGTATATTTAAAAAAACTATAAGTGTAAATAAGAAGAACCATAACAAGACTATCACTATGAATTTTCACTCAATAATATCAGTGGTTTGCAAAATAGCTAGATTTAAATTTAAAAATTATGTTAATCTTCCTATTTCGAAGTTTTAAATCTAGCTATATTGCAAACCACTGATATTATTGAGTAAAAATTGATAGTGATAGTCTTGTTATGGTTCTACTTAGGTACCCTTATATATTTTTTAAATGTACGCACTAAGAAAAAAAATTATGGGCAAAAATAATAAATACTTCACTATCGGATGTCTCTTTCTAGGGAATGGCCACCTTAAGTTAAGTACGAACAAGAGAAATAGAATTAATTAACTGTTCGTATTTTCAGAGCTAATAATATTAATGTTAATGTACCTTACATAAAAAGTGAAATTTTCTGCAAGTTTTCATTTTAGACACTATGAAATGATACAGCATATTACATAGTACATCATCTATGTAATATGCTATAGAAGAATAGCAGGGTGCAAGTTGTTTTACTCTTTTGGAGACTGATTTATTAGACTTAATAACTTTCTCACTCTTGTCTCTGGTTATAAGGTTGAATTTAAAAAAAGTAAGTTTTAGGGATCATCCCTGTACTATTTCTAATGTTGCTAGTTGTATACAGGGTGTTTCAAAAAGGCGTACCAATATATTTAAATTTGCAGAAGAAATATGTGTTCTTATGTGTTCGAGCGTTGAAACCAAACTATTCTAGTAAATTTTATTGAGAATCAAAACTACAACAGATATGTTGATAATGTAAGTAATAAACACATTTTATGACATGCGAATAAATTCCTCTCCACTTCCGGTTTCAGCAGAAGTGGTGCCCTGTATATTTTAGCATTTATGGATTCTACCTAATTTTCTGTTTCCAATGATACGATATAAGTGGCATTTCAAATGTTAAACTTTTTAAAATTTAAATTCTATTATCTTTGAATTAGTTTACACAAGCACTAAAACATTTGAACACAACACTCGAATACTATCACTCCAGTGCGTTCTGGCAATTTTCTTACACTCATTTGGAACCTGTGAGTTTTAATAATAATAATAATAATAATAATACTACACGTCTTTATTTACAACCACACTCTTTAAAAGAGTACAAATACATATTTTAATAATAATTTTAAAAAATCTGTACCATAAAAGGGCGAAGCTCAGTATCTGCAATGTGGGTATTGCAGAAAGTGTTCTGCCACTTAAACTGCTGTGATAATAACGAATATATTGCAACGTTGATAGTCACCACAATATAGACACTACTATCACAACTATACTTAAGACTAAGACTAACCTGCGTTACTAAGACTTTTCCTGTTAAGAACAATTGCAATTTATATCTCCATGTAGATACACATTACATATACAGGGTGATTCACGTAGGCCATTCATTAGAAATTTTTCAACTTTCAGTTGGATTAGAAACTTGAAATTTTGTGTGCAGCCATAATCGATCATTCCCGTTCTATCTAAAATATTTTCAGTCCTCCAACTATACAGGGTGTGCCAAAAATTGGTACCAACTTTCTTATTTTAAATGGAAACCTATATTTTTCTTTACATGGTTCGATTGGTCTTCTAATTCTGAGTTTAGAGAACCTAAGTTATGTTAACTTATCTATTAGAATTTTTGACATATGTCCAATTTTTTAAAAAAAATTGCCGCTGTAGTAGTTTACGAACAAATTTGAATCTCGCAAACCTTTCAAATTATGAAACCAAATTTGTGAAGCAGTTAGCTTGAAGTCCAGGCTAACTTTTGATGTCTCATCGGTGGTCCCATTTTGTACCATATGGGCGCAGTCGATTTTCAAATGTCGCAATCAAAAATTGTCAAAAAGTCAATTTTTTCAAGTAGCACCTACTATTTTTTTTCACACCATTCGAAAGAAAATTGAATTTTAGGGTAAGTTACTTAAGCATTCCCTATATCTAACTTCACCCCGTATCGAGTTATTCAATAAAAATCAAGAAATACCTTATCTTGCCGAGAGATTCCTTACTTCATCAAGTATGCCATGGAAACAAAATATAGTTGTAATAATATTTAAAGAAAAATATGGATTCTTATTTAATTACACACAACACCAACAAATTATTATTAACGAACAAGAACAATGTTGACGAAATTCTGACGTAAATGTTCAATGTGATCACCATATTTTTGTTCAAATATTCTATTATTCTACTTTCAACAGATTGCGTAGCACGTCTTTGCGCCTGCCATTTCTGACGCCAGAAATCTATGCAAAATTGAATTTTAGGGCCACTGTTATTAACATTGTGTATGTCTATCTACAGTCGTTTTTGAGTTATTGAGATACAAATTTGTTCGTAAACTACTACAGCGGCAATTTTTTTCAAAAAATTGGACATATGTCAAAAATTGTAATAGATAAGTTAACATAACTTAGGTTCTATAAACTCAGAATTAGAAGACCAATCGAACCATGTAAAGAAAAATATAGGTTTCCAATTAAAATAAGAAAGTTGGTACCAATTTTTTGCACACCCCGTATAGTTGGAGGACTGAACATATTTTAGATAGAACGGGCATGATCGATTACGGCTGCATACCAAATTTCAAGTTTCTAATCCAACTGCAAGTTGAAAAACTTCTAATGAATGGCCTACGTGAATCACCCTGTATAATATATGCACATACGTAAATATACACACCTATACATAATCCACACAAAAACATAGTATTAGTTTTCCTCGCATTGTGAACTAAAGAGTAGTTACTTATATTAAGGAAGTTACTTTCAAAAGTTTTAGATAATCTGGACTTTGCAAATTTCATATGAGAGAGACCATTTAAATCATTCTGTATGATATACAGAAGGAGTTAGTAATCTTAAATTAAGGGAACCAACATCAATTCGAAATTTCATTCTTGGATATAAATATGGGGGATATTTATTAATAACTATTTTGTGATTTCAGCAAGCTGTGTCTGACAATCTACGACGCTCCATGTTTAACCATCCTATTTCGCTCAGTTTAAAAGAAATTCTCTAACGCTTACGAATGCCATAGATTAGTCGTAAGCAGAAATTTTGAACTTTCTGAATTTTAGTTTTATATGTAGATGTTATGTTCATATAAAGATTCGACATAATTTAACATAGAGAGTACTAAATTTTCGCATAATAGCATTTTTATTTTCTGTGACATAAAGCGTCTATATACTATAAATTAATTAATGCTCTCCAGATGATGACAACATGGTTGGCGAAACGTGCGTCGAGATTTGGTATTCGCTTTAGTGTTCATGCAAACACTTATACATATAAGTAAAAGAGTGGAACGTTTATCATTTCGTCCGAAAAATTTGAGTGACTTTTGGATTCATATCCAACAGGCTTGGTACCACAAGACAGAATTAATTATCTCATTAACAATGAACGATTGCATTCAAAATTCTGGTTATCCTACTGATTACTAAATCAACTTTTTTATTTCCTGTTTCTGTGTTGAAATTTCAATTAATTTACTCTCTTATGATACCGGGAGCAGACTGTGGTAATTTGTCTCAAAATCAGGGTATCAGGTATCGCGTACATTTTTAAAATCAGTTAAATAGAATCATATCTGTATCAACTCTATCGATTATGACATAATTATTCTAATAGTTCAACTTTAAGACTTTCTCATATTGGAAATTCAATTGCTGCCAAGTAATCTTCAACATAAGGGAAAAGAACGAAAAAGAATATATTACGAAACATAATATGTCTAGCTATTTGAACTTTGATCACATTAAGGATATTGTATTCTTTTATTTCGTATGTTGTATAATCCAAAGGAGAATCGAAGAATATTTTTCCGCTAAATTACTTTTTAAATAAAATTTCAAATAGAAATGGTAAATTCCACTTAGAACGAAAACAAGGGATCGGTATATGAAGTGTACGGGGTTTAGTAGAGCATTTAGGGAGCTTTCCTCAAGTATGGATTTATTTAATAGGCAAACGAGTCAGCACTTTATCACATATACAATGAGAGTATCTCGTCTTCCAAGCGAGGATACTTTTCCGCAGGCAGAAACAGCTATGACGTAGCGCCGACACCGTCGCGGGTTCTTCTGAATTCAAAAGCAGACATTGTTCCTATGCGAATGTATTGGCTGCTGGCTCGTTTTATCGTGCACCAGGAAAATTTAATAACATTTGAATAACTCATGCGGGAGCCGGGATAAATTTATTTATGTGGTGTAAATTATAAACTGGATGATCTGTATACTGCTGCTCCTTCGAGACGAAACAGGAACAACGTAATTTAATAGAAGATGTAAAATTTATGGAATTACCCAGACCAAAGCGTTTCTATGTATAAACTAAAATAGACCGGATAAACTGGGAAACGTTTTTATTACTATCTGGTTAGTTTGTTAATTTAAATATATAAAAATCTGAACAAGATGTGTTATTGAACGCCACTTACTTGAGCGACTGTAATTAGATCATGTTTTTGTAATTATCCTTGTAGTCCAGTGCTTTTAAATCAAAAGCGTCCGTTATTATGGAAATATTTTAAGCAAAGATTTTAAGTGAATCTTTTTGCAAGGTACTCTGAAAATGACCATGTTTACCCATTAAGAAACCAACCAAGAACTGTACTTGAGCAATTAGTGTCGCGTACCATCAGTTGTCAAATTTATGTTTGAAAATTTGCCAAATATTTATTTTGCCACAAAGCAAAGTCTGTCGTCCAGCTTTCTTTTTATGTACCAACAAAATTATCTTAACTAATTCAATCCTGATCATTACTCCCACATCCACGTAAAGTGCAAGTATAGTATTCGTAAAAAAAAAATATATTTATTTTTTTAAAGTAGATTAGAATGTCATGAACTGTCAAGATTTTAAATTTGAGTGAAGAAGAATTTCTGTCTGTCGGTCGGTCTGTCTATAACTATTTTTGTACGTACGTTTTCTCTGGAACAGTTCAAGATATTGGCTTGATGTTTGGTACACACATTATTATAACGAGATATGGAACTAGATTGTATTTTGCACTACCTAAACCTTGCAGTTTCGGAGATATTTGAGCTTTTATAAGACATTTAACAGATGCAATGGCTTGCAAGAACCGTTATAACTTTCTTCGTGTCGGAGTTCCTCATTTGCTCTTTGGCGCATATAAAGAACACAAGATGAGCTACTTTCCGCAATAAGAATAAATTTCATAATAGTATACCAAGTATTTTATTCTTCACGTTACATTCTGTCGAATTCGAAGGCTTGTTTATTTGAAATGGAACATTTTTTAAATTATGTAAAATTAAATTCCATTATTTCAAGTATGAGCATTGTAGGGGTGAAAGTTACAACTTTTTGAAATATTGGCGATTTTCTTAAATGTTCAAGAATTTTTAGCAAAAATTGCCATCAACATAGCCATGATTAGAAACAATCATTAATTTCAGTCATTCTCTTATGTTAAAAAATGCCGCTATGTTTAAGTAACACCCACATATACTTAGATTTGTTTATTATTTAGGGAGAATGTGATAAAGTAATACCAAGAACAGGTAACACATTTGCTAATCGATACCCACAAGAACAGAAACGTTTCGCCATGCACTCTAAAACGTATATTGAATAATTTAAGAATATTGGGCTCTATGGAGGCAGAAATTCTAAGGAGGAAGCCTATTGTTGATGACGAAAACATATAAATAGCAATTCTGGGGTACTGTCGGGCATTTTCAATTGTCATTAAGGCAAACTGCCCTTGAATCAGGATTATCCAACAATTCGATTCACAGAATCTTGTCTGTCAAAAACAAACCCATTATTGTTTGATATGGTTCCACAATTAAAAGAAGCAGATTTCCTGACGAGGGAATATTTTTATGAATTTATTTTAATAAGACATGAAGGTGACAATAATTTTATGGGAAATATTATATGGAGAGGTGATGCTAAATTTATCAAAAATGAACAATTCCCGTGGAATATTTCGAATTCTCATGTATTCTGGAAGCGAATTATTCAAGGGCATTAACAGTTTACTGCGGCATGAGAAACGATAGTGTGGTGCCATCACAAATTTTTGATTAAAATTTAAAGATTAAGTTAAAAAGATTTCTTCTTTAGATAATATGTCTAAGGCTTCCTTAGAGTTCCTGCCTAGGCAGAGCCAAATATTCTAAAATTATCCTATATGCATTTACAGTGTATGGCGGATGGTTTCTGTTCTTGTGGGTATCGAGTAGCAAATGAGTTTCATGTTCTTGGCATTACTTTATCACATTCTCCATAAATAATAAACAAATCTTAAAGTCTTCGTGGGTTCAATTTAAACGTGGTGGCACTTTTTAACATAAGAAAATAACTGACATTAATTACAGTTTCTAGTTATGGCTAAAGTGAAAGTTCTTGAACATTTAATAAAATCGCCAATATTTCAAGTTGTAACTTTAACCCCTGTTGATACTAGAAAAAAGGGAATTTAATTTTCATAATAGGATGTAAAAAATACAGGTGTTCCAAATGAAATAAAAAAGTTTTTGAGGTTTGAATTTGACAAAATGTAACGTGAAAAATAAAATACTTGGTATATATTATGTAATTTATTTTTATTGTAGAAAGTAGATCATCTTGTGTTCTTTCTACTTACCAAAGAGCAAGTGAGGATCTTCTGCACGAAGAAAGTTATAACGGTTCTTGCAAACCGTTGCACCTGTCAACTATTTTATAAAATGTCAAATATTTCCAAAACTGCTGGGTTTAGGTATAGGGTGTGCCATATGTTTCAACTCAGAATTTCATGGTCATTTCGAAAAGTCGAAAACATACAGATTGTTCTATTTAAAATAAGCAAGTTGGTATCGACTTCCGGTATTTCAACCAAGACATCAAATTTTTTCATAACATTTGCCACCGCCACCAGCATCACCTCTCCATTATGAAAGGAGTTAGTAAATTAAAATTGAGATCACTTGAAATTTAGTACACATATGTCCAGTATCGCAAAAAGTTTAAGACCTTAACTTTCAGTATATACACCAGAACTGGACTATTACTAGCTTGCTATATTTATGAACCCCTATTTACCCCCCCACCCCCACCATTAAACGGGGGATAAGCTCAAAATATAATCTAGGTCTAAATCTCGTTATAATACATGTGTGTACCAAGTTTTATGTCATTCCAGAGTAATCGTTCTCACAAGAAAAAGTTACAGACATGCCTACAGACACACCGACAAACCGACAAATTTCCCACATTTCATGACATTCTAAACCTATTTCAACAAAAAAATAAATAAATTTTAAACCAGTTTTTAATTTTTTTCAATACGTATAGTTAGGGAGCTGATGCGCAAAAACAACGATCTCGTCGTAACTTTTTGTCGTCTGGTATTTAAGCTCTATAATAAATTTTGAGAATTTTTTTATTATAGAAATATAGGCGTAACCCGGGCGGTTTTCGAGATACGTAAATCGAAAACAAATATGTCGAGGTAACCGCTTGGTTTTGACGGTAAGATTTTATGAACGTATTCCACATGCTGGGAAAAATAGTGGCAGAAAAAGTTCAATGGCGGTATTTGCGTGCGTGAATTAACGAAAAAAAACCTAATGAAATATTTTCCCTTTCGACGTGTAGATCGTTGGAAAAATAAAAATTTTGAACGGGCCACTTTGGAATAAAACCGCCCGGGTTCCGACTATATTTCTATAATAAAAAGTGCTCCAAATTTATTATAGAGCTTAAATACCAGACGGCAGAAAGTTACGAGATCGTTTTTATACGCGTCAGCTCCCTAACTAGTAGATGTAGAAGTAATTACGCATGGAAAATAATTATCTATCAACTACAAGAAAAACCTGTAAATTGAAAAGTATCTTATAAATTACTGTACATCTGTTATCTTAAAAGTTTGATATTAAATGAAAAAAGTATAGTAATTTCGTTTGTTAGGGACATGAGGTAGTAGGGTAGTTAAGTACATATATATTAGTAAGAGTACTTAAGTATATAGATATTTTGGAAAAGTATTTTCTAAAATAACGATATAGAGTTTTTGTGACATCTAGCAGACAACAGCAATAGGCGACGCGTTACTGTCAGACTTACTTATACACCAAATTATTAATAAGAAGAAGGTAGATATTATCTCTTCTTCGTAATATCCCATTGGAGGCAGTTACCTATAACTTAAAATGTCTGTTATTTAAGTTAGAAATTATGCATATACCTTTCTCCGAAATATTGCTTATTTGTTACATTAATATATTATTCATAGATAAATCAATATCAATGCCGTTACAAATCAGACAACCCCAATGATAAAATATATTTGATCAGAAATTCAAATTATCAAAGTTTTCAAATTAACTTTCGAGAGATATTATTTGAGGCCCAGTCATTGTTCAGTACGGTATATTCCAGTTAAAACAAAGAAATCAAACTTTAATAAAAGCCAGGAACTGAACTGGTCGGACATTTATTGCCTCTTTAAAGAATTAGGTTTACTATCATTGCAAGCAATTCATGAAAACTTTTCTTAAATAACAATAAACTTTGATTGTTCGCTTTGCTGTCAACTGGAACTAACATCTACTCATATGTTTATGTTAGAGGAAATGTTCCATCAGACGTTATTACAACTATCCTTAATAGAAAAATTGTGTCCTTGAATATGATGATGATACCAGAGAAAGTAATTACTTAAGCACACAGTTACAGAAGTTATAAAAAGTATTTAAAATACAAAAACATTTAAAAACGAAACAAAATAATACCTAACAGCTAAATGTTCGTATTCGCTGGATGATTATTTGAAAATTTAGTAGGTGGTTTCAATAGTTTAGTTATGCTATATTATGCTATATTACTTTGTACATATTTATATTTATAACATGTCTCTAAATTTGACCGAAAAACATTATGTATGCAGGTCTGCCTGTATCTTTTCTTGTGGACACTACTCCAGGGCTGAGGATATTAACTTGAAATTTAGTAGACGTAGGTATTAGAATGAGCACTAGTACTAATTAGACTATATTCTCAAATTTCTTTTATGACATTTGCCACTCCCACTCCATTATTAGAGCAGTCAAAAAATAAAATTAAGATATTGACTTGACATTTGATATACATATATCTTTTAACGAGATCTGGAAACAAATTATATTTTCAACTCATTGCGTTGAAGGGTTGAGGGGTAAATAGGGGTAAATAGTGGTAAATGAGAAAAACAAGCTAGTATTATTCCAGAAACTTGAAATTTGGTGTATATGCTAGAAGCCAAGGGCGAAATTATTTTTATGACATCTGCCACCCGCACCACCACTCCCACTCCATTATCAAAGAGATTAACACAATACAAAGGTTTTAAGAACGGAAGTAGATTCTCTTCCGAGACGTTAACTGCCTATAGCTTTCATTTTCATTTTTTTATTTATAACGTTGTTCTAGTTTATATATGTTTAGATGTAAGACTTTTTGAAACAGTCAAGTATTCAAGAACCAACCTCCGTCTGATCCGTTTGGCGCAGAAGTTTTTTCATTAAAATTTTTAAATATTTTTCAGTGGCAAAACACCCACAAAAAGTAAGAAAAAAAATACAATTTTGTTCTGTTTTGTCTTTTTACCTAATTTTAAACACTAATAAGGGCACCTGATTCACTAGTAAGATGCTCGATTTTCTTTTGTGACTAATCCTATACCAATGTGGTGTTTTGGATAACAAACGATTATCGTTAGTATTATTATTATTTTTGAAAATGAAAAGAAAAGTCGTCGGTTCAGGACAATAAATGAAATCTATACTTTCACCAATGTTTATAACGTAAATACATCTATCAAATACTTCAAAATCCCTCTAGTCAGAGGCTGAGTTAACTAATAACTAAAAATTTCACAATGCTAAAATTATAACTTGTCCAACTCTTGGGAGCTTATTCTCAAAGTAAAAAAAAAACAAATATTTTAAGTAAATCTAATACAGTATATTCAATACCTTGTAGATGTGTGACAAGAAATATATTGATACCATTAAAAGTAAACTTAAAGATGGGTTTCGCCATCATAGAAATGATTGCAACCCGATTAACATCTATCCAGGCACTATTTTAATACTGGACATAAATTTTATTTTAACAATGTAAATATTTTAAATGTAAAAAGTAATTATAAAAAAAAGATTAATCTCAGAAATGCTCCATATAAATAAACACATTAATTCTACCGTTAATTTTAGAACGGACGTAAGAAAATTAAGCACTACTTACAATAAATTATTAAAGTAATTTTATTACATATAAACATCTACATCAGTATATTAAAGTAACTATTCTAACTACTACATCCTTATTTTAAAAAATATAGGCCACTACTTAACCAATCGTTCCCTTTATGATTCGTATTTCAATATACTTTATTGACTGATAAGCATTGTGAACTCTGCGTTGTAAAATTCTTGTAAGACTATGACAAACACTGTATATTTATTGTTAACTGCTACTGAAGATGCTACCTTCCAACTTTGTTCTGAGGTAAATTTTAATAGTTTTATGTCATTTTAATATGTATTTCTAGTCATAAAGTTTTTAAGCTTACTTTTAACATTGGAAATGTTTATGTTCTCGTATATGGGATAGAGTTACCAGTTTTTGTTCAAGGTCAAAAGACAGCGGTGTCGCGGCACAGTAGAGAGAAGACCAGTAGGCTTACTTACTTTTGAGATTTGCTGTAATCGATTTTATTTTTTATAAATCCACTGCGCATGCAATATTTGTACGCTCATCTACATATACACTGCTCGAGCTAGAAAATGCTAATAAACTGGCCAACACTTGCAATGACACTAAATTATTTTTGTTCGAAGATATCCTTGGCAGATAATTTATTTTGCGATTGAATTTAATGTTTACTGATTAATCAATAAGTAGCGAATTAAAATTTGACCTGCATTTACTTAAATTTATTACATAACATCCGCGTCTAACGTCACAGACTGAAAATGTATGACTTTACATTATTCAAGCAAAAATATGTACACGGCTGCCGAAAAGGCCGCGCTACTATCGATTAGGCTGCTGCGCTTGCCAATTACATTACCTACCGTGTCGGGAGATTACCAAAAAGTTGTACAGCGATGCTGACGGTAGAACACAAAAGTGTACAGCTTGCTATAAGTAGGTGCCTGCTTGCAAATAAATGATGTGTTAGAATTGCAACAAACTGATATAGGTTGTCTGTTGTACAAATTGAGTGACAATAATAATATCTCCTTATTTCAAAGTAATGTGTCGCTGTCGACTGAGACTATCATATGCAACGGCTGATATACGCAAATGTAATTTGGGTTACATATATCACAGGGGGTTAAGTTACCAGTTTTCATTTAAGGTGGAAATACAGCGGTGTCGCGGTTGAGTGAGACTGCGTATATGCAACGGCTGATATACGCAAATGTAACATGGGTTGCATATATCACAGGAGGTTAAGTTACCAGTTTTCATTTAAGGTGGAAATACAGCGGTGTAGAAGATCGTGCTATTTCCGGACGAGGCGAAGCCGAGCCCGGAACAAGTTGAAAAAGTTGAAAAACTTTATGTTTTGTGTATGGTGTTATCATTTCCAATGTCCCGATGATTTTTAATTTTTTTCTTATTTTGATTTTAAATCATAGCCATGAGAAAATTTACGCCGAGTAAACGAGACATTGGTGAAAGAGTTTATTTATTGGCCTGAACCGACGATTCTTTCCATTATTATAATTATGTTTTAAAAGTTGAATTTATAACTAAGTTGTGTCTAATTTTGCTATAGCTTATAATTCTGCAGTGGGTTAGTAGAGCTTTTAACGTGGTACTAAGTGACAACTCAAAAATACTATACACTGCGAGTATTTTGATAATTATCTTAGCATCATCTGGCCAACAACTTTCAAATTCCCCAGATAATGTCAACGTTGTTAGTAAATAGAGAGTCGAGGATATCGAAAGTGTGTTGATGTTTGTTATAACTACTTCAATATTTCTAGGACCCAGTTAGTACTACTAGAACAAGGTGGAATGACTAATATTTTTACATTGGATTGATTTCATTTCTATTTTTCTAATAAACATTGTTTAGTCATGTAAGTGTTTTTATTTAAAAATACTGCGTCCAGAGTAAAGGCATACCAAAATTTCTTCTGTACGTTAATTTGCCATTAGCATAATTAGAGAAGTTTTTTTGTAATAATTTAATGCAGATATTATAATTAGAACTTTTAAATTCATTTGCTAATCCTCTTCTAACTACCTTTTTACAAAGTCTACAATACATCCTCTTTTAATTATAAGAACTGGCAATTAACTCTCAAATATCATGAATATTTTCTGCATACTTATTAACCGTATTCTCTTCTGTTTCAGGTAGTTAACATCAAAGAGAGCTGATCAGTTAGAGTTCACAGCGATACTCGTTATCTGAATTTACTAGGAAAGAGACGTTGAATTAGGTAAATTACTTATTTCATTTTAAGTTATTATATGCTACATTCTTTGCTTTAATGATATGTTATTATGTCCTACTCGTTTTTAAGTGTTCCTCGGATTCCTTTCTGTGATAGATAATACAAATTAATTTCAATTTTATGTGTATAGGAATTAAAGTAGTCTTAATAATAATAATAATAATAATACTTTATTTTCCCAGTAGGCCAAAAAAATTTTGAGCATTGGATGTGTCAATAGAAGAAACTAGAATAATGTTTAAACAGTGAATAACCTTCAAATTCGTGTGAATGGGTGACATCGAAAACAGAGCAGTTTGCATAGAATAATTTTCATTTTTCAAACAGAGTATTCTCTTTTAAATGCTTCAAAAAAGTGTTAATAATAAAATTAAAACCCTGTGTCCCCACTTTAAGTGACTGTCAAGAGTATGTTAGGTTAGGTGTCCCAATTTCAATTATGTCTGGTACTATACAGCTGTTCTAAAATGACGTATTAAATATTTCAATATCCTTAAAATTTAAATAGTTATTTTAAATAGCATTACTGGTAAAAATCTGTTGGGTCGTTATTACTAGTTCAACGTTATCCAAATTTCTAAAACAATCGTTTTTATACAGTGTTGACGTACCCGTGTTATGTACATTATTGTTGTGCTCTTCAAGTCGCTTTTTTATATTTCGGACAGTTTGACCAATATAGAGAACGTGATAGGCACATTACAATTCAACTTATATAATCGTGTTCGTTTTATTTGTCTTATTCTTGTTATTGATTAACATTTTTCATGCATTATTTTTATATCTGCATACTGTAGTAAAAACATAATTAAATAACACTATACTGAACTATACTTTCATTTTCATTATCATCGACGATTTCTGTTTACTCTTGAATTTACATATTTTATTTAATCAAATAGGTATATCACATTGGCAAAAAAGAATTTTCACAATCATGGAAAAAAAATATTGATCAAATATATACTTGTGGTCGGTCACGTCCAACTTCTACTGTTTAACTTGTCCACTATAAAGATTGTACTGATGCAAGAATTTGATACATCATTGTATAGATTAACACATTGTGCGAAATTATAATTTGAATTTTTTTTATTAATGTGAAGGCAAAATTATATTTAAGTAACAACTGTGTCTGTTTTCATACAAAAGTTGCATTTATATTTACCCTGGTGTCAGCTATTCATTTGGAACACGCAGTCATCGATTATTTTTTATTTAAATGCTGTAATGGGGCAACCTTTTAATCCGATGCACAGCATGGCATGGAGAGATATGTTCGTAAATTGTTGAGCTATCTAATCGGGTGTATTTTTTTATAGTCAAGGCCATAAAGTACAGATTCAAAAATTGCTCCCCAAACTAACGTATAATATAATAATCCCGGTTTTATCTGTGATGTAGTTAGTAATATGATAACTCGGAATATTTATTTCTGAAATATATAAATATTTACGTACAAGTATATGGTAAAATATAGAACTTGTAATATTATTAGCATACAGTTATGAAACCGGTTTTAAAACAGCTCCCTAAGGAGCTACTACTTCCACACCCTGATTTCCCATCCAGCAATTATTTTCACTTACTATAGCGCAAATATAGTATCAAGCTGAAACCATTTAAAGAGACTTGGATGAGAAATCTGGATGTGAAAGTAGTGATTCCTTGGGCAGCGGTTTTTTTTTTCATTTCAATGTAAGTTACTCATTTCAACAACCAACAGGATATTCTTTTAAGAGCCCGGAATCAACCACAGCTAGCTAGTAAATGCGCTCTTATTTTTATTCATTTTTCTTATCAGGACTCGTAATCTCACTTTTTGCTCCTTTATGTAAGCTTCTTATTAAAAATTAGTTACAGTCTGGGGAAACTATTGTCAAAAACAAGATGAACTTTATTTACAATATCACAATAGAAATATTCAACTTAAGAGAGGCATAAAACTTAATACAATAAGATACAGATAGAATTCTCGTTAATGTTGTTCGCTGCTAGAATCTCAGAAATTACTTATTAAACTGGAATATAAAGTTATATTCTTTGAAAATTAGAAAAATATAATGTGGCAAGAGCTAATATTACTTTCAGATATTCATAAGATAGCACCGATGAAGTGTTATATTCCAACCCATATTAAAAGCATAGAAAGATTTTTTTCCTTGGCATACAGGCTCAGAGCCATACAGCCAGCTAAAATTTAATGTATAAAAACCAGTAAGAACCATGACATGTATATCAGTCACAAAACAAAGGATGTAGAGGGGTGCCAAACTTCTCGTCCAGGGGTCTATCCGGACACTTTTCTGACGCACAGTACAAGACCACGATTAGGACGATATACAGGGTGATTCAGAACTTATCCGGAAGAATTTAAGGAGACATGCCCCTTAAAATTAGAGTCGATACCACGAAAAGAAAGTAAATAAAATCCTAACAGAACTGCCGTAAAAAAATTATGGTATTATTAAACGCTACTTAGCTGGACGACTGGATGAAATACTGACCTACCCCTGTACGTGAAAACCTCCTGAATCCTAAACTAATACGTATCAAACAAGTAGCAACTAGTTCAGGTCGTCAGTTTGTGATTTAATCACGTTGATAGTGAGTGTTTTTGTATTTTAGTACTGTAAGTGAGTTTCTTTCAAATTGCCATATGTGTATAGTAACGCGGAGTATATGGACATGAGGTAAAATTGGATACGACGTAGTCAAAAGTGCATATAGATCGGCGGACAAAATTTCGAACAGTTATTGTAACATCAGGTATGTACAAAATTTATAATCATTTAAAGTAAATAAAAAATTGAAAGTAAACTTCTAACTACAAAGATAAATTACGTTAGGTCAGATTCTTGTCGTTATCAATTTATTTTGTGAAGTTTTCGCATTTCACAACTATTCATTCAATATCAGCTGTTTTCCAATTTTTACTGCAGTCAACCAGAATAACAGTAGCGTAGAAGTGACATTTTTAATTTTTTTAAAGTGGTTCATTTTCATTTTTTCTCTGCGCTATTATAATTATCTGGACCCGTTGTATATCCCCTCAAATGTTTCCGGATACGTTCTGAATCACCCTGTATATAACATGAGGATGAGGAACAAGGTTTACCTACTGACTTATAACATAATGTTCGTCTATTTCCAAAACCCCAATTTGATAATCAAACATATTTTTCTTATTTAAGGATAACAGATGAAATATTTTAAAAGGTGTCGAGATTTTACTATGTTTTATTATATCATTAAATAGCTTACCAGTTGCTTCTGTGAGCTCTTTACACTTAAGAAATATCTGTTCTAGGTGTCCTGTAATGTTACAATATTCACAAATATCAGCAGAGCTGGGCAGTACTCGAGTAAATTGTACTTGTAATTGTACTGAGTACCCAAGTACTTAGTAACATGTACTTACGAGTACTTTTATTTGGATGGCACTCTGTACTCGAAATTTTTAAGTACTTTCCATTATTAGGTCCTCGAGTACTTTTAGGGAAAACAACTGACGAGTAACGAGTACTAGAGTCTCAGCTTGACTTTTTCCATACAAGTGTGCAGGGTATTCAGTGTCAGACAGGCGGTGTGAGAAGTGAGCGTTTGACGTGTGAAACTATATCACAGTATGCTAATTGGTAATAACTTTCTTCAGATTTATAATAATAAATGCGGATTTTTAAAATAACTACTGACAGAAAAATCGAATATTTGTAGTGTCACGTTATAGCTAGGGAGCTGGTAGCAGAAATTTTTATATAATCTTATTGTGTCACTGAAGTTGAAAAGTGTAAAATCATCATAATAAAAAGCCTGAGAAACCATTTCAGTCATTATGGCTTTGCTAATTTTTTAATTAACAGTGAATTAAAAATACATTTGTTTAAACGACATTGATATAAATGCAGTCGGCTAAAATCTGTGTCTGTGTTTTTTGCAATTTAATTTATTTTATTAATTTATGACTAAAAATTAAATGATTTTATTGTCAGCGTACCACCTATATATTTTTAATAAATGTAACTGTTCTTGTTGACGTCGATCGACCTTTATTTACTGGCAATGGTGTAAGTGGCATTCTAATTTTTTGTCTATTACTTATTTTTGTTTGGTATATTTCGAAGTACTCGTACTCGTTACTCATTTTTAGAAGAGTACTCTCCAAATTTTGGCAAAGTACTCATTTTTTAGAGTACTTCAAGAACAAGTGCTCGTACTCAAGTTTTCACGAGTATTGTTGTGAAGTACTTGTGAGTACTTCAGTGCGGTACTCTGCCCAGCTCTGACAATAAAGTACATCGAGGTTTCAAATACCTAACTATTGAAATTATGTCAATTTGTCAGATGTGTCATAGATGTATTTCGCATTTGTTCATTAAATCTTCCCTTCCAAATATATTCTTCTCTGTTTTAACTACGGCTTCATGAATACACTAGGTTTCTGAGCAAAACTCAAAGTTATCAGTGCATGCTAAAAAACTTGTTATCATTTGACCATCTCAAATGAATATTCTGCCTTCGTGTACAAAATGTGAGATGGATATCAATCGTGGCACATTTTTGGAAATCGAATAACAAGGCTATCACTCCCTTTCCAATTTCTTCCACTTCTCGATTTAGATATGGGAGTGGTAACCATGTTAAAAGCAGATTAAAGGGGTAGCACTTGGGTATCCCAAGGAACAACGAACTGAAGCCTTGTAGTACTAGCTATACACTACATATATTTTTATAGTCCATGACTTAATGATTAAAGAAAGACCTTTTTTTAGATCATTTGGAGTGATTTGACCATCAGCACCCAAATTTTAGTTCTTAGATTTCAAAGTGGTGGCCAAAATTTTCACTTTTCTTTCTTTTCTTCAATTTTCATGAGCAATTTCCGTTCATTTCTGATCGCTGATCAAACATTTAGAGAAATAAAAATAATATTCACAATAGTTCCAAATCAAATGCGATTCTCTACGATAATTCGCTTTACTGGTATAACTGACCTGATCAGAATAAGATCAATAGTATACATAATGAATAAATAATTTGTTGATTTTCTTATTAAATATTAAATATTAAGTATACGAATGTTGTCCGCTAAATACCCCAAAGAACGTTTTTCAATAAAATAAATTCAGAAACAGAAGATATTACAGTAAAATATAATTTAAGAAATTTAAAAATATCACCTTAAATTCCAAAAATGTATTCAAGCAGAGATGAAAGCCATTCCATTTCTTCCTAGACAATATACGAAACACGTCACATTCCTCAATCACAAACACTTACTTATTGTGTACACTCTCAATTACTTCCACATCCACGTAGTGGAGTGGGAGTATATGAACCGTAAAAAAAAATGTAATGAAACGTCGAGATTTTAAATTTGAGCGAAAAAATAATTTCTGTCTGTCTGTCGGTCTCTCGGTCTGACTGTCTGTAACTTTTTTGTGCTCACGTTTTCTCTGGAACGGTTTAACATATTGACTTGAAATCTTGTACAAATCTTGTATTATAACGAGATCTTGAACTGAATTGTTTTTTGAACACATCCTGTGAAGGGTTGTGGAGTAAATAGGGGAAAATAGGTAAAGCAAGCTAATAAAAGTACAGAAACGTGACACTTGCTGTATATACTAGAAGCCAAGGCCTTTGATATTTTTTATCGCATTATTCGACCCCTCCACCACCCCACTTCAATAATAAAGGGGTTGATAAAATTAAATTAAGATATTCATTTGAAATTTGGTACACGTATACATTATAATGACATCTGGATATAGATTGTATTTTGAGACGATTCCGTTGAAGAGACAGACTTGAGATTTGGTGTATATACCAGAAACTAAGGCCTCAGATATTTTTACAATATTTTTCAACTCCCACACCACCTCCATTCCATTATTAAGTGGGTTGGTAAAATAAAATTGAGATATTCACTTTAAATTTGGTACCCTGTAATGACTTCTGATTGAGATAATTCGGTTAGGGGGGATGTAAATTGTGGAAAATAAGTAGAGCAAGCCACTAAGACTCCAGAAACTTCATTTTTGGAGTACATGCTAGAAACCAATGCCTCAATTTTTTTATGACATCCGCGTCAAATATAATTAAAATTTTATTTTCAGCACACTAGAGTGCAAATATAGTCAAGACGTTTTCCTTTAAAAAGAGTTGGATGGAGAATCTGGATGTGGAAGTAGAGATTTCTTAGACAGCGATTTATTATATAGTTATAGTTTTATACAGCGAATAACTTATTTTTTTATTTTAGTAATAGTGGATTTAGTGAATAATATTTCTGATGGGGGGTGGGCATTATATTGGTCCTCAGAAGTATACTCATGTGACAACCTCTATATTGCTTTCAGGATCTACCTTGTAATGTGAACTTGTGCACATGCCATGGATAAGTATAGCAAGCAAAATATTTACCAAAACTGTGTGTAAATCGCATTACGCAAAGAAAATTACGGATTTTATCTTAATGGGGCACGTTTACGCCTAACATGTAGAACCAAAAAAGATCTGATATAACGATATTTGCAAAACATAAAACAGCCATAAAACGGAGACTGGATTCCGTCCAAGCAAATACAAACAAGATGGAATTACAACGTCACCTTATTCCGAACAAAGAGCTTTTATATTTCTCAACACCAAACAGATATTACATTATTTTTCTATTTTATTCCGAAAATTGACACGGTTTTCCTTTATAGCCATCTTAATCGTATTTACTTCCCTAGACATTTACCGGGGATAAGTTTTTGTTGACTGAATCTGTTTGTAAAATCGTATATATATATATATAAAATTCACATTAAAAGATTATAAAAATAATTATTGAAACAGGGATCACAGTTCAGTAAAATTAGACGTCATACGCTGAGTTAGCGACAGTAAATCGGAATGTTGGGAAATTTAAGGGAATGTTCATTTTGAAACCCAGAATAAAACCTTAAGTTTTCCGGGTCGTAATTACGTTTCCCGCGGTGGAGGGGAGTAAGAAAGACGTTCCTAAATGGCTTCTTGGCTGTAACTCCCGGATGTTTGAAGATTGAAGATTTTATATAAAATTAAATCCTTCAAATTATCTTACATAAAAGTGTTGTACATTTTACAGTTTTTCGCAAATGACGTATATCACAAATTTTGTAATTTCTGGAAAAATTCGTATACTCAGTGGAATTTACACTAGAAACAAGTAAAAAATTCACTGATACCATGTAATTTATGATGATTGTAAAATTATTTCTATTATTTTTGAAAATACAGATTATATTTTTACTTCCCCATCCATATAGCGAAGTGAGAGTACAGATACTTGAAATTTGACGTATGTACTAGAAACCAAGGCCTCAAAATTTTGTATAATATTTTCCATCCCTTCATTCCGCTAAAGGATTAAGTGGAAGAGTGTCGTATAGACAAACTTCGCGCTCTAAAATAAAGGCGTTTATCATTATTAATATTATTATTAAGGGATAAATAGAGGTAAATTGAGAAAAAGAAGTAGAGGAAGCTAATAGGAGCCCAGGAATTTGGAATTTGGTGTATATACTAGAAGCCAAGGTATCAAATGTTTTTATGTCAACAGCCAAACCCACATTAAAGAGGTTAACAAAACATGGAGATATTAACCTGAAATATGGTACACGTATGTACTAAAACGACATCTGAAATAGATTGCATTTTAAGCTTATTTCGTTGAAGGGTTGCGTGGTAAGGGGTTGTGTGGTGAATCCAAATATTTGGGATTTGATATTTGATGTATGTACCAGAAGCTATTTATTTTTGTGACATCTGCCAATTTGGGTTTTGAAGTAGTTTCTTAGGTGATTTTTAAATTTAAAATCTATTTCAAAAATGGTACCTAAATGTTGTACACAATTTACAATCGGTACAGGAATGTTATCAGTATTTTTGTTTAAATTTTCCTTGAGAATGTCAATATGATTTTTATTCCTAAACAGAAAAAGATAAATTTGGGAAGGGTTCAGTTTCAAATCGTATTCAAGGAAAGGTTGTTCATTAATTCTAAATAATTATTGATGAGGCTAACTGCAAGGGGATAGTCATTATGATCAAAATATAATAAACCTGTGTGTTATTAACATAGGCCTGGACTTTACAGGTTTCTAGAGATATCAATATATAACCAAACCCTGTGGTACTTCTGAATAATTGTCAGTATTTAAAGAAAAATTATTAATATAAAAATTAATTATTATAAAACATTGTTTAAGATCTAGATAAATATTAATTAAAAATAAATAATGTAAAGGAAGTAACAAAGTCGCTTTTCAAAACTAACTAAATCTGCTTAAAAATGCAGTCAATAATAATAATTAAATTTATGTACATAAAGACGTGGGGCGCACGATAAGTAAAATTTTCTGTTTTTCTAAGTATTTAAGTTTAATAACATAATTATTATTTTAACATTATTTTTAGTGCATTTTTAACGGTTTCAGTTGGCTTTTAAAAGCGTGTATTTTAATTCTTTAAATTATTATATTTCTTCTTTTCAGTTTTGTCCCTTGTTCGATAAAATTCTCAACTCAAAACCTCAAGTGACAAAACTTATTCGCCATCTTGAAGTTGCCATTTTGAATTTTAAGGTTCAATGAAATGATTATAATCTGTGACCTCAAAAATCCCCTGATACTAATTTTCAGGCGAATCACATCATATCAACGCTGACATTTTGAATCGTTTTTCGACCACATATTTATAATCTGCAATCTCTATAACCCTCTGATTCAGTCGAATCAAATGATTGATGATAAAGCGTATCCATCATATTGACGCCATTTTCAATTTTTCAATTCACACTTTTGTAATCTGCGACCTCAAAAATACTCAGATACCAATTTTTTAGTAGAATTAGTGTAGGCGAGCTAGCTCATCAGGGACTCAGACCTCAGACAAACTGCAACCTCAGCAAAAAGATGCTCACAACGTGTAGTTTTCATTGACTGGAAGAAGATGATGTTATTTTGGAAAAAGAATACTTGATGGAATTTGCAAAAAAAATTCGAAATATTGCGAAGAACGGCTATTCGCGTTTTAAAGAAAAAGTTGAATTGATACGAAAAAAAGTGTTCAGATGCAATAAAATAACGAACAAAATGAGTCCGGTTAAACTCAATTGGCACAGTGGTTCCCTCGCAAATTGTCAATTGTTTCTTCAAGAATTCATAACTCCGGTTCAAATACATATTAAATGCTGAAAATTGCAAACTATAGAGCTTTTAGTACCTCAAGTACCCTCAAAATTTTAATGAAAAATACCTTGTAGATTTTACAAACCGGTGCAAAAAAAGCAAAAAGTGCCTTTTTTTCAAAACGTAATGATTTGCAAAAACTGCAAGGTATTCTCGATTGAAATTTTGAGGGTGTATTAAGTACTACTGAAACTCTAAGGTGTGCAAATTTCAGCCTTCTATATGTGTTTAAACCGGTGTTATGAATTTTTGAAAAAACATGCAAATTTAGTGTTTGTTTTTTTTGTCAATTTGCAAGGGAACCACTGGGCCAATTGACTTGAACTGGGGCTCATTTTGCTCGTTATTTTATTGCGCACATTCTTTCATGAAAACATGTTTCATATAAATTCAACTTTTCCTCTAAAACGCAAAAAAACGATTTTCGCGAACGATTGTTTTTGCAAATTTCACCAAAGATTCTTCTTCCTAAATAGTATCATTTTCTTACAAACATCGCACACTACATGTGAGTATTTTCTTTGCTGGGGTTGCGTTAGTTTGAGTGTAAGACCAGTTCGCCCACTCTACAAAAATGTAAAATTGTACTGTCATGTGAACCATACACATGTGCAAATTTCAAGTCAATCTGGAAATGGACGAAAACTGGGTTGCAAATTTATCTTTCATACAAAGTTACAACGTTGTAAATCGAGCTAAAAATAAAAGCGTATTAATAAGATTGACAGGTATTCTCTATAATGCTTTCATATCTCACGGGTAACATGAATATATTTTATTAATTATAGAGTTAGCTCATAATCGGGCTTTCCTTCTCAATGCGAAAGAATGGAACAAAAAATACAATATCGCTTCTTTTTATACTGCACAAATATTAAATAACTTTCGTCCGTTTCGTAAAGCTGGGAAATGCCTATTAAAATACAAAGAAACATATTTCGCTTATTAAATATTATGCTTCTTGAAACTGTTATATTGGCTTAGGAATGAGACGGAGAATAGAATAATTTGCATTTTACATTAAAACTTGTTTGGGAAATAATAACAATAATTAAAAATGTAAGCTCGGTTCACATCTCTTAATTTGAATCAGAACTAAATGCAACTTAACTGCAACTTTATTACAATACAGACGTCGTTTTAAAACTATTCAAATTTGCTTTCTGTGAAACTTTTCAATCGTCACTAATTTCGGTTTATATGCCACAGCACTTTACTGGTAAGCTCTACGCTAAGTATACAAACTGTAGTAGTTTAATGTTTTCGTAATGACTTTTCAGAGTTATTTATCATTGGGAAGGTAATCTCAGAGAAGAAGTTATTAGTGTAAAGAGTTAGAGAGTAACAAAAATATGTTTTTAAAAAACAGTCTTAATAACTTGTGAAATATAATCCCGCCACCTGGTTAATGAGATCTTGTTACTACATTTTGAAAAAAAATGTAGCATAGGTCTTGCATTTTTCCGGTGGACCATCGAAAACGTCGGATCGAAATGAAAGTCATATCTATCGACTCGAGAGCGAATTTAGAAAATTCCGTCTGTCGGTCAGTCGGTCTGTCGGTCTGTCTGTCGATCTGTCTGTCTGTCTGTCTGTCTGTCTGTCTGTCTGTCTGTCTGTCACGCCCGGGCCCCCCCCTAATCCATTTTCGGATTTCGATGAGACTTGGGTGATTAATAGGAGGTCTCTAGAAAACCTTAACGCCGGAAGCTCGGCTCCGTTCGGAAACCGGAAGTACTCGATATAATGTTTCGAGTTTTTCGGAAAAAATTGAATAACTCGCTAAGGGGTAGTTGGATCGAGATATTTCAAAAAAAGAAATGGTGCTGCTGGCAAAGCTCTACAAATAAGTATACCAGAGACTATGTCGAAAAACAAATGAAAATTGAATTTTTTGCAAAAAACTGGTTTTCTCTAAATCGGGCTAGGAAGCACGATAACTGTCCAGAATAATGATCGATTTCGATGAAACTTGGTGGGAGCAAAGGTACACCGCCACAAATGAAGCCTATTGCTGGCGACTCGAATCCGTTGACCGCAAGTATTTTTTCCAGGGCCGAGTATAATTTTTCAAAGAAATTAATAACTTGCGAACCGAAGGTCCGATTCTGATTTTCAAAAATGGCAATTATAGGACTCAACTGGGTCTATTAGGTGACGTTTGTGAGAAATTTGACAAAACAAAAGCGAATTTACAAATCCAGGAAAACTTGATGTTTTTGATAATTCTACAAATACCGAACAGTTTCCTAATAAAAATCGAAAATTAACTATTCCGTCGATCAATCTCTATAACCAGTATAAGGCACGGACCTTTTTGGACAAAAAATCCGAAATAGAGTTTTTTCGAAAATTTTAACATAAACGAGTTATTTACGAAAATGCATTCCACAGAATTATTTAAAAAAATATTACAAATTAAATTAAAACATCATCATTCATTTCCTTATTTTCATCTACTGAATAAAAATAGAACCGATGTCCTTTCTGTGTTTCAAAATGTAGTTAGCCTTTACTTTAGTCAATGCAAAAAAAAACATGTCAAAATGTACTGAGTCATCTTCCGGCCCTCTGCTGAAAATGTACTGAATCATCCCAACAGGGATAAAAAGCATATCAGAATGTAGTTTTTTAGCTTGTTACTACATTTGGAAAAAAATGTGGTATAGGTATTACATTTTTCCGGTGGACCATCGAAATCCGAAAAAAACGTCGGATCGAAATGAAAGTCATATCTATCGACTCGAGAGCGAATTTAGAAAATTCCGTCCGTCGGTCTGTCGGTCTGTCTGTCGGTCTGTCTGTCACCCAGCCCCCCTAATCCCTTTTCGGACTTTGATGAGGCTTGAGTGGTTAATAGGAGGTCTTTAGAAAATCTTAACGCCGGAAGCTCGGCTCCGTTCGGAAACCGGAAGTACCAGATATAGACGTTTCGAATTTTTCGGATATTAATCGATTTCGATGAAACTTGGTGGAATCAAAGATACACGGCCACAAACGAAGCCTACTGTTGGCGGCCTGAATCCGTTGACCGTAAGTGTTTTTTCCCGGGCCGAGTATGATTTTTCAAAGAAATTAGTAACTCCCGAACTGAAAGTTCGATTTTGATTTTGAAAAATGGCAATTGTAGGGCTCGATTAGGCCTATGACGTTTGTATGAAAATTGATAAATCAAAAGCGAATCTACAAATCCTGTAAAATTTGATTTTTTTGATAAATTCTACAAATTCCGAATAGTTTCCTAATAAAAATCGAAAATTAACTATTCCGTCGATCAATCTCTATAACCAGTATAAGGCCCGGACCTTTTTGGACAAAAAATCTGAAATAGAGATTTTTCGAAAAATTTAAAATAAACGAGTTATTTACGAAAATGCATTCTATAGAATTATTTAAAAAAATATTACAAATTGATTAATTCTCCGTGCAAAAAAATAATGCAATGTTGTATTTAAAATATCATCATTCATTTCCTTATTTTCATCTACTAATGAAAATAGAACCGATGCCCTTTCTGTGTTTCAAAATGTAGTTAGCTTTTACTTTAGTCAATGCAAAAAGAGAAAAAAAAAGCAAAATGAAACATGTCAAAATGTACGAGTCGTCTTGCGACCTTCTGCTGAAAATGTACTGAATGATCTCAACAGGGATAAAAAGCATATCAAAATGCAGTTTTTTTAGCTTGTTACTTAATATTAATAGTAGGACAGCTCTGGATTTGGAAGCCGACAATGGAATGTGAAATTTTTTTGCCACTCTTTAAGTTCGTGTCATGCAGTTATTGTCTGAAAATCGCAAGCCTCATACTCAAGAGGGAGGGGGGGATACTTGCACATAAAGTTTGCAATAACTAGTTTTTCGACGATAACTCGGAAATTAATGCCTATATGAAAACAATTTTAATTCAGAGGATTTGAAAATACGTGATATGAGCCAAGGTTTATCCAATAATATTAATTAGATCTTGAGTTATGGTCATTTGAAGAATTTTCTGAAAAAATTTTTTGCCGGTGGTTCCAAGTGTTAAACCAATGATTTCTCCCGAATGACGGGGACCTGAAATTTTTGGGGAATGTAGGGGAAAAGTGTAAAGTTTAATTCTGGTCGAGGTGGGGGAATTAGGGAGGGAGAGAACTAATTGAATTTGATTATTTCTAATTGAATGACATGAATTTTATTGCTTTAATCAAGAACTGTGCTGCTGACGAGAGAAACATAAGAGACCGTTAACATGTAGAATTGACAAGTGGTTTTATATCCTATTAATATAAACCAAAACTGAAAATAATTTCTAAAGTACTTTCGGAGGTATTAGAAAATAACGATTAAAAAGAAATCAACACCCTACACTCTAGCAAAAAAATTGAAGCTGTTGCGGACATATGTTTTTTTATAAAATGACTTAAGGAATCATACACTGAAGTATTAGCACGTCACTGAGGAACGCCCTGTATAACTGGCCGATTCATCCCGAAAATATTCTTTGATTTGATCTTCCTTTTAACAAAAGTTAAACAGAGAGTTGAACTTGAAAATGAGCCTAGTCTGAAGCCGATAACCCTTCTTGTTTCCTTTCCACAGATGCAAGAGGGCTATCAACTCAGTTTTTCGGGTGATGCAAGTTGACGATGAGCACAGACCCATCAATTTGTCGAGTTTTTTGGCGAAGTTACGTAGCTCAGAAAATTTTTACCGTCTGCCTCCCTATTCCCCCACCAACTTCCCACCTTGACCACAATTAACCTTTACACTTTCTCTACAACCACAAAAATTTCAGGTGCTTATCCTTCTTTCCTGGAAAAATCATCGGTTTAACTCTTGAAACCGCCGGCAAAGAAACTTAATTTTTCCGAGAATTCTTCAATTGCCCATAAGTCCAGACCTAATTAAAATTTTTTGGACAAATCTAGGCTCAGATCACGTATTTTCAAATTTTCTTTAACTTTGAATTAGACTTTTTTTCATAAAACATAATTTTTCGAGTTATCGTCGAGAAGGTAGTTATCGCAAACTTTGTGTGCAAGTATCTCCCCCCTCTCGAGTATAAGACTTGTGATTTTCAGGGAGTAATTGCATGAAACAATCTTAGAGAATGGCAAAAAAAAATGTTTTCAAATTCCCTTGTTGGCTTTTCCTGCTTACTATAATAGTGTAGTCGGTTAAAAATACATTTCATTTTTACTTCCCTCGCATACCGAAGGGAAGTATTGTATTCGAGAAAAAATCACCCCCGACATTTTTTCGGATTTTTACGTTTCAGATCATGCAGAAAACATAGGTTTTCAATTCCGTTTGTCTGTCTGTCTGTCTGCCTGTTGGTGCATTATCTAAAAAACTACTCTTGAAGGATAATAGTCAAATTTGGTAAGTAGCTGACACTACTATCAGCGAAGAAATGGTTATATATTCACTGAAAAATATACAGAGTGGGCCTTCTAAAGCGAATAGATAATGAACAATTTTTTTTTTCCGCTCGAACTTAAAATTTTTACTTCTCACGACATTCTATAAACTTTTTTCAGAAAGAAATAATTTTTCAAATCTTTTTGGAAATATTTTTTACCAGTAGAAAGATGGGAAATTTTCTTTGTCAAATTTAAAATTTCTGCGTTTCATGACATTCTAAACCTGTTTCATAAAAAACATTTTTCAAAAAGAAAAATTTGAAAATTTTGTCAAAGAAAATTTTTTTTTATTTCTTTAGTACTATAGAATATATGACGGAAAATTTTTTTCTTGATCAAATTTAAAATTTCCACGTTTCATGTCATTCTAAACCTATTCAGCATTAAAAAAAAAATTCAAAACTTTTTGAACATTTTTTTACCAGTAGAAAGATGTGAAATTTCTTTTGCTCAAATTTAATATTTCCACCTTTCCTGACATTCTAAATCTATAAAATTCATAAAAAAATGTTAAAAAATTCTTTGAAAATTTTGTCAAAGAAATTTTTTTTACTACTATGGAATATATGATGGAATTTTTTTTGCTCAAATTTAAAATTTCCACGTTTCATGTCATTCTAAACCTATTTCAGAAAGAAACGCTTTTTTCTTAAATTTTTTGACCACTACTATAGAACAGATGATGGAAAAAAACATGTTTTCTCCCAAATTTCAAATTTCCACGTTTCATGACATTGTAAGCCTATTTCAAAAGAAAAAGAAATTTACGTTTCTTTACCCACTACTATACTTCCACTCCACTACGTGGATATGGTACTGAAAATATGACAAATGGCAATACTGTTTGACATATAGTTAACGCACTTCGCAAGCAAGACACCTATTATAGTTTTATTGAAAAATATACAGGGTTGTCATCCTAAAAAATAATTCAGCAACGTTGGAAATTTGTAAAGGCATTTACGCATTTTCCATATTTGGCACCTTTTATTTAATATTGAATTTTGCTATCGGATGACCACTTTGTATATTTTTTTGACCAGGTTTTCTTTATAATAATACCTTCCAATTATTATTCTCATATACGGCTTCGTAATTAATAATTTTTTAGAGTGACCGCCCAGTAGAAATAAAGAGGGAAGTTCTGTGTAAATACCTTTACCGATTTTTTAAATTGTTCCTTCTTACATCGACTTAAATCAGTGCTGTGCCGAGCTCTGATAAAAAGTGTTTCTAGCATTAACCTTCGATTACTAAGCACTTTCAGATAATAATTTGATATCACTAAGCACAAAGCACTTGGTTCTAGCTCTTTCGAGATGTAACTAGAAAGGTCACTTAAATGGAGTAAAAAATTAAATACCTATAATGTAAAAACAGAAGATATGTAGAATGGTTTACACACTCGACTGATCGAAACCACATAAGTACTTCCACATAGTAATCGTAATAAAAAAATCCTTATCGATGTAGTAATAGGAAAACTTAGGTGAAGAATATCTGAAATAGAAGTCAGCAAATATATTTTGATTTGTAAGTTGTAAGTTTTTCAAGTCTGATTTAAAATTAGAAAATTTTAATTTTTCGTATTTGAAGCTTAGAATTTTCGACTTATAAAGTTGTCCTTATTTTCTCGTTTACTTTTATTTCGAAACCTCCAACCATAAAGCGTAAGGTTGATCAGAAATGGACGGCTACAAAGTAGATTACTATTTTCTGTGCTTGTACTGAGTATAATGACATAACTAAAGCATTTCGCAGAGAAAACGGTTTAACGAAGTAACGAAAATATGAGACAAAAATAAGTAACAATTTTCTTTTGGTGAAATAATAATAATAATAATAATAAACTGACTTTATTTTTTAAATTTACAAATTTAAAAAAACGGCTGCGCTGGCTTAGGCTTAGGAATTTCATGAAATGTTGAGACTTTAAATTTAAGTGAAGAAATAATTCTGTCGGTCTGTAACTTTCTTTTGTGCCCACGTTTTCTCAGGAACGGTTGAAGACACTGACTTCATAAGACCCCGCACAAAGTTACTGGTCAGTGTCTTTCTGCGGATTTTGTTAATGTTTTAGTATATTTTCGTTTTGACCTTTCTGAACAAAAGTCTTCATGGGCACAAAAAAATATATTAACACCTTCTTCGTTTAATATCTCGAAATCCTGTCATTGAAATTTTGTATGGCCATGGAAACTACAACATACTAAAATTTGAACCATATCCGCAGAAAACCATTGCTAATTTACTTTGTGCGGGGTCCTTTAATACACGTATGTATTATAATCAGATCTGGAATTGGATTATATTTTGGGCTTACTCCGGTGAAGGGTTGGGAGTAATTAGGGGTACATACGGAAAAATAACTGAAGAAATCCAGGAATTTGGAATACAGGGTGATTCACGTTGGCCATTCATTAGAAGTTTTTCAACTTGCAGTTGGATTAGAAACTTGAAATTTGGTATGCGGCCATAATCGATCATGCCCGTTCTATCTAAAATATATTCAGTCCTCCAACTATACAGGGTGTGCCAAAAATTGGTACCAACTTTCTTATTTTAAATGGAAACCTATATTTTTCTTCACATGGTTCGATTGGTCTTCTAATTCTGAGTTTAGAAAATCTAAGTTATGTTAACTTATCTATTACAATTTTTGACATATGTCCAATTTTTTGAAAAAAAATTGCCGCTGTAGTAGTTTACGAACAAATTTGTATCTCGCAAACCTTTCAAAATTATGAAACCAGATTTGTGAAGCAGTTAGCTGGAAGTCCAGACTAACTTTTGATGTCTCATCGGTAGTACCATTTTGTACCATATGGGCGCAGTCGATTTTCAAATGTCGCAATCAAAAATTGTCAAAAAGTCAATTTTTTCAAATGGCACCTACTATTTTTTTTACACCATTCGAAAGAAAATTTAATTTTAGGGTGAGTTACTTAAGCATTCCCTATACCTAACTTCACCCCATATCGAGTTATTCAATAAAAATCAAGAAATACCTTATCTTGCCGAGAGATTCCTTACTTCATCAAGTATGCCATGGAAACAAAAGACAGTTGTAATAATTTTTAAAGAAAAATATGGATTCTTATTTAATTACACACAACACCAACAATTTATTATTAACGAACAAGAACAATGTTGACGAAATTCTGACGTAAAATGTTCAATGTGACCACCATATTTTTGTTCAAATGTTCTATTATTCTACTTTCAACAGATTGCGTAGCACATCTTTGCACCTACCATCTCTGACACCAGAAATCAATGCAAAATTGAATTTTTAGGGCCACTTTTATTAACATTGTGTATGTCTATCTACAGTCGTTTTTGAGTTTTTGGCATTTTTTGAAAAAAATATTGTTTTTTTTTTCTCAAGGGTAGTAGGCTTTGGAAACAATCATTTCATTTTAATTTTCATTCAAAAATCGTATTGCAATAATAAATAATAACAACAAAATAACAACAAATAAACAGATTAACAAAATAATTATTTCAATACAAATGCTCAATGTGTGCACCGTTTTCACTGACAGAATTTCGTCAACATTGTTCTTGTTCGTTAATAATAATTTGTTGGTGTTATGTGTAATTAAATAAGAATTCACATTTTCCTTTAAAAATTACTACAGCTGTCTTTTGTTTCCATGGCATACTTGATGAAGTAAGGAATCTCTCGGCAAGATAAGGTATTTCTTGATTTTTATTGAATAACTCGATATGGGGTGAAGTTAGGTATAGGGAATACTTAAGTAACTCACTTCAATTTTCTTTCGAATGGTGTGAAAAAAAAGTAGTAGGTGCCATTTGAAAAAATTGACTTTTTGACAATTTTTGATTGCGACATTTGAAAATCGACTGCGCCCATATGGTACAAAATGGGACTACCGATGGGACATCAAAAGTTAGCCTGGATTTCCTGCTAACTGCTTCACAAATTTGGTTTCATAATTTTGAAAGGTTTGCGAGATACAAATTTGTTCGTAAACTACTACAGCGGCAATTTTTTTCAAAAAATTGGTCATATGTCAAAAATTGTAATAGATAAGTTAACATAACTTAGGTTCTCTAAACTCAGAATTAGAAGACCAATCGAACCATGTAAAGAAAAATATAGGTTATCATTTAAAATAAGAAAGTTGGTACCAATTTTTGGCACACCCTGTATAGTTGGAGGACTGAAAATATTTTAGCTAGAACGGGCATGATCGATTATGGCTGCGTACCAAATTTCAAGTTTCTAATCCAACTGAAAGTTGAAAAACTTTTAATGAATGGCCTACGTGAATCACCCTGTATAGTGTATATGCTAGAAACCAAGACCTCATTTTTTTCATAAGCACTAATGTGCTTCACGCACTTGTAAGAGTACTAAGCACTGTGCTTTGGGACGGCTCTGACTTCAATATCTGTATTATTATAGGTAATAAGGCTCAATTAGCATGCTAAAATAATAACTTTATTGAAAAAATTGTTTTTCCTTGTTTTAGCATTAAAGGTTGAGAATTCTCAACGTGAATATGTCTATAACTTTTACCTGAGCATTAAGATTCGTGGAGTGAATTTCGTCACAATCGACTTTTTTTAATTTTCATTTCATTCAATTCGCAGCATTCGCAGATGTGATTTTAAAAAAATGGCGGAGGAGCCGGTGATTCTTGAAACCAATTTACCGATGATTTTAGAGTTTTAAAATAAAATGTACAATAAAGAATTTCTTATTTTGGATTTTTTTCTTCTGGCTATATAATTGATGGGAGTTGCTTTTTGGGAATTTTTCCTGACTTCAAAATGTTTAAATATATAAATAAATATAAATCTTGTACCATTTTTTTCAGCTTCGACAACTCGCGGCGTATCTCACGGGAGAAAGATATCTGATAAAGCATACATTGTATGCTTTATCAGATATCTTTCTCTCGTCTGACGTGCCGAAGAATGCACCCAGCTCCTACACTATTAATGCGACTCGTATGTTTTCAAATCAATAAATGCAATTTTTTCATAAAATATAATTAAATGCAAATGCAAATTCCCTACAATGTAAGAGTACTCTAAAATAGAATCTGAGGAAATAAATATATTACTTGCAAAAAAACACTCATAGTTATTTCCAACTCTTACTAAAGACTGCAAAGCACTGAAACATATATCTTTCTAAACAAAATACAAATATTTTGTTTAGAAAGATATATGTTTCAGTACTTATCTATGATAAGTCTTTAGTAATAATTTGAAATAATTACTAGTATTTTTTGCTAGTAATATATTTATTTCCTCAGATTAAATAAATTTTTCCTTTTATCCAGACAACCATAAAATAGCACTACATCTAAACCAACTTCGTACATCGCAATATTCATAGTTTCAGTCATTACTAGTTTAATGTAAGCAATTAACAATCACTTACGCTCAACGACCACTGCACAAGTCTTTGAAGTTCGATTAGTTGATCATTAATTTAGAGCTTAACCACTCCATTTTCACAATGTACAGGGAATCGAAATTGATTTTTTTCTATCAAACTATTCAATTTGTTGACTATGTTTGAATCATATTAATTTAAATTGCATTTAGTTGCGCCAAATAGTGTAAGTGTGGTGAAGTAACAAAATGGCAATATCCCTTGCACGAAATTCGGATTAAAATTGAACTTATGTGTATGGCAACTACTTTCTCGCGCATTTGCACATTTAAAAAGTGCATACGTCATTTTAGTCCAGTTACCGAAAGTTTTAAACTCGAATAAAAAACGCACGATATTTTCAAAGTATATTATTTTATTAAAAATATACATCAGCAAACTGTCATTTAGTTACCTATGTAAATTTTATTATTTATTGAATTATTCATGAATCAAATAAGTCTAAAATTGAATTCTTTTTAATTTCCAAGTCAATTATTGTTTGATTTTGACTGTAAACTGACTGACGTCTCGTGATGAATTCTAAATGAAGAGCCAGTCATCCTCCAGCTTAATTAACTCTTAATTGCGTTCGAAAATAAAGTTATGACTGTAATATTTGGTACTTTAAGAAGGAAAATTTTATTTCCTATTACGTGAACACCAAATACCAAGATTATGAGATTGTTTTACAGTTGAAACTTTGCCTAATATCTTTTTTGGAAAATTACGTACATTTTTAAGTGAGTAAGTACCTTCCACCTAAATTTTAAAAATATTCGTGTTTTATTGTTAATAAGAGAGATGTGATATGAGAGTCATGAAAAGTCAAACATACTGTATTGGACCTTCTTTGAAAAAATAAAGTTAAAATTTATTTCGTTTTTCCTTAATATATCAGCAAACATTTACCAGTAATCAACCAACGAAAAATATATTGATAAACTTTTTTTTTTAAAGGTATGTTTCTTAGTTCTCTCGCTTATCGAGCGGAAGTACATTAAAAGTAAAAAAATCACTATCTAAAATTTCTTCAGGTTGTTATGTTTCAAACAGTAAATTACGGAAATTAAGGTCTTTCAATTCCATCTGTTTGTCTGTCTACTGTATGTGTGTATATCTGTTGGCGCTATATCTACAAAACTATTTGAAGGTGGGAAATGACATTTGGTAGGTAGCTCCAACGAAGAAATGGGATATAATTTTCGAGCAAAATACTGGGTGGACACCACAAAAGGAAGAAGAATTAAAAATTTGACGGTTGACAATAATATTTGGTACATAGTTAACACAATTTACAAAGATAACGCCTGTAAAACTTTTAGTCACAGGGTGGTCTTCCAAAGGAATAGTTTAACTATGATGAAAATTGTGTCAACTACATGCCAAATATTGTTTTCCTTCGTTAAATTATTTTGTGTGTACAAACTCCAACAGAAAGACAGCAGGTAGACTAGTAAAAAATGATATTCAGAATGAAGGTGTCACTACTGCTATAAAAAAAAAACCTGATATACTCTTGGTTAAAAAAATATACAGAGTGGTTATCCAAGAGAAAATAATTAATAAATAAAAAGTGCCAAATAAGGAGGGAAGAGCTTCTAAATACATTTACCAATGTTATCATAAGATGAATAAATTTTATGTAAAATGAAGTGAAATTGTCTTCTGGCGAATTTATTCTTGCACGAGATACTAAAAAATTTAAAATTTCATATACGCAACTTTCATCTCAATTAAAAATTACCTAAAAGGAAAAAGAACATCATAAAAAGTCGTAGGATTTTAAATGCATTTTAGCATTCAAATTTACAGGTTCTTTTATTATCACGCACACTACGAGGTGAATAAATGTCGGCAAGAACACCTGATCAACAGCGACTGCGTGCGCAATTCCTGGCAGACAGATGGCAGGTGTTACTTACAGCACATTCTTTTGTAGAATCTTACCTGCCCTTAAACTCGCTGTACTGAAAGTAGTAGGTCAACATTAATTGTTATGAGTCGAAAGCTTAAGAACTTGAACAAGTTTCATGAGTTATAAGTACTAAAGTTATATCACTGCAGAATACTGTTTAGTGAAGAAAAAAATCTCGCATTTTTGACATGACCTCATAAAAGATATTTAAAAAAAAAATGGTTTTAAGATTATAAACATACGCACCAAAAAGTGTACAATTTTGGCTTCACTTTAGATTCTTTTTTTCTGTTAGGATTTAATTTCGCGATTTCACGGCTATTTTTATTGAAATTCCATGGCTGATTTCGAAATAGTCAAAGCAGTTTCGTTTAAAATCAATAAACGAAACAGATTTTACTGTTATTAAATTTAAATCTATCATTTCGATAAATGTTTTAAGATAAACCATCATTTTAAGTAAGAGTATATTTTTGCCGCGAACTATATACGTTAATCAAGAGTAATGTCTTAAAATGATAGCAGAAATAAAAGACACAGAAGGGGCTCAACTAGGTATATTTTTTCAAATGTTTACTCTCTATGAAAAAATTGAGTTTACATTTTAAAATGTTTCTTATAGTTGAGGTTTAAAGTATAAGTGAAGGTTCTTAAAGTTTAGCTGATTTTGAAAAGACCATGATAGAAGATGTTATCTCTCTGAAACTTTAATTGAAGGAAAAAATGAAGATTTTGGTGAGAAAAATTAACTATTCGTCCTACAAAAAAATATCGTCAGATCTCTCCCTCCCTTTCCCTTTAAAAAGAAATTTCCAAAACATAGACTCAATTTTTTTAGATGAAGTGTCCCCTAGAGAGATGTAAACATTTCTTTTTTTTTCATTCTATAATTTGAAAATACCGAGTTTCGAATTTCAGCCACATTTCTTTTTCCGAAGCTGGATGCCTGTGTCTTTCCCACCTTTATGCTTGTCAGAGTTAGTGTTGTCAACTTTCACCAAAGCAGAGTTTTCTCATGCAGTCGATGAATAATAAAAATCAGATGGGTTTTCCCATAGCTAACTACAACCCTGTGTATAGCGATTCTGTAAATTTATCTGAAGAAATCGTGTGAAAAACTAAATAGTTCTACTATACAGGGAAATTGGCTATTTGGCGCCCATATAATCAAACATTACCTATATGAAAAATGTTGGACTTTTTTTCATAACACGAAGCTGATATGGAATCTGATAGGCTCTTCTGCTCCATTGGCTGATATTTTTATTTTCATTACTCTGCAGCTTTCAGTACCTTCCTGTTTAGTACCAATATTGCTATATAGGTGGATAAACGAGTAATTCTTTACGATCGCTTTCAATTCCATGTCAGTACAAGCGTAAGAAAATTCAGTTAATTTTACTTCCACATCCACGTAGTGGATTGGAAGTATAGTAATCGCAAAAAAATTTTCAAAAATTTGTATTCGTGAAATAGGTTTAGAATGTCATGAAACGTCGAGATTTTAAATTTGAGCGAAAAAAAATGTTCTGTCTGTCGGTCTGTCTGTCGGTCTGTCTGTAACTTTTTTTTGTCCGCACGCTTTCTCCGGAACGGTTTAAGATATTGACCTGAAATTTTGTACACGTATATATTATAACGAGATCTGGAACTGAATTGTTTTTTGAGGAAATCCGGTGAAGGGTTGGGGGTTAAATAGGGGTAAATAAGGGAAAATAAGTAAAGCAAGCTTGTGAGAGTACAGAAACTTGAAATTCGGTGTATGTACTAGAAGCCAAAGCGTCAGATTTTTTAATAATATTTTTCAACCCCCACCATCCCTACTCCAATTTGAAAAGGGTTGATAAAATAAAATTGAGATATTCATTTGAAATTTTCTACACGTATGTATTATAACGACATCTGGAACTAGATTATATTTTGAGATAATTCCGTTGAAGGGTTGGGGGTTAAATAGGGGTAAATAGGGGAAAATAAGTAAAGCAAGCTGGTAAGACTACAGAAACTTGAAATTCGGTGTATGTACTAGAAGCCAAGGTCTCAGATTATTTATAATATTTTTCAACCCCCACCACCCCTACTTCATTATTAAAAGGGTTGATAAAATAAAATCGAGATATTCATTTGAAATTTGGTACACGTATGAATTATAACGACATCTGGAACTAGATTATACTTTGAGATGATTCCGTTGAAGGGTTGGGGGTTATTTAGGGGTCAATAGGGGGAAAGTAAAGCAAGCTGGTATGAGTGCAGAAACTTGAAATTCGGTGTATGTACAAGAAGTTAAGGCATCAGATTTTTTTATAATATTTTTCAACCCCCCCACCACCCCTACCCCATTAATGGGGTTGACAAAATAAAGTTGAGATATTCATTTGAAATTTCGTACACGTATGTATTATAACGACGTCTGGAATTAGTTTATTTTGAGATGATTCCGTTGAAGGGTTGGGGGTTAATTTGGGGTAAATAGAGGAATATATGTAAAACGTTGGTAAGACTACAGAAACTTGAAATTCGGTGTATGTACTAGAAGCCACAGCGTCAGATTTTCTTATAATATTTTTCAACCCAACCACCCCTACTCCAATATGAAAAGGGTTGATAAAATAAAATTGAGATATTCATTTGAAATTTGGTACACGTATGTATTATAACGACGTCTGAAACTAGATCATAATTTGAGATGATGCCGTTGAAGGGTTGGGGGTTAAATAGGGGCAAATAGGGGAAAATAAATAAAGCAAGCTGGTAAGACTACAGAAATTTGGGATTCGGTGTATATACTAGAAACCAAGGCCTCAAATTTCTTTCTAATATTTTTCAAACTCTACCACCTCCGCTTCATTATTAATGGGATTGATAACATCAAATTGAGATATTCACTTGAAAGTTAGTACACGTATGTATTGTAGTGACATCTGATTGAGATGACTCCATTGAGGTGGTAGGTTGTAAATAGTGGAAAATAAGTACGGTAAACTAGAAACTTCATTTTTAACGTATATGGTAGAAACCAACTCCTCAAACTTTTCTGTGACAGCTACCCCAAATATTATTAAAATTCTATGACCAATAATTTCCACATACTAAAGTGCAAATATAGTCAAGATGTTTCCTTTAAAGTGACTTGGACGAATAATCTGGATGTGGAAGTAGTGATTCCTTAGGCAGCGGTTTTTACTTTAAACATACTTAAACTTGTTTTAGAAAGAATATTCCTAAATAAATAACTTTAAATCAAGCAGATAGTGCATGTTTCGGATAATGATTTTGAGGAAATTGTGTCGTTAATCCAATGAGGTTGATCATGATTTTAGCTGATATGAGGAAGATTGCAACGAATATATTGAAAAGTGAAGAAAATACGAATCCTAGCACATTTTAGGTTCGATAACTCTAAAGATACGTGATAATAAAAGAAAAATATATGTGTAGAGAGTCAAAATTCTATTTGTATATGTTCTAGCAAAATTTGCAGACACTGACAGTGACCTATTGCACTGTTTACAAAAAAAATATTGTCATTGATAATATTTTTATGATATATAGTGTTTGACGAGTTAATTAATGTTGCAAAATATTTTTGTTCTTTTTGTTGTACTGCTTAAAAAGAATAAAAAATTGAAACGCATTTTCGTGTAACAACAATCTGAATAAAATATTTTAGTTTGTAATGTTATGTTATATTAAATGCAGATGAACAAATATCATTTTTCTATCACTAGACGTATGCTATTTACACGTATTTTTTGTTTATTTTAATTGCCTCGTGTAATTAGATATAGTTTTTAATTGGAGTCTGTCATCTCAACACTTGAAATAAAAAAATTCACCTCGACAGCTAACGCCGATTTTATACTTTTTTTTCATCTCTATTTTTCATCATTATATGAGTCTTAAGCACTTATAGTTTAAGTTCTGATATTCCGAAGTTTGTTTTTTCATCATTCTAAATTAACAAACTCTCAACAATAAAAATAATATAGACAGTTTGTGCGGAGCGAGCACAATTCCAGGTGGTTTTATTGGTTTTTAATGCGAATTTCATTTTTTATTTTCTGGATTTTAGTCTATTACTGACGAGCTGTCAGCACGCACTTATTTGTGGCCATTTATACCACATAAAGGGGATTATATAGAAATGTTATTAAAATAACTGAAACGTTTATATTACTAGGAATTTTTTTATAAGACTTCGAAATTCGACGCCTTAAATTATTATTACAATTTTTTCCCTGCCAATCTCTTTTTACTTCCCTCGCCTACCGAAGGGAAGAATTCGAGAAAAAATCACATTCCGAGGTTTTTTCGAATTTTGACGTTTCAGATCACGTAGATTACGAAAATATAGGTTTTTCAATTCCATCAGTATGTCTGTCTATCTGTCTGTCTGTTGTTGCATTAACTAAAAAACTACTTGACGGAGAGCAGTCGAATTTGCTAGGTAGTTGACGCTACTGTCAGCGAAGAAATTTTTAAACGTTCACTGGAAGATATACAGGGTGGACCGTCTAAAGTGAATAAATAATGAAAAAAATGATTTTTTGCACAAATTTAAAATTTCCGCGTTTCATGACATGCTAAACTTACTTCAGAAAAAAAAATTGCAAATTCTTTTCACCAACATTTCTGAAAAAATTTTTACCACTAAAATAGGTGACAAAATTTTTTCTTTGTTCAAATTTAAAATTCCCACGTTTCATGGCATTCTAAACCTATTTCAAAAAAAAAAATTGACATTTTTTTATCTACATTTTTGAAAAAAAATTTACCACTAAAATAGATGGAATTTTTTTTTTCTTTGTTCAAAATTAAAATGTCCATGTTTCATAGCGTTCTAAATCTATTTAAAAAAAACATTTTTTTAAAATTTTACCCCTAGAATAGAGGGACTTTTTTTTTGCTCAAATTTAAAATTTTCACGTTTCATGACATTCTAAACCTATTTCAGGAAAAAAAAAAATTTTAATTTTTTTCACCAACATTGAATAAATTTTGACCACTAAAACAGATGGATTTTTTTCCTTTGTTCAAATTTAAAATTTCCACATTTCATGGCATTCTAAACCTATTTCAGAAGGAAAAAATTTTGAAAATTTTTTTACCAACATTTTTTGAAAAATTTCAAAAAAAATGAAACTTTTTAACCACTGTTATACTTCCACTCCACTACGTGAATGTGGAATTGAAAATGTGACAGATGGCAATAATATTTGGCATATGCACCTATTATACTTTTATTGAAAAATGTACAGGGTGGTCATCCCAAGAAATAATTCAGTCATGGTGGACATTTATAAATGTATTTGCGCAAGCCTTCCATATTTGACACCTGTTATTTAGTATTGAACTTTTGCTGTTGGATAAGCACTCTGTATATTTTCTTGACCAAAACTTATCAGGTTTTGTTTGTAATAATAGTGATAACTATATTCCGATTATTGTTTTCAATGTCATTTCGTAATTATTAATTTTTCAGAGTGACCGCCATGCACAAATAAAGAGGGAAGTTCTGTGTAAATACCTTTACCGATTTTTTTTCTAACCAATAGAAGCTTTGAATTTGTTTCCTGTTGAAAGTTTATTTATTTCGGAAAAAAAATCAGAATATCGAAACTTAAACTAAATTCGTAATAAACACTTTCTCTCCTACTGTAAATTACTACAAACAAGCCATTCAGAATACCAGTGTTTCGGAATTAAAGTTAGAAGTAGCTGAGCTTTATATGAATTTAAGAAATATTGATAAAGGGGAGTTGCTACTGTTGAATGAACTAGAGAATGAAACCGCAATTAATCTGAAAGATTGATAATGTTGAAAAATTTTTTATTTAAAAGAAAGTGCAAAATTATATAAATTATAAAAAACAATAGCATTTTTCATATAGGTATGTTTGGACATATGGATGCGAAATGGCCTCTTATACCTCCCTGCTCAGGGTCGAAATCGTTTTATCAAACACCCTGTATATATTGTATTTTATTTATTCTGTCACAGTTCATTTTCAAATGCCAACGCAGAGGTTCAATGTCTTCTGAATTAGTTTCTATAATTCATATGCCGGAACGTAGAGGTGTTTCAGAATCTCATGAGCCGCGAAATGCGCAAAAGGCAAAGTTTAATCTGAGTTATAAGTATGTTTTTGAAGACACTGGAGGCTGCTTTGCTGTATACATAAACAAGAGCTCGGGATCAATTGTAAACAATAAATATAATATTTTTAAGAAGTGTAACTGAGTCAACAGGACGGATTATGTCTCTGCGCATATGAAGGTCACGGCTCATGAGGTTTTAAAACACCTCTAACAAAGCGCCATTATTAGTATTGCGTTATACATGGTCAATATTTACGAATATGAACTAGTCACGCATGTAGTGAAGGAAGTAGTTGTGCGAGACTTAATCATACGTTATTTATGAATAATAGTTTAATATAATATGAATACAATCTCATGTGTGTTCGGAGCTGCGTTACATGAGAAAGTTAATAATGTATGATTTGCCAAAGATTGTTACCAAAACTGTTCTATCAAATTCAATTATTTAGACATCCCAAATGAGGTTTGTTCAGGACAATAGTCTGTAAGTGGTAACCTAACAATATATTAACTAATGTTACGTCCAGGTTTATTTACTTTAAGTGCGATATATTTTGGAGCAAGTAATATTAATTATTCAAAAGTCGAGTTCTGGTTGGAGACCCTTTACTGCGGTTTATTTAATAACGTACAATAAATATTTTAGAGAACTGTGGCTTATACTCAAGTAAAATGAGGAAACATAGGTGTGAGGATGTCACAAATAAATAATTACAGACAATATTGTGTGTACAAGCTCAACGCCTAACCCTTTTTCTCCTAAGTGGTACGGCACAAAAACCGCTTATACATTTGTTGAACCCTTGTCTGAGCTTTAATTTATGTAGAAATAAAAATTTTACTCGACACGGCTCGACCACAGGGCGATATCAAAGGATTTATTTCCATTATTACCAGTTTTAGGCAAAAAAATTAAATCAAATTGTATTTTCAACATGAAAATCTCAAACTAATTTATCATATATTTACCCCTTTGGTGTGTTTGTAAAACAGAGCAAATAGTTCTAAATTAAAACTTTCATAATAAAAATATTTATTTGGCAGCGACAACCTCACATTTCCCAAATATAGTATTGTATTGACTATGTCAGTGCAGTTCATATGTAAGGAATTAATTCATTTTATGCGCAATTAGGAACTTTAGAAAAAATCCTAATCTGGGCCTATTCAATAAACATAATGCAAGATACTGTGCATATAATAATCATGTATTCCCACGTGGTCATTTTCAATGTAAATAATTGGTTGTAACTACAAGAAACGTGATAATCGTTTGTATAATTTTTGTAGGACATTGACTGGGGCTCAATGAAATGCCAGCCCCAATTATTGAAATTGCAAATTATAATATATGTGTTATTACTTCAAGACATATTGAATAAAAAAGTTAGATAAACAAATTAGCCGTTTCCTTCTCTCATTATTGCCAAGCGACAGCGAACTGTATTTTCTCTATTTACGAAAATAACAGAAAAACCGCATCGAGATTTTCCATACAACTCTTTTTAAAGGAAAGCATCATTACTATATTTGCACTCTAGTATATTGAATTGGTATTAAAATTTTAATAATTTTGACGTTGATGTCATAAAAAATGAAATTTATGGACTCTTACTAGTTTGCTCTACTTATTTTCACACACCCCACCCTTTCAACCAACGGAATCATCTCAATCAGATATCATACATGTCCCAAATTTCACAAAGTTCAAGTAAATATCTCAATTTTATATTATCAACCCCCTTAAAAATTTAGTGGAGGTGGTGGCAGGGAGGGGAAGTAGATTTCAGAATATTAGGAAGAAATCTGAGGCCTTAATCTCTAGCATATAAACCAAATTTTAAGTTTCTCTACTCTTACCAGCTTGTTTTACTCATTTTCCCCTATTTACCTCTACTTATCCCCCAACCCTTCACCGGAATCATTTTAAAATATAATCTAGTTCCAGATGACGTTATGATAAACACGTGTACCAAAATTCAAATGAATATCCCAATACATAGGTGTACAAAATTTCAAGTCAATATCTTAAACTGTGCGCACAAAAAAAGTTACAGACCGACCGACAGACATCCAGAAAAATTTGATTCGCTCAAATTTAAAATCTCGGCGATTCATGACATTCTAAACCTATTTCAACAAGAAAAATGTTCGACATTTCTTTTACGATTACTGTACATCCACTTCACTACATAGATGTGGTAGTAAAAAAGATGCGCTACATAGATTTCGCACACAGGCACCGCCAAGGGTTGGCACAGTCCTAGCCATTGAATGGTGCCTAATGCTCTAGCTTTCTGCAAAATGAGGTTGATGGATTATCTCATTGGAAAATACGAAATGGTTTTCGAACTAGAGCTACTTCTCATAATGCTGGAGTAGTGACGAAATACCCTCCTGGATTACAACAAGTGATCGATTAATGTAGTCTGTTTAGTGAACCCCCAGCTTTAATTTTCTCGTAACTAAAATTTTCATTGCAGTGGTCAAAGTGAGAACGTGAGTAGAATACATATATATTAATTGTACCTTCCATTACGGTACCATTTGAAGAACTGAATTTTTGACCATGAACCATTTTTTTATTCAATTTTCAAGCCAAATAAAATGGAACCAAACCATTTGTAAAGATTATAATTTGAGGTACCTGTGTTCCACGCTACAAGTAATAACAAGATTCAAAGAACATACATACTACTCTTAAATATGAAGATCTAAAAAGTTTTGTGTTGCCCAATATCCTTTTGATAACAATCGTAGAATAGTAATTGTAACAATGTAGTATGCTGTAGTAATTTTAACCACTGAATGCTCTTAAAAGCTTAGAAATGAGAAATGCAATAACAGTATGAATAATGACAAACGGCGATCCCAGATGGTTCGCTTTATTGATTATTAGGTTATGTTTCGTTGAGCCGTGACAGAGTTTTACACAGAAATGACAAGACTGGTTCATTTAAAAACGACAATATCTTAGTATAAATATACGCTGTACTTTAGTTTTAATTATTTCTTGATGAGTCTTGGTACGTCTCCACACATAATACTTTATAGGGTGACTACAGATGTCATAAGTGAAAAATTATATTTCCAAACTAGATTTTGTTCGACTCAACAGTCCACGTCAGAGACTTTTGAAAACATTTGTACATTACTGTTTGTAATGCTAGGCACATAGTGGCAGTCAGTGACACGTGAGATAATTGGGATTTTCAATTCTTTGAATCCGTTCTACCCTTACGAATGGTTTCAGAATTGCAGATCTTTTAAAAGGTTACCTAAATTGGTGGGTGTGTCCCAATATTTTTTTGAACACTTATTTAAAAAATTTAAACACTAATAAAATCGGTTGATTTGTTCTGAAGGAAAATTTATTTTTCAATCATGATATTCTAGAATATTTCATATAACACCACTATCAATTTATGGACAAAATATCAACTAGATGGAGCAGCATACACATGCTTATTCTGTTATACTCTTTTGTGAATGGTGCGATTTCAACCGTAAATAAAAATTGTAACAAACTCTAATACAGTACAAAATCGACTTGTATAATTCTTGATTGAAAATTTCATCTACATCTATGTTCGTAATATAAACATTTTTCTACGTCGACAAATAAGTGTTTTATTTGAACTTTACTACAAAAAATCACTCAACTTAAACCCACACAAAGAAACTATAACTAAACAACGTTTAAGCAACAAAAAGTATACGAAGTATAAGAAATCGACAGACCTAATCAAATAAAGCAAATTAAATAAATAAGAACGCCCTCAATGTGAAAATTAAGGGATTAATACCCCTCATCATATCATCCCTAAACATGCCAAAACTCGAAATTCTGAAACAAATTAAATCAGACAATAAGACAAAGAGACATTTCATCTAATAAAATCAAAATCGTATTCGTTAGCTGCCGAATACTGAAGTAAAGGAACCCTTAAATAAATATTAAACGTAATTTTCTTATTCCCGTGTTCAATGATATATCTTCACATTTGTATACTATGAAACATGGTACATATTTTACATACACTTCTTTTTTTTGACTAGGTTCACGTATTCTTTATGATTTTATCACCCAGACGGTTCTAAAAATATATTATAATCACCGTGTAAATAAATGGTGCGTTATTATTCAAGCACCTTTCAGGGTTTTAGAGTGACAGCTGTTCTTTTCTGCGGCATTGCGTGTCCAAATTGGTACAGCGGCGCAGTGATATATATTTTATTTCCGTTATAAAAAACCGGGTGGATCTATATTTCGACCCTTTTATTATCTGCGGTTTTTCCGCACCGAGGGACGAAAAACTCCTTATAAGATCTTTGCCTTAAATTATTTATGGCTGTTTTATTACAAGGAAATTGAATTATGGGGGGAGCTGTACACGTTAAAGATTATTATGTCACATATTTTAGTATTAGAATGTCTTTTCTTGAGGTATTAATAGATTTAAAATTTTATTCATTATAATATTTGTATTATACAGGGTGTTCCGCTTAAAACTCCCAGAGCCATTTTCTCGATAAGTGAAGCAGATATTTAAAGTATGTAATAAGTATTCACTAATATATACAGGGTGAATTTTTATATATAGTGTGAACGGCGAATATCTCATCATTCATCAACCGTTTGAAATTTGAAAGCTGTGTCAGATAAAAATTGTGGGAGATTAAGAGCGGTATATTTAAAAATTATTTTTTAATCTACAGGGTGATCGCATAGCGGTGTCAAGTTAATATTTGAATTTTTTCAATAGAACTAATATTTTTTTATATATTTAATATCTGACTATCATCTCTCTATCTGGGTATACAGGTCGTCCAGAGCGGGAGCCTCTGATTCCTAAATGCATATTGGACCCGCAAAACGCAGCTTACCTTAGTCCAAAAAGGCATCCCGAGGAAGTACATCCTCTTAAAGTGAGACAGAAAAAATATTTTTTTACAATAATTTCTGTTATATTAAAGATGAAATTTTCAAATTTTGGTGGAAGCTGTATCTCTATAAGTACTCTATGTAAACATGACAACAACCAAATATCTTCTGTTTTTCAATTTTTTTTTCTTAAATAATTAATATATGATTGGCTGTATTTTTTTAATCGCCCTGTAAATTTATGGAATACTTGATACTTTTGCGGAACATTGAAAGGGATGCAAGAAGATACTCTTAAAATTTGTTGTAATATTAATCGAAATACAGGGAATTATCGTTTTTTCTTCCATTTGTATTTAACATTTATTTACAATCCCAGAATAAAATGTTGTAACAACAGAAAATTACAGTTTATTCTAACAAATACATTAATAACAAATGCTGCACATGACGTCCACCTATTTCAGTGCATAAATTAATACTTTTAAAATTTTTTGTAATATCAACGAAAAACCAGAAAACCTGTCGCGTTTGAGAAACAAAAGATATTTAGTTGTTATGAAGCTTACATAGAGTACTAATTGAGATATAGGTCCCATGAAAATTTCAACATTGTATCTTCAATATAACGGAAAGTATTGGAAATAATTTTTTCTATCTCACTTTGAGAGATATAAATCCTCAGTGATGCATTTTTTGACTAAGGTAAGTTGGGTTATATGTGCCCAATATGAACTCAGGAAGCACAGGTGCCCGTTCGGGAATTCAATTCCGGGACACCCTGTATAGCATTTTTCGACTTGCACTGCGGCATTGCCAGGTTACTTCACTTTTTTGAAAAATAATGCATTTGCAGAGGTCAACAGTAAGAACTGTAAAAAATGTATTTACATTGTCGTTTACTTTGAATGTTAGTCAAGACCAGTTTTTGGCCCTCTAGAAGTTGGATCTAATTCTACAAGGTATTCTCCACGGTGACTTAAAGTTTTATATTTTTAAACTGACATAATTCAATTTTTTTTCAAAACACTCTTTATGTTTTGACTCAAAATGTTGCAGCAATCAAGTACGTTTATGCTGATATTCATACTGCTTACTTTTTTTACTTGAATTTCTCAAAAAACTTGGCGAAAATAATAGTCGCTATAAGTTATCAGAGTTTAGGTAATTGATCGCTGACACATTTCAAGTGAAAACATACAGGATGTTCAATTTGACAAAATTGAGTTATCATAATTTAGAAATACAAAAGTTTGGATCATCGTGGAAAACACCCTGTAGAATTAGGTTCGACTTGAGAGGGCTGAAAAGTAATAGATGTCTTGACTGATTTTCAGAATAAAACGACGGCCAACTTTATCTTTGTACAGATTTTACTCTTGATCTATGCAAGTGCACTATTTTATCGGAAATACTGGAATAATGTGGAAAAGACGCTAAGCGAAACACCCTGTGGATTTAATATTAATTTTTTTTTAAATGCCACTGTTGATCTTCTACAATTTCCATTTGAAAGATTTGATGAGATATTTACCTAGTGACTCACCCCTGTATAAATTCAGGGTTGCAGTTTTAAGCTATAGATAACCTTACGATGAATAGAAAATGTTTAATCACAAGAACTGTTGAAAGAGGTAGATACATATAATGACATATAACACTCTAAGCAACTCTTATGGTACGATTAATTTTCTAAAATTCATTGGTTTCTAAAATAATTGACGATCAATATAATTTTTTTGAGTAAGATCTTTTTTAACACTAAATGATTCTAAATTTCCTACATAGTTGTTTTAGTAAGTTTGTTATTATCACTTATTGACATATAGTTACTTTTGAATGCTAAAATTATATTTTTCTAGATTTCCATGAAAAGGGACATTCAACAATAAATAATGCTGTATTTTCTTATGAAGTCAGAAGCTGAAATTAATGAATTTCATTACTCTCTAACCCAGTACTTACTATGAAAAATATTCCAAAGGACTCAACATCCAAAATTTATTTTTCTTGAATTATAGCATTTTTATTACTTACAAGAAGTATTTTGAAATTCAAATATCTCGAGTACGGGTACGGTAGCTCAGTGGTTTAGCGCGTCTAGCTTGCATACTGGCATACCTAGCGCAGCAGGTTCAATCCCTGCTCACCGCGAAATAATTTTAATTATAAAATTATCCCCAAGATGTGGTTCGGACTCCACTATAAACTGTAGGGCCTCGTTTCTCTTTACCTTACACAAAATCATTCTGGATTTTCAAGGAGTTACCTCGGTGGCTTGAGAAGCGGTTAAGAAAACTTTTTTTTTTAAGAAACCAGTAATTTCTCGAAAATTGTAAATTGCAAATTATAAAAGTTGCTTAAAATGTAGTATATCTTTTTCCAAGGTTCCTGGGGTCGAAAAAGGTCAAAAAATGTCTTTACGTGGCAACGCCATCTATAACTTAATTTGTAGAAAAACCTTTTTTACGCAAAGCTAGAGTCGTTTACAAATTCTAGTGAATATCCTTTACAGGGTTCCCTTTCAGTCATCGAGAAATTGGTCCGGGAATTTTAATTAAGACACCCTGTATAGATAATTCCAAAAGTAACAGATAATATTTCCAATTATTTTACAATTAAGACAACATGCAGGAATAGAAATGTTTTGTGTATAATTGTGTAGGCATAAGCTACATTGATCAGCCTTCTTTATTTTTTTTTACCTCTTCTACGTTAAATGTTTGGGTGTAACTTCAATTATTCTAGAGCTGCTGTGGTGGGTTACAACTAATTCTGTTGCACCATGACATTCATGACACACTAGATTGGAAAACAAAATTAACTTGAAATGTCGCTTACATAGTAAAGGAAAAGATAGATTAAAAAAACCGCTGCCTAAGGAATCACTACTTCCACATCCAGATCTTTCATCCAAGTCTGTTTTAATGAAAACAACTTGATACTATATTTGCACTCTAGTATGTGAAAGTAATTGGTTATAGAATTTTAATAATATAGTTGAGGAAGAGGAGTAAAATAATATAAAAAATCTGAGGCCTTGGCTTCTAGTATATACACCAAATCTCAAGTTTATGTGCTCTTACCGGCCTGCTTTACTGATTTTCCCTTATTTACCCCTCCTTAACCTCCTACCCTTCGCCAGAATTAGCTCAAAATATAATCTAGATCCAGATCTCGTCATAGTACATACGTGTACCAAATTTCAAGTCAATGTCTTAAACCGTTCGTGAGAAAACGTGCACACAAAAAAGTTATAGAACGACAGATAGACAGACTGACAGACAGAAATCCTTTTCGCTCGAATTTGAAATCACAACGTTTCATGGCATTCTAAGGCTATTTAAAAAAATAAAAAAATTGAAATTTTTTTTTTACGATTACTATACATACTTTCACTCCACTGCGTGGATGTAGACGTAATTATGTACATGAAAATATGTAACAATATACAGGGGTTCTAATTGAATATCGAAAATTGATGTCACTTCTTGCAAAATAGAAAGTGAAGAGAATCCATAATTATGTCAAAAAATGTAGTGTTTCCATATGCCAAGTTTGAAAAATTTATTTCAGGAAATGGAGAAAAAATAGGTATACCCTGAATCTACTACATACTGTATAAAACATTTTCAATTAAATTTGTCCATTACTCATTGAACAGCGTGTTCGCCAGAGTTACCTAAAGTTTTAAGTAAACTGTAGTTTGCGGGTCGACTAAACGTTTAGCCTTTAAGTAAACTATGCGACAAATTAACTTTTGAGTAAAATGTAATTAAGGCTTTTTCATTAATAATATCGCGTCAGGGAGACAAAAAAATTAATACACCACAATTTACACGTTTTGAGGATCCCTTAAATCAATAACTTAGATCTTTATATATGAAAATTTTAAGAAGTTGAATAGTTTTGTACAATCATTAAAATATTATTATATTATATCAAGTCTACTTCATCAGTTTACGGGCGGTATTTCAAATACGCCGACAGTGAGTTCAGTATAGATAAAACGTGGGCGTGCCTGAGCCAATGAAATTCTAATACACTTTAAAACTACACTCGAAATCTGTCGCATTTCGCCAACAATCTTAGCATCATCTAGATGGTGGCTCATTGCCTCTACCATATCCAGATGATGCTTACATAATTGAGGAAACGCACATCGAATGAATGCAAACTCAAGTGTTCTGGTCATTGTGGAAAATACGTCAAACCGAAGGTTTCAGATTTCTCCAGAACTAATGAAATAACGATGAGACGAACTAGGTATACCTTTTTATCAACTTCAACAAAATACTGGCAAAATACTGACAAAATACAAAATACAAAATACTGACAAAATACTCTTATTTAGGTGCAGAGTATATATAGTATATAATCCTACGCATCATGACAATGTTTTTTCGCAAACATAATTTTCGAGTTAAGTTTATGAATGTTGTTGTCTTAATATCTGATTATGCGAAATTAGATACTTTTCTGGACATACATTTACTAAATGAGATTATCTTCATTTAGTAAGTAGTATGTTCTGTGTCGATGTCTGACTATGGGAAATAGATATTTCCGGAAGCTTGGCAATTAGGAGTAAAAAAAGTTAAATAAAAGTTTTTGTGAAGTAGGTTCTACAAGATATATGTCTTGGGGGAAAGACTGTTAATATAATATAAATGTTTTCGTTTTTGTACTACTACACAATAGTGGAAAATGATTCTAAGAATATAGTTAATAAAATTAAAATTATATTTTCAGTATTAAATTAAACTTGTTATTGATTTCTAGTTTCTTATTAGCAATGGCGCATCCACCATTTTATCAATTCTATGCATGCAGTGGATATTATAAGACTATGCTCTCTGATTTTGTACTTGAGAGTAAATTTGTAAAGAGGTGGGAAGACGAATTTTTATAGCAAATGACATAGTACAAAAAGATGGGCCATTCAAGAAGTACGTTTGCATTTTAGGTGGGGATGAAATGGATTTTCTACTAAATGTTAAACACAAGATTTTTTTTAAATAATATTATAACACAGTGCAATTTGTCTCATTGACCATCCATCTACTGCTTTAGCAGTAACTCCAGCTGTAATTAAATCGCTTATATGAGGCATATTAGCTTTGGCACACTTGCAATAAATTTTGACAAATTACTGACAATGTCACAAAAATTAAAATTAGATGTACACAACTAGATTTTAGAATAAATACGTTATAAGACTTGTCCTATTTTTTTTTGCCCACAACAGTACAAACCAGTCATGCAGTGTATGTGATTTCAGCGTAATATAACAATTCTGTCGATAATAATTTGTCACCCTTCCGCGAGTGCTTACGTCTTCTAGAAACCAATCCATTTTACCGATAACTTTACAATAGACGGCTAACCACAACTTGGCTTACACCAAAGTGATTTGCTACATAGGCTTGACATTCGTCACTGCTTAGCATCCCGAAGGATTTCCGTTAAGTCACTTTAGTTATTGATTTATAAATTTCATATTAATAGGAAGTGAAGTGAGATGTAATAAGAAATTGAAGATATCGCTAGACTTGTATACCTTCATTCTAAAAGCCATAAAAAGATCGCATGTCACTACAAATAATAAAGAGGTTAGCTGGTAGCATGCATTGCTTCAAATTATATTTTTTGGTTTTGTAATTAGAAAATAATGGATATCTGCGTTTTTATATAAATCCAGATCTCGTCATAGTACATACGTGTACCAAATTTCAAGTCAATGTCTTAAACCGTTCCTGAGAAAACGTGCTCACAAAAAAAAGTTATATACCGACAGACAGACTGACAGACAGAAATTCTTTTCGCTCAAATTTGAAATCTCAACGTTTCATGACGTGCTAAGGCTATTTAAAGGAATTTAACTACGTGGATGTAGACGTAATTATGTACATGGGTGTTCTATTTGAATATCGAAAATTAATGTCACTTATATATATTTATTAAATAATTTGATACATCTCTATACACATACCGTCTGTCTATTTTACGAGGGACACACCAAACATCTCGCTTAGTATCTATTGTAGTAGAATAAAGTTTTAGAAACAGTTATCCCATTTTCTGTGAGCTATATTTCAGTAAAAAGAAATTTGAAATCCATAGCCTACTTTGTGAGATATATTACAAAGTCCAAAAAAATAGGAAAATCACAAACAGTTATAGCTTCTTTATTTGAAGTTAAAGGGATGAAATAGGAAATAGGAAAACCGTAAACGGTTATAGTTTTTGGTTTTCCTATTTTTCAGGTTTTTATAATATATCTCATAAAGCGGGCTATGGATTTCAAATTTCTTTTTACTGAAATATAGCTCACAAAAAACTCTAAAACTTTATTCTTCTACAATATATATTAAACGAGATATTTGGTGTGGCCCTCGTAAAATAGACAGACGGTATATGTCCATATTCATTATGTATATCAAAGACCTAATTTCTTTATGATTTGTATGTATTAAAGAGAAATATTTTGTTCTTTTCTTCTATTTTCATATATAGTTCAAATAAATAACAAATATAATTCAGTTACCTGAATTAGCCAGCTTAATTAATTTGGAATGTTTGTTTATAGAGGATATTAAAGAGAAGCCAGAACAAAATTAAAACTATTGTAATTGGTATCTACTTTACACTAACAAATGAACTAAATTAGTAACTAATTGACAAAAGAATTTTAAACATCAATGAAAACAAAATAAATTATACGTTCTGCAATGTTTGTACAAGGCTGGTTATAATAATGACACTTAAAAGTAAAATAAATAATAGGGTTGCGCCAGTACAGGGTGTTCACCCACAGCTGGCCATAGTTGTCGTCTTGCAATTACTCATAAATGGAGACTATTTGATTTATTCAAATAGGTATATTATAACCGTACAAGAAAAAAAATTTCTGTACAAAAATCTTTTTCATAACACATTAAACTCAACTATCCAATAAAAAATGTGTGTCAATTTGACCACAGCTATGATCACATAGCCATTAACTATCGGATTAAAAGGACTTGTACTCGTCTCCATTAATAAATAGATTATTGTTATTCTACCATCAATAATGTCCATATTTTGACATACACCTCACTGACGGTCGTACACAATTAATTTTGAATTAAGCTCAGCTACTTCTATTTTAAAAAAATTTACTTAGAAATTTTAAGTCTCCGTAATATAAGTAAAATTCTGGGGTGTAATAGATTTGATCTATTTCACTCAATATGGTTACTCGACTGGTAGCGGTCTATATGTAAATTAAAGAATCTCGCTTTCAGTGCATTACTTTACAACAAGTGGGTTAGCTATACTGCCCTCACAAGACAAACCTACGTATCTTCAATGAGGACAGTTTTGAGAAAAACGCGCTTAAATACCTTCTGTGTGTTTTATATATTTTATGTCTTAAGAATCTCATACTTTTGGTAATATTTGATAAAGTTGGTCAATACAAATTATTTACGATAAAAAGAACATCTTTTTTTCATTTTTTTAATAAAAAATGTTGAATACGGTAAATAGATCTACAGAAATGCAACGAAACTACTTGGCAAAAACCAGGCAAATGAAACAAAATCACAGATACGTAGTTATATCTAAGTAATTATGCAAATTTTATATCATTTACTGATTTTAAGGTGTTTATATTATTTTATTAAAATTGTTAGGGTGCTATTTCATTTAATATTAATCATAAAAGCACCGCAAAAACATGTAACCGCTGCCGCGATATTTGCGGGTTTCTAAGCATAAACCACGTACTGGATTATTCTCTAGTTAAAACACCGGGTGTACAAGACTAATACGCGAATTTTATTACGAATTCTGTACATGCCATATTTATACTAAGTACCATAGTCTTAAATGGCGGTTACGGGGAATCACTTTCCTTAATTTAATCTATGAAAATACAAAAATATTAGATTTTTCCTATAAATGGTATTTTAGTCAAAAATTAGTATAACTCACATTTCGATTTTTTTGGAGATACGTGGGTTTGTCTTAGGAGGCAGTATGTGTTCTGAATATCCTGAGGACAATTAATTTGACTTAGAACACTGAAGATAATTTTGTTTTATGGATATTTATTTAAAATATTATTTATTTATTATTAAGAACAAACAAGTTGTTAAAATTGGTCACCGGCTCATAACCCACTTATTCAAGAGGTGCAATGGAGACGCTACTTAATCTTTTACTTAGATATTGGCTTCAAGAAGTAGGCGGCTCTTAGCGTTTGCAGACTGCATTCTCGTAAACAATTCAAACCAAGAGATTTGGTTAATCAGTTTACTGTTCTAAATGAACTTTATTTAGAATCAATGATCAAACACACTGGCAGTTCCGATTTCAATTTCGGAATTAAAAATTATTGTGGAGCCCTTTGAGCATTTAAGGCCCACCTTTTTGCAAGCACCAGCTTAGGTTTGACTTTCAGTTTTGCAACCGCATGCAATTTGTTAAAATAAGACTGTCGGGTAGTAGCTTAAATTTTTGCGGCAAACCGATCGGCAAGCTAGTTTTGGTCATCTTCCAACCACATTTTTCCAACAATTTGTCGCTATCAAACATCCAATTTTGCATTTGTATGTAGGTACACTCTTAATAAATGTTGTACACCAGCCTCTTTAGTTGGATGTTTTCGTTGTGCGATTAGTAAAAACTTGATATCGCAAATTGGGTAATTCGTGTTTTTTTTTTTAGAATTAAATTCATACATTGCTTCTATATAACTTTTACTTGCATTGAACGAACGTACCTACGTCTATCGTAGTCTGAGCAATTTTTAAATGGATTAAAAATTTTCGAAAAAATACATTGAAAACCCCTACATTTTTTCCAACTATGGCGTATTTATAAAGTACTTATAAAGAGCTGCAATTTAAAGAGAAATTGCCCTACGATGATTTGCTCAAAACTGAGAAGTAAAATACGGTTTTTACACTAATGTCATCTGTCTCTTAATATTTTCCAACAACATTTGGCACACTTATTTATCACTATTAGTAGTATATTTTCCCACAGTTTTGTTTAAAAATATGTATAGAAACAGAATATATCAAGAAAATACCAACATTTTAATTGCCGCCACCTTGAATTTTTGAGGTTATAGGCTAGGAAAAAAATCTACCACACTAAGTAGTAGAGAATTTAATTGTCAACAATTTGGCATTTTTTAAATCTTGATCTGATGTAAGGAAGCTGAGATATTCAAGAAACATTTTTAAAAAAAACACAAGAATGTCCACCATAAAATGGTCAATACGAGGCTTAGCAGGAAAAGCGATCCTTGACGTTTAGAAACAACTTAAAACAACAGCTACTCTAGCCATTTTCCCTAGATCACTATAATTTCTGCTCATATGATTCCATTATTTCGGGCAACGTAGATTCCGGAAATTAAGGTATTCCAATTTTATCACTCTGTCTCTGTGTCTGTCTGTTGCAATTAGGGGCATGTAGCCGATACAATTGCCAAGGAAGAAACCTGCTGTATTTTTAGTGAAAATATGTAGGATTTTTATTTTAAGGGCGTAGTTAATAATGAAAACGGTGCCGGCGGAGGAAAATAATATTTAGAATGTAGTTGATAATATTTCCTGAAATACTTTTGGTGAATAGAAGATTTTTTTAAATTAAACTTATTAAGAAACAAGTACGAGTTACCATGTAAAAGTGAACTGAGTCTTATTGAGCAAAACAAATAAGTATACGCAATCGTTCACGCCCGACTACAAATTCTACCAGTGAGCATACAAATGTTGGATTCATTTAAATTTAAAATGTAAAACTTTTCGAAAACCAGTCTCAGTAATAATTAAAAATACCCTCCTTTTAATTCGTACAGCACCAATATTTCTAATATATTTATAAATTTCCCAATACACAGTAGATAATGATTTTTTGTATTATTCATTAACTGCATCTCTGTTTGAGGTTATCTTATAGTAACATTAAGCCAAGAAGATGTAATTTTATAAAGTTAATTAAATTATTTAGTTGGAGTTAATATACAAAAATCCCTGAGTTATCATGTCGTTGAATAATTTTATAGGTTTTAAAATTTCTCTTTGACACCGTATAAAATGGAGTTTAAACGCGTAAAATATTTTTAAAATCTATCTTGCCTAAATAAGGTGATGAGTTGGCTAAAGGAGCTTACAAAGATACATAGGGGATCACAGCGAGGTTACGTTGTGGAGGTGTTGTTTTTATGTTACACCTTAAAACCCCTATCCAATAAAAAGAGAACATAAAGTCTGAATAAATGCTCAAGATGGAACCAAATCCCGAAAGAGACAGCTGCTCAGAGGCGGTTCAAGAAAAAAGAGAATAAATTTGTTAATTTTTAATATACATAAACTAAGCTCTTCTTTGATCCTGATAAATTATGAAGTTGTAAAGTACTTCTCAAATATTTACGTTCATATTCGTGATGAATTTTGATTTGTTTCTACTTTTACTAAGGCAACTACTAAACTAAAATATCAGAAACCAAATTCAAACTCAAATCATCTTTTATCAATTATGAATCTATTGAAAAGTTATTAATACAAGTTCTGCAAGTAGGCAAGATTTATTTTATACTACCAATTAAATAATCTCACCGATCCACAATGTATTATAATGATTTTTTTCTCGTGCCGATATTGGTTAATCCAAAGGCTGGTTTATCTAAGTTATATTATATAATTTCGACAAAACAATACAATATTGATTATATTAGAGTAACTATGTTTGATTAATTAAACCGTAACATTCTCTTATTTATCTCAATATCTTGCCTATGTTATAGTACAGGAGCTAGGTAGCTTTTTGGCACAGTACGTTATCGAGAATATTTATTTATGTATTATGAATACAGAAAAGTACTTCCAGAAATAAATTCATGTCAATTAATTATAAAAGAAAAACGCTTTCTTCAGAAGAAATTATCATATTATTATTATACAGGAAGATCAAGATAGGCTGAATGCGCCGCTCCTTAAAGATTTTTTGGGTGCCACTCACACTATTTTATGATATTGTCAATATTTGCACGTTGGCGATAGTGACTTAATGATTTATATAGGTCGTGTACGCGCGACGTCACAAATTTTGACATTCGTCAGCTTAGGGATAAGAAACCAAAATTTCTGAGGTGTTAAATGACAACTAACCGAACTGTTCATTAAATTACTACATTTTTAGTACATTATATTAGGTATACAAAGTGCCAAGTTTTGGCTGTATTATTAATTGTAGAAGTATGGCAATACGAAAAGACGCTAGTTTAATATCATCGATTTTTCAACTAGGAAAAATTGAGGTTAGAACAGATCAACTGATTCAGTAAAATGAATTGATTTTAGAGGAGTATTCCAAGAATTTTGACAATGGTAAATTGTTATATGTTAAAGTAAGAATTTTATATTTAACGTGGGTTGATATTGTAGGCCACACTGATGTGGTACAAGTTAGATTTCCTCTCTTAACATGAGATCCAATTTAAGACCCAGATAAAAAACTGAAAGTGGTTGTGATAAAATAAGTGCTGCTAGAGCAATCTATAAACAATTTGATATAGAAATTAACAGTGTATACTGGTTTGACTGATATTTTTTGAGTTGAGCAAAGAAGAGGCTTGTGCCGAAAGAGAAAAATGATACAAAAACAGCTGTTATAGATATGGTAAAATTCAAGAGGAATTGTATTGAAACATATTCTTTATAGGATTTTACAAACAGCAGAAGAAATAACTATCTATAACTAAAAGAAAAACTATGTGTAAAAATATTAATGAAATCTTATATTATATTATTATTATAAGCAAACAAATAATAATTCATTTTTAAAAGGAACTTCAAAGGCAAGATACAAATTATATAAAATCTGATGAAGTTTATAAATTAAGAACGAAAGTTCAAAGTATAGTTGTCATCGATGATCTGCAGACTAAATGTATTATTTTAAAGTATATATTGCGGTTGTTTAAAAACTACTCGGTGTTGGTTTGTTTAATATTTGAAAACTGAGTCAGAACACTAACTTTAACCCATTCTTAAAGTTTTTAAATACCACACAATATATTTTAAAACAATGCATTCACTCGCCAGATTACCCGATGAATTGTACATAAGTATAAATGCCATCTAAGTTATACTACAAATGTTAAACTTGGTGATAATATATAATTGTATATTTAGTAGATATCCTTTTGTCTTATTCCCGTTTACAAGCATATATGTACAAGGTCAGCAATAGTCGACATTCAACCTACTGCTAACGCTAGTGTTTAGTGATAAATAGAACAATAAAAGGAAAGCAGAATATTTAATAAAACGCATAAGTTAGACAATAATAACATTAATACATGATAAAGAAAGTTCCTACAGAAATTACAATTGTTTACACAGCTCGGTACATAAATATACCATAGACAAAGGGTCGACCGCTAGACTTAGACACAACTTATTGTGTCTACCTTCCTATAATTTTAAGTCCTTTGTTTAATTTGTTTCTTTTTATGAATATCTATTTCACAAAATCTACACAATGTATTGAACAACGATTAACTGCCTAGCCATAGCCATTTTTAATGCTAAGAAACTAAAAGGAATGACGTCTCATCACCTCACTCTGTATGTTATAAATTGCAAATCAGACTGGCGAACGTGTTCTGTCTGTACCTGCTCACAAGCACAATGAGTACTAAGAGATCATCTCGATCCGCAATAATCTAAGGAATGAGGCTTTTATTGACAATGTTGAAAGTTCATAACCTGAAAATGGATCTATTTATTAGTAATTATTCATAAAACAACATTTAAGTATGTACATGGCGAAAATAATTTATTAGTTATTTCACCCAACCACTAACAAGCGGTTGTAATCTTCGACTTTTGAATGCCTTGTACTCATTCTTTTAACTATGCACTCCTTTCAAAAATCACATAATTACAATATATGTATGTCTAACATTCGGAAATACATCGGCATCTGTACTGAAGTCTTCTTATTTAATATATGAGGATTTAATCTGATAGCACTAACTTTTTTCATACACCTATCATGTACATCATAATTCATAAAACAATTTCGTAAAATATCAAGTCGTCTCCATTTTAACAAACAAAATTCACCACGTGAATTAATTAAGGATAATTATGGATGTTAAATAATTCACAATTAAGTTTTAAAACATCACAAAAATGTACAGTTTAAACAAGGGGTTCAATCAGCTGATGACACAATGGCGGCCATTTGCATTTCTTCAGTATTCCGTAAACTAGTAACATAAGAAATTAGTTTTATTAATATACGTAGAATAGAAATCAATTTTGATAATTTTAGTAACTTTTCTGTGTTATGTGACGTTTATTCTTTCTCGACCACACTGTATTGTAGGAAATTACGGTTGTAAACAAAAATTCTAAGCATCCTTAACTATAGAGGAATTTAACTTTTTCCGCCAAGATGAATTTCTGTTGCAACTCAGATCTATTGTATCAGTAATACAATTTCTCATTATTAATAGTTTGGTATAAGTTTCCTAAATATAGTATTATGCATCTCAAGACTAAATTCTCATCAAAATAATATCACCACATAACAGAGGTATTTAAGTGTGAAAAAATGTATGATTTTTATCTTGAAAAATGGTCTTACTGACGTGCTGACATGCTAGGAGTCTATTTTCTCATAATCCGTGTTCCGTAGAATCAATTAACTCACATAAACTTTATTTAACGATGAGCAAGACAACAGAAAATCCACCTATCAATAAATACATATTTTACTTATAAAATTCTGACATTCCTTGAATTATATGTATCAACTATTCGGAATCCATATTTCTAAAACAAATGCGAGCTTAGAGCATATTTGTAGTTGGGAGCTTAAATTCAGATCACAAAATAAATTGGCACAAATATATTCACTTTCACTTCATTGAAACTGAATATATTTTTTCTCCGATATTCTCGCTCTAGCAAAACCTTTTTTACGTAAACTGTATTTTATAAAGAAAGCTCAACCCTCGAGAATCGTAATAAATAGAAATTACAACAAACATAATCTGTGATTATTTTTAATTGTGGCAAAAATGAATTTTTTGAATCATCTATTTCAGTTATTTGCTGATACCTTTATACTGATGTAAAAGGGTCATGGTACATTCTCCTTTTTTCTTTAGTTTCGAGGAAAAAAACCGCTGCCTAAGGAATCACTACTTCCACATTCAGATTTTTCATTCAAGTCACTTTAAAGGAAACATTTTGACTAGATTTGCACTCTAGTACGTGGAAATCATTGGTCCCAGAATTTTAATAATATTTGGGGCAGATATTATAGAAAAGTTTGAGGCGTTGGTTTCCACTATATATGATAAAAATGACGTTTCTGGTTTACCCTACTTATTTTCCCCTATTCACAACCTCATACCCCTTCAATGGAATCATCTCAATCTGATGTCATTACAATACATAATAATTGTGCTAACTTTCAAGTGAATATCTCAATTCTATGTTATCAATCCCATTAATAATGGAGCGGACATGGCGGGGTCTGAAAAATATTAGAAAAAATCTGAGGCCTTGGTTTCTAGTATATACACCAAATCCCAAATTTCTGTACTCTTACCAGCTAGATTTACTTATTTTCCCCTATATACTCCTACTTAACCCCCAACACTTCAACGGAATCATCTCAAAATATAATCTAGTTCCAGATATCGTTATAATATATACATCTACCATATTTCAAATTAATATCTCAATTTTATTTTATCAACTCCTTTAATAATGGAGTAAGGGTGGTGGGTGGTTGAAAAATATTATTAAGAATTCTGCGACCTTGGCTTCTAGGACATACACCGAATATCAAGTTTCTGTATTCTTACCATTATTATTATTATTATTTTTCCCTATTTGCCTTTACTTACCCCCCACTTCTTCAATGCAATCATGTCAAAATATAATTTAATTTCAGATATCGTTATAATACATACGTGTACCAAATTTCATGTGAAAATCTAAATTTAATTTTATCAACTATTTTAATAATGGTGTGGGATGGAAACTATTATAAAAAAACTGAGACCTTCGCTTCTAGTATATACACCAAGTTCCAAATTTCTGTAGTCTTACCAGCTTGCTTTACTTATTTTCCCCTATCTACCCCTATTTAACCTCCAACCCTTCAACGGAATCATCTCAAAATATAATCTAGTTCCAGATGTCGTTATGGTACACACATGTACCAAATTTTAAGTGAATATCTCAATTTTATTTAATCAACCCCTTTAATAATGGAGTAGGGGTGGTCGGGGGTTGAAAAATATTATTAAACAATGTCAGGCTTTGGCTTCTAGTACATGTACCTAATTTCAAGTTACTGTACTCCTACCAACTTGCTTTACTTATTTTCCCCTATTTACCCCTATTTAACCCCCAACCCTTCAACGGAAACATCTCAAAATATAATCTAGTTCCAGATGTCGTTATAATACATACGTGTACCAAATTTCAAGTGAATATCTCAATTTTATTTTATAAACCCCTTCAATAATGGAGTAGGGGTGTGGGGGGTTGAAAAATAATATTAAAATATCTGAAGCCTTGGCTTCTAGTACATACACCGAATTTAAAGTTTCTGTACTCTTACCAGCTTGCTTTACTTATTTTTCCCTATTTACCCCTATTTAACCCCCAACCCTCCATCAGAATAATCCCAAAATATAATCTATTTCCTGATGTCATTGTTATATATACGTGTACCAAATTTCAAGTGAATATCTCAATTTTATTTTATCAACCCCTTTAATAATGAATTGGAGCTTGCTTTAGATATTTCCCCTTTACCCCTATTTACCCCCCAACCCTTCACCGGATATCCTCAAAAAACAATCCAGTTCCAGATCTCGTTATAATATATACGTGTACAAAATTTAAAGTCAATATCTTAAACCGTTCCGGAGAAAATCTCGACGTTTCATGACATTCTAAACCCATTTCAGGAAAACATATTTTTGAAAATTTTTTTGCGATTACTATACTTCCAATCCACTACGTGGATGTGAAAGTAATTATTGAAATTTGGAACATACTTCACACTTATACTTATACGTCGCCTTTTGACATACAAATGATTTTCTGTCCACTTCCGATTTCGCTGAATGTGACACAAGCTTCTGATTTTCAAACGTCACACATTTCTTGAACGCAATGATACCACGTAAGTGACATTTCAAACGTCAGTATTTATTAACATGCTTTTATTAGGTTGACCTGTAACTAATTGTGTATAATATACCAGGTGGTTTTTTTAACCTGAAACTCTGAAATATCTCTATAGCACTCTACAAAGAAATGTTTCAAACAAAAGTTGTAGAACTGGATGGGGGCAGTTTGGCGGTTTATGTCACTTTGACTTTGGGTGGAAGGGTTAAAGTCATTCAACGTCAAATTCGTCTTTTAAATGGGAACCCCTATTTTTTTTGCAATTCAGATTATCTGACTAAAAATAAACTACTTTTGTTGAAATTTTGTTCTGATATTGTCATTTGTTTGGTTATCCGGCGAGAAAGAAACAAAATTTTAGAACTTTGCCTTTTTTACACGAAAAAAAAGAAGTTTGAACAAAAATTGAATGGGGCAAGGAGAATTTGGTATCATCTTGGGAATATTCTCAAATTTTTGAACAATTCCAAAAAAAATTGAGAATATTCCCGGGATGATTCCAAATTAAATATTGACGTTTAACGTGTCATTTGTGGTAGCATTTAATTCCGAAAATTATGCAGAATTAAAAAATGCAGTAATATATTATGTTTCATTTGAAAATCAAGAGTTAGTGTCACTTTCAGTGAACCCGGAAGTGGAAAAAACCATGTATATGTCAAAAAGGAACATTTATTAAGTATATAGAAAGTTCCAAAATTTAATCTTCTACCTTCACAAGTAAAGTAAAACAAAGGGATATGCCATGACCGTGTTACACCCGGTATACACAAATAAATTCAATTTACCGCGATAAACAGTTCTAGAGGCGAACAGCGTCAAAGTTGGGCCTGCAATGGCCATAATTGCAACTTTGTTCCTTTATGTCTATTTTGCTATTTTAACTCGATTTGTACGCGACTGACGGGAAAGGTGCAAGTTGCAATTATTCTAGATTCTCTATGAGATAAATGAGCACTGGTAGAACTATGACTAATGCTTTTGGAGAATTGGAGCTACAAATTTCAGTGAAAATATGACCAAAATGTTACTTTTTTAGTAATTATTTATTTTTTAATCACAGCTTCTCATAACTTCTGTATGAATTTTGCTGCTGATATTGTAGCAAAATGAGGCCATTTCTCGTTTTATAAATAATATAATAGGATAACATAAAGGTAATTAATTGCTTCCACAACCACGTAGTGGAGTGATAGTAATCGTAAAAAAAAATTCAATATGTTTTTTTAAAATAGATTTAGAATCTCATGAAACGTGTAGATTTTAAATTTGAGCGAAAAAAATGTTCTGTCTGTCGGGCTGTAACTTTTTTGTGTGTACGTTTTCTCTGGAGCGGTTTAAAACGTTGACTTGAAATTTTAAACACGTATGTATTATAGCGAAATCTGGATCATTTGAACTTATCCAGTAAAGGGTTGGGGGTAATTAGGGGAAAATAAACAAAACAATCTGGTAAAAGTATAAAAAATTTTAGACTTCGTGATTAGCCAAAGCCTCAGATTTTTTTATAATATTTTCCATCCTCACCCACCATCCTCATTCCATTATTAAAGGGGTTGATAAAATAAAATCGAGATATTCATTTGAAATTTGGTACACATATATATTATAACGACACCTGGAACTAGATTATATTTTGAGATTATTCCATTGAAGGGGTGGGCGTAAGTAGAGGTAAATGGGGAATATGAGTAAGGCAAGCTGGTAAAAGTACAGAAACATGAAATTTGACAGAAACATGAAACATGAAGCCAAGGCCTCAGATTTCCTTATAATATTTTTTAACTCACTCATTCCATTATTAAAGTGGTTGATAAAATAAAATTGAGATATTCACTTGAAAATTATTACACGTATTTATTGTAATGACATTGAGATAATTCCGTCGAAGGGGTGCTGGAGAGAGGTAAACTGTGGAAAATAAGTACAGCGAGCCAATAGGATTCCAGAAATTTTTGAGGCATATGCTAGAAACCAACGCCCTTAACATTCTATGAAAAAGCCAATTACTTCCACATGCTAGAGTGCAAATATAGTCAAGATGTTTTCTTTAAAGAGACTTGGATGGAAAATCTGGATGTGGCAGTAGTGATTCCTTAGGCAGCAGTTTTTTACTGTTGTTACCACTGCTAGAGACAAAAACGATAACTGGAAAAGGGCACTTTGACCCAAAATACCTTCTGAATGCTTTAGTTCTAAAAAAAAATTCTTAATTTTCAGTAACCCCTTTTTTAAGGTGTTAGGGCATTCATTTTTTTTCCTTTTTTTTCGCCCTAATTAGCAGCATCTTATTAGTTTTTACAAAGTCAAAGAAAATATTCGTCGTTTTGAATTTTAACAATTATTTTCATTTTTATTATTATTTTCCACCACCACTCCCAGTCGGTCATTAAAGGTCTTAACAAAATAAAATTGTGATTTAGTGTGTACAAAAACGAAAGTACTTTAAAAAAATTTTAAGCAGCAGCCGCCCTCACCTCCATAAACATCTGCCGGTCGGCCAGTCGAGAAGGCAATGTGCCTTCTCCTTTTACGGATTTTTGAGTCAGACAATTTCAAATATTGTATCATTGAATTTCTATGAGTAATTATTACTACATACTGGAGCGCAAATATAATATCAAGATGCTTTCGTTTGAAGAGACTAGGATGGAAAATCTAGATGTTGAAGTAGTGACGCGATTTCTTATACTAAGTGTTTTAAGTAGGCTTGAAAGTGGAATAAAGCTTTGCAAAGCAAACTGCAATTAATAAGTCATTAGTTAACTTCTCCATTTAAGAGATTTCTTTTAAATTTCTTAAGAGGAACAAAAATTACGTAGAAAAAATTGGTAAAGGTCAAAGACACATCACCCTAAGGAATTATTTATTAAGAACCGACATATGAGAATAGTAATTGGAGTGTAGTTATTACTATTATTGCAAAGAAAAGCTGATATCTTTAGATGAAGAAAATATACAGAGTGGTCAGCTAAAAGTAAATATTAAATAGAATGTGCCAAATATGGAAAGTTTCCGTAAATACCCACAAATTTCCATCATAGTTGAGTTACTTCTTAGGATGGTCACCCTGTACATTTTCCTATGAAACTATAATATATGTATTCCCTTTCAATTGTGTTAACTATGTTCCAAATATTATTGCCATATGTTGTATTTTTACTTCACGTCCACGTAGTGCAGTGGAGTATAGTAATCGTAAAAAATATCAATTTTTTGTTTTGTTGAAATTGGTTTAGAATGTAATGAAACGTGGATATTTTACATTTGATGGAAAACATACTCTTTAGACGGTCTACCCTGCATATTTTCCGGGGAAAGTCTACCCATTTCTTCGCTGGCAGTAACGTTAACTACCTACCAAATTTGACTGTTCTGCGTCAAGTAGTTTTTAAATTATAATGCCATCAGACAGATTGGTAGGCAGACAGACAGTCAGATAGAGAGACAGGTAGACAGACATATAGATAGACAGACAGATAGACGGGCAGATAGATAGACTGACAGAATTGAAAGAATTTCATTTTCGTAATCTATATATTCTGAAACGTGAAAACAAGGAGACATCATGGAGGGTGATTTCTTCATGAATACAATACTTAAAAAATACGAATTAATCTCTGTTCCTTTAAATTTTTCATAATCAGCGCATCAAAATCTGTTAAAAATAACATCATCTACTTTAAGGCAAAGAAAAATTAATTTTTGTCGACTAATGTAATTAATTACAATAATTAAACTACTCTACAAATCATTATAAAATTCAATAAGATTTTACTCGACTATAGTAGGCGAGACGATTAGAGAAAAATCAAGTGCATTCGTACACTTCAGTAAAATTATACTTCATTATAAAACAATTGAGTAAAGAAATAATGAAATATTTTTAAAAGTGCACTGCTAGATTTTAAGAGTGTTAGAGTATCCGTAACAATAAATCACAGGGTCACAACAAATAGCGTAAAGTTCGTATTGGCCTCCATGACCTGCCAAGATGCGGGATATGTTCTCTGGAATTACGAGTGAACCCACTCAGACACTTACTTGCCTCCGTACACACTCGACTGAGCCCAGAAAATGCATCTGGAATACAACTGCGACAGGAACAAATTCTTAAACAAAATGCTAAATTCATTTAATTTACGTAGGTGAAACGTACGATGGAAATTTACAAGGCACAAGTTGGTCTTGATTTAAAAATTTCATTGTTTGTTTAGTGTTTAGTTGCATGATTCTTTTATTAAGGCAGACTAATTTTCCTTCTACAAAAACTAAAATAATAACAGAATAGAATAGAAATAGAAATAGAAATAATTTATTGATGTTATCAACATTACAGTTTTACATAAGTCACATTACAGTGATGAGATAAAAGTAAAAAAAAAAAAACATGCATTAAAGTTTGTAAATTACACTGACAAATAAATAATTATAAACGCTTTCGCAGACAAACATAATTGGTGTGTTACATGTGTTGGGTTTCATTTGAAAGGTCAGTCGCCAAAAATTCCTGGAAGGAGTAGAATGTTCCTTCTATTAGCAAATTCTTTGTGTGGCGGGCAAATGATTGCTCTGGGAGAGAGGTAATATGAGATGGCAGCTTGTTGAAGACGGGACCATGATAATTAAGTCCGCTTTTGCTTTTTTTTAATCTCAATTATTTGAGTGCTATGTTGTTTCTCGACCTTGTGTTGCGATCATGCACGCTCAGGTGACTGGTATAATTTAGATTTAGCCTTACATAAAGTAAGCACGTGTATATGTAAAAATTTGGCACAGTTAATATATTGAATTCTTTGAATTTGTGCCTTACATCATCTCTATAACCAATACCCGGCATCACTCTAATACACGTCTTTGTAAACCAAATATTCTGCTTAGATGGTTAGTATGTCCCCATGTTAATATTGCATAAGAAAATGTTCCTTGAAACATAGAGTAGTATGCCGTTTTCACGAATTAAGGGACACCTCCCTCACTAAGTTGGTTATCATGTATATGCACTTAGATAGTTCTTTTGAAACATAATCGACGTGTTGGTCCCAGCAGAGTTTGGGATCAAGAACCACGCCTAAAAATGTAACCTTATCTGGGTTTTAATAGTTCCCGAAAGCACGAGTGGAAAATACTATATTTTCAGTTTCAGTGACGTTTAAGCACAACATGTTCGAAGAACCATTCAGAAGCACTCGACTGTGTTCGTCGCATAATTTTTTCTAAGTCTACCATATTTTTGTGGGTATGTATTTTGGTTGCATCATCAGCATACAATACAAAGCTGGCATGTGATACATACTAAGGCAAATCGTTGACGTACATCAAGAATAACAAGGGTCTGAGGACGGACCCCTGTGGTACTCCATGAAACATTTTATTTATTGACGATGTAACACCATTGTATACAGTATCTTGGTTTCTGTTTTCTAGGTAGCTTCTTAGTAGATTCAGTTCATATTTCCACACACAGTCGAACACAGTCGAACGCCTTTGAAAGATCACAAAAAATGCAGCCGGTATAGTCTTTGCTTTCAAATGGTTCTATAATATGTTTCAATAACTGATTTATGGGATTTGACGTAGATTTCTTCAATCTAAAACCAAACTGCTCTACGAAAAACAAGCTATTAGATTAGAAATAGTGCATAAATCTTTTATATAACAACTTTTCAAAAATTTTCCCAAGAACGGGTATGATCTATATTGGACGATAGTTGGACATGTCATTCATATCACCCTTCTTGTACACTGGGACGACTTTCGGTGTTTTTAGACAGTCGGGAAATACGCCTTCCTTTTACATAAGTTAAATAGTTTAGTAAGAGGGATAATAAGTACACGTTTTATAATTTTTATATTTATTTCATGGTAGTCTTTACTAGGCTTGTTTTTTATAGAATTAAGTGTATGCTTCATTTCAACTAATGTGATTTCGTCAAACTGAAAGTTAGGATGGTTTTTGTTTTTAAACGAGTCTAATAGACTCACTGGATCAATATTTGTATGGGGAATATTTGCTGTTTTCGTTCACGATACTTACAAAGTAGGTTCAGATTATTAGGATGAAGTTGGTCAGAAAATCTTTCGGTTTTTGTTAGGTTACCTTCACGCTTGCTATTTATTATATTCCATGTACCCTTTGCCATGTTACTGGAATTTAATACATATCTGTCATTAGCCGCTTTTTTGGCTAATTTAATTTTTGTTCTATACCTTTACGGTAGCTTTTATATTCAGCTAAAATATTAGCATTATTCTGATTTTGCATATGTAGTTCTCTAATCATATTTAATTTTTCTCGCATATCCCTCAACTCGTTATTAAACCATTCTGTTTTATATTATTTATTTTTAGTAGTTGTTTTTTTTTGTTTTTAATGGAAGAGCTGCCTTTATTTCATTTATAAGTATCATTAACAATCTTTCGAACTTTCGATTTGGGTTTGCGTTCTTTATGTTTAAGAAGTCCCAGTCAGTCTTTTCGAGATTATTGTACAGAGTGTTTAGTCGCGTTTTAGTGATAGGTATATAAGTTACTTTTTGTGTGTTGCTATGTTGTTTAGAGAGTGCGATATTAACTGAATAAGTTCAAAAGGTGGCCAGAACCTTCGATATAACGTTGGCTCTAAAACAGTATCCACGAACAGCAAAGCTTTTGAACAGTACACTCGAATATTATCACTCCACGCGCATCTCGGCAACCACGTTAACATCATCTGGAATTAATTGAAACTGATTTTCTGAATAACCTTAAAGATTTATAAGAACATGGTTTAGTTAGCGGCTTAGCAACTAACTCCAAAAAAATAAAGATAAAAAAATTGAAGTTCTCAGTTCGGTTCGTATATTTTTTTTGTTTGTTTTACATTCCCACAAACTCGAGAGCCTTTTGAGTTATCGAAGGGGAACTCTTTGTGCATGTTATCTAGAATGCTCTTTTTATACTTTATGCATAGCTGTTTTTATTTTCTTCACAGCCGCTATAATATTAACCTTATATGTATCCTGAAATTTTTCAGTTAGTTTCAATTAGTTGGAAACTTAATTCTAGCAGGTATAGTTCGCTACATATAATGAAGGCACATGAAAAAAGCCATAAAAACCTACCGTAAATAACTGTCTCGTTAGGAGCCGCGCTTAAAATTTTTGTTCACAATAATAGTCGAAATTTGGAAGTATTGTCTTTGGTAATTAAATACAATTATTTGGTACACTGATAAATTAAAAAATTTGACTCTGCTTTACTTATATCAAGATAGGAATAATATCTTATATATTTGTGGAGCACAAATTCGATATTCCATGATGCGCTGAAAATACTAAGTTCGACTCTATCGAGGGTAGGGCTTACATAGCTGCTGTAAACCGTTGAATCCTAAAATTATTTCGTCAGGAGAGAGTCTAGCAACTGTATCAAAATAATTGAAACAGGTGCGTTTCCGTTATTATACTCTTCGCAGATACAAAACGAAAAGTATATTGCGTTCGATCGGCACATTTCTAAAACCGGTACTATTGCTCGTAGAGGAAAATTTTTCATATCACTGTGTTGGTGGTCAATTTCTGAACAACTTTCAAAATGTCCGTGCGTCCGTCTGTCTGGCTGTCCGTCTGTTTGTCTGCCTGTCTGTCCGTCAGTCTGTTTGTTCGTCTGTCTGTCTGTCCGTCCGTCACGTTTCTTGTAAGCACGATAACTTAAGAACGAAAACTCAGATTGTAAGTTACTGTTAGCTAGAAGAAGAACCCTATTGTTTTTGAACAAAATCTATTAATGCATAAAAAAGTTATTAATTTTTTAAATAAGAAGAAAAAATAACGCTTTTTAGCTAAGCCAAAAATGCGTAAAACTGATATTTTATACAAAAAAACTACGAATAGTACGCTATAAAATGTGCAACAATTATATAAAAAGTGCATTAAATCGGCGAAGAGTATAATGGTTAGCTTGTTTCTTATTTTGATCATGCCAGAACATACTCTACATGAGAACAATGTTGTTCTATGCATTAAGTAATAACATTATATTTATGATTTATTATTTTCTACCAATATATAACATGCCCCGCTTTCCTATCTATACGTAAGCGGCAAAGCTTTGAGATTGTTTATGTGCCTTAAATACATGTAGAGCTATAAACAAGTTCCGACTCCCGTAGCGGCGGTACTTTTCTTTACACCATCAAAGGTCAAAGTCAGCAGGAACCGGTGGAACTGGTGGAACCGAGATGTAATAAATAATTTTGTTTTCCAGAATAGTATCGTCGTTACTTAAAAATTTCTATACACATTTGATAGCACTGGTCTAGAATTCTCACCAACAAGCAGAATGAGAAAATCCTTACTTTGTGGCAGTCGGGTGCAAAATACTATCCTAGAGTGAAAAATTTCAAAATTTAAAAAGTGCCCAAGTGACCAAACCCGAGGGTTTTCAATAAGGTCAAGCTGTGATATTCTGATAGGACATGACGTGGGTAATACCATTTTCAGGATTATCCTTTATTTACGGGTCACCCTGTATATAAAGTAGGTACTACTTGTGTGCATAATGTTTTCTTAATTAACAACTTATTTTTGGGGTAAGAAAAGGATTATTATGTCAATAATGTAAAATGATTTGCAAAATTTGAGCTAATCTGTTTCAACCATGTCTCGATAATGCCAACATGATTGCCGAAACGCACGTCGACTTGTTATTAGCTGATTGACCTTCTTTCTCTGGTACTTTCTCTTTTGAAGATATTAAATTATTAAATATGACAGTTAATTAAATTACCATATATTGCAAGTATTACTGGCAAATATTAGATTAAATCTCATTAATAAACCAATGTTTTATTGACCGATATTTAATTACTTCGATCTACCTGCCATATTCTCGCATCCATTAGATATCCAGAAGGTTTAATAAATTCAATTTTCCAGAGTAGATGAATATATGAAAAATGAATAAAGGTCCCCTGAGTTTGCAATTTTTTCCACACAATATATTACACTCAAGTTGTTCATTTTCCCTGGTTACGTAATGCTCGCGATTGAAATTCTTTCCAATCTCAGCGTCGCATCACCTCGAAATTTTTCTTAAACTATGTTGTAATTTGGCATTCAATTTATGAAAACATCGATGTGTAAATTTGACTGACTGACAAATACGATTATGTGAAAAATAATAGCAAAAGTTTTAGCGGCGGCGAACTAAAGTATAATGTAAGTAAAGCTCCTGACATATGGAAATTAGCCGCTGAATAATCACATCATCCATCTCTTTTAGTTCTATTTATTTACTGAGCCATCCAAATATTATAATTGAAATTGTAACCCTGTATACCATTGTTATTGAAATATTAATTTGCTTTGGAACTAAAATTGATTTGTCAATTAGTTGACATAATTCTGGTTAGAATTTGAGTAACGCACTGTATATTGCAGTCAATATTTTGAATATTTTCGTATCTTTAAACACACGGTGTTGAGCGAATGGCTTTGCAGCCACAGCCATAGATTATAAGTATAGATAGTTAGATAGTATCTTTAAACACTTAATTAGGAGCCTTAGTAATGTTTTGCTCTAAAATTATAGCAACACATGTAAATAATGACAGTTTGCTTACCTCTGGCAATCATCTGTCATGACAGATATCGCCAAATTTCAATAGGGAGTAAAAAGTGTAAGTCTGACAAAAGTTACTCTGTAATATTGTGTGACAGATATTAGCAGCCTGTCGGCTAGTTTAATTCCTTTTGCAATAGTCTGAATTAAAAATATTTTAATAACATTTTAAAGTAGATAGATAGATAGATAGATAGATACTTTATTAGTCATAATACACAAATAGTGTTTTGACACGTCCACCATATACAAAATAAAATATGAACATTTATCTGTAAAAAAACAATACATACAAATAGGGAACATACAAATAAACACAATAAAACATACAATAAAGTGTAAATATAAAAGTAAAAGAAAAACAATATACTATTATACTAAACTATTCGGGAGAAATCAGACAACATGAATTCATTGAAAGTATAGAAAGCATTGGTCAGCAGGAAGTTTTTCATTACTGTTTGAAATCGTCTAATTTCAAGTCCTTGGACGGCATTAGACAATAAATTTTATTGCGTGGTAGTCAGTTCCATTTCTAGTTTTCGTCAGTCTCAAAAATTCAGTGTTAATATTGTTTTTATTACGCGTTGAGTAAGAATGAATATTTTCTAACGTAGTGTGATTACCTGCGTGTTCCTTAATATACAAAAGACATTGCAATATATAAGCACAAGGCACGGTAAGTATATTTAATTTTTTGAAAGCCTCCTTACAATCGTCTCTGTATGCTAGACCTGCAATGATTCTTACGGCCTTTCTCTGCACGGAAAAAACTGATGAAATATGTGTTGAGTGGCCCCATACCAAGATAGCATAGGTCAAGTTAGAATGAATCAGTCCGTGATAGGCAATTAATAATGTTGCCTGTGACACACATTATACCAACTTACGTAGCAGAAAAATGTTCCGGGAGACATTTTTGCAGACTAGCTCTGTGTGTTTATCCCATGTCAATTTACTGTCTAAAATAACACCCAAAAATTTAACACATTTAAAATATTTAGCATTGAGAGTATGTCGTTTTAAACTAAAAATCATGGTTTCAGTCTTGTCGTCATTCAAAACTAGTTGATTACTTAAAAACCAATCTTGAGCCAGAGTCAGACTGTTACAGGCTTCTTCTAATAATGTACAAATATTTGTGTGAGACTGAGCCAAAGTTGTGTCATCCGCGAATAAGGTGAATTTAGACAAGGTTGCACTGTTTGGCAAATCATTCACATAAACGAGAAAAAGAACTGGTCCCAAGACCGAACCCTGGGGTACGCCGAATTTAACGCCTATTCTGTTCGAATTTATGTTATCGACATTAACATATTGAGATCTGTTAGTAATATATGATAAGATCAAATTCTTACTACCTTCCGAGAATCTATAAAAGCCTAGTTTATGCACCAGAATATTATGCGAGACGCAGTCAAAAGCTTTGCTCAGGTCTAAGAACTGTACGTGAACAGATTCTTTCGCCTCAAAGCCTTTATTTATAATATCTGTTAAGGAATTTATTGCTAATGTCGTAGATAATTTAGACCTGAAGCCAAATTGACTGTTACTAAATATATTATGATATTCAAAGTAATTAGTTATCTGTTTTTTAAGTATTACCTCAAAAATTTTAGCAAATAAAGGGACAATGGAAATAGGTCTGTAATTAGTGGGGTCATCAACGGAACCTTTTTTAAAGATAGGCAAAACTTTTGAAATCTTAAGAACTTTCGGAAAAGTATTATTCCTAATACATTGATTAATGAGTTTGGTAAGAGGAATTAGGATGATATATTTTATAGAGTTCAGCACTTTTATGTTAATATCATAAACATCTTTACTTTCAGTTTTTTTTTAATTTTCAGTTACGTCCAGAATTTCAATGTACGATACTTCAGCAAAGTTAAAATCCCTGTCTAAGTGTCTGAGAGTGGAATTATTCAGGAAAATTGATACATTATCTAATTTTAAAATTTTTCGTTTTTGAAATATGCTTAAAATGTCAAAATGCCGACATTTTAAATTTGAGCTAAAAAATTTCTGTCTGTCGGTCGGTCTGTATATTTTTTTGCGCACTGTGTCTTAGGAACGATTTAAGATATTGACTTGAAATTTAGTACCAATATGTATCATGACCAAATCTGGAACAAGCTTATATTTTGCGCTAATTCTGGTGATGAGTTGGGAGTTAAATAGGGGAAAATAAGGGAAGATAAATAAAGCAAGTTGGTTCGGGTGCAGAAACTTAGGATTTGTTGTATATAAATACTAGATAAGGCCTCAAATTTTATAACAATATTTTCGTTTAGAATTTGTTCATGACATCTCCATCAAACATTATATTATTATTATAATTCTATGACCAATTATTTCCACATACTTGAGTGCAAATATTGTCAAGATGTTTTCCTTTAAAAAGACTTGGATGGAAAATCTGGACGTGGAAGTAGTGATTCCTTAGACAGCCCTGTACTGTGTGTGCTTAATCAAATACTTAGTAACAATATTTTGCTCTAAAATTAATAAACCATGGTTTGTATAAATAATGATGTGTGCAGTGTCCTGTATTACCTAATTTCAATGTGAACTTTTTACCACGCTATGTCACGTATGTTACAAATTCTTAATACAATAATTTTAAGTTTAACAGAAGTTTGGATGTTTACAAGATGCGGTTTGTTCGCACATATACATACACTTAGCTGAATACTTTGTTTATTATTCAATATTTGAATTTAGCGTGTTATGAAACAAATTTCTGTGTACTTAATTTTTTTTTCTACGACAATTGTTTAAAACATTTGCCCTAATCGACTAGAAAAATTATTAAAATAAAAGCGGTTCTCAATTCGACAGTATGTACGTATTAGTAAAAATTATTCTTGTTGAAGTAGGTTTAAATTATTTAGAAACATTGAGATTTTAAATTTGGACGGAAAAAAATTTGTGTCTGTCTGTCGGTCGGTGTGTAACTTTTCTGTACGCACGTTTTCTCCTGAACGGCTTAATACATTGACTTGAAATTTTGTACACATATGTATTATAACGAAATCTAGAACTGGATTTTTTTAACATATCCGGTGAAGGGTTGGTGGGTAAATAGGGAAAAATAAGTAAAGCAAGCTGGTAAGAGTACAGAAATTTGAGATTTATTGTATATACTAGCAGTGAAGGCCTCAGATTTAATCACATTTTCAACCCCTCCACCACCCCCCTATTAAAGGGTGTGATAAAATTAAATTAAGATTTTCACTTGAAATTTCATACACTATGTATAATAATTACATATGGAACTAGATTATATTTTGTGATTATTCCTTTGGAGGGATGGGGTTAAATAGGGGTTAGTAGGAGAAAATGAGTAAAGCAAGCTGGTAAGAGTACAGAAACTAGGGATTTAGTGTATATACTAGATGCCAAGGCTTCAGATTTTTTTTATTATATTTTTCAACTTCATTATTAAAAGGGTTGATAAAATAAAACAAAGATTTTTACTTGTAATTCGGTACATCTGTATATTATAGCGACATCTGTAATTGGATTATATTTTGAGATAATTCCGTTGAAGAGTTGGTGGTTAACTAGGGGTAAATATAAGAACATAAGTAAGGCAAGGTGGTATAGCATTTCTAGTATTAATTTGAAAATTCAGTCAAAAGCATTGCTACCAGGATACGTCATTTCAATGCCTGAGGTGATAGAATAAGAGCCGAGACCGAGTTGAATATTGCAAACGATATCCGTGTAAAAATATGGTTCACCAGATTTGTTATACGCTTACCACAAACGAAAAGAGTGGATTGTTTACCTGGCTCACCATTACAGGCCCTCTGCCTGATTTTATTTATGCCGGCGTCCTAGCCGTAGGTTAAATGATATTTATTTTTACTTTTATTGAATCATTTATGGAGTTGTTAATTAAATTAACATTATTTACTGTAAGTAAATAATATATTATAAATAAATAATTTTCATCATGCCTACCAATTAATATAAAACATTGAAACAATATTTTCAATAATTATAAAGTTATTCTAAAATTCAATAATTAAAAATTGTTGGTCGACGCTCAAGTCTATCGTTATGAAGTATTCCTTTGTCCGTCTTTTTTTTTGTGAGTTCCAAACTGACTTTGGATATCCTATAAGAGAACAGAAACTTGGAATTTGTTGTACATATTAGAGGCGAAGGTCTCAGATTTCTTTATAACATTTTCCAACCCCTCCACCTCCTCCGCTCCATTATTAAAAGGGTTGATAAAATTAAATTATAATATAATAAAATATAAAATGCTTCTCCCATGATGAATGATAAAAAATGATGATTCCCTTGAAAGAATGGGGGGGTATACATTGGGGAAAATAAGTAGAGCAGGCTCATAAGAGTCTAGAAACTTCATATTTGCAGTAGGTATATGCTATAGACCAACGCTTCAATTTTTTTTAAGGCATCGGCCTTAAATATTATTAAAATTCTATCACCAATTACTTCCACATTCTGGAGTGCAAATATAGTCGAGATGTTTTCGGTTAAAAAGAGTTGGATGGAAACTCTGGATGTGGAAGTAGTGATTTCTTAGACAGCGGTTTTTTTTGTATGTTTCTTCAGTCACTTCTCTGAAATTGCTGAGGCGATTTCTCAATATCGATATAAGTTAATAAGGTTCGATTAACCGAACGACAATGAAAATTTTATTTTTAATTAATAGTGACCATTTTTTAGAGCCAGTTCAATTGTTTTCCAATTTTCTTTAATATGCCTAGTTGATTAAATCAAGTAAGTACATGATAAGATGGAAAACATGCCTGCTAGCAACCAACAAATTTATCGCATCCGGTAACGCAATAGGTCGGTTTCCTCAAAGACAAATATCGAAGACTTTGGGGTACATAGCCGCGTATATTAATCGATTATAGACCGACGTAGCGTTGGAAAGATATAAGTGATGTTACAGATCGCAGCAGACCGTCTTTCCTGTTTACAAGCCAACCTCCTCCCCAAGGGATAATAATATCCAGGTATTAGAGTGAGAAATCATTTAGTAGAAAAAGTGTGAAGGTGATAGATTTCTCATCATGATTTTCCGTGGGAGTTCTAGATACAAGAAGCCAGGAAGAATGATGATGTTTTTTAACCTAAATCTACTTTGATTTTATGAGGTTTTCAGTTAGAATAGAACTTCCCAAGGAGAAAGTCTTGTGATGTAAGTTTAATGGTTGAAAAGTTTTTCTTGATGTTTATTATAAAATTACAAACAGAATAAGCCATATTCTTAATTTAGAGGTATTTAAAAAATACTGAGTAGTGTTTTGTTATTTGGTGTAATTGAAGGCTGAATGCCAAGCTTTTCTAAATTTATGTATTTATTGAAAGGCTCCTAACTTTTTTAGTTTTTATTAACGGATGCTAAATTTTAGTTTTTCTGCTTCGAGAGACATTTTCTGTTTTCATCTTTTATTTTAGCATGAACGAGTTTGGTTTATGTAGTACAGTATTATAGCTAGATATTTTGTAAGAACAATGTAGATTATTTTAAAATGGAGGATTTTAATATTTACGCAATTAGTAGTTGCAATTACCTACTTTTTGAAAGTCGTTTGCTTAGCTGTCTGTATCATCCAAATTTACATGATACTGGAAATTAAATATATTATTTATGGGATTTTGCCAACAGCGGAAAAAACTATCTATGCTAGCAAGCCAAAATCTTAAAATAAATTTGTCCAATTTATTATTTGACATTCTCATTATAACACTAGCATCCAACCCCCTACGGCTATACAGGTTAACCTACTATCTACATAACCCCCTACGGTATGAGGATTCAGTTAAAAATGAGTACAAAGGCCTAAAATGAATTTATTTACCTACCTTGTCTTAAAAATTTTTTATTCTACTGGATTACAATTTCATAAAATCTCTCATTCAGTTTCTTCGAAATGCTTCGCCCTTATTCTGAGCTCATCAGAAAGGCACAAAGCCACTCATAACGATGTTTCATGCAAAACCAAGGCAATATCTACGAATAAGTATGAAATATTTATATTTGACATTGACTGATAAAAAAACAACAGATTTTCACCTTTCTATTAACTAACTAGTATTGAAGCCTATATACTCTATGCATGTTTAAAAGTGAATTATTTATTATTTGTTTGTTTATGGTAATGAAACATATTTTTCACAGGATTTTGCAAACATCGGAAAAAAGCTATCTATGAGAACTAAAAGAAAAACTGTACGTAACAATATTAATGAAATTGGACAAATTTATTTTAGGATTTTAACTTGCTAGCATAACCAGAAGTCAGATTATCGAAAGAATGCAAAGACTTCATTAATATTTTTACATACAGTTTTTCTTTTACGTCTCATAGATAGTTTTTTTCCGCTCTTTGCAAAATCCTATAAAGAATATGTTTCATTACTAAAATAATAAATAATTCACTTTTAAACAAAAAATTGGAAATTATTTACGCAACGCTTGGAATTTAAAATATCGTTAGTAATCGGACTCAGACTCCAATTCTGAGTGAAGTATGGCAAGCACATTTCAAACGGTGACATTATTATTCAATAATCTTTAAACTGCACATTTTCGTACAGAAATAGTGTGCTTATTTGAAAAAATATATAAAACATTCTCAAGCACTGGCTATAAAGTGTAACAAAAAAGTAGTTCACGGGCTGTGATAAAATTGAACTTTATTTAACTCAGACCGGCTCGTATTTGATTCAATGGAAATAAATGTTCCGAGCCACTTTAGAGCAATGTACTGTTACTGACTTGTAGTAGAATTCGTCCTAGTAGTTTCTATGAAATGTTTTTCCGAGGATACATTGGTTACATGCCAATGCTATTGCGATGACCTAAAAATCCCTTGGGGCTTACTTCTTGAAATTGGTTTTGATATCAAGTCACAATTTATTTATTTTTAAAAATAACGATATAAGTACTATTTATGGCTAATGTTATAATAAATGGAACTATCAATAATAGTTTCTCAAATTATTTGATGAAAATCTGTTTTATATTAGAACAAGGGACGGTTGGCCCGAAGCAAGTTTTACTTAAAGTGTCGGTCACTCGCGATTTTTAAAGGATTCACAATTTAGTGTAATTCTTATCCAGACATTTGGTAAAATAAGTATATAAGAAATAATTTTTGATCTAAAAATCGTTTACTCAGGTATATTTTACATGTGTTTTTTATATTTTTATTATCATTAATTAATTAAAAAAATTTGTTTAAAATTAATGAAACAAAAAAAAGTAAAATGCGTTTAAAAAAAAATCTGCGATAGGCGATTTTAATTTTCATGGAAATGGGCTCTACATACATCCGAAAATATGAAGAAAAAATTCCGAGAGGCAGACACTTTGAGTTAAACTTGCTTCGGGCCTACCGTGAAGGAGAAATTGAAAATTGTGTTAAAATTGGTATTTAACTATTTTTAGAGTAGCTACTGCTGAAACTGATGTTAAGAGTAAAAATTTAACGTGACGAATCCAACAGCGCTGCCATAATTACATGGCGATTGCAGATTTACCGGAAAGGAAACTAAAAAAGAGTGGATTTTTTTGTATTAAACCAAAAACTGGTCAAGAACGTATTGGGACGCACATGAGCTGAACTGATTAATGTACGTTTTAACGTCGTTCGGAAATATCTGATTTTTTTTGCATTTTAGGAATAACTTTTAATAACATTCTGCATTATAAAATTGCACGCAAATCGGTAAATCGTCGTTTGACAGTGCAAATTTATGATAAAACATATTGGCATGCATTTTAACTTCATTCCAATAACTTTCCACAGGATGTTTTTTCACGGTTTTTCATTTGGCACTATTGGCGTCCATTTTAAAATAGTTCACAGACATCGATTTTCCATGCAATCGGAAAATCGACCTGCACACCATTCTGCACGCGACGACTGCCTAAAATTCGCATCTCTGGTATATTCATAGTAATTACATTTATATATATGATTGCCATGCATCTTAAAACCTTGCATCTGACTGGTCATGTAGTAGCGCAGTTCCGTAGCCATACTCATTAACAGTCTGCACAAATTAATGCTATGCCTACGTATTAGGGGACATCCATTAATTCAGCCACGCAGATTTCATGTTTTTTCTATCTCTACGTAGTAATGTGGAAGTATAGTAATACTACCCCTCCTATATTCCAGGCAAAAAATGTCATAAAGTGCTGAAATATTGCTACTTAGTTTCATTACTTTCACCTCTACGTAGTGGAGTGAAATTATAGTAATCGTGAAGAAATTTCAACTTTTTTGTTGAAACTGGTGTAGAATGTCATTAAACATGGAGATTTTATGAGATGAAAAATTTGTTGTACTCTGTTTCTTCTCTCACGAAAATAAAGTCAGCAAGTTGATATTTGATACAGTGGCATATACTACCATTATATCTGTTATGTATGAAAGTATTGTTGTATTGTTTGGTTCTAAGGATTTATGTTAAGTTTGGCAACGCCGCTAGAGACGTCCACGTGCAGTAGTTACTTCTAATGTTCTCTGACATGTGTACGCGGCTATTACGCTCTGATTGTATATTTATTTAATAAACATAATTAACTACCACTCAGAGGTGTCTTACTCTCATCGACAAGTGTTTATAGTTCTTCCGAACGTTACTACAACAGATAAAACATTACATGGTGGCAGCTGGTGAAAAACGCGATGAGAGGTTATGTTTAACAAAAAAGCCGGGTAGTGTAGAGTGAGCGGTTTCTTAGATAGTTCGCGGAAAAAACTATTTGTTTTGTACGGGACACGAGTATCGTGCTATATACGATTGAACTTTCCCTCAAATACTTAAAACGTTCCTATTTTGACGTTGGTTAGGAATAATAAATAGTAAAACATGGCAGAACAGTTAAAAACACCAAGTGAAATGAACTTTAAAGGTAATGTAGCTAGCAACTGGAAGCTGTGGAAACAAAAATTCAATTTGTACTTGCTTGCCAGTGGAAAAAGTGCAAAACCTGATGACATAAAAGTGGCTATACTTTTGAATCAACTAGGTGACGAGGGGCTGCAGATTTATAACACTTTTGAATATAACTCGGAAGGGGACAGCAATAAGCTTAACGTAGTTTTACAAAAATTCGATGAGTATTGTAACCCAATAAAAAATCTTGTTTACGAGCATTTCAAATTTTTTAAGAGAGATCAACTTGTGGGTGAGACGTTTGATGAGTTTTTAATGGCTCTAAAACAGCTAGCAAATACCTGCGAATTTAAGGAAAAAGATGTTATGATTATGGACAGAATTGTTTTGGGTATTAAAGACTCCCGAATTCAGGAAAAAATGTTGCAGAAGTCTGATTTAACCCTGGAAAAAGCAGTGTTTATTTGTCGTGCTATGGAAAGTAGTTCGGTTAAACAGAAAGAAATTTCGCGTGATTCTAAAACGGACGTTGTGACAGTGAACGCGATAAACCCTGGTGTTAGTGGTAAATATAAACAAAAACATATTAATGCGAGACATTCAGGTGTACGGTGTTGTGAACAAAAAAGTTATAGTTCTGGGAATGCTGTAGCTGGCACAAGTAAGTGGAGTACAGGACAAATTCCAGGTAACCTATGTACGTACTGTGGATTACATCATGTCAAAGGTAAGTGTCCAGCCTTTAATAGACATTGTAGTCGTTGTAAAAGAAAGGGACATTATCGGAAATTTTGTGCTTATCAAAATGTTCACGAAATCGCTGAATCCGACTCAGAAAATGATGAACTTTATAAACAGGACAATATGAACGATTGTGAAAATAATATTGTTTGGACTATAACAAAATCTGACTCTTGTAAAAGTGAACATGTGATCACCGCCGCGGTTAGTGCGACTGACTGGTTTGAAAAAGTCGATGTTGCCGGTTGTACATTAAAAGTGAAAGTAGATACAGGTAGTCATGTAAATGTTTTGAATTATCGTGATTACGAGAGACTTAAAATCAACAAAAATAAACTGACTCCAGCTTCATCGAGACTTTCTTCTTATTCGGGTCACAAAATAGACATTATTGGTCAAATAACTCTTGATTGTAAATATAAAAATGCACGAAAGTACTTGGTATTTTATATATTGCGTTCTGATGAGCCTAGTTCGATTTTGGGGCTTAGTGGTGCGCAAGTTCTGGGAATTATAAAAGACAGTGGCGTACTCGAAGTGAATGAGTCTCCAAAAAATTTACAATCTGTGGATGATATAATTAAAAAATTTAAACATGTGTTTACGGGTATCGGAAAAATTTCTAAAACTTACAAAATTAGATTGAGAGACGAAGCGATACCACGCGTTTGTTCTTCGAGAAAAATCCCAGTGGCATTAAAAAGTTTAGTCAAGGAAAAACTTAACGAACTAGTTGCGGAAAAAATAATTGTGCCTGTAACAGAACCGACCGATTGGGTGCATCCCATTGTTATTGCGCCGAAGGCCAATGGTGATATTCGGTTATGTATGGACCCTAGAGCATTAAATACGTATATTAGGCGGGAATTGTTTCAAATTCCAACCCAAGATAGTCTGTTTTCGGAATTAGCCGGTGCTCAATATTTTACTTTGCTTGATGCTTCTTCTGCGTTTTTACAAATACCATTAGACTATGAAAGCTCTTTATTATGTACTGTAGCGACGCCATTTGGTCGTTATCGATATCTTCGACTTCCTTATGGACTTTCATCGGCACCAGAAATCTTTCAAAGATTTATATTTGAAACATTAGATGGTTTGTCTGGTGTAGTGGCTTATTTCGACGATATTCTTGTTTTTGGACGTACTTTGCACGAACACAATCAAAATCTTCTTAATGTCCTTGAAAGAATCTCAAACTCTGGACTGACTTTGAATCTGGAAAAATCAAAATTTGCTGTAACCCAGTTGAAATTTTTGGGTCATGTGATAAGCAACAAAGGTGTGTCTCCAGATAATAAAAAGACAGAGGCTATACTAAATATGAAATCTCCACGAAATAAGAAGGATCTTCAACGTTTTCTAGGCATGGTGGTATACTTGGCGAAGTTTATTCCGAACTTATCCGAGGAAACAGCTATTTTGAGAAAACTTTTATCCAACAGTGTCGAATGGCAATGGTCTCAAAATGAAGAAAAATCATTTAATAGACTAAAAAGGCTTGTGACAACTACACCTATATTACGTTACTTTGATCCTAACAAAGATACGACTTTGTCTGTGGATGCCAGTCCATATGGTCTTGGTGCCTTAATTACACAAGATGGACATCCTGTTGAATATGCATCTGTATCATTAACTCCAACACAGCAAAGATACAATCATATTGATAAGGAGCTCATGGCAATCGCATATGGTTGTGAGCGATTTCATAATCTGCTCCTGGGAAGAAAGTTTCTTGTTCAAACAGATCATCGTCCACTAATAGGGCTACTAAAGAAACCGTTAGATGAGATGTCGCCAAGAATTCAACGTTTGACACTTCGACTTTTAAGATATAATTTCGATTTGCAATATGTTCCAGGAAAAAACTTGCAAGTACCAGATACTCTAAGTAGAGAACCAACCAGTGAAACCATTGATACTCAGTATTTAGAAAATAATCTTAGAATTTATTCAGTTATTTCCACATCGGCAGAAAACGAAAAGCGCCTTCAAAATGAAATTGATAATGATAGTGCGTTGCAAAAAGTAAAATACTATGTTCAGCATGGTTGGCCAACTCACAAAAGTAATACGAATCCATTAGTCAAAAAGTTTTGGTCATTGAGAAATGATATTTTTCTTCATAAGAACATACTATTCTATAATAAAAGAATTATAGTTCCAGATACCTTGAAACATGAATTTCTTGACCTTCTTCATAAATGTCACCAAGGTATTGTTTCAACTAAATTGTTAGCTCAAGAATCAGTATTTTGGCCTGGAATTATGACAGACATTGAAAATACAATTTTAAATTGTTTAATCTGCCAAAAGTATGCTAAATCTAATACAAAGGAACCACTTCATCCTCATAAAATTCCGGAGCTTCCTTGGCAGAAAATCGGAATTGACTTCAAATCACTTGGTCCGTTAAATTTTATTGTAGTTGTGGACTACTTTAGTAAATTTATTATTGTTAACAAACTTGCAAACAAGACAGCAGAAACTGTTATATCATGTCTTAAAAATATTTTTTCAATAAATGGTTTGCCACAGGAAATATTTTCAGACAACGGACCTCCATTTAGTTCCAGAGAATTCATAAATTTTGCTGCTAAATATAAAATAAACCTTACGACTTCAAGTCCGTATTATCCTGCATCCAATGGAATGGTTGAAAGAGCCATACAGACAGTTAAAGGTCTACTTGTAAAATCATATGAAGTAGGTGATGATCCATTTTTGGCAGTGTTAAGTTATAATGTTACTCCTAAGCAAAACTTACCGTCTCCAAGTCAATTGTTAATGGGGCGAAGACTTAGAACAACTTTACCTGTTGCAAAAAGCCTTTTGTCTCCTAAATATTCATTAAAAGGCGTGAGGAAAAAGCTTCAGCTAAGACAGTCTAAGCAGAAAAAATACTTCGACAGAGGTTCCAAAAAGTTACCTAAACTAAATCCAAATCAGCCTGTTCTTATGCAACGTAATATAAGGTGCTGGGAACCTGGTACGATTGTCAAAGAATCTGGTCCCAATGACTATTTAATTAAATTAGGTGATGCAGACTATCGCAGAAATAGGAAATCTATAAGACCCCTACGAACATCGTTACAAAGTGGCGAATCCAAGAATATGGAATGTTCTGATGACCAATCAAGACGTGAAGAAACCGACGTTATGCCTCAATCTGAACCTTCACCTACTATAAACTCAGATACTGCGAGTGTGAATAATAATGTTTCTACTGAACATAATTATAATAATGTGAATTCGAATAATAATACAAAATCTAATAGTTCTCAAATTTGTACTAGAAGTGGTCGGGTGGTAAAACCTCCACTTAGGTTAAATTTATCATTTTGATTTGTTTTCTTGAAAAAGGGGCGTGTTATGTATGAAAGTATTGTTGTATTGTTTGGTTCTAAGGATTTATGTTAAGTTTGGCAACGCCGCTAGAGACGTCCACGTGCAGTAGTTACTTCTAATGTTCTCTGACATGTGTACGCGGCTATTACGCTCTGATTGTATATTTATTTAATAAACATAATTAACTACCACTCAGAGGTGTCTTACTCTCATCGACAAGTGTTTATAGTTCTTCCGAACGTTACTACAACAGATAAAACATTACAATATCAAGGGAAGAAATAGGTATTTCCCTCCAAGTTCAATCATATTTCACATCGGAGCGACAAGAGATTCTATTACACTGACGACATGCAATCATTACGATGATCGGCCTATTTCTTCGTCAATTGCCGACACCCGGAGACAAGCAACCCCCAACCTCAAAAATTTTCCCGGACCTCTTCTCGTGAGAGAAGTAGACATTTTTTACTACATTAATATATAACAGACAAGGGACCAACTGCATTACATCCCTGGCCAATTACGGTATATCCACTATGCATTGCTTGCCTAATATTATATAGATTCTGCCTTTAGAAAGTGAAATGAGGTCTATCTATTTCCCTGGAGTTCACTAATCGGGAGTAACGTTGCTTACTTTTTGTATCAGGATACGACTACAGTCAAGACTGACCTGCGTTTGCCTAATTACGACTTATTACTATTTTAATATACAATTTTTCATAAATGCTGTAGATATTATATCACACTTTGCGTAACCTCGGTACAGAACGGATATTTCTATTAGAGGACTACCACTTACCCTTCCTGAGTCGTATTTATCAAACCGCAAATAGTGTGTGTGTATAAATAAGAATTCTGTTTTTTTAATCGTCATACATAGGATACCTCAAGGATCCGTTTTGGGTCCTCTATTGTTTATATAACTCTTTTTCTCAATGTATAAAACCTAATAAGTCTATCATGTTCGCTGATGACACCACTCATCTTTGCTCATACAAAAACATCAATAACTTAATTGAAATCTTCTCTAATAGATTAAAATTGGCTCAATATTGGTTTACATCAAACAAACTAAAACTCAACCAAGAAAAAACCCAAAAACTTATTATATTCTCCAATAAATGTGTCACTAAGGGTGAGTATGTGAAACTCTTGGGGATTTATGTGGACGATAACCTTAGCTGGTCATAACATATTAAACATTTCAGTTTGATACTTAGGTACTAAGACTATTTTGCTTCTCAGTAAACTAAAAGCTTTTATTAATTCTAATATACTAAAAAATACTTATTTTCTCCTTTCCACTCGAAGCTGTGTACGGATTTGTTCTGTGGGAAAATTCGCACCATTCATTAAAAACGTTTAGTCTACAAAAGAAAATTGTAAGAATTCTCGTTAACGTTAACTTTAGAGAACATTGTCAGACTATATTTATTGAGCAAGGTATTATGCCTCTTCTCTGGATTTATTTATACTTGAGTTTGATGGAAATCCATAGGGATGTCTGCAACTTCTCGTTTTGCAGGACTACTAAAGAACCCTCTATACAGGTTAACAACAAGTGTTAAAAACTCTCTCAATTTAAACTTATATAACCAACTACCTCTGCAAATCAAGGAAGTAAATCAAATTGCCTTCAACGAAAAAATCAAACAATACGACACTGTTTTTATAATATTGATGACAAATACCTTCTAACACCTGACTCATAGTCAAATTTATGTAATTGACTGTCATCTGCCCTCACTTACGGAATATCTCTCATTTTTAACGTTTCTTTATTATTATTATTTTCGATCATTTCAATTTGTCAGTTGTCATTTTTACAAAGAAATTACTTGTCAGTTATTTATATGTATATTTATAGTTATATTGTGACGTTTAATTTTTTATCGTGAAATTGGTTTTTGTGCTTTCTCTTTTTTTATTTTATCGCAGACTGATAGCCAGACTGCGGTATGTACTTTGTGACTTGCTGCAAATGTACTTTATTATTTACATAAATGTAGTCAAATAAAGCTATCTCTTAGTTAAGAATGTAGGGAAATGTACATGTTAAAACATAATTGATTTGAAACTTCAATATGTCCAGTTTGATTACTTCCTGAACATCAAAGAATGGAACAATCCACTGTATCTAAATTAGCAGATGTAATTTTAATTTATCACTTGCCTCGAGTTGTTTAAATAAATGAGTAAGCATGAAACAAATACAATTACGAGCGGTAAGCACAATATGCAATGGTAATGAAAACGTAATTTTGTAATATACGTTGCCTGGATTGCTACATTACAGGAGTAACCAAAACTTATACATTTAACATTAAGCTTCATACCAAACTGTGCTATAAACATAAGTTAGTAAAATGTATTCGCCCGTGTAATTACGTACGTTTTAGTCTTAATGACATTCCAGCAACAAATATATTAGAAGTCAGGCAGAAGATACAGAGAGAAAACTTATATTGGACCAACTATTTTCTATGGATACTAGCCAAAAACGAGTTACATACAATTGATTATAGTTTTAATTAAAAGCAGTCCAAAATTCCCAAAAATTCTAAATTCCTATTAGACAGATTACTGAAATTGGTCCAAAATAGAAAATTGAAATAAGATTAAGATTATTACGTTTTGAGGTGCCAAGAATACAAAAAGCGATTAAAAAGAAATGTTTGCATGAATGTACCTATGTATGTGTGTATGAGAACGCGATAGTGCTGAAACTAGCGACACCGACCCACCCACTTATGGGATTGAAATACTTTAATTTTCGTAACCTACATATTGTGATATGTGAAAATTTAAGGATATCTCGGAAAGCGCGTTTGTTTTTATTAAATGCTTTATTTCCAAAGTTAATAAAAACAATAGTTAAAGTTTCATCTAAAATAATAAAATATAGGTATTAAATTATAATTGTTGTAGGTTTCTATTATAAAATGTATACGCAGTGTATTTGTTATTCTTTATTGTATATTAATTATTAACTATGTTCAGTTTTGTATTGTAGTATTGTATTGTCCTTTCATAGTAGAAGCTGCTGATAATGGTATATCTATATGTAAAATCTGACTGTTTACGTGCCTGTGATGATCACCATATAAATCGCATATTGCTCAGTTTTAGTACGAAATTTTCTACCATTCTATATTGCAGTTGTTTCAAATTTGACACAAAATTGTTAAGTCTATCCAAAGTGGTGTATAATAAATATTTGCTACCACTGTCGTAATTGATGTTAGTTTTGAGGTTAAAAACTTTAAATATTTTGATAGGTAGGTAATGTTAAAGGTTAGTCTAGTTTTGAAAGTATCTGCATGAATACACGGTTTCAGTTTTTTTGCTCATGGTGGTACAAAAAACTATTTATTAGATATTGATAAACATTTCTTTAAATGCAGAAGGAGCCGAACTGATGCATTGCTTTTTAATTAAGCTAAGAAAAAGCTAAAAGTATTTATGGTATAAGCCGGAACATGCGCCAAATTGGCGCCATAGGTGTTTCAATTTTTGGCATTGTGTTAAAAATGTGTATGTTCGTGACTACCCTAAGAAAAAAGTTTACAGAAGAACTGTTAAACTTAAAAGCCAAAATATAACGATATAAATCGAGTCAAAATTTAGCAGTTTTCTGTACTCGTTCCTATAGAAGCAACAACACCATGTTTCCAACTTAATGATCAGTTTTTATCGGCATAACGTAACAACATTACACAATGGTCCTTATTATTGAATTGAAATTTTTGGATATAAATTATTCATATTAATGGAATTTCAGCTAATAGACTGTTAATTATTTCCATCAGCATTGTTTCTTGTCTGCCCAATTCATCTTCAAATTTTTTTAGTTCATCGCGTTATCTTTCCCGAAACTCCTAAACTTCTTCGTATTTAGTGAGATAGTATTGATGGAAAGCAGTTTATGTATTTTTTATAACCCTCACATATTTCTTATATCGGCTGGTATGCATTGTTAGGAATTTATAAACTATTCATTACTGAAGTCCTGGATGACGGAGGCCAAGTGGGCGTAATCTGCACTGATTTCTACAAGGCATCGACATGCTGGACTATGTCTTACTGAAATATAAATTAGAAGCGATGGGTATCTCTGCTGAGCTCTTATACATTATTATCTCTTACCTATCAAATAGATGGCGATGTATTCAAGTTAAATGCTACAAATCAAATACTTTTCTCGGTTCAATATCTTCCATCAGTTTTATTAGCGACATTTCTAATAAACTCAATATTAAATATGGTTCATATGCCGATAATGTAAGGAAACAATAATTATTTTAAAAAATGTTTGAAATTATGTATTAATTATTTATCGTCGTTAAAATCCAAAGAAAATGTCTTGAACTTTTCGTATATTAATATAAATTTGAAAATAATTTTCTACAGATGTGTACATCAATTAAAACATCGCAGTTTGAAGAAGAAACAATGAAGTAGCTACGACAGTCATGTTTCAGAACTATTGTTCCTCATCAGCCAAGCGTAACTTAAAGAGTACCTGGAAATAATCGATCAAGAGCAACAATTACAATACGTTGGAAGTTTAGTGCAGAGTACTAGTTTTTTCTTTCGTGTTTAGTTGGGACCAATTTTGTACCGCGACTAGCAGTGATATGAGTAATGAACAAAAAGCATTACGTACCTACATGCTCATTTCAATCTGGCTAGTTAAAACAGACAAATGGAAAATCGTGTAGTTACAGAATAAATGCAAAGAGAGATGTGTCCATACTTTGATTCGTTGTTTTTTGTTTAGGGTATAGTGTACGATTATCTATCTCATATTACTCTCAAGGTTTGACACATTTTCATAATTTGTCACCATATACAGGATGATTCGCTAGCAATACGCCATAGCCTAATGGCAGATGGAGCACTTCAAGGTAAGTCTAAATCAACGGGGAAAATGTTTTTGGCTAGTGGTTAAGAAAATACAGGGTGTTTTATGCATTTTTTCTGAAGATTCAAAGAGCTATATCTCTGCAACAGTTGGATGTAATCGAATGAAATTTACCACTAATATTTTACAGCTGAGACTTGTCAGATAGCCTAATTGGTTTTGAAATATTCAGGGCCGGACTCGGAAAGAATCTGCCCTCCTCGTTCTTGACCAATAAGTACATTTTTCTATCGCATTTCTGAAAAACTATTAGCGGATTCGGAAAATTCAGAAAAAATTCTATGAGAATAGGCATTTAATTTTGACGGCACACCTAAATCGTTTCAGCAAAAAAATCTCAAATCAATTTATCACATTTCCTAAAGAAATATCATTTCGATAATTATTGACTATTTTATTAACTGACTTTACATTACATTGTAGATATTAGAATAAACAACATCTACATGTGTTTCAGGAGAACAGTACGAGAACACCAATATACAGGGTGTCCCGAATTGCATAGGAAAAAAATCACTAAGCAATTCAAATTTCCACAATAAGAAAAAAAGTTCCTGTAAACATGGGTTGGCAAATGATTAGTTTCCGAGATACAGGGTGTTCAAGTAATTCTCCTGAAAATGTTTTTTTATGAATATCTTCGAAACGTCTAAAGATAAACAGATGATAATTTACACAGGAATTTAACTTTTTATGCTTTTTAAGAAAAAATGACAATTGTGTACGAAAATCATTCAGGTGCTGGTGAAACTGGGAGGGCCTAGGTATAATTTAGCCCCAAGTTTATTGTGTGACACTTTTAAATAAATTTATGAGCAGAACTTTCTCGTCTTTTTGCAGAATCCGAAAAACTTTGTTTTTGGAAACATGCACAGCTTTCGCATGCAACTGTTGGACCGCTCTTCTGATACTTAATTTAATATTATTGGTAAATTTGGCCAAAATTATGTTTTTAAATCGCCTATTTCACTGTTCTTCAATTCTTGGACCTCTTTTAAGTCCCACATTTCAAAATTCTAGGTGGGTTCGAATAAAAACATATTTAGATGGTCTCCTTCTATTAGGGAATCTTCTGCGATATTCGGGTACCGCGGCATTCGCGTTTCCATTACAATATCCATAAATAAAATTAATATCCCCGTACTCCACATTACTAAACATGACCATTTTTTACTTTTCAATAGAACGCTTTTTCCAAAAGGAGATACTGAAACTACAGAACAATGAACTACACAAAGCCAAAAAACAACAATGTATTATTGTCATTCTGGCATTGCATGCTAGATTATTTTTCATTTGTTACAAACATTACAATCACGGCACACTCCTTCATACCAGGAATGCTGGTAATAATGCTTATTAATTAATAAAGTTCAGATAAGATTTACTCAAAACTGACAATTTTAGAGAAAAATCACAGGAGAATTTTTTTGTGTAGAAAACTTCAAATTTTTAAGTACTGCTCATAAATTAATTTAAGTGTCACACAATCAAGTTGGGGCTTAATTATACCTAGCCCCCCCCCCCCGTTTCACCCGCTCCAGAATGATTTTCGTACATAGTTGTTATTTTCTCTTAAAAAGCATAAAAAGTTAAATTCCTGTGTAAATTATCATTTGTTTATCTTTTGACGTTTCGAAAATATTCATGAAGAAACATTTTCAGGAGAATTACTTGAATACCCTGTATCTCGGAAACTAATCACTTCCTTTCCCATGTTTGTAGGAACTTTTTTGTTATTTTGAAAAGTTATATTACTTAGTGAAGTTTGGCCTATGCAATGAGGGACACCCTGTATGGGCTAGTAATTTAATGGACGAAATAATTGGCCCATTTTAGTCAAACAGTATTTAAAATTCTTAGAGTTTGATGAAGATAGAAACTCATGTTCGATGAGCACATTTTGCATTTCCAACAAGACAAAGTGTATCCTCATTATATTTGGATGATAAATTCAATTTGTAAATGGACCTGGAGAGGTATTCAAGAATAGTCAGCGAAGTCTACGATTTAGCGCCACTTCACAGTTTGATCTGTAGTTATTTAAAAACTGCATTAGAAGGCATTTGTGAGCTCAGAGGTATAATAACTTGAATAAAGGCAAATATCTTGGCAAATAAATAGAATGAAGACATTTAGAAAAGCCTGATGATAAAGGACTTTACTATGGTAGCAAGCCATAGAGTACATTGCGAAAGTTTAACGTTATTATTCGTTAAATGATACATTCCTAGCTGTATCTTAGAAACGGATGAGCGGATATCATTTTTTTCTGACAGATTCATACGACATTGAATGTTCTTTGAAATTACGTGCCATAAAATAGAAGCTGTCATGAGCCTTCAAATTTATGGTAGCTATTGTTAAAGGTGCAGGAATACAAAACTCATTCAACAGTAATTCGCAGTTACCATTTCAAAATTAAACCGTTTTTTTCTTTTTTCTCAAAAAACCGCGGATTAAGGAATCACTACTTCCACATCCGGATTTTCCATCCAACTTTCTATAAAAGAAAACATCTTGAACTATATTTGCATTTTAGTATGTGGAAATAATTGGTCATAGAATTTTAATAATATTTGAGGCGGATGTCATAAAAAAAATTGAGGCGCTGGTTTCTAGCACATACTCCAGAAATGAAATTTATGGACTCTTATTACCTTGCTCTACTTAGTTTCCCTAATTTACACCCCCCCGACCCCTTCAAAGCAATCATCTCAGTCAGTTGTCATTACAATACATACATACGTGTACCAAATTTCAAGACAATATATTAATATTATTTTATCAACCCCTTTAATAATGGAGTGGAGGTGGTGTGGGGGGTTGAAAAATATTACAAAGAAATCTGATGCCTTGGCTTCCAGTATATACACCAAATCTCAAGTTTCTGTACTCTTACCAGCTTGCTTCCCTTATTTTCCCCTCTTAACTCCTTTCAACCCTCAACCCTTCATCGGAATCATCTCAAAATATACCTAATCTAATTACAGATATTGTTATAATACATATATGTACCAAATCTCAAGTGAATATCTCAATTTTATTTTTATCAACCCCATTAATAATAGAGTGGGAGTGGGGGGGGGGATGGAAAGTACTATAAAAATCTGAGGCCCTAGGTTTTTTGGTTGCTTTACTTATTATTCCCTATTCATCCCTATTTGACCCCATCCCTTCCACGGAATCATCTCAAAATATAATCTAGTTCCAAAGTTGTTATAATATATAGGTGTACCAAATGTTAAGTGAATATCTCAATTTCATTTTATCAACACCTTTAATAATGGAGTGGGTGGTAGTGGAAGGATGGAAAGTACTGTGGAAAATCTGACACCTTGGGTTCTAGTATATACACCGAATCCCAGGATTCTGTGCTCTTACTAGCTTGTTTTACTTATTTTTCCGTATTTACCCCTACTTAACCCCGAACCCTTCAACGGACGCGTCTCAAAATGTAAGCTAGTTCCAGATATCATTATAACACATAACATACGTGTACCAAATTTCAAGTGAATATCTCAGTTTTATTTTCTTCAATCCTTTAATAATGGTATGGGGGTGGTGAGGGATTATTATAAAAAATCTCAGGTCTTCTAGAGTTTACACCGAGTCTCAAGTGACTGTACTCTTACCAGCTTGCCTTACTTATTTTTCCTTATTTACCCCTATTTAACCCCCAACCCTTTACCGGATTTAGCGCAAAATATAATCAAGTTCCAGATCTCGTCATGGTACATATGTATACCAAGTTTCAAGTCAGTATCTTAAACCGTTGCTGAGAAAACGTGCGCACGAGTTACAGACCAACCGATAGACAGACAGACAGAAATTTTTTTTCGCTCAAAAAAATCTCGACATTTTATAACATTCTAAACCTATCTCAAGAAAGAAAATTATTTATTTTTTTTTTTTTACGATTAATATACTTCCACTGCACTACGTCGATGTGAAAGTAATTATTACTATTCAAACCCACAGTGTAAATGGCTAGGTATAAAACGAAAACAAAGCATAAACAATTCACTAATATTAATAATTAATATTACACGTACCTGTAATTGCAAGGTTTCATATATTTTCTAAATTATATTCGAATTGCATGCATAACATACATAGAACACGAGATACCGGAGGGAACCATTTTCAGAGGAGCTATTATCATTGTTATGCACGAAAACAGCTTGTGGGGTAGTTGTTACAGTGCAACTGATATTACGATCTTGAGTGTATTGTCGTCTGCAACATAACATTCATTACCTCGTCAAACACTGATCAAGTTTGCTTGGATTGTTGTGGGTAATTGCGGGTAAACCACTAGGAAATCTCCCCTCAATGCATTTCAGTCCTCGGCAGCATTTAAGGGCGTTTCACATATTGCCGCTTCTACATCAGAATCTCGTAAACTTTATCGTAAAGTTTGATTTAACAGTTTTAGATTTAGCTAAGGGAATGTAAATAAATAAGGAATACAAAAAACAGAATATATTAAAACAGAATAACTTAAATAGAAATTTAAACTCATGATGACAAATATTTTTGATGTTCAACTGTTTGTACTCTTTGCAAGATTTTATTACATAAAATAAAATTTAATATTAAATCTATCTTATATTATTTGCGTTTGTTTCGGATTTAACAGTTAAAAGAATATACAGGGTGTAATTAGTTTCATGTCATTAAAAAAAAAATGGTGGTAGGGAACGACAAGACAAACAAAAAAACCTTATATAATATGGGGTCTAAAGCTCATAGTTTTGGAGAATAAAATTTTCAATACATTTTTTTGATAACTGCTGGAATATTGAGGTAGGTTTAGATCTAGATCTGATCTGAAGAAAGCTATACTCTAACTCTCCCTTGTGCAATATTTTAGTTACTGTCGGTGTTTCGTTATGTCCACACGTCCAACCCGCCGTTAGTTGTTTTTGTTATTTTTGAATTTCGCGTCATTGTGTATTTATAGTTAAGATTTATTTTATTGACTTACCGTTCAAGTTGTCAAATTCTTGATTACGTACAGACACAACTTACTTCTTCGTTCTTTTTGTATTCCTTTTTGGCTTTTGTACCAAGTTTTTATTTTATTTTTCTTTATTGACAACGTTAGTTAATAGTTTAGTGTTTAGTGTTGAACTAAGTGCGTATGTACTTAATTCGACATACCGAACTGTGTATTGATACAGATGCAGAGATTTTGAATCATGTAGGCAGGTAGTAAACTTTTAACCCAGGACACTCATTTATGTTACAAATGTTAATAAACCACATTTAAATTTTCTAAATTATAAACAATCCAATATTTTGTTCCAAATTAAAAAACACACATGTAAAGAAATGCTCTGTTTAAACCTCTATGGCCATTATTTGCTTGCAATTGTGCACGAAGAGAGAACGAATTATTTGCCTCTTTACACTTGCCTCAGTTCAGTTGAGGCGGTCCATCAAAGGCGGCCGATGATCCTTTGACACCGCGTGTGCCGGCGAGCACTTTCTTATGACAATTTAAAAGTTGTATAATTGTACAAGTCCATCGACCAAGAAAAGCAGTGGTTCTCAATAGTTGTCTACCACAATATTAAATATGTTAACCTAGATCAGTTTTTTCAAAGTGCCCCTAGAGGGAAAAGTCATAAAGATTTTTTGTTTGTCTACTCGGTCCCCATTACCAGTTTTTTTTAATGAGATGAAACTGATTACACCCTGTATTTATATTAATAAGAAACAAGCTAATTATTATACTCTTCGCCGATTTACTGCACTTTCTATATAATTGTTGCACATTCTATAGTATGCTCTCCACATTTTGTCGTAAATAAAAAATAATGTGTATTTGTATTAACGGCCGGCCTTGTCTAATTGCAAGATGAATATAAGCCGCCAAAGTTCGGTCCATAATCTTATCACATTTGTGGCAGATTTATTGCTGTTAAGATTATTGCCTAATTAGCCGGTATTGCAATGTAGTAATATTATATAAATATGTGAATTCAATACATTTAAATAATATATAACCTTTTTATTTATAGGTCAATTTGGGTCTTCCTCTAGCTAATACTAGCTTACTGTCTAAAATTCAATACAATCGGACTTTGCATTCTTAAGTTATCGTGCTTACAAGGAAAATGAAGGGCGGACGGACGGATATACAGACAAACGGACAGACAGGGGGACGGAAATTTTGAAAGTTGTTCAGAATTCGATGACCAACACAGTGAGAAATATGCCGCTCGAATGCAATATATTCTTCATTTTGTACTTGCGAAGAGTATAACAACTCGAATAAAAAAAGGGTTAATTGAGCTTTTTATGAAATTGTTGCATATTCGATAAGCATCTACAGCGAGAAGAGCCACAGCAATTCGAATTCTTGAGTTCCGACTAAATTTTGACGCCAGCATTTTGAATTTTTTCATTTGGATCAGATAATTGTAATCTGCAACCTCGATAACCGACGTAACCGATTTTCAGTCGAATCCTACTATAATTGATAAAACCTATCCGCCATATAGACGCGACCAGTTTGAATCCTTAAGTTTCTGTCACATATTTTTTTCTACTTGTCAAACCTTTTCCATTGAAACCCATATCAAGGAGGTTGTAAAGTAAGTGATAATCCGCCATCTTGGGACGGCGGCCATTTTGAACATATTATAATATTGAGTATACTATATCGTATTGTCATTAGAGCCACACACAATGGGCTTGTTCCATGATCTTCTTTTTATATGGTTTTCATACTTTTTCATATAGTACTCGATATTCTCATTATACACTTAAAATTTCGTATTATTAACTTTTTCCGTTCTCGAGATATAAGGAGTTGAATTTAGTAATAGTTGCAAAAACCGAGCGCTCATTTGTGACGTCACTATACGCAAGTGACGTAAGAAAAATGGCTTTCTGGGACCTTTCAAATTTAACCTGAAAAGTAAAAAAACATGGCATTTTTAAACGCTGGTAACTAAATAAATACGTCGAGTGGAAGTTCGTTCTATGTGTCTACGGAAAGGAGAAGGTCGGCGATGAATTATAATCGTAAATTGCAGGGTCGAAATCGAAAATTCGTTCTGGCAGGAGCGAGAGAAAATTGTAATTTTTTGACATTTCACCAAATTGTACTTCCCTACTGTCAAGTAGTAAGCAAAACAAACAATACTTCGAAAACATTTATAATTATAACCAATAAGGAGCATCAAGTCTATTGAGATCGCCGAGTCTATGCGTATAGTGACGTAGCGCCTGGCCACGCCCCATTTTCGCGAGATGGAAATTTGTAATAGTTTTTTAGATACTAAACGTGCGAATAAGATTCTGATATTTTGCAGATCCATTAATTTATACTTGTACTTTCGATTTGTGAAATTAAAAAAAAATGCTGAACAAGCCCATTGCCATGTTTCGTGCTGACACAACCATTATCAGTCGGTGAAATTCAGTTCCTTGGATTTTATTATTTACATATATCATATATTATACATAGTTACAGGTCGACCTAATAAAAGAGCTTTAAAAAATAACTCGTATGAAAGTTATAATGAATTTGAATCAAGGTAAGTAGTTAAGAAAAATTTCCACAAAACTTCCCACCTTAGCTTTATTATGTAGTCCAATAATTATAAATATTTCCATAACAAAAAATGTTATCTGAGATTTTTCTTCAGTAATTGTTAGTGGAAGGATTATACATCACAAAATCACAAAAATCAGTTCTAGGGGTACCGCGCAACACCCCCCCCAAAAAAACCACCCCTTCGGTGAAAATAGCCTTATTTTACTGATAACTCGAAAATTGCTCATCATAATAAAGAAAGCTTGACTAACTGCCTTAGAAAGTTTTCGTGTAATTTTCTTGTATATGCCATAGTTTTCTAGAAAATCGATATTGACAAAAGTTGCAAAATTTGTATGTTTAATGCGCACGAATTTTCGTTTATATGAAATTTTTTGCACAGCCTATAGAAGAAATTGAATTGCTTGAAAACCAAACATGCTAGGAAGAAAAATCAAAATTGGTTTTAAAGGGGATATAAAATACTCGTTTGTGTTTCTATTCTGATGGCTATCGATATCTATTAGTATATAAAAATAACAATATAATATAGTTACCCCTTGATTTTTTGCATTTTTAACTATTCACAGGCCAATAAAAATAACTGACTTTAATATAAGTCATAAATGCATTATCCTTTAGTTCAAGGTAGAACTTCAATGCAGAAAAAGTTAGGAATAGAAATATTCGCATTTACAAATTTACCAGCATGTTGAATTTAGGCAAATTTTGGCCAATTTTTTATTGTTTCCTAAAAATAAAAAAAGACCCATACATCTTGAAAATTTAAATTTTAAATCTCCTCCACTATGCGTTCAAACTGTATAAAATAGTTTCGTATTAAAAGTAAATACCATAAAATCTGACATATCCTCTGAATATCTCAAATGGTCCTTGAGATATGAGTTCCTTTTATTATAAGCCAGTTGGAAGCAATTGGTCGTATTGCGAGGTTTTCGTTAGCAGAGAAGAATATTTCGCGTCATTTAAGTTTATGGGGTATATTTATGGGATCGAGAAAGAATTATTGTCTTCCATTAACTACACTACGGTTATGTTATGCAATAAAAAATGAGCAGCATCATTTGTTTCAACGAAGCTTTTCTTTGGTGCAATAATTTGGCAAATTCTTATTATTCTCGCTAGATATAATTTTTACTAAAGTTTCCGGGCTAACACATCTCATTTTTCACTGCGAATGCAACAAAATATTGCACGAATTCTATGAATTTTTATTACAGTGATACTAAATGGCGGTTATATATTTTCTAATGTAGGAAATGGGATTTTCACAGACAGCCTGGATTATATTATAAACTTCGATGACGTCGTTACATTTTTATGATGAATAACTACATTTTTAATGCAGATACCTAATATCGTGGCATATTACACATCTGAGATGTCTGACATTTGAAGTAACAATAAAATTTTATTGCTTTCTGGTACATTAATTTGGCTTTTCTACATAGTATACAATAATATATTATATACACAAATATCATTCCATTGTTCGCAGTCATTTTAATATACGCAGAAACTGTAGTCATCGCAATAACGAACAATCTTGTCCAAATGAATAGAACTTCCTGCTCGATCGCATACAATAAAACACTTTCTTCTATAGCTTACCACCCTCTCAACTATTTTCATGAGAATAAAACAATACACAGGAGATACTTAAAGGACGCTTTGATCATACGAATTCACAGTGATTCCGCGACAATACAAAGGCGGTTATAATTACTTAGTTTGATGATACGACTTTTAAACATTTATTTTTAAGATAAGTACGGGTGTATAGAACATATGAGACACAATTTGATACCAAAATCTTAGTTTCCAAGTTATATACACTTTATTAGAAGAAGATAAGATCAAAACAATGATTATTTAATCAAGTCCAATAATACACTTGTAGATAATTCTAATATAAACGTTATACACAATTTATAATATATAACACAATTAACTTATTTTGCAAAATCTTATTGTAATATGAATATAAAGACATTCCGCATTACAACAAAAAATATGTCTGGTCACACTTAAAACTAATAATGTAGTTATTTACTTGCGTATTTTAATTATGTAGATGAGTCTGTCAAAAAAACATCTAAAAGGCTTATTATCGTCTGAGATAACGCTGACGCTGAGGCAAGATTCGGAGACTAGTAATTAATGGATCCGAGTTAAGAAGTCTCTGTAGAGGGTCAGTATTAGTAACAACGCGTGCATTTTTCTGGTGTGATCTCGTCTGTATAATTTAATAACTTTGTTTGTTGATTCTGCAGCCTCTTCATATAATCCCCTTATATGTAACAATGCGTAAGCAATTATCTCGTACCCATGAATTAATACCTTGTGAACCGAAGCAGGAAGATTGTATCAGGGACATTCCCGAATTAGTTGCCTGGCCGTATCTAACGCCAAGTCCCTAAATTTTTCCTTATTTATATTGTAGCCTGATGATAATCAACTGAGCAAGATACCACACCTGTCAATTATATTTTTATCAAGCCCAGTAATTTCTGCGAAAATGGCAGAGTAGGCGAAAAATATTCTAGTGATATTTCCATCATTTGTCCCACTTCCACCACTGAACGGTTTTTCAATAATTAAGCCTAATCTTTCTTTATATTGGGCTTGAATGGATTTTTTCCTCTGTGCAAAAAGAGCTTTATCTTCTACTGATCTAACTTGCCATTTCTTTAATAGTCTATACGAAAGATGTATAAAATATTCCAAAGCCATGAATGAAGGGGTGACAAGCCAAATTCATATCTACTTTCATCGGCTGATTTTTTAAGACATTTATCAATATCATTGATTTCTTTCGGTGTTGCACCGCAAATGCAACCCCTACATGAAGTTGATTCGCTAAGAGCTACAGGCCTTCCCGTGAACCATAGTTAATTGTAAGGAAAATTGTACCCTAACCTCGCGATCGTTATATTTAGAAATACACGGTTGCAAATTATTAATTTTGTCTCTGACGTAAGCCTTTGCTTGCACAGACAACTCGGTGCTTTGCAAACTGAAAACGAATGGGCCTACAATATCATGTAGAAGATGGGCGCTGATTTTTCCAAATGATGATGTCTCCGCTATCAGGAATGTCAACAAATATTGATGCTTAATTAATTTAGCCTCTACAATTAACATGTCATCGGAATTAGCTTGCGAAAAAGTTAACCTATCAGACTTCCTCAATAAAAAATTAACAGCAGAATCATCTACCGCTTATAATTTAGCTAACCTTCTACGCTGTGATCGTTTACTACACTCTGAAAAATCCTTCAAGGGCCGCCCGACTGTTGATGTTGATGGCTCTGCCTCCTCTTCTAAAACGTCTTGTATATGCTGCGAGCTGCGAATTCTTGAAAGATTACATGCTTCAACGACATTCAACCATGCTGAATGTTTTCCATGAACCGCGACTGTGTACGGTTACATTTCTTCCAATAGTCCGCTAGTTTTTTGCAATTTATTTGGTTTTGTAAATTCTAACTCCCAGTTTTACAGTGCCAGAGGTCAAACATGTATTTTCTTGTAAAGGAAGATTTGTAACTGGTACCTAAAGACAAAGTAATAAAAAATTAACTTCAATTAGTATATATAATTTCTTTTATAAAAAACGAGCAGCTCGTAGCAGATAGCTTAAAATGGTTTATATACAAGACAATCCAAGCTTAAGATTTTTGTATAGTATAAGCGGGGATGCTCGGGGTAAAGTAGTTAAAATTTTCAAACAAGGTGAATGATGTAAAACATTACTGTATTATTTTCGCTTCCTGTGAATGCCATAGAACGTACATACTTTGAAAATATTTTGCTGCTATATTACACGAATATAAAGTACATACCTTCTTTCTGGAACTCCATTACAAAGCGATCACTAAAACCAAAACAATTCCAAGAACTGACGATTAATAATTTAGGATTGCAGATAATATTTCTAATACAAGTAAGCTTTAACGATGTGTCGTCACTTCGGAAGTCGACATTCAACTGTTTTACTTTCTTATCGGAATTTATCTTTATACCTGCTTCAAATATGGGCATTAAAGAAGTAGCAAGTAAAATTATTCGCAATATTATTGACGTCAATATTTTTGAATTATGACCGCCTTGGGAACCACAGTGCAATTACAGCTTCACATTACTTTTCAAACGCAGTGTGAGGCATTTGTTTAATATAGCAAATTGGTTATGGTGACAAAACTGTGTAAACATACTTTTGACAGGATTGTTGATTTTCTCCACAACTGTTGAGCATTATGTAGTACACTCTTAGTAGGTTTTTGAAAGTTAATTATTTATTTATAGTTAATTATACTTGAAACATTAATCACCCTTCCCGATGATGCCATCTTGATCAGTGAAACTCTTGCTAGATACTATGCAATATTTTTTTTATTTCTAGAATGTTATCGAGGGCTACAACAGTCTTGATGTATATTTTTTTGTCCTAAGATGTTTCATAGTTTGTATATTTACTGAAACAAACAAAAACAATAAGCTTCTTTCCCTAGCTAACACGAACTTGCGTCTATATTTCAATACACCTGGACTTTATTTTTCTTAACCTATCGTGTTTACAAGACACGTGACGGACGGACCGACAAACATTTTGAAAGTCGACCAGCAGAATAATATGACTTGTTTTCTTCACAAACGATATTTCCTGTTTTAGAATATTAAGATCAAATGCAATAATATTTCGTTCTCATATTTTCAAAAGTTGTAATGATACAAAATAATTTCTCATCGAATATCCATCCAGTTGTAAAACATGCTTTAAAATTTTTGAAAAAATTGAACCCCTTCGAGAAAACGATCACTAAAAATTACACAGCCACACAAAAACAAAATTCTTTCTGATCTGGGGGCTGATCATGTTTCCTATATGTTTTTGGGGTCGCTGAATCCGATTCCGAGGTCTATTTAACCCCATCTCATCAAGATTTTACCATAACCTCAAAAAGCCCAAAATTTAGGCGATATCGACATCTCTTCACATAAATCGCCGTAACTTTTTTTTACACAAAAATGATCCCCTCTTTCTTGTACTAGATATTCAATATACAAAAGAACAATAATTAATCTTTAATTAAGCTCTTTCCAGGTAAATGGATAGGACGTAATAGTCTTTTGAATGAATTTTCGAGAAACTTTTCGAAATTTACGTTTCTCTTTCATCTGTGTTGCACGTAAAATACTATGCTAGACTCCATAAATAGATAACTTTATACAGATTCATATGAGACTGTGGATTAATAGTTTCCAGTTAGGTAGTTAGGTGCATTACTTGTTTTGCTACAGATATCATTATATGAAATGAAAATCAGAAGTGAGTCGGGGACGGCTGAAATTAACAACTCTCATACTTACTAGAAGTAATATAATGCTTAAAACCAAATATGTACCTATATTATGTAAAGTAAGTATCTGTGGATATAGATAGCAGCGGCCCCCGACGCACTTATGATTTTTTCTCGAATAACCTACTTAACCGAAAACTACTAATCCACGGTCCAAGAATAAATTTACAGAAAAAGAAATAGCCAGTGTTTCGATCGAATATGAATTATTTGTTCCTTTTTAACAGTTTATTTTTTGTGTCGGGGTTTTTAAATTTTTTATTTAAATTTTATTTTCAAATTTTTTTATTACAAAATTAACAAACCCATCAAGGCCCAGATATTTTTTAAAACTGTTGAAATACGTTTCAGATAAACATTAATTTAGTATGTGACATAACACCGGATCCTTCGCCATTTTTTTTAAACTCAACGTCCGATACACTGAATGTTTAACAGTGAAACCTGGAAATCTTGTAAACGGTATACCTGATTTCCATCAAATTGGGCTAAAAACCATGTCATAAATACCAGCCTTTGAACAAAAATTTGAAATCGGTTCAGCGGCTAGGATGCCATAGACAGACATGCACACACACAGATAAATGCTTCAGACTTATAACGCCCTTCCATTTTTCAATGATAAAACCCTATAATAAATAAATCTACATGTGATTAAGTGTCTATACTTATGTAATCTTTCGGAATTCTTATTATAACACGTTTATGTAGCATACAATGAAATGCAATATAGATACCGCAATCATAATGTTAAATTTAAATTTTATATAAATTCCCACGTATGATATTATTTTCTCGGATACATTAGAAGTTTAACCATTAACCTTTCAAAATTATTCCATAATTGACTAGACTTGGTCAAATTATATAAATTCGGTGGAAGTTCTTCGTGTACTGGTATGAAGGGTATATCAGATAACGAGGGTTACGGTAATGGATGATGATTCAAAGTAGGAGAGAAATTTGTGCCAAAGCACAGTTATTTTAGTAATCGGAGTCAAAATGGAACTGCTAAATGAACCATTCAAAAGGATATAGTCAGAGGCAAATATAACAAAGTTTGGTAATTTGAGGAATTTATAAGTAAGGCGTACTAAAATTACCTTAAAATACTTTGCTCCTTTTGTAAAAATATAAAGAAATAATTGGACAACTTGGAAATTGTTTTTGCAACGTATATTATTGATGAATCACAACACAATGTGTACATAAAGGCAGTTGGTTTAGAGTCCAATGTATTTAGATTTTTATTCGAAAAGTCTCTGAGTTCACTGAAAATTTAAAGAAATATTCTCAAAAATTGTAGAAATTAAAAATTGAAAAGTTTTCGAACTTAACCACTGTACAATTTTTTTCATTTAACAGATAGAATGCACACATGTGGTTTTTAAGTATTCCGTAAGAACCCTTTTAGTTTCGATATGTCCATCGGTCTATCTGCATCTATCTGTATGTCACAGCCCTCCCATTATCTCATTTTATAACTATTGAGATGAAAATTGGTATTCAGACGTAAATTTGTCTCAAAAATACATTTTTTGGACTCCTCTCCCATACGAAAAGGAAGGAGCCCGCACAAACCTTATGGAAAATAGCCGCCGGTTAAATTCGCTGGAATTGATTATTATTCCTCTCGACATCCCAATTAAAAGTTCTCGTGGGCATAAGGTTGGAAAATGAACATTTTTTCAGATATCAGAGGGCAAAGTCGACTTTGCAACCCCCGATATCTGGAAAACGGTCCAAGGAAGCCAATTCTGTACTACACTAGCATGTGCCTGTTTGTGCACAAGGCCATATATCACACTATGTGACACGCAACATGGGGCGACCAAAGCAGTACTATTGAAAATGACTTGCAGTAGAAATATAACATAGAATTCATCGCGTATTTTACGCAATAAGGATAATGTAAAATGTTATTATTCTTTTTTAACGAATAATATAGCCATTCTGTAATATTTCACAACGAATTTAAGGTGCTAACACACTTTTCATGTTTCAAAGTACATATGTGAATGGCCACTTGCTCCTATTTTATAACGAGAGGCGGAGTGTCGGCTCTCTTTGTTCTTTTTTCAACCCGTTATATAGATGACAAGAACTACTATATACAGCATAAAACTTAATGGAATGTTATGGCTGCAGAACCATATCATGTGCGTGCCCAACACGCTCTTGACCGATTTTTGTAATTAACTTTGTTAATTTGATTCTGTGCGGGAAATTATAAAAGGAAGAAGTAAGAGCAGGAAATTGTACATAAGAAAACCACTTATCATTTTTTAAATTTAATCAGAATTATCGGAGATAGAAAGAACATGTTTTAGAAAATGAGACTTTTTTCAGTTTTTAAGAGATTGGCCCTCTGGGTACTGGACGTAACTAGATGAAGAAACTACAATGGGACCATCATCGAGTAATGATACCCTTTTGTTAATAAAACATTATCATTATTGTGAAATAAAGTTATTAATTCAGAAAACTGGCACGTTCGCCTGCGAATATGCTGGTGATATAAAAGACATGTTTTCAATTCCTTATCCTCTTACACTGGACCTAGATCAAACTATAAAAACATATGGATTGAATTGAGGAGAACCTCTTTTACTTCCACATCCACGTAGTGGAGTGGAAGTATAGTACCTAATCGTAAAAAAAAATTCAAAAATGTTTCTTGTTGAAATAGGTTTAGAATGTCATGAAACGTCGAGATTTTAAATTAGAGCGAAGAAAAATTTTCTGTCTGTGCGCACGTCTTCTCCGGAACGGTTTAAGATATTGACTTGAAATTTTATACACGTACATATTATACCGAGATCTGGAATCGGAATGTTTTTCGAACTTATCCGGTGAAGAGTTGGGGGTAAATACGGAAAAATAAGTAAATCAAGCTGGTAAAAGTACAAAAATTTGGGACTTGGTGTATAGACTAGAAGCCAAGGCCTCAGATTTTTTCATAATATTTTCCATCCCCCCACTCCATTATTAAAAGGGTTGATAAAATAAAATTGATATCTTCACTTGAAATTTGGTACTTGTCTGTCATTGTATGTATTATAACGATATCTGTAATTAAATTATGTTTTGAAATGATTTCGTTAAGGGGTTGGGGCGTTAAATAGCTATAAATCGAGAAAAATAAGTAAAGCAAGCTGGTAAGAGAACAGAAACTTGGGATATGGTGGAAGCCAAGGCCTCAGATTTTTTTATAACATTTTTCAATCCCTGCGCCACCTCCACTTCATTATTAAAGGGGCTGATAAAGTTAAATTGAGATATTCACTTGAAATTTGGTACAAGTATCTATTATAACGACATCTGGAACTAGATATATATTTCGATATGAAGGGGTGGGGGTAAGTATAGGTAAATAGAAGAAAATGAGTAAGGGAAGCTGCTAAGGGTAGAAACTTGAGATTTGCTATATGTACTAGAACCCAATATTTCAGATTTCCTTATATTTTCCTCCATTCCTTTATTGAAGGGGTTGCTAAAATAAAAATGAGCTATTTGGTACACTTATGTATTGTAATGACATCTGATTGAGTTGATTCCGTTGAAGGAGTGGCATGAGGGTGTAAATTGGGGAAAATAAGTGGAGCAAGCTAATGATAGTGAATTATTTTTTGTTTGCTTATACTTGTAATGAAGCATATTCTTTATAAGATTTTACAAACAGCAGAAAAAAAAACTAAGTAAGAGAACTAAAAATTTAAAATTTAACTAAATCTTCATAACCATAACGGGTTATGTGGATACTGGTTTACTCTGCATAGCCGTAGGGGACTGTGTGGAAACTAGTCTTAGAATAAGAATTGTCCAATAAAAAAGACAAATTTATTTTAGGATTTTAATTGCTTGCATAACCAGAATTCAGGTTATCGAAAGAATGCAAAGATTGTAACTCAATAATTTTGCAAATAGTTTTTATTTTAGTTCTCATAGAAAATTTTTTCTGCTTTTCGCAAAATTCTATAAAAATATGTTTCATTACAAGCTAAGAAGAGTCCAGAAATTTAATTTTTAACGTATATACTAGAAACGCCTCAAATCTTTTTTTAACATCTGCCTCAAATATTATTAAAATTCTATGACCTATTATTTCCACATACTAGAGTGCAAATTAATATAGTTAAGATGTTTTCTTTTAAGAGAGTTGGATGGAAAATGTGGATGTGGAAGTAGTCATTCCTCAGGCAGCAGTTTTTAAAACTTATAAATCGATTGGAAGTAATAATAATTGTGACCTCATATTTTACGGAATAAACGGTTCGCCGTATTTTCATTGCTTTTATTAATCTCTCCTCAACATACATAGTACATACATAATGATGTTTCCATTATATCATTTCAATTTTATTCATAATGAACGTGATCTTTCAACATCTAATTACATTAGAATACCTCCATTTCATTTTCAAAGTACCTAGGTAAGATTTTGTCGGGATTTCAGTTTATATTTAACTCACTTTAACTGCATTTTTAAAGTAATGCAGAGAACGCGAATGGCACGTTTCCTCGCTCATAAATATCTTTCATGAAACTTTTCTTTGCTTTTCGTTGTAATGATGAACTAGGTAAAAACTTTTCTCTACTTTAACAAAAGAGTTCTTGTTCCAGAAATCTTTTTCCTTTATTTATGCGATTTCCTGTTTTCTTTATGTGTAAATTAAAATGAATGATATAACAGTTTTTCGAAAGTGTTTCGTGCTACAAATATCATTTATCATTTTTAAGTGGAGGCTAGAACAGAAATAAAACTGTCATGAAATTATTATGAAACTACCCAATTTCGCAAACTAGTAGTAGATTTATATTATCGGTATCAGAAGTTCGAGGCCAGAAAAACATACTAAAAAGTGAACATTTGCGAAAAAATAAGAAGCCGCGATAGTTGTCGTTATAAAAAATAATGTTCACAAAAAATTTTGAGCAAAATTTCATCGTTGCGTTGCCCAGTTAATTGAACCTTACTGCAGGCTCAGCGGTGCAGTGCTAATAATTGAAATTAATATACAGGGTGTTCCTTAATGACGTGGTAATATTTCAGGGTCTAATTCCTTAGGTTATTTTATGAAGAAAGGTTCAATGAATATATGTCCGAAACGGCTTAAATTTTTTGCTACAGGGTGTTGAATTTTTCAATAGATTTGGTATTTTAATAATCAAAATATAACTCATAAAATACTGAATATGGAGTATCGTGTCTATGGAAACTTTTGTTTAGGGTGACAAAAGCTATAATATACCAAAAATTTAGACGGTTCTACGGAAACCCAGTTCCCATAAGGTTTGTGCAGGGTCTTTTTGACCAATTATTTATAATCTGCAACCTTGATAATCGTCAGATACCGATTTTCAATCAAATCAGACGATAAATGATAAAACTTATCGACCATCTTGACGCCGCCATTTTAAATTTTTGATTTTCGATCACATATTTATTTTCTGGGAGCTCAGAAATTCCAATCACCAATTATGAGTACAATCGAATAATCTATAATAATAAACTATCCGTCATCTTGGATTCTTCTATAAAAACTGTCAAATTGTATTGGCATGTGAACCACATGCGCATGTAAAAGTCGATACGACATCTGGAAGTGCGTGAAAATTGAACTGCAAGATTTTCGTACATACAAAGTTACAAAGTTACAAAGTTACAGGTCAAGATAAAAAGCGTGTTAAAATAATACAGTGCCAAATAAAAGTAAAATTATTTAAAAATTACTTTATAAATAACCTATATTAGGAATTTAATGAAATACGGAATGATCCCAGAGCTGGAAAATATGTAGCAGTTCGGAGCAGATCTATAATAACTGTGTTAAAAAACTGACCCGTTAAAAAGTTTTGATGTACAAATAGCAGCAAGCTGCAGCCGTGTAATTTTGATGTAAATTCACAAACATATACACACAACTACTCTGCTGGAAAATTTGTACACCGGAAGCAGAATGCCACAATCCTCAGCTGACGATGTGTTATAAAAAGTTATTTCAGTTTTTGTTTCAATATTCAAAGAGCATCACCAAAAAATTTATATATAAATTATTCAACCGTATCCGAGTAACTAGTAACAACTTTGTTACGGAGAGCGAATATTTGTTCGACTATCATTTTACTATGATATATAAAACTTTCTTAAATTTTGAAAGCTCGCACTATTCAAGAGAACTCCATGTATGTTTTACAGTGTTGTTATATTACATATTTAAAATCTCTATGCATAGAAATGATATACAAAGGAATGGAATATAAAATATAACGATAATTAATTCATCTTCTTAGAAGAAGACTAAAATAGCTTTTGTTTTGTACTATTAAGCGGCTTGGCACACGCTCGGTACTGTTTTAATTATTTTGATGTATTTTTGGTCATTTTTTTTCGTTTTAGATATAAACATATTGTTTTAGTATTACATCATTTATTAGCAACTAAATATTAGTTTTTTTTTTCTTAATTTTTTTCCCTCTTCAATTCTTTGGGACTTGACACATGTATGTTTTCTTTTTAAGCGGTGCTCGGGGAATTTACAAAATATGACAATTAACCAGTATGTTTTTGGTAAATAACCTCTACGCCTGTGACTTTTACGTCAAAATATCAGTTAAAGGTTGCTTTCTTCATTAAACAACACAAATAGGTATAAAAACTTGAAATTAAATATTTCGCCGACATTTCGGAAATCTATTCTGTTTCCTTTTTCATGGCTTTTCTTGAAAAATCTTTTTTTGCTGTGTATGATAAATATACAGCTCTAAGAATGTTTGTTATATTCAATATCCATACATACTTACTATTTACATAGGACTGTTGATATAGTTAACAGTTTTCTTAGTTTTTATACAATGTTAAGTTTGTGAAGTTCTTCTTTTAACATTGGCAACCAAGTTATACAGACATCTACGGAACAATTCGACACGCATCTATCCTCATTCAATGATATTATCGCGGATTCTTTAATTTTTCTTTTTTTGCTATCTGCCTCTTTTGTTAAAATTTTTGTCGAGTTCCAGTTTATTCTGTGTCTATTCTCCCAAGAGTGTTCGCAGACCTTGGACCTCTGAATTTCATTTTTTCTTGTATAATTTTGATGTTCGCCCAATCTTACACTAAAGGTCTGGATGACTCACCCACCTATTGTTTGTTGCACTCACACGAAATACTATAAATGCGATTTTTTGAATTTTGCTCGTGGTTCTTCGGTTTCGTCTTTGTCAGAATAGATCTTAAAGTGTTGTTTGTTTGAAATACCGTCCTAATATCAAATCTATCACCGATGCGGCGCTACTTTTCGGATAATCCGCATACATAACGAATTAACGCTGTGTAACGTTTTCAGGTTTTGTCGTACCTAATTGTTATTTTCAATATTTTTGAAGGTTTTATCGACAAAACCCCCAAGGTATTGGTTATTTATAAGAACTTCCTTTATAAACCGCTTCTCATTGTTTAGTATTTCATCATTAGAAGAAACGATTTTGGCCCTATCATACAAACATTTTACAACACCCCTCTTAACGTGCATCGACTGATTTGAGTTGAAATTTAAATATCTGTTGGTATGTGTTGGTTTTCTATAAACATTTGTTTCAATTGTACCATTTACCCTTTTAATTAAAACATCTAAAAATGGTAATTCATTTCTAGTTTCCTTTTCTAAAGTGAATTTAATAGAAGGTTCTTTATTATTTAAATGTTCCATAAAACTATCTGGTTACTCAATACCATGAGGCCAGATTACAAAGATATCATCTTTTATCATACACAGCAAAAAAAGATTTTTCGAAAAAAGCCTTGAAAAAGGAAACAGAATAGATTTCCGAAACGTCGGCGAAATATTTAATTTCAAGTTTTTATACTTATTTGTGTTGTTTAATTAAAAAAAGCAACCTTTAACTGATCCTTTGACGTAAAAGTCACAGGCGTAGAGGTTATTTACCAGTAACATACTGATTAAGTGTGATATTTTGTAGATTCCCCGAGCACCGCTTAAAAATAAAACATACATGTGGCAGGAAGTCCCAAAGAATTGAAGAAGGAAACAAAATTAAGATAATGCCACAAATAACATTTAGTAAATATTAGTTACTTTTGAAAATTTTATTAAAGTGAAACTTTTTTAGCCTCGGTAGCACGAATTCACTGCTTGGAAATAGGAATGAAACAAATAAATGAAACTCCATAAAGAGGCGACATAGCTTCTAGTGTGTTTCATATTCTGCACCTCCCGCAGAAGTTTTACTTCTAATGCGTATGGCTACCACGAACAAATTTTTTTAACTCGTCCACAGGAGTCGACTTAGCTTCGTCGAGGGCGGACATGTTGTGAGAGACATGTTTAAGATTTTTATGAACACAAAATGAGTTAAAAAAACTAAATATACAGAAATATAAAACATAATGATAATTCATCTTTTGACTAAAACCGTTTGTGTTGTTAAAAGAAAATCTGTGAAGGTATCGCTACAAATTCTTATTTCTCTATTGAGTATAGATCTCAACTCCGGTCCCAATGTTTAGAGATATCTGACTGTTTCCAATATATTCTTTATTTTTGACAACATCTCCAAACATAAACTGGCGGACTGACCTGGTTCACTCTTTTTGCCCCTCCTCGTTTATTTTTGTACCATTTTACTATGTATGCCAAATTACTCTCTTTGCTATCTTTATATGTACATTCATAACTTTTGAGATCATGACATTCTCGTAGTGTTAGTTGGTAATGTCGGTAATGTTTCAATTATTGGATGCGTTTTGGTCATTTTTCTAATTTGTTAGCGAATAAATCGTGGAAATTTTATTGAAGGGAAACTTCTTTGGCCACGGTAGTGCAAATCCTTGGAAATAGGAATGAGACGAAAAAGTGAAACTCCGTAGAGAAGCGACATACACTGGCGAGACAGGTAAAGTAAAGACATCTCGTTTCACTATTTCGTTTCAGTGAGGCAATGCAGGAAGCTACCAGTGAGCAAGTGTCCGTGGGCGCTATAATAATCAGGAATTAATGGGAAGAGAGGTGCTACAGTCTCCCTACTCCTCACAGACTGTTAGTTGAACGAGGCTAACGTGTTTCTTCTGTTCGTGTCCTGCTTAGCACTTCCCTATTTGTGAAGTGAAATTAACAGTAGAGTGGCCTCACTGTACTATTTATTTCACTTCACACACTAACTTCTAGGGTGTTTCATATTCTCGTTTCGTTCACGGTTACTACTATAACGTTACTCTAATGTGTTATATTCATCGCATTTGGCGGGAAAAATCAACTAATAGTGTAAAAGTACACCACCGACAGAAGTTTTCATACTAACGCGTATGGCGACCACGAACTAATTTCTTTCTAATATGTTTATGAATTCATCCCTAGTGATCAAAAAACTTGAGATTTTTATATTTACGTTTTACTTAAAGCTGTTCCGGCAGTGCACAGTGGGGGATTTTGCTTCCCTTTTTTCAGAATTCTGTAAGTCGCTAAGTTTTGAATGGATTTTAATGCGGTTAGGTTTAATGCTTGAAAAGTTTCACTTCTTGACGTGCAATTGCCACTTTTTCATAAACAATCGCGTACAACATCTTATCAACCACTAAAATAAGGACATTTTTTTTAAACGATTTCAAAATCAGTTTAAAAGTTTACGTATTTAAGAAAAAGGTCACATATAATAGTCATTTGGACCCCACAATAATAATTTTTTCATTGTTCCCAAAAATTACCCATCACCCCTTAATACAAAAGAGGGTGTGTATAACTAATTTTGCATATATATGATCATTTTACAATATATTCAATAACATGTAAACAAGATATGTTTTTGAGGTTGTTATTAACTTTGTATCATAATGATACATGAACATACTAAAAAAATTATAGCATAGAATTTTTTTAAATATTTTCGTAATAGATTTCCAAGTGCATGTGGTAAAAAAGGTAAAAAATACCAATTTATTTGATGAAAGCCCCATTTAGAAGATTAGTTTCCAAGAAAATTCCTTCTTCGTTAGATTAAAGCAATAATGGATAAAAGTTATACAATTTATTGATTGCATTTTATTACTTATGATACCATTTAAATAAAAAGTATGTAAAAAATTGCTTAAGATTTGTAGTATTTACATTGACCACTGATATAAAGAGAGAAAAACATGCTCCGAAAATTAAAACTTCTCACTTAATCAATCTAGACCAAGCTCTTTTACAAATTTTAACTCCTAAAATAATCAACAACAATAAAACAAATTTGGTAACAGATATCTATATTTACTTAACTGCAACACCTCAAATAAAAAGAAATAAGCAATGGAGAAGGTATTTCTTTTTCTAAACTAATTGTCTAATTGGGGCTTTCATCAAATGTGGTAAATTTTTCATAAATAAATTTATATTTTCAAACTTTTTTACCCTAGACAATTGAAACAAACATTTTCAAAACATTGTTGTGCTATAAATTTTTTAGTTTTTTTATGTTACATGTATCCAAAATGTACCCTTCACCTACTTATTTGCAAATATGTCATTATTTTGCCCTCAGGAAAGACCTATCTGACAGTATAAAAGCCCAGTGTCATCTTTCTTACATACAGTAACATTTTAAGATTTTATTTAAAATTTACCCTACATTAGTTGTTGATATTATATTTTCTATGGGTTTTACGTAAAAAGTGGCTCCATAAATGGAAAGAGGAGACCATAATACATATAGGGCTCATTTTGAGCCCCTAATATTCATTTTATCCATTACATCCAAAATTCACCCCCTAAATACACCCACCAAATAGGGTGTGCATAATTAATTTGCATATATATTATTATTTTACCTCCAGAAATTTCACAGTGACATTTTTCTTAAACGCATTAACTTTTACAATGATTTTAATTTATATTTAATTTTCCTAATTTTAGGGGTTGATAAGGGGTTGTACGTGATAGTTTATGAGAAAGTGGTAGTTGTACGTCAAAGAGTGAAACTTTTCAAGCATTTTAGCTAAACCGCATCAAAATCCGTTTATAATTGAGCGACTTATAGAATTTTGAAAAAAATTATCAAAATCCCCCACTGTGCAGCGCCCCGTTTTACTCCATAACTACCACGGCACCCCGTGGGTGTCTGACGGACTCAATATGGGTATGGGTATCAGAAATTTCATGTATTCTAAATTGTTTTTTTTACCCACTTATTTAACGTCGGCCTATTACTGATACTAACGCCAATCGCCGACGCCAGGAGACGAGCTACCCCTTACCTAGGAAATTTGCCAAACCTCTTATCCATCGAAGAGTGGGGATTTTTTACTTGCTTAACATTTAATCGACAAGGGACCGACTGTTTCACATCCCCTCCGAAGAATGGAACAATCGCTATGTAACCTCCGCCCAAAGTTACATACCTTCTACGTATAGGCTGATATACAAGCCGTTCGAATGTGGAGCGAGAACGCTGTATTTCCCTGGAGAGTTTTAATTGTTAACAAAGTTGTTTTCATTTATAGATTGGTTCATTATTACTACGTTGTATGTCAGTTAATGAGCATTCTACGCCAACTGCTCATCCTTAATGCTCTTTCTCTTTTTTAAGCGACTTCCGTTTTTCCGGCTTTCTTTCAATACAGTTTTCTTTTTTTAATCTCCTCACAAAAGAACAAATCGACCAAATTTTTCCAAACATTAAATGTAATTTGAACTACAATATCAGTGTTTACACAGAACTACTCTATATTATCTATATTCGGCGCCTCTTTATTATATATACGAGTTTTGTACTGCTTTATTGCCGCTTCTCACATCGCATTTTCCATTTTGTCCTATCGTTCCAATCACCGTCTTCAAGGCCTCTATCTTCCATTGCTGCTTCTATTTTTCTCCATTCTGTTCTAGGTCTGCCACTTTTTCTTCTTTGGGACGGGGCCCACTCTTTTTTAGGTATTCTGTCTTCTGCCATACGTTTCATATAGCTGTTTTCTTTCTAATTCCTCCAATATATTATACTTTACCTGCATTTCTTGTCTTGACATTGTTTCTAATATGTTGAGTGCGGGATATTCCAGCACTACGTCTCCAAAAATCCATTTCTGTCGAAATGAGTCAGTCTTGTATATTTGTATTTATTACCCACAGTTCAGCTCTATACGGGACACAGCTTTCAAATATTGTGGAATATATTTGTTTTTTTTTTGTCTTTTCCATTATGTTATTATTCCACAAAAAGGGGTGTTGTTGTCTAATTATTGTTTTTCCTTGGACGATTTTTCTCCTTATATCCATATCGTCTCTACCGTCTTGTGTTATCTCCTAGAACCAAATCCCTACCCGTTCCACGGATATCCATATACTGCATTTTTTCTAGATTTATTTCCAAACCCCATTGTTTGTATTCGTCAAGTCTTCTCACCATCCGCTAGTACGAATTGGTCATTGGGGAACAAGAGTGTATGTACGTGTTCGTCGTTTAGTTTTATACCCATGTATTTGCATTTGTCGATCCACTTTTTTAGGGCTTGGTTAATATACAGTTTAAACAGGGTGGGTGATATAGGACATCCCTGTTTTAGGCCCTTATTTGTCTTAAAGGGTACTGACCAGTGTTGCCAACTCCGTTAGGCGAAGAAACTGTAGATAATAAAAACAGTAGAAAACAGGCAATTTATTGTAATGAAACACAGGGCCCTCGAGAGAAAATCGGGACCCGGGGGATCGCAACATACGACTCCCACCAATCTTCAAAATAAATTTCGAAGAACGGGGGGTGGCATTCATAATAATAAAAAGCGGGGTGATATTTCTCAAAATTGAATCTCTTTCTCAATCGAAAGAGCAGGATATGCAAAAAAACAATAGATTTAACAGTTCGGACAAAAAACAGAGAAAGAAACCAAAAAACAGTAATGTTGGCAACACTGGTACTGACATGCGGTTTCCGATTTTAATTTGACTACCTATTTGCCTCCCTGTACATTTCTTGTATTGCTTTTGTTGTTTGATTGTTTATGCCTGCGTTTCCCATTGCCTCTTTAACCGACTTTAAAAATTATTTAAAGGGAGAAGGTTCTCAATTCGACCGGTATGTACGCTTTTTTATGTTTGTTCAAACGTTTTTCTGGAATAGCTTAAACGATTTCTATGAAAATTTTTGAAAAGTATGGCTCTAGGGTTAAGGGTCAGTAAGCTTTTCAGATTATCATTTCTACAATTATGAGAATACTCTTTCAAACTTTCAGCGAGTTCGGCTAATTTCCGAAACAAAAATGTAAAAACATTGGACTATAATTAATGAAATTAAATAACTAACATTCTTCACTCCTCCACTCAGTATATTCTCAAGGAAGGTATTCAAATACATCCCAAATCCTATACAATTTGCCTACCTTGTCTTCCACCTTGGCGAACAAACAATTTTTCACTGCAACCCCTAGAGTAAAGAGCATTAACCCTTATCCCCTAAATTAATGAAGCCTAGTATACTGCACATTAATCCAGTTGCCAGACCGGGTCACTTTCGGGCAACGCGTGATATGAATGCCAAATGGGGCTACTCGTAAATAAAATGAACAAAATAATACATTGCCCCGATTTTCCACATCTGTTCAACTTCTCTTTCAACATTAATTAACTTTAACCCTTGAACTCAACTCTGTAATTACATACCTTCGAACTGAAAAGCCCGGCCATCCATTCTCTGCGGCACGTTGAGTAAGTGGTAGAGATTTACTAACGCATCAATAAAAATTCCGGATTGGAAAGAAAATTGTAGGGCAAATTCATTGGAATCAAGGCTAGAATACTACTTTACAATTATAAAATGCATTATAGTATATTTAAAAAAATATTTAAGGTATAACCAATAGTGCGATTTGATTAATCTGTATAAAAACATTTGAAACCAATTGAATCGTATTCAAAAAACGATCACTAAAAATAATTCAGATGAGATATTCGAAATATCATCAAATAATTTAAAATCGAAAAAGACGACGGTTTTTTTAGTTGCTTTGTAATTGTGTGTAGAATAATAAAACCTTTTTGGCATTGGTCAGAAAGTTGTTCAAAATTTTTATTAAACAATTAATAACGAAAAATGAGACTCTGAGGTGTAAAAGTGAAATATATTTTTTATTTATTTATTTATTTATTTATTCAATAAAATATCCAACGGGTACGTACCCAATTACAGGATAAGTACAGCACACAAGTAAATAGTAAGTACAAAGTAGGATAGAAAAAGTATTATTAATATAATGTGTGTATTCATACACATGCATACATACATACACATATATATCGAGCACAAGCACATTAGTAATATAAGAAAGAGAGAAAAACAGGTATAAATAAAAAATAGCTAACTTAACTATACAAAAAAGCATTCAACAGAAATATGTGCAAACGGAGAAAACAAAAAGGAAATATTAAAATTACAAAATACCTTTTAATATATATAATTTATGCTACAGTGGAGTATATCAAGCCGTGACTCAATGTGAGAATAATTAGTTATTATTTGTTATAAAGGAGAGCATTTATAAATATGATTTTTAACGCAAAGTAGATGGTTATTTCTGGCTTTAAATCTAGGCACATGAATATTAAGTAGAGCTAAGATGGCCTCGCAGTTAATTTTATTGTCAATAATTTTGTATAAAATAACAGAATGCATAGTTCGCCTTTTGATTAAGCTACACATTTTAAACCGCTCGCAGAATAACTTTTGTGGTGTCTATAGGTGGATAATAGTTGTCTAAGTTGAGTGTAGCTGATTTAAAGAAACGTATTTGGATTATCTCAAGAGACGAAATATGTATGGAGTACATTGAACTCCAGATGACAGATGCATATTCGAGTTTAGATCTTACAAACGTTAGGAATAATAGACGCAAAGTGTAAGGAGATTTGAAGTCTTTCATATTTCGTAATATGAAACCCAGATTTTTGTAAGTAGCCGCTACTGTTTAATCAATATGATATGTGAAAGTTAGTTTAGGGTCATAGGTGACTCCAAGATCTGTTACTAAATCAGGTCGATTTAAGATGAGTCCGTCAAGGGGTCTATACCCTTGACATCTATGAGTATAGATGTCATTTTTACGGCAAAATGACATTACATTACATTCACTGGCATTAAGAGGTAATAGGTTGTCAATACTCCTGGAGTTTAATGGAATTGCGGAAAGATTCGGTCTGACAAAATATTTTTAAATCATCTGCATATAAAAGGAAGCTCACATCTAACTTAGCGACAATGTCATTAATGAATATAACGAACATAAGAAGTCCAAGAATCGGACTTTGAGGTACTCCGGAAGTTTGGGGAAATCTAACAGATCTATATCAATAGCATTGCTCAAACTGAGTTCTTCCTGTCAAATAGGACTCGATGATGGCAATCAAATTTCTACTAAGACCAACATTGTCCAGTTTGCCCAATAGTAAGTCATGCTCCAGTTTATCAAATGCTCTGGAGAATTCAGTGTAGATAACATCTACCTAACCTCTCAGATCAAGGATTTCGCTAATAAATTATATTTTACACACTAAGTTAGTAACAATAGAACGCCCTTCAACAAATCCATGCTGTTCAGGTATTGTAATATTTTTTAGGTGATTTGATAGGAAGTTATGAATTAATATTTCAAATATTTTGGGAGAAGTTACACAGAATAGCAACACGAATTGGTGATGTCATTTCTTGAACCCTTTTTAATGACAGGGCACATCCTGGAAACTTTCCAAATAGCGGGGAAAATACAAGTTTGAAGGATTGGATTAAATAATATACACAGTGGTTCACAGAAAATACTAGCACAGTCCCTAATTAAGAATGCTGGTATAAGATCAGGTCCCTTACTCATTTTTGGTTCAATTTTTTTCATGGAAGCTAATACCTCTTCGTTGGTGAACTGTTTAATATGTATAATGAGTTCTGATTAGTATTAAATGCTATATTGACATTAATATTATTAGGGTTGGTGCATGCACTGGAAAAGGATTCCGCAAATCCATCTGCGATCATCTGCGGATCATTTAAGGACCGATTGTAATATGTCATCGATGCTGGAATGGACGTATTGTTTCTTTTTGCGATAATAAAGGACCAGCATTTATTTGGGTCAGATCTAATATTAGATTCTGTGATAGTAATATACTTTTTTATGCTGCTTTTATTTTAGTTTTTACCGTCGATCTTATAGACTATGATGAGCGATAAAAGGTATGCCTTTTCTGTTTAACATGTGCTATTAGTTCACTGTCAAACCACGGTGGGTGACTTCTGTTACACGATATTTTCTTTGGGACATGTTTAGTAAAAAGTGAGTTGATTATATCGTAATACTTATAAACTGCTTCATTGCCATTAGTAAACTGAGTAAGAGCTGTCCAATCGACAATAGTTAGTTTTTGATATAATGCTGGAAAATTCGCTTTTTCAAAATTAAAGCCTTCAATACTTTTCTGTGGAACATTTTTATCTTTTTTGTTAAGGATGATATTAATAACTAGAACAGGATGGTGTTGAGCCTCAGGTAGTAATATGTCAGATGATTTAAAAACATTACATACAAAATTGAGATAACAAGGTGCAGGAGTCTGTTGTTGTAATTTAAAACATTATTATACTGAGCAAAATTTAAAATATCTAAGAAGTTTGATAACAGATAGAAATTATGAGTAGTGGTTTTATCTGCATTAAACTCAGGAATATTTTTTCCTCGACTTGTGATAGAAAAGTGGTATTGTACTTTTTTGTTTGTTATTTAAGTTTCACATAAATCGTGTACCAAATTTCAAGTAAATATCTGAATTTTATTTTATTAACTCTTTTAATAATGGAGGGGGGTTGGTGGGAGGAGTTGGAAAATTATATAAAAAAAATCTGACTCCTTGGTTTCCAGCATATACACCATATTCCAAGTTTCTGTACTTTTATCAGCTTGCTTTACTTATTTTACCTTATTTACTACATTTAACGGAATCATATCAAAATATAATCTAGTTCCAGATGTTATAATATACAGGGTGCGCCAAAGTTCTGAATTTGGTCGATTACGGCTCTATATGAAATGGTGGAAATATATTGTCTATAGATTATTTTCTTGATTTTCAATTCTGAATAACCAGAAAATATGTACAATTATACAGGGTATTCCGTTTTCGTTGTCCGGGCAACAACTTCGTTATTTTAAATGGAACACCCTATATTTTTTTCCTTTATCGAGTTACTCATCTAATTATATTCATAAATCTATTAAGGTGGTAGGTACTTAAAATTAACCGTTTACGATATAAAAGAGATTTTTTGACAAAAAGTGAGGTTTACTGACAAGTTTTTGAGTACCTCTGATTTCATAGACAAGAGAGTTTTCAAAATTCTGCTTATACCGTTATGTTGGGCATATTAAGGGCTAGTAGGGCAGAAACATTATTAACATTAATCTTATACAGAGTGCTGAAAAAATTGAGTTTATTTTTTCGCTAATAAAAAAGGCCGTAATTCAATTTTTTCAAATGGGACGTACTATTTTCACTTCTGTCATCTAATGAAGTGTTAAATTATCTTTCCATTGATATATCATAGTAGGTATTTATCTTTAAAATTTGCATAGATATTAAGGTTAATTGTCTGGATCAGACTAATTGTGTAGTAGTACAAGCAGTTTTCCATAATTAATTATTAGCCTTCTGAAATATTATTTTTTTACTTAGAATTGTTGGACAAAGAATTGAAATTAATACCAGCACGTATGTAATAAAGAATTTACTCATAATAAAAAAACAATTATTTTAACAAATGTTCAAAATGTTCACCATTTCGATCGAGACACATCTGAGTACTCTTCCTAAATGAATGACGCATTTCTTGCAGCATCTGCGGAGTAATGGATGCAAAGGCACGTCTGATCCTATTTTTCATGTCATCAACAGTGGTAGAAGTGTCGCGATAAACTATATCCTTTACATAGCCCCGTAAAAAAAAGTCCATACCTGTCAGATCGGGCGACCTTGCAGGCCATGCTATTGCTGCGCCACGCCCTATCCACATATCATTGAAGTTGCGATCTAACCATTCTCTGACATTTGCTGCAAAATGAGGCAGAGCTCCATCTTGTTGAAACCACACTTTTTGCCGTATATCAAGAGGAACGTTTTCTAGGAGAACCGGCAATTCATTTTCCAAAAAATCGTGATATATTCTTCCATTTAAGGGTCCATTAAAGAAATGAGGTCCAATAACAATCGGCCCTACTACAGCACCCCATACATTTAATGACCACCTCTGTTGGGAAACTGTTTTTAATAAATGAGGATTGACATCTGAATAATAATGAAAATTGTGTCCATTGACAGTCATTTTTCTTGCTGGAACTTAATTCATGAGGTTTGTACTGCACCACCAGTTTCGATAAATATGTCTCTAAGATTACTAAATGCAGGTTCTAAAGGGTGTCTCCTTTCAGGATATGTGGTTTTATAGACTCGGGATGCTAAGAGGCTGTTCCTTGAGCACTCCCCCAGAATAAAAATCATGTCAACCATTTCTTCCCGCGAATAATTCATATTTATTTTGAAACACTTCTTCACTGGACAAATCAATAGACAAACATAAACTAACGACAAGCTAGAATGTGCAAATACCTAATACGTTCCACTCCTGGCAAACCTAGAATTACATAGCGGGTTACAACGTGAATGAATGCGATGGATTTAAGATAAACAACGATAGATATAATTTGCAGCGATGTCAAGTTAATAACAGTGTCCACACCCCAGATTAGTAAAGTGGGAGGTTGCCTATTGACTTTTCAAGGGCGAGTCAAGATGCCATATTGCGCGTCATTGTGCCTGCCCTGTGTTTGAACAAAGTTTTTCTGTATGATTTCATTTTGAATACGAGTAATATAGAACACTAAAACTTAGGTCGAAAAGAAAAACACGGGAATGTTACATAAATTACACCTTTTCAATATGAAATCATACAGAAAAACTTTGTTCAAACACAGGGCAGGCACTATGATGCGCAATATGGCGTCTTGATTCGACCTTGAAAAGTTAGTAGGCTACCTCACTCATGTTTACTAATCTTGGTCCACACCATCGCCTCGGCGCGGAGCGAACAAACTCAACACGTGGCATCAACGGATGTATCACCTCTCTGTCTACATGAGCCACCATGAGCAGTATGCTTTGAAGATTGTCGTGCCAGCTCGTTGAGTTGAGAAAGTTGAGTTTGCACGACAAACAACAAGTCATACTGTCAAAGTTAATTTATGTGATGTAATGTGATGTAAAATTATGTGAATTTCAGTCAGACAGATATTTAACCTTAATATCTATGCAACCCTTAAAGATAAATACCTACTATGATATATCAGTGGAAAGATAATTTAACACTTCATTAGATGACAGAACTGAAAATAGTACGTCCCATTTGAAAAAATTGAATTACGGCCCTTTTTATTAGCAAAAAAATAAACTAAATTTTTTCAGCACTCTGTATAAGATTAATGTTAATAACGTTTCTACCCTACTAGCCCTTAATATGCCCAACATAACAGTATAAGCAGAATTTTGATAACTCTCTTGTCTATGAAATCAGAGGTACTCAAAAACTTATCCGCAAACCTCAATTTTTGTCAATAAATCTCTTTTATATCGTAAACGGTTCAGTTTAAGTACCTACCACCTTAATAGAGTTATGAATATAATTAGATGGGTAACTCGATAAAGGAAAAAAATATAGGGTGTTCCATTTAAAATAACGAAGTTGTTGCCCAGACAACGAAAACGGAATACCCTGTATAATTGTACATATTTTCTGGTTATTCAGAATTGAAAATCAAGAAAATAATCTATAAACAATATATTTCCACCATTTCAAATAGAGCCGTAATCGACCAAATTCAGAACTTTGGCGCACCCTGTATATGTGCACCAAATTTCAAGTGAATATCTCAATTTTATTTTAGAAACCCCTTTAATAATACAATGGGGGGGGGGGAGTGAAAAATATTATGAAAAAATTTGAGGCCTTGACTTCTAGTATATACACCAAAACTCAAATTTCTTTACTTTTACCAGTTTGCTTTACTTTTTTATCTCAATTATTATGCATTGATTGACTTTCGGCTAAAGTACGGTATTATTGCGTAGGAAAGTGCTGTAAAAGAGCACCTGAAAAAATTAGAAATAATTCAAAACATATTTTTTAAAATAATACTTAGTAAACCGAATACTTATCCATCAGATGTTCCATTCATAGATGCTAAAATTCTAGATTTAAGACAATTATATTTCTATACTATCGTCTTGTACTGGTTCAATGATAAGGACGCTTTACCTCAACCACAACATTCCTATGCAACCAGACAGAAATTAAAATAAAAAACACCATTTTGTGGCAAATCTGTAGGACACAGAAGTTTTATATTTCTCGCTCCCAAATTATTTAATGAACTACCCGACAAAATTAGAAATTTAACTAATTATCATTTATTTAAAAAACATTTCAAAGCTTATATCTCGAATTCAAATAGAGCAAAAATCCATGACTTAATTGCAAAGAAAAATAAATAATACAATAAAATTATCAACCGTTACCCCTAAAAAAATTTTTTACTTCAAAAAAACCTGATGAATATACATATATGGCACATTTTATGTGCATACACATGTAGTATATAGTATATTTAGTTTAGCATAGTATATTTTTATGTTTTATATATTCAATGTCGAACTTACACTACCATACTTGTTATTATATTAGTATTGACATTATATCTGCTCCACCTAGATTTATTTTAGTATTAAAATTTTATTTTAATATCATCTAAATTTATCTTAGTAAAGAATTAGTTATTTTATAATAGGTAGGTTTTGTTCCAGCAGGTTAATATAGTTATTTACCTTATTATTATTATATCATATTTATCAATAAATAAATAAATTACACCACGGACAGCCCTAGGCTTTGTGGTCCTCGTTTATTTGTGAATGAAAATGAATAATCATAACAAAATTGTAAATTGTAATACCTTAAGCAAATAAACATTATTATTATTATTGGTATTATTATTTACTCTTATTTACCCCCGAACCCTCCACCAGATAAGCTTAAAACAATTCAGTTCCAGATCTCGTTATAATATATACGTGTACAAAATTATAAGTCAATTTCTTAAACCGTTCCAGAGACAACGTGCGCACAAAAAAGTTACAGACAGACAGACAGAAATTTTTTCATTTCATGACATTCTAAACCTATTTCAACCACATTTGAAAATTTCTTCACGATTGCTATGCTTCCACTCTACTACGTAGATGTGGAAGTAAAGTCAACAAGTCTTTTTGATTAATGTAACGTGATAGCCGCCCCTTTTGTTCGAAAGGAAAGCGTACTATTTGAAAGTTTTTGTTACAATTCTGTTTCCACTAGAAATCAGGTTAATTTCATGTTTGAAATTCATTTTGCAGGTGCTATACTCATAAACAATGGTACCTCCCTCATTGCGTGCTTATCTATAAAAGCGCAGCTTTGCTATTATAATTGTATATACCAGCAAAATTATTTTTAATGGTGAAACCTTGTTTCCGTCGGAAACACTCTTTTTGTTCAATAGTAGGCTCATCAGATATCTTTCTAATGAAATGGGAAATAGCTGCCCTTGATTATGGGAACGATGTGTATGTCCTCCTCACTAAACATTTAAATGGTGCTATTAGAACAAGAACTGTTCTTATCTATAACCTTCCGACCCTCCTGTACGATTTTAATCCTGCCTATAATTTGTTAATAAAATGACTCTGCTTGGTATAAAATAATTTGAAATAAAGTAGGCAAATGCAAGATGATACACAAACATTTTTAAACTTTACGAGCTGGTGTAATAAAATCAGCTTAGTGATTCAAAAAATGTCTCAGTTTAATGTTCTCAAAAATTTAAAGAATTCTGACAGCCGTTCCCAACCAGCGAATTTGTTTTATAATTTAAATGTTCTACGATTATTTTGTTTTATTGTTATTTTATTAATGCTTCTAAATGCCGATTGTTTATATTAGAGTTCCAGAAAATACAATTTTGTTATCTGCAACTCAACTATTTTATAAATTTATTATTAAAATGTTTCTACAGCAAAATTATAAAATATCTTATAGTGGAGTTAAGAAACTATTTTATAAATGTTTTCGTGGCTAAGTTATGAAATATTTCAGCTAATAAAACTAAATCGATGTACAATGATTTTTTAGTATCGTTAAGCAGCATTTTTAGCACCATTATAAACATACATTCGAATTATTTTATAGTTATTTCTTATCATCTTACAAAACAGTTATATTAAAGATCTATTTGAGACAATTTTACTTTTAAGAATAAATGTTGTTCCAGAGCATGCTATATAATTATTATATAGCATTGTAGTTGCTGTAATGTGGAAACAACAACAAAGTCATTACAAAACAAAATTGTTTACTGCATAAAAATGTGGTGACTAACAATACGTAAAACATATTTGAGAAAAGTGATTTCCTGCGTTAGCTGTGTATTTATATTTAGTCATAATTAAAGTCTGTTTTTTAATGAAAATTTGTCATAATTATACTACACAAGTTTATAAAAAAACTATTCTCCCAAAATTTTGGTTACCAACATTGACAAGAGCGATGCAGATCTTAAGAGATCATATAACGGCCAAACTAAAAACGTCAGATTTAGGATAATGGAGAAACTTAAAAAGTGGTTATAAAAATATTAGGTACATGTATTAACAGCGTAGTGGTTTCGGCACTAAGACACAGTTTATATTGCTGTAAAATGAGACGACGCATTCCACACACTGCATCGTTAACATATCAGGTCATATGCCAAAAAGTACTGTTGCTTCCACTAGTAAAAGTAACTACGTGTTTTTGGCAATAAATAAACCATAAACAGCTCTGTAAATAAGGTGATTTATTGCTACTAATTTCTGGGTTATATTTATGCAAATTGAAGTATCTTTCCATCGATCGTTGCATTTACAACTCAATCGCGAAAGTGAGTGATCTATTTTATAACATTCACGAAAAAGTTACACTAAGGCGCATTATTTTTATTTATAGATATTTTATAGGAATCGTTTACTAATTTCAATATCGTGAAATGCTTGCTACTATCACAAAAGCATTTTATAGAGGGAGGCCATCTTGAAAGGCCAGCGTTCGTGATGGTAAATATGACAAGATATGAAAATTTAAAATATCAAATGTTTATTAGAATTTATGGAGTCAGAAATATGCTAACTATACAGTTATGACTACTAAAACAAATTAGTGTAAGTTACATTGTAAAAAAACTCAAATTCGTAAAATTGATATTTATAAAATTTTAAAAATTATTAGAAATCAATAATAAATGTGAGGCCCCTTAAAAATATGGCCAAAGTTCATAGTAAAATTTTCTCCACATCAAGAATTGCAGTCGTTGTAAGCCAGAACATCCCTCTTATAGGTTATTAGGTAGGTACCTAGTATTAAATCACAATACCATATGTTTTTAGTGTCAAAAATACTTCTTAAATATTTAGGATACATTTTAGAAATCATTTTATTTTATTAGTGTGCATAAAGCAGCATTTTTTTAAATAATGACTATTTAAAGGCTCCTATAAAACACTTGTTTAGTTGTTTTATAGCAGTAATTTAATATTGTTTTATAAAATTTGTGTCAGAAACATTCCTACAACTTTTATAAAATATCAAATTGCTACTTTTCTTTAAGTGGTATGGAGATTGTTGGGAGACATTGAAAGTTATGGCATGGCCAGGTTGGTGACTTTGTGAGAAGTCATTAATATTCAATCTAGTTACAATCCTAGAGCCCTGGGCGAGAAGGTGTCCCTGTTTACGTCCTTGTCGTTAGTCTTCAATTCATCCACTACGTTGTTTAGGTTAGCTTTCAATATATGCAACTGGCTAGTGGATTAGGTCCAATGCCATAAAAAAAAAAAAAAATCCTAGAGCCATAAATTTCTAATTCGTGTTCCGTCAAGTTTTTGGGAACTTAGGTAGTGTCTATAACTTATTGGCACTGAGAATCTGTCCCAGATAAGATATGATAGGTAGGGAGAAACATCCTACTATTTGTTGAGATAGTCTAAGCTATCTTCCATTGCTAACCTACAGGTTATGGTCCAGGAGTTAGGTGTAAACTCATCGTTACAATAACTTTGTGTTAGTTAATTAATCTTGTCAAACATAAATCACGATAAAATAAACTTCCGGCGTATGTTAGCAGTTTGGCCATATATTGTCTGTAATTGTTTATTTGTGGCATATTCACTATAAATACAATTTTTTGAACTTTGAACAATATTTGGAGGTTTGGTTCTTGATAAAACCGATCTTAGCGTGGAGCCCGTTTGAAAAACCGTTCGTACGGAAAACCTGTTCCCAATTTTCCGTAATTTATCCGATAAACCATGTATATATGGAATTACTGCCATTGACCTAAATACCTCAGGTTGTGATAGTATATTCTCTCTACTACCAATGTTCAATAATTGACTATCAACAAAACACATTGGTAGTAGAGAGAACATACTATCACAACCTGAGGTATTTAGGTCAATGGCAGTAATTCCATATATACATGGTTTATCGGATAAATTACGGAAAATTGGGAACAGGTTTTCCGTACGAAAGGTTTTTCAAACGGGCTCCACGCTAAGATCGGTTTTATCAAGAACCAAACCTCCAAATATTGTTCAAAGTTCAAAAAATTGTATTTATAGTGTTCCGTGTGAGTGCGGAAAACATTACGTAGGTGAATCATCTAGACCTTTCAACGTAAGGCTTGGTGAACATAGAAATTACGCTAGAAGGGGAGAATTTGAAAAATCCAAAATTTGTGAACACGCGTGGGATAATAATCATAAAATTAAATGGGACTCGGCGAAGATTTTGGAAAAAGAGAGCAACGGAACTAAAAGAAAACTTAAAGAATCCGCGATTATTTTATTAAACGAGGATAGATGCGTTTCTAATTATTCAATAGATTTTTGTACTAGTTGGTTGCCCATCCTTAGAGACGAAGTAAGTAAAAATAAGATAAATATAATTTAATGTCTCACGTGACTATGGAAATACATAAACAAAGAACTGTCATGGTTGACGGCCAAAAAAGTTTTGAGAACGGAAGTAGATTCTCTTCCGAAACGTTAACTACCTATAGCTTTGATTTTCAGTTTTTAGTTTATAACATTGTTCTAGTTTATATATTTTTAGGTGTGAGACTTTTTGAAACAGTCAAGTACTCAAGAACCAACCTCTGTCTGATCCGTTTGGCGCAGAGGTTTTTTCATTAAAATTTTTAAATATTTTTCAGTGGCAAAATACCCAATAAAAAGTAAGAAAAACAGTTTGGCCATAGTTCAAGATATTCGTATTTTTCACGTAAAATCTTACTTTTACATCTATATGTATTTAAAAAAATACATATAGATGTTATTCTGATGGAAATTTACTCTTGAACTGCACACTTTTTTTTTCTGGGTTGTTGTACGTGAGGTGAGGTACGGTACCGGTTTCAGTGGCGAGATCTCGATCGGCGAAGTTGTCACGCCGAGCGAGTCCGTCACTTAGATGGGTGACCGTATCTCATTTCGCCGTCCTGGTTAAGCGCTACAGTAGCATTAGCTAAACTTTGCCAGGATGCTAAAATAAATAAGGCGTTAAAAAATACATTTCTACTTTAAATTATTGATATCCATTATATGATTGTTAGCAGAAGCATGTTGGACAACACTAAACTTTTCAGTTCCTTCATTTCTTAAATCGGCTAAATAACCCTTGAATCGTATCATAACTGGAAATTTCGTTTGTCCAACATGTTTTAAATTGAAACTGCAGCTAATTTCGTAGATCCGTTCATTTGGTTCATTTTTATCATTTGGTTTTTCTAAAAATTGTTGCAATTTTCGTCCTATAAAGTCTAGTGTCATTTGTAGCAAATACACATAACAATAAAGCTAGCAGTGAAAATGTAAAATAGCACAATTTTTGTGTCATTTCGAGCTGTTGATGAGCTGAGAATAAACATTAATTTTTCCAAGAGTTACTGCACGTCGATGTTCCATGCTGAATCCCCTAAAAATGCAGCGTAAATTTTTGTACACCAAAGTCTTCATAAAAGAATAGGCTCTAGAATGGCGCAGTCTGATTCAAAATCGGTTCGGTAGTTCTCAAGCTTAATATGTTCACATAGACTTACAGACAAGCCGATAGAGCAACACTTAACTTTGTAAAAACTTTACCTAACACGAAGTTATCTTAGATTTTTGAGGAGTTACCTGGGTGACTTGGAGAGCTGTTAAGAAAACAAAGCAAAACCAAACAAACCTTGATAGTTTAGAAGCTTTAGGAGTTCACCCTGCATGACGGATATAGCCCAATTTCAATAGCAAGTATTTCACTACTTGATTAAATCAAACAGGTATAATAAACGAGATTTGACATATTAAAGTTTAGATTATTGAATAGCCGATATACCTATACACCTACTCCGCGTCATGATAATTTATGTGCAAACAATTGAAGTAAGTAAACATAGTGTTCTAATACCTACATTATCAGTGACTTTGCGATTCGTTTGTAACAATGGTGCAACAATAATGCACATTTTGTCGGCGAACCGCAGCATGGCAAATGAAAACAAACGTTCACAAACGAATCGCAAACAATCGCACGAATGTTTCCGAAATGGCTTTGGGTGTTGGAATTCATTATTGTTGCACATTTTCGGACATTAAACATGCTCCAAAGTCAAAAAATATTGCAGCAGGATCTATCAAGCCATATGTATTTAAAATCAGGGAAAATATTTAAAAGAAAATATAAAAATTAACAGGGTGTTCCATTTAAAAAATCAGCTTCATTTTTGAATTATACAGAGTGTAATTAGTTTCACGTCATTAAAAAAAACTGGTGATAGGGACCGACTAGACAAGCAGAAAACCTATATGACCTTCTTCTCTAGGGGCACTTTGAAAAAAACTGAACGGGTTTACATTTTTAATGTTAAGATTTGAGAACCACTGTTTTTCAGGGTCAATGGATGTTATAGTTCCGAATATTAGAAATAATAAAAAACTGTAATACCCGACTTTTGCTCCCGTCGGTAGAGGTGCGGCACTTTGATGAGATTATTTGTATCGAACTTTTTATGCCACTAATTATGAAAATGTAAATAATTTCTTCTCTTTCGGCATAACGCAAGCATAGCATGGCCGCAGGTGTTTAAATAGGATTTGTTTACATGTGTTTTTTAATTTGGAACAAAGCTATTGTAGCTTTTATTGTCGTTTATAAGAATTCATAAAATTTAAGAGTGGTTTATTAACATTTGTAACATTGTTTTAAAAGTTTAAAAAATTAGTAATTGTTTTATGAAATTGGAAAACGAACAGTTAGACGTCCGAGACACGATAACAGAAAATAGTTGTGTATTTTAAGTTAGGAAAAATCGGATTATTTTAACGAATTGAGCGCATAATTTTTTTCAATCAAGTATCGAAAACTAAAAATTAAGTCTTTGGTCTCTATGAAAATCAATGTAAACAATAATAAACAGATGAAAACAAGACAACGAATACTAATAATAATAATCATACCTTTAATGCCCAATAGGTAACACCCAATAACTGAACAATTCTTTTGAATTTTTTACAAAAATTTTTCGAAATGACCATCTCCACACATTTCGGTACGTCGAACTAATAACATACTTACTCCGTTCAACACATTTGGTAAATTAGGATCATTTTTTATGGTTTCTATGCACATTAAAATACGTCGTTGCAATTGTTCTAAATCTCTTCCGCACCAGCTGCATTTCCACCACTTTCTCCATGTACCAAGTCCATATCCGCGAGCTCTGGATAAGTGTAATCTCCCAGAATGTCTAAAATCTGCGTTTTAAAACACCACACTAAACTGTTAATTAACGTTACCAATAAAGAAAACAAAAACAAAAACTTGGTCCAAAATCCAAAAAGTAACACAAAAAGCACGAACGAGAAGTGTCCTACGTAACCAAGTACTAACGACTTGAACGATAAGTCAATAAAATAAATCTTAATATAAGTGGCACAAAATTCAAAAAGAAAAGCAACAGGCAAAACCAAGGAACGGGTACGTCGCGTCATGCGTACGTTCTTTACCAAGTAAGGACAAAACGGAAATTATTACTTGAGAATATTACAAGGGAGAGTATAGCACGCCTAATAGGATAATTGGCTGCGAAGAAACAAAAAACATGACGATGTCCTCTGTCGGTCGCTTTTAATTGCTTTGTCGGCATATTTATTTGCAGGAATGTCAGAGTATCTCGTGCGACAAGACGCGAGGCAATAAAACCAACCCCAATATGCCAGCAGTTCTCAAACTAGGTTATTAAGTATTTTGGAAATTTTTGTTTATTTTTTTTTTTCTCCAAAACTATGAGCTTTAGACCCCATGTTAAGGTTTTTTGGTTTGTCTTGTCGTTCCCTACCACCAGTTTTTTTTTAATGACATGAAAGTAATTACACCCCGTATAACCTTTGTTTTATCATTTGTGTTTAAAAAATATAGATGCAACCATATAACTGTTGTATTCAACTTTTTTTGGAACGCTAAGACAAAAGAGTTAAGGAGTCGGTTAATATACAGGGCGGGCCATTAATAACAGGCCGTAGTGCAGGGGTAGATTCTTTGGGCCTAAATATAAGAATTTAACTGAATATGCTTTAGTAAAATGTTGCTGTGGAAAAAGATATAAAGTCTCAAAATATAAATTATTTTTTCGTTTTCTACAATAACTCAACAGCCTCTTGACTGATCTTCGCCAAATTTGCTAGAGGAACTTTTTTTATTCTAAGAAACAATAATTTATGTATGACATCACGTTAGATCATAGAGGGCGCCGCAGGACCTGTATCTGATGATGAAATTTTTTCATACTTTTCTAGGACGAAACGTTGTAGAACTTGGTAACTCCAACTGTTTTCGAGGAAATTGCCGTTAAACATTTGAATACTTTTTTGAAAGATAAATTCAAATTTATTGAAACAAAGTGTATTTATTGAAGAAAATACAAAACGTAAGGCAAAACAAAATCTTAATAACAGCGTAAACTCTTTCTCACTTTTTTTATCAACTATGGAGTATTTTCATGATATTGAGATAAATACATAAATCAAAAGATTGTGTAAAATAAGGATCTAATCTTATTAGAGGACCAAAAAGTAACATAAAAGTTGATTTGATATTAGTATTTATTGTATAAGCTTTCTTCCCATGCAAAACCTCATTGCTGCAATTTAGAGTAAATTTTCGATATGGTTTCCACATACTTCTATGCCTTTTCTAATTGTTTTCATGAGATTCTCTTACATTGAAAAATACATTTTCCTGTCCTCTAATAAAATTGGCTTCGTTTTGTAGTTCTTCCCTTGAATTGATAGTATCTGCATAGACTAAGGACTCCATATGTCCCCACACATAATAATCCAAAGGATTATAATCAGGACTCCTTGGTGGCAAGCAAACTCACTTCCTCGACCGATCCATCTGCGTGGGAAAGTCTCATCAAAATAATTCCTGACTTCAATGGAGATATGAGGGGGCGCTCCATCTTGCATAAACCACATTGTGTTCCGTATATCTAGCATGAAAGCATGTAATATATCGGCAAGAGTATTTTGGAGAAAAAGAAGATAAGACTGTCCATTTAAATTTGGAGGAAGGACAAATGGTCCCAATAACTGATCACCGATAATACTGCACCAATTCGTGCTGAAAATGCCTTTCTCCAACGGCATGGGGATTTTCTACTTCCCAGTAATGCGTACTTCTTCAGTTAAAAACGCCTCGGCGAGTAAAAGTTGCTTCGTCGGTAAATAAAATGTTCTTAACAAAATTTCGATCCCTGTTGTGTTTATTTAGAACAAATTGACAATATTGTAGCCTTTGTGGAAGATCCCTTCGAAGTAAGTATTGTACAGGAGTGAAGTGAATGGGTAGAAGCGTAAGACCCTTAGAGCAGATTGTTTACTCACTCCTGTTGCCGCTGATAAACGACGAAACAGATCTTTGAAAATTTTATGGTTTGGCTGTATTCTATTTGAATATTGAAATGTGTGTCTCCTCGCTGCAGCACGTCCGCTAAAATTTTTTTGTAAGTAAACACATATATCCCTCATTTCCCTATTTGAAAAATTATTATGCTGAAGCCTTTTAAATAAAGAAGTTAAAGAAGTTAGCTCGAGGAACGCAAGAACAGAATAAAATGATTAAATGACGTACATGGCAGAACTAAAACGTAACCAAAGCACACTTTACAATAAATACACTTTGTTTCATAAAATTTGAATTTGTCTTTCAAAAAATTATTCAAATGTTTAAGGGCAATTTCCTCGAAAACGATTGGAGTTATCAGGTTGTACCAAGTGTAATACATAAATTATTGTTTATTCGTATAAAAAATGTTCCTCTAGCAAATTTGGCGAAGATCAGTCAAGGCTGTTTAGTTATTGTAAGAAGACGAAAGAATAATTTGAATTTTCACACCCTGTATCTTTTTCTACAGCAACATTTTACTAAAGCATATTTGGTTATATCATCATATTTTGGCTCAAAGAATCTACCTCTGTATTATGGCCTATTATTAATGGTCCACCCTGTATAATGAATAACCCTCTACAGAAGGTACCCAATTCAAAAATAAATAATAATATAATATCCGACCAATCAAAAATGCTAATAAATGTATTTCATTACCAGTCTTTTTTACTATGAAGAGTGTCCCAAAGGACTTACCGTCTAAAATTTATTTTAAACAAGTTGTAGTATCTTTTCTACTTAAAAAAATTTAAATTGAAGTTCAAGTATGCCGAAAACTATATACCTTTTCTTCACTCTATAACTCGCAAACTGTTTCACTGCGCAAGAAATTAATATAACGTTTTTGCTGGAAATATGATTGTCGTTTATTTTTATAATAAATTTAATTGACCTCCCAGACATAGGAAGTAAGATATTCGCAAAATACTGAATTTAATGACCTCTGATCTTTAACATTTATTAAAGTCGGCCCCAATCTCGCTCTCGATTTTTAAATATTGTTTAAAACTGAAAAATGAAACGATTAAATAACAAAAAACCGCTGCCTAAGGAATCACTACTTCCACATCCAGGTTGCTCATCCAAATCACTTTAAAGAAAACATTGTGACGTTTCGTTCACTCTTCGGTTGAGTGAAGGGGCGTCACTTTGGCACTCGAGCTCGGTGCGGTTACGGTAAGCTCGGGCGCCACCTTTACAGTTTTTCTCGTGGTGTAAAGGACCCACGCTAGCCTCTTGACACAGCCTGTTACAGTAGGGCTGGGATAGCGTCAGAGGAGATACGGTACGTCCAGGGGTCTAGGGGCAGTAGACTTCACACACACCAAAATAAAAGGCACAGTTTAAATAGATATTTATTACTCCTAATATATTATTATACCTAACCTATAACTACTACGGTTAACGGTGACGGTGGCGAAGCAAGAGGGCGGTTATAAGCAGGATACGAGCTTAGAGAAACGGAACGGTAAGTCGGAGTAACTACTATCGGTATAAAAGCGGACAGAGCAGATACCAGGCGGAGGAAAGCAAAAGCACAATAAACAATAATAAACAAATACTCGGGCAACTTGGCTAAGGCGCAGAGCCTAAGGTTAGTACGCACTTCCGGTCACGGTTCCTTGTTGGTGTAATCCCCCAAAGGAGAGATTAAACCAACGAGGTTCACGGGCGTTACTTTGCGCTGGTGGATGTCCTTGTAGCTTTCCGGTCGACGCACCCAGACCAGAAAGCCCCAAGCTTCCCAAGTGCTCGCTTGTCCTCCAGACGACGCAACTAGGCCAGAGGGCAAACACGAGACCTGTTACCAGCGGAAAGTTTCCCAGCCACACACTCTCCCAACTTGCACACTGGCTCCCTCCGGTAGGCGGTATTTGGTCGGGGATGATATCTCGGTGTGCTAGAAGGCTTTGTGACTTTCCAGTCGACGCACCCAGACCAGAAATCCCCAAGCTTCCCAAGTGCTCGCTTGTCCTCCAGACGACGCAACTAGGCCAGAGGGCAAACACGAGACTTGTTGCCAACCAATGTATCTTCCCAGACACACGGCGGAGCAAACCGGGATTAGTACACGGATGGCACTTAGTCCCAGCCAAGCTGCTTATTTACGGTCGGTGTTACTTACTCTCTCTCTCTCCTATGAGACGGCGGTTTCCAGTCAGCCGGTAATGGTCCAAATTAATGGACCCAGGCTAATAGACAATCATTTGGCTGGCTGGGCCAAGTATTCGTTAACGGTGAAGCCAATAGTGTCAGTGATGGAGACAGTGCTCCATCTGGCGGCGTGTATGTCTACTTGATAAATGAAAGTATAGTACTTATTTATGCTCTGGGTGGACAGTATAAAATATTAATATTTAAAATACGAAAATAGACGGTGGCTTTGGGTGTAATTTCCACACTAGAAATTACGCCCAATACCTGTATTAGAAAATACTTATATCCTAAATAGAGAAATAGACGGCGGTGTCGGGTGCAATTTCTACAATATAAAAATGCTTCATTACAACATCTTGACTATATTTGCACTCTAGTATGTGGAAATTAGTGGTCATAGAATTTTAATATTATTTGGGGCAGATATCGTAGAAAAATTTGAGGCGTTGGTTTCTACCATATACGTTAAAAATTAAGTATCTAGCTTGGTGTACTTATTTTGCGCTATTCACAATCTACCACCTCCCACCCCTTCAACGGAATCATCTAAATAAGATGTCATTACTATACATACATGTACTAACTTTCGAGTGAATATCTCAATTTTATGTTATCAATCCCTCTAATAATGGAGTGGAGGTAGTGGGGGGGAGTTGAAAAATATTAGAAGGAAATCTGGTGTAACGGTGTTTTGCTCTGGGTAGCTGGAGTCGGAGATTAGTTCAGGATCCAGATTAGTTTAATAAGACAACCCAATCAAAATTAACAATTTTATTATCTTCAACAGGTAAAATATGCAGGTTTACATAATATACAATAGTTACAGGTTATCGGTTTTCAGGTCCGTATCTTTTACGGTTATTGGTAATCAGGTGATATTTAAATCGTATGAGTGAGAGAGACGACGAGAGTGTAATGCAGTGATGCGGCGAGTAGGGGTTTTGACGGCGGAAACGGCGGCGGGCTAATAACTATCAACTCGAGCAAGCTATCGGCTCAACTCGCCGGGTCACTCCTCTGTTAATTTATATTTGCTCCGTGTCGGTTTCGTCGGGACATCACTGGACTAAATAACATTTGGCACAAGTTCTGTCCCCGGCTCAGCGCGCCGTAAGACTTCTCTAGGTCAAGATATATTCGGTCCGGAGAGTCACGTCACTTGGTGCATAAATCCGCAAATTGTCTTCGGCTCAGCGCGCCGTCGGCAGTCTACGGAGAGATGTACCCAGTGCTCTTCTCGATCCGCGGCTGGGCTTTTATACACGAAACTATCCCTCCTTTTTGAGACGGTCGGAGTCGGGCGGTGTGCAAATTTAGTATATCGAGTATGAATCGCCGTCGTGTGGCAAATGTGCACACGACACTACACTGAAACTTCTTAGTAATGAGGTATGACTTTAGGATGCTTCATTACACTCCCCTCGTTCGTCGGGTGAAAAAAAAATTGACATCAGGAACAATTTTTAAACAATTTAAAACAACTCTAACATTTTTATCTAACTAACGAAAACATGGTAAAATTTCGTAAACACCCTGTATAAACATGTGAATAAACAATTTTAAAACATTTTAAAATAACTCTAACCTATTAAACATTTTTATCCAACTAACGAAAACATGGTAAAATTTCGTAAACACCCTGTATAAACATGTGAATATACAATTTTTAAACATTTGAAAACAAATCCTAATCTATTATACATTTTTATCCAACTAATGAAAACATGGTAACAAATTTTCGTAGACACCCTGTATAAACATGTGAATATAAAATTTGAAGTTTTGTCAACAGGAATCTATCTGTAAAACAACGGAAGAGATAACAGGAAAAATAAAATGTACTATGCAAAAAATAACTAAACTAGGTATGGCATAAATCGAAATAAATCGTAAGAAAACATTGGTATAAAAGATAAAACAAATGGATTCTAAAGCAAAATTAACAAAATTTACATATCGGAAAATGTAATAACAAATTCGGCCTGATAAAGTTTTCCGCGCACTCGTTTGCCGCGCACTTAGACGTTCCCGCGCACTCCTGGGGTTGCGTTAGTGGACGTCTGCGGCAAGGGTATTGACGCACAGGGCTTGATGCTGGACAGGGCGGTGATTCCTGGGATTCGGGTGGTCGTTCCGTCGCTGCTGCGGTGCCTGAACTTTCGTCTCCGATTTGGTACTGCAGGAGGCGGCTTTGTGTCGTCTATCTGAAACAAGGCCCGAAGGCAGGGAATTGACCTACCTGGGGTCGGCGGCTTTGGGGGACTGGGGCTTTCACCAAATAACTCCCTGAACTTCCCTTCCATTGACCTGGACAGTGGAGATATCGTTTGTAGCCCAGGGGACGGTATCGGGGATGGCACATATTTAACTGGCGGTGAGGGGGACGGCTCAGCTCTGGAGGTTGAGGGACACCTCGGGGACGGCAGCAGGGACGGCATGTCTAACCTCGGCGGCGACGATGGTATTCTGGCGTTTCCCTGGCTGGGGAGGCTTTTGGCTTCCGGCGTCGGGGGTAGGGGTGATAGTAGGGCTGGTATCTGGGTTTCTGCCCTAATTTTTGAGAGTGGCGGCGTCTCAGGGTTGATTGTCCTGGGAGGATCAAAGAATATGTACAGGTTTTCCAAACCTGGTCCGGGCGGTGACATCGGGCGTGGTGGAGGAGACGGCGTCGGGTCGTCTGACTCAGGGTACCAGGGTGGTAAACTTGGAGTTCGTGGCCACATCTTGGTCTGAATTTTTCGTAAGCATTGCCGGTGTGAATCCCGTGGATTCATGTCTGGACGGTATTCTGGTATTCTGGTATTCAGGTATTCTGGTATTCTGGTATTCTGGTATTCCGGTATTCTGGTATTCTGGTATTCTGGTATTCTGGTATTCTGGTATTCTGGTATTCTGGTATTCTGGTATTCTGGTATTCTGGTATGCTGGTATTCTGGTATCCTGGTTTTAAATTTGAGTATATTCGGTATAACTTCTGTTCTGTAGTGAAATTTATTTTCCCTGCTCGGGCGCCAAATTATGTAACGGTGTTTTGCTCTGGGTAGCTGGAGTCGGAGATTAGTTCAGGATCCAGATTAGTTTAATAAGACAACCCAATCAAAATTAACAATTTTATTATCTTCAACAGGTAAAATATGCAGGTTTACATAATATACAATAGTTACAGGTTATCGGTTTTCAGGTCCGTATCTTTTACGGTTATTGGTAATCAGGTGATATTTAAATCGTATGAGTGAGAGAGACGACGAGAGTGTAATGCAGTGATGCGGCGAGTAGGGGTTTTGACGGCGGAAACGGCGGCGGGCTAATAACTATCAACTCGAGCAAGCTATCGGCTCAACTCGCCGGGTCACTCCTCTGTTAATTTATATTTGCTCCGTGTCGGTTTCGTCGGGACATCACTGGACTAAATAACATTTGGCACAAGTTCTGTCCCCGGCTCAGCGCGCCGTAAGACTTCTCTAGGTCAAGATATATTCGGTCCGGAGAGTCACGTCACTTGGTGCATAAATCCGCAAATTGTCTTCGGCTCAGCGCGCCGTCGGCAGTCTACGGAGAGATGTACCCAGTGCTCTTCTCGATCCGCGGCTGGGCTTTTATACACGAAACTATCCCTCCTTTTTGAGACGGTCGGAGTCGGGCGGTGTGCAAATTTAGTATATCGAGTATGAATCGCCGTCGTGTGGCAAATGTGCACACGGCACTACACTGAAACTTCTTAGTAATGAGGTATGACTTTAGGATGCTTCATTACACTGGTTTCTAGTATATACACCAAATTCCAAGTTTCTGTACTCTTACCAGCAAGTGAAAATCTCAATTTAATTTTATCATATCATTTAATAAAGGAGTGGGTGTGGTGGGGGATGGAAAATATTATTTAAAAAAATCTGAGGCCTTCGCTTCTAGTATATACACGAAATCCCATATTTCTGTACTCTTACCAGCTTGCTTTACTTATTTTCCCCTATTTAACCCTCAACCCTTCAACGGAATCCTCTCAAAATATAATCTAGTACCAGATGTCGTTAGAATACATACGTGTATTAAATTTCAAGTTATTATCTCAATTTTATTTTATCTGCCCCTTTAATAATGGAGTAGGGGGGGGGGGGGTTAAAAAATATTATAAAAAAATCTGATGCCTTAGCTTCTAGTACATACACCGAATTTCAAGTTTCTGTACTCTTACCAGCTTGCTTTACTTATTCTCCCCTATTTACCCCCGAACCCTTCACCGGGTATGTTCAAAAAACAATCGGTTTCCAGATCTCGTTATAATATATACGTGTACAAAGTTTCAAGTCAATATCTTAAACCTTTCCGGAGCAAATGTGCGGACAAAAAAAGTTACAGACAGACAGAATAGTTTTTTTCGCTCAAATTTAAAATCTCGACATTCCATGACATTCTAAACCTATTTCAAGAAAAAAAAATTTTAACATTATTTTTATGATTACTATACCAATCCACTACGTGGATGTGGAAGTAAAAGTTGGGATTTCTTGAAATAAAAGCCATATTTATGCCTACAATAGACATTATTAAAATTAATATGAGATGAAATTGCAAAATATTTTTAGATCTCTTTCTCATGATCTGCGATAAGTTTTTCTTACCAGTTGAAAATCGTTTAAAATAAGAGGAATAAATTATATTTGAAAAACACAAATCTCATAAAATATGACGGAGGAAAGATAAAAATAAAAATACTTTATATATACACAATAAATTCTTATAAATGGGATATATTGACATCGTTTGCGGATTTTACTTGATAAATGTCTATTTTTATTATAGAAACTAATAAAGTATATGATTATCAAATATATGCATATATTCATTCAGCAAAAAATGTTGCAAAATGTGGTTGGTGTGAGGTAAAAACCTTTTAAGTACAGATTCGATTATACAACTTTTTCATTTTATAGAAACTTAAAATTACAAGCGAATAAGCAGTTTTAAGAATTTTATAAATTTTGCCACTAAGTTTAGACATTTCTTGTCAAAAATATGTCGAATGTTTGTTGTTGTTATTTTGTATTGGCCCTATTTGATCCTAATTAAATAAATATCTACAACCGTGCAAACATTTTTAATAGTGATCGTAGAAACCAATTCTCTTTTACAGAAGTTCATTCTATGATGTATTGAACTCAAACATGGAATGGAAATTATTTTTAACTGTGGATATTTAGGTATATGTGATGGGCGGTTGTAACACAAAATGTAAGCCCTTGACTTCTAGTATGTACACCAAATCCCAAGTGTTTGCACTCTTACTAGCTTGCTTTACTTTTTTACTCCTATTCACCCCTCAACCAGATCTCATTATAATACATCCTTGTACCAAATTTCAAGTCAATATCTTAAACCTTTTCGGCAAAAACGTGTGGACAAAAAAATTACAGACAGACTGACAGACAGATACACTTAAACTTATAGTCTCCCCGTTTCATGACATTCTAGACTTATTTCAACAACAAAAAAATGATTTTTTTTACGATTACTATAATTCCACTCCACTGCATGAATGTAGAATTAAAAATAAAATTATTTTATTCTGGAACGAATAGGTTTATAAAAGTAAAAACAATACACAGTCATGTAAGGAACTGAAAGACCTTTCAAAAGATATATTAGTCTACATTCCTTGCTTATATGATTTTTTAAGGGGATGACTGCAGGGTATGAGGATGCAGCTAGGTATGCAAACATTACGATTTAATCCGTCCTTCTTGAAAACACGGTCGAAGTGTGTAATGTACTGCCGTCTTATCAGTAAAACACCAAACCCTTAAGTTATAACCTTCATTGGTCTGCATCTCCCTCGTATTAGACACATACTGAATACACTATAATCTGCAAACCTGTGTTTGAATTTCTACTGCTTGCATAAGAATACTAATCCTATTTTTTTTTCACCAATGTTACTCAGGGTGGCAACTCTGGTTGAGCGTCCTGTATATTCTTTATAGTAAAGACCTCTAGGCGAGCAAATTCAACTTGTACTTTTTTGTATATGTCTCTTTGCACACGAGCAAAATATCGTAAAACTATTAGAGACCCAACAAACAAATTACATTTTTCTGTACCAAAAATATGAAATACTGCTCTGAAGTGTAAACATTAGCTAATAAAAAAAATGGGAATAAACCATTTACATAACTTCGTGAAAATGACAAAACTTTTTCGATATAAATCATGTACAAAGCTCGTAATTTATTAGTGCAATTTATGTATTTCGTATTCGTAATACTTATAATTAGTCATATATATTATAATCACCTTTTTTATATTCATGTCTTTACGACTGTATAATCTCCTACAGTGCCATGAATATTAAAATACTGTATTTTTTAAAGAAAATGATATTCCTTATATAAAGTTGAATTAGATAGCTATTGCATGGAAATTAAAAAATAATAATAATAATTAAGATATTTAGGGTTCAAGACACTTATTTGTTAATTATTTAGCGCATATTAAATATTCATAAGCTTTTCTCGGGAATGACACAATCTTCAAATAGAATAAGCGACAAATTGTTTTTGATAAGTTACCTCCATTTTTATACCAAGTGACGTGTTAGTCCGAGAGCTAGCCGTAAAAAATGTAGATAATTTTTTTAAAGATAAAACTTTTAGAAAAAGTAGTATTTATCATGATAACAGGTACTTGTCACAGTCGTCTTACGAAAACCTGGTGCGACGGCGTGGCGGGGGGGAGCCTCACTTTAGATACTAATTTTGATATAGTTACTGACCTTAGGGAGTTAAGGCGTGAAACTTACATCAAACGTAGGTCGCAAAGTGATTTATTTAAGTATATTTATAATTTCCTTAGTGAATCATGATCGAACCTATTGGCAACCAATACATATTTTTTTAATTATTAATACAGTAACCAACCTCACAAATTTAAAGCATAAAACTAGCACCAAATTAAAGCTGACATCCTCTACTAACAGAAAAAAATAGGTTGCCATCTCTTACATTGATCGCATTATCTGGCAACTGGAAGAGAGGTGCTTCCCGCTGTTGCGTAATGTTTATGTAAGGCTACCCTGGCGAGTACCTATTGACCTGATAAATACTATCTCTTCTAAAGGTTTCGTCTTTTAAAAATGCAATGCAATGTTGACGGTAGCCTCTCCCTCTACATATAAATAGACTATTGTTTTTTTGGTATTAGTATTTTAAAAAATGTATAGATGTAACCCTACAACTCTTGTATTCGTCTTTTTTTAGGATGCTAGAAACAAAACAGTTAATGGGAGGGGGTTAAAATATAATGAACAAGCTGAGCTACACCGTATTTATTAGAAGTGTAGAATATACCATTTAAGCTATGGGGTGGGTGGTACTCTAGGTGTGACATTACTGGACCGTGTATTAGAACTCTGCAATGGTGACATTTGTAACCAAGTGCAGCCCTTAAGGTTCACAGGGCCAACTTCCCAGCATGATATGAATATCAATAAAAATAACAACGGCACCGAGATGTAGGCATTTAACTTTTTTTTTATTCCATTTTACTGACAGATGTTCTGGGTTTAATGGCCCAAATAATTTTGGAAGCTCTATAAAATATTCTGATAATTCAAAGTATCGATTGCCACCAGAACAAATTAGATCGGCTGCATCTTTTTCAAAAAATCCTAAAATCTACTTTTCTGCAGTCTTTTTCTTTGAGCATGACTGAAATTTGATGAAATTTCTTTCAGATCATATTGACGTTCATGCGCTTCGATTAGCACCACAACGAGGTCGCTATCATTTTTTATTCACGAGATATCGTGTAGGAAGAGGGTGTCCACGCACGTACACGTACGTACCCACACACACACGAACGCAATTACGCACGCGTGCATCCAAAAATAGTTGAAAAATTCTGTAATGACCTTGAAACATTAAAATATGTTGAAAAGTTTTATTTCTATTTTCGGTTCCATTACAATAACTTCCCTCTATGTTGGAAAATCAATACTACTGTACATTTTCATGAAAACTTTGAGAAAATATTATTTTGGGCTTTTTTCAAATATCAACAGTTGATAATAGTAAAGTTAATAAAGTAGTTATGCAGATAACGTGGGTTCGCATAATTTTAAAAACGTTATGGTGATTTTTCTTACAAAAAATCTGCTCTCTAAGGAATCACTTCTTCCACATCCAGATTTTCCATCTAAGTCACTTTAAAGGAAACAACAATATTATAAAACAATCTGAGTCCTTCGCTTCTAGTATATACATCTTATGGAAAGGCGGGACCTATTGAATTGGCTAAAATTTTGGTATAATGTATTTCACGTAATGCTGATTAAATGTCTCTATATATTCTATTAACACATACCAAAATTGAAAATAATATCTAAAGTGCATTCTGAGATATTAAAAAATAGCGATTAAAAAAAATTCAGCACCCTGTAGCAAAATAAAAAACCACATGTTTGAGTTAGAAATGTTATTTTATAGCTCCACCAGTGGCGTCCCTGCAAACATGTCATTTGATATTTTTTAACAAAAAAGTGGTACGCCACCAACAGCGGAACCACTTTTATTAGAATCTCGTGTAGTACAATAATTAAGACTTCGGGTAACTGTAGTGACGAAACTAACCATAGAAGAGGTTTGTGTCTAATAAGACATTTATTCAGCATCACGTGAACTAAAATATACCAACATTTCAGCCAATTCGATAAGGACCGCATATCCATAGGATTAGTGCGTGGTTCTTTCTGTACTCTTATCAGCTTGCTTTACGTATTTTCCCCTAATTACCCTTCAACGAAATCATCTTAAAATATAATCTAGTTCCAGACGTCGCAATATTAACATACGTGTACCAAATTTCAAGTGAATATCTCAATTTTATTTTATTAACCCCTTTAATATTAGTTTGGAGGTAATGAAAGAGGTGGAGAATATTACTGAGGCCTTGGCTTCTACTATATACACCAAATTCTAAATGTCTATACTCTTACCAGCTTGCTTTACTTATTTTCCCCTATTTACCCCCGAACCCTTCACCGTATAAGTTCCAAATCCAATCCAGTTCCAGATTTCGTTATAATACATAGTATACAAAATTTCACGTCAATATTTTCAACCTTTCCAGAGAAAACGTACGCACAAAGAAAGTTAAAGGCCGACAAACAAATCGACAGACAGGCAGAATTTTTTTTCCCTCAAATTTAAAATCTGGACGTTTTGTGACATTCTAAACCTATTTCAACACAAAAAAAAACATAAAATCTTTTTTACGATTATTATTCTTCCACTCCCCTATCTGGATGTGGAAGTAATTATTGAAACATATTCTTTATAGGATTTTGCAAACAGCAGAAAAAATAACTCTATGAGAACTAAAAGAAAAACTATTATAAAAATATTAATGAAATCTTTGCATTATTTCGATAACCTGAATTCTGGTTATGCTAGCAAATTAAAATCCTAAAATGAATTTGTCTAATTTCTTATTTGAAAATTTTCATTCTAACACTAGCATCCACACAGTCCCCTACGGCCATGCAGATTAATCTAGTATCTACATAACCCCCTATGGTCATGAAGATTATGTTAAAACTGAGAACAAAGGCCTAAAATGAATTAATTTAATCTATCTTGTCTTAAAAGATTTTTCATTCTAATTGATTACATTTACATGAAATCTATCATTCTCATTCTTGGAAATTCTTAGCCTTTGAAACGTTTTTCGCCCTTATTCTGGATCTCATCAGAAAGACATAAAGTCACTCATAAAGATGTTTCATGCAAAACCAAGACAATTTCTATGCGTAAGTATGAAATAAGTATATTTGACATTACTGATAAAAAACAACAGATCTTCACCTATCTATTAGCTAACTAGTATTGAAGCCTATATACTCTATGCATGTTTAAATGTGAATTAATATTTGTTTGCTTATAATTGTATTGAAACATATTCTTTATAGGATTTTCCAAACAGCAGAAAAGAATAACTGTCTATGAGAACTAAAAGAAAAACTATGTGTAAAAATATTAATGAACTCTTTGCATTCTTTCGATAACCTGAATTATGGTTATGCTAGCAAATTAAAATCCTAAAATGAATTTGTCTAATTTTTTATTCGAAAATTCTCATTTTAACACTGGAATCCACACAGTCCCCTACGGCCATGCAGATTAAACTGGTATCTACATAACACCCTATGGTCATGAGGATTCTGTTAAAAGTGAGAGCAAAGGCCTAAAATGAATTAATTTAATCTACCTTGCCTTAAAACATTTTTCATTCTAATTGATTGCATTTTCATGAAATCTATCATTCTGTTTCCTGGAAATGCTTAGCCTTTGAAACGTTTTTCGCCCTTATTCTAGAGCTCATCAGAAAGACATAAAGCCACTCATAAAGATGTTTCATGCAAAACCAAGACAATTTCTATGAATAAGTATGAAATAACTATATTTGACAATGACTGATAAAAACAACAGATCTTCACCTATCTATTAGCTGACTAGTATTGGAGCCTATAGACGCTATGCATGTTTAAATGTGAATTATTATTTGTTTGCTTATAATTGTATTGAATCATATTCTTTATAGGGTTTATAGGTTATGTAGATACTAGTTTAATCTGCATGGCCGTAGGGGACTGTGTGGATGCTAGTGTTAGAATGAAAATTTTCAAATAAGAAATTAGACAAATTCATTTTAGGATTTTAGTTTGCTAGGATAACCAGAATTCAGGTTATCGAAATAATGCAAAGATTTCATCAATATTTTTACAAATAGTTTTTCTTTTAGTTCTCATAGATAGTTGTTTTTGTCTGCTGTTTGCAAGATCCTGTAAAGAATATGTTTCAATACAATTATAAGCAAATAAATAATAATTCACATTTAAACATGGAAGTAATTATATTGAAGATCAAATATCTCGAAAATCTGTGATTTTCGAAAATTGTTCGTATCACAAAAATTGCTTAGAATGTAATGTGTCTTCACGTGCGTCTGTTTTTATATATATACCTCAATTATTAGAAATATGATTTTTACTAAAACCTATATTTGCGTATAGTTTCGAACTATTTTAAAATCTAAAGTAATTTCTTGCATTGTTTAGATGAGTTATGAACTCGATTTTTTTTTGTTTCAGAAATAGTTGAGCCCATGGTAGGCAGTTAACGGCAGCATGGCGCGCAGAAGGTACTCATGATGGCGCAATATGGCGCCACCCTAATACTACTGGCGAGTTTGGTCCGCTTGCAGACTCTTGCCGACCAAACGAAATGCCCTAGCCTAGCCGCAAACCCGTCCTGTCATTGTTTCAACTTCGAAAATGGAATATTCCTCGAATGTCCTGCGGCTACAGCGGACTCCCTTAAGTCCGTCTTGGAAATCATCGTTGGTCCGGTCCAGAGTCTCAGCGTGTACGATCCAGACAAAACTTTGATTCGACTACCAAAAGACTTCTTCCCCGAGTCAACAGTAATCAAACATCTGCAAATTTCCCAATCAAATATTCGGGAATTACACGATGACTGTTTATTGCCGCTCAAACCTCAATTGGAATCATTTAGCTTGGTCTCGGGGAGGCTCAAGGAGATACCTCAGAAGGCATTCAAGGGCTTAAATAAGCTCATAGCACTTGATTTGGAAGCGAACGAAATAAACGACTTGCCGAGCTACAGCTTCTACGGGCTGCATTTGATTAAGCTGAACATGAAAGGGAATCAAGTTCAAAAGGTATAGTATAGTTTAATTGGGCCATATGTTAATATTACCAAGTTATTCCGTTTAGGACGTTTCTCATAAGCACCTTTTACGTTCGTTCGCAATATTTACAACTTTTTGAATTCTCATTGCGTTGTTAAGTGTATACCGGGTGTTTTAAAATTTCGTGGCCATGTACCTTACACAGATTTTTTTTATCCGAAAAAAGTTTGTTTAACTATGCTTACTTACTCGTTTTCGAAAATGCTCAATGGACCATAAGCTTTTGAAAGTTGCTTACAAACACTTTTTTTTTTCAAAGAAAATTGATATTCATATTATTTTTTTAATTTAAAAATTTTAATAAAGGAAGTTTTCTCAATTCAACCTGTATGTATATATTTTTTTGTATTTGTTCAATCATTACTCTGAAATGACTTAAACTATTTCTATGAAAGCTAATTGAGAGGCCACTAAAAAGTGTTTGTTTTTTTTTCGAAAAAACTAGATCGCCTTAAAAAAGTCTACTAAAATAAAATTTCACCGACGTGTCATCTGGTTAAATGAACCTTATTATGAACCATTTTGCAAAGTGTACAGTATGACCTAGCAGTGATCTCATTTTAGTTTCGTCAAGCTATCTAGTACAAAGTGAGCAAAAATTGATAAGAATTTCTCTAGAATTTAGCAAGTGCGTCGTTGGTAAATTTCGTACGAATTGCACTAAAATTGGTATTTAAACATTGTTGGAGTAGTTGATGCTGAATCTGATCTCAAGAAGTAAGATTCAAAATGGCGAATCCGATAGGACTATCATAATTATGACCCTTGGCAGATTTACGTGAAACATAGAATAGAGATATGTGGATTCGAGTATGATGTTAAACTTTAAAACTCAAAATGGCTGATACTTTCTTTTATTTTGTAAAAACTACATAAGAGGACATTAAAAAGAATAGAGTATTAAAAGAAATTGAAGCACCTTTAAAAAAAGCTATACCGAGGTCGGTGTAAAGATGAAGGTATTCTACTCCACCCCAATATCGATGTTAGGTAATTAGGTTTATAGTCCAGTCAACGGAGCGCTAAAATGACTAAAATCTCTAACTTGAGTGCCAGTGAATAGATTTTGATAAAACCTTATACAATGTGTTTGTAATGAAGTTAATAAAAAAGTTGAAAAAAAGATTAGAGTAGAAAATGATCGGAAAGGGTAGAAAAAACCTCTTTTATCACGAGTTCCGTGACTTGTAGAATTAGGTCAAAAATTTTAAAAAAGAAACAATATGTTTACCTCTTTTGGCCCAAAAATTATGTTTTTACTCTTTTTTCGAGAAATGCTTATTTTACGAGATATGGCCATTCGAAAGTCCCTAGGAGTGGGAGAAGATAAATGTATAAATTGAAAAAAATTCAGGTGAATTTATCATCGAAATACAAGACTTTTATTTATTTGCAACTTTTCTGTAAAAAGCTATTTCTCCGAGTTATTTCAGAGAAATACACCTTTCTTTGAAATTGTACCGCATTAAATATATAAACCTAATAATTTGTTCAAATATTCACTAGAATTAAGTCATTTATAACGCTGCCTGGTTGTACTGCACTGCCTCGTGCAGATCATACGATACAAATAGTTCATACGTATTTTTTGTTTTATATATTATGGCATGCAAAAACTCTGGACAAAGTTGGTGTTGACAAATCGAATTCGCTAAGTATCTAACCCACCTGTATTTCTATATAACAGGCGGATCAAGTCCACGTGGACTGTAGACTAGGAGTGGTGAATATAAATCTGTAAAATTCTGTGCTCTCTCATTCAATGTGAAGCGATATATTGACAATACCCAGTAAGATCCTCTAGTTCCGTGCTGTTCCAATTGAGTTCGTAAATACTGTATCTCAATTTCGTCAGTCAGTGTGTCTGTCCGTCGATCGGTATGTTCTCTGTAACCTGGCGCTGAAACATAAATACTACTTAATGGAGAACAGTCAAACTTGGTAAGTGGTTGACGCTATTGCCAACGAAGAAATGGGTAAATTTTCACTGGAAGATATACAGGATGGACCGTCTAAAGAGAATAGATAATTAAAACACATTTTTTTCGCTCAAATTTAAAATCTCCACGTTTCATGGCATTCTAAATCTATTTCAACCCAAAAAAAATACTCCTCTACGTAGGTGGTCATCGTAAGAAATAATTGAACTATGATGGAAAAAAGTATTAACCCACACCTTCCATATTTGGCACCTTTTGTTTAATATTTATTTTTTGCTATCGCATGACCACTTTGCCCAAAAATTATCAGGTTTTCTTTGTAATAATAGTGACGACTGCATTCCGATTATTATTATTCTAATATGTCGTTTCTTAGTTATTAATTTTTTAGAGTGATCGTCCTGTACAAATAAAGGGAAAGTTCTGTGAAAATACCTTTACCGATTTTTTTAGATGGTTCAATTTTTTCAGACATGTTCTTCTGTAAAAAATCTGTTCACATTTGTCTCTAGCAATAGTATGATACCTTTGACACAGCTGATGTATTTTTTATCAGTATTTTTGATCAAATATTGTTGAAAACAAATTGTTTATTCTAATTTTATGTAATTGTTTAAACAATATAAATACTTGAGTTCAACTGCCGGAATGTTTCTGATTTGAAATAATGAAACATAACAAATATTTTTTTTCAAGTTAATTAAAATCGTTTCGGTTCTGTTGTTTATCTCTAAGTTTTAAGGTTTTTTTTTGTTTTATTGACTCCACTATAATATGTAATATATAAAATTCATATTTCTCTAACATTCAGTTCTAACTGAGATGAAGAACAAACGAAAATGCCATTCGCTTTGATTGTCTCGAAAAAATGGAGGAGTTCAAGTTATGTTATATTAACATATGCCTTAGGCTAGTTTACATTTCATGAATACGGTAGCGTACAGAAAATGTAATAAATCGAAGTTAAACATGAATATGTTTTTTAAATTGATCAAAATATGTCCTGTTCTAGCCGTTCTTTGGGTGGTATAATATTCTCAACATAATTGTGGAAATAAATGCAATTTTAAAATTTTCTACTTAATCAATTTAAAGACATATTTGGTGTCAATTTTTTTATAATGGTACGTATTATGGAGCAGTTCAAAATACACACAAAATTTTGTTAACTTGAAGTGGGTAATTTTTCGTCATTTTAGACGAGGCATAAACAACTTTTACCGCTATATTTTCCACTCGCTTAGTCAAGCCAATTTAGTTCAGTGACAATCCTCAAAAGCAAATATACTTCAACATAAAATTAATTACTAATATAATTATAACAATTCATGGCAACTGATGAAATGCATGTATTCCAAATAAAGTTTTTGAAAAAAAAACAGGACTTTTTGTTTCATAATTGAAATCGTCAAGAAATTGACATCATAACAATTTCAGTCGCCCTTAATAGTCCCGTAGAATTTTCTAATATGTACTGTTATGGAAATTATATTCATTTTTTTCCAAAAACTACGCTACGCCTTATACAATGTGACTCACTGAAGATGAAGACACCCACATATCTCCAAATACTTTGAAATTTTGGTAGTATGCAGTAGGTGTTTGGGCGTAACTTTATTTTAGTCAGAGCCATCCGATTCTGGGAAATTCTATTTTATAATTTTTAGTGGTCGTTTCTTAAAGACAGCTCACTCTTTTCAAACCTAGTGGACTCTTATGTAATTTCAGCGAAATAAAATAAATGCGTCGTTTGAAATTTTCAAGCTTTAACATCGAATTGGTCGTCCGAGGGTCCTCATTTCCTCCTATACTAACTAAATTTTATATAAATCTACAAAAGTTCTGCTATTATGACAGACCTATATGTGATTCTCCATGTTGAATTTTTATCTTCTGGCTTTAAATTCAGTATCAGCTACTCCGAGAATACTTAACTACCAATTTTAAAGTAATTTTGATGAAATTTATCACGGCCGCATTCGTCAAATTTCGAAAAGAAAGTGTATTTCCGATGTTTGCTCACCTTGTACTAAATATAGCTTAATGAAACTAAAATGAGACCACCGCCGAGTTACATTCTCCAGTTTACAAAACATTTAATATAAATCGTTTAAGCCAATTTAAAACAACGAGAGAACAAATATAAAAAAACATACGTACGAATCGAATGGAGAACTTTTCAGAAAATTCGGTTAAAAACATAATTTATTTTGAAATATATTCTTTATAGGATTTTGCAAACAGCAGAAAAAACTATCTTTGAGAACTAAAATACAAACTATTTGTAAAATTATTCATTTACAAACTTTGCGTTTTATCGATAACCTGAATTCTGGTTATGCAAATAAAATCCTAAAATGAATTTGTCTTTCCCATTGGACAATTTTCATTCTAACACTAGATTCCACACAGTCTCATACGCCCATGCAGAGCAAACCAGTATCCACATAACCCCCTACGGCTATGAAGTTAAAACGAGTGCAGAGGTATAAAATGAATTTGTTTACATACCTCGTCTTTCGAAAATTGTTTCATTCAAATAGATTACATTTTCATGAAATCTATCATTCTTTTTTTCTTGGAAATGCTTAGCCTTTGAAGCGTTTTTCGCCCTTATTATGGAGCTCATCAGAAAGGCACAAAGCCACTCATACGATGTTCGTTGCAAAAACCAAGAAAGGGGTCATGTGGATACTGGTTTGCTCTTCATAGCCGTAGGGGACTGTGTGGAAACTAGTGTTAGAATGAGAATTGTCCAATAAGAAAGACAAATTCTTTTTAGGATTTTAATTGCTAGCATAACCAGAATTCAGTTTATCGAAAGAATGCAAGGATTGCAAATCAATAATTTCTCAAACAGTTTTTATTTTAGTTCTCATGGATAGTTTTTTTTGTTATTTGTAAAATCCTATAAAGAGTATGTTTCATTACAAGTACAAGCAAACAAACAATAATTCACTTTAAAAAAAAATATTTTGATTTAAATATTTTTTATCATGCAAATAATTTATTTTACGGCAATTTACACATTTAGTATACGCTCATCAAAATAGTTTTAAAACCAAAATAAAAAGTTGCATCATTCTGTTTCATTCATCAGCGTCATCAACTAAGAATTTTCTTTCGAGCCCTGAAAATTTTTTATTAGTACTCATTAGCCAGCATGTGCTTAGAATACTATCTCTGTGGTAATAAGAATTGTCAAAGTATTTATCCAGAAATCCCTTAGGGCAATTGTGGTAAATACAGAAAAGCGGGAGAAATAAGACAAGCACAAAGTCCAAAGGTAACTGAAAATTCAGTCAGTCTGTTTATAACGTAACTTCTAAAAAGTGCGACAGTCTCCATCTATCAATTGAGTGATGAGCTATAAAATGTCCTCAATGCAAATAAGTTACCAGATCGTGAAAGCGATATTTCAGCAGTAGCATCTTCAGACTGGACGGGTTAGGTGCTCTTGAAATGCTTAGACGAACATTGTGGTATACAACAACTGGGTTCCTATATAGTTAAGTAATGAATCCAGGTTAAGTTTGGAAGGAACCAAGTAATATATTTTGTTTAAAAGTGGTTAACGAGTTTAATATTTCTGAGGAGCTACCGTAACAATCTGGTATGCCCCTAGGTTTGTGCATCGTATTGATTGCATTTTCACGTAAGGCGTCTAGAAGTAGCTGCTTAGTATCTTTGTTGTTCGGTATACAAAGTAGTCAGCCAACACAATGTCCAGACTTATATCCATTAGAGTATATTTGGAGTATGCTATAGAAACGTGTTTTAAATCAATATGTGCAATTCTAGATCATACACAACTGTTTACTATTTTATTTATTTAAATGTAGGATTGACTTTTTATTTACATATTCACAGTAAAAGTAAAGATTCAATTAATTCTTTGTTTTCATAAAGCAATGATGATTCAGAAAACAAATTTTTGTGAACTTGTCTTCTGGACCATTTTGAGGTGCGTATATGAGGAACCCCTACTTGATGGTATGAATTAGAGGATCCTTAAATTAAACTCAAATTATTTTACAGGTATCCGAGTATGCATTCGCTGGATTGGAAGATTCTTTATCAGAATTAGACATGGCTGAAAACAAACTTCAGCATTTTCCAATTAAATCACTGAGGCGACTTGAAAGACTGCGACATTTACGCCTAGCCTGGAACGAAATTAATGCCATACATGATGACAGCTACTCCAGACTCAACTCCCTCTTGTATTTAGATTTGAGCTTTAACAACTTTGAAAAACTCGAGGAGGATTCCTTTCGACCTTGTCCCGCCATTCGTACGTTGTCCTTATATTACAATGTCATTGAAAGTGTTCATCAAGATGCATTTACGTCACTAAGAGACTTACAATCCGTGGATCTGAGCCACAATAAAATTGTGTATTTAGACTCGCTAACGTTCCAAACTAATAAGAAAATACGTTCCATCGACCTGAGCCACAACCATGTACACTATATCAGCGGAGTATTTGCTTTCCTGCCGGATTTAAAGGAATTGTTCCTCTCGGAAAATAATATCTTAGAGATTCCCTCGGATGCTTTTACAGACTCAGTGAATTTGTCAGTGATTTACCTACAACAGAACGCCATTCGGCGTATAGATCCTGAGGCTTTAGCTACTCTAGCTAACCTGGCTCAACTGCATTTAAGCTCAAATTTCGTGCCACACATTCCGCGAGATTTGTTTCAACAGAACCGCAATTTGACGTCCTTAAGTCTCGACAGCAATTGGTTATCGGATCTGGAGCCGGCGACATTTGACAAAACTATTAGTTTACGGGAAATAAGGCTGCACAATAACAGAATACAATCGATACATCGGGGTGTGTTTGATCCACTACCGTCTCTACTCGAGTTGCATTTACAAAATAACGAGATCGCCTCCATAGACACAGGAGCGTTTCGCACCCTTCAAAGCCTCCAACACGTGAACTTACAAGGAAATGTAATCGCCGAGCTCGGAGACGTGTTCATGCACGAATCACCGTCACTTGTCTCGATTCAGCTGGATTCGAATAGCATAACTTCCCTACACAACGATTCATTGAGAGGGCAATCAAGCGTGCAAATAATGTGGTTGGGCCACAACCGTCTCAAGCGCTTAGACCGAGCATTGTTCAGGGATCTGCTACTTATTCAAAGAGTTTATTTAACTAACAACAGTATATCTTATATAGAAGACAGGTCGTTCGAGCCGATGCAGGCGTTAAAGTTTCTCGATTTAAGCATGAATCAACTCACCGAAATAACAAAGCGGACCTTCGCCGAGTTGCACGAACTGGAAGAGTTATATTTATCCCATAATTTACTAGAGAAAATAGAACCTCAGGCACTGACGAATCTCAAGAAGTTAAGAATTTTCGACTTATCGTTCAACCCTCTAGTGGTGCTCCACGACGACATTCTACAAGAAGGATTACCCATAAGGATGTTAAATCTTTTGAATTGCTCGATATCGAACATAGAACCGGGCGCCTTCAGGGGTCTTAATAATCTTAATGAGCTGAATTTAGCTGCCAACGAATTGACTTCTCAGGATTTGAAGCATCTGGATATACCGGGGCTGAGGGTCTTGAAATTGTCTAATAATAATTTTAGTGATTTATACGGTTCTGCACTTAACGGCCTGCCGTCTCTGCAAGTTATTTCGCTTGATCAATGTGGGATAATAAAACTGCCTGATACCATTTTCTCGAAGAATAAGAATCTCCTTAAAATAGATCTAAGTAACAACTTCGTGGATGAACTGAAACACGGGGTGTTTTTAAGTTTAAACGTATTAAAAGAACTGAAATTCACCGGAAACTCATTCAAGGAATTACCATACACTGCCCTATTAAACATATCTACCATGGAAATCTTGTCCCTCGCCAATAATAAAATGACCAGCATCGAAGTGTCCCGTCTGAACGGCCTGCCAAACCTGAGGGAGCTTGACCTCCGTAACAATTTTATATCGTCCCTATCCGGATTCGCCTCTGGCAACTTAACGCAATTGCTGTCGGTGGATTTAAGCGGCAACACATTAGCCGCACTACCTGCCAACTTCTTTCATCATTCGCCGCTGTTGCGACGCATAGATTTGTCGTGCAATCGGTTCCGGCAAATACCAAACTCCGCATTGTCTGAGAACACTTTGCCTGGCTTAGGATGGCTAAATTTGACTGGAAACCCGCTGGTGCGAATACACGACATCGCATCGGCACACCAGTATCCTTCCTTAGAGGAAGTTCACATAAGTCTAACAAACTTGAGCATCGTAACGAGCAAAGATTTCGAATCTTTTCCTGCTCTGCTGCACGTTTATCTCGGCCAGAATCGCATCTCGAGAATATCCCCGGGTGCATTCGGAAGTCTGCCCCACCTGCTGACATTAGATTTGGGGGTAAACGAGCTGGAATTGATGCCACAGGAGCGGCTGCAAGGATTGAATCACTTGCGGATATTAAACCTCACTCACAATAAGTTGAAGGAGCTGGAGGAATTTTCTACCGATCTCAAGTCACTTCAAATATTGGATATTTCCTTTAACGAAATAGCTCGAATCAGCAAAAGTACATTCCAGCATGTAGAGAACTTGGCGGAATTGTACCTTTATGGTAACCGGATATCCTCGGTGTCTAGCGAGGCTTTCAGGCCCCTGAAAAAACTACGAACTCTAGATCTAAGTAAGAACTATTTAGAAAACATTCCGCTGAACGCTTTCAGGCCTTTGGAAACCCAAATCCGTAGTCTCCGCACTGAAGGTGAGTCGAAATACATTGCATTAGTTTTAAATTTCAGCCTGTCTTTAAGTGTTAGCGTCTTTGATATTTTATCTCAAGTATGTTTTTACGAATAGAGCTCAACTTCCGTTTAATGAAAATAGTTGTATAATATACTCAAAATGATTAAAACTTTTAAACATGTCTTCTAAAATATACAGGGTTACCCAGTTTGAACCCTGTGAACTTAGTGAACATCCAAAAAAAGCGTTAGTTATTTCAATTCCTTTAGTTTTTATTAATAATAAAACAAAACAGGTTATTGTCCTTTCTCTTGGGCTCTCCTATTATGGTCAAAAACAGTGAAGTCCAAATTATTCGCATTGTTACATTTTTTGCCGAATTGTCAAATTGACTACCTAATATTTAAAGGAGGCAAATACACTACAATTATAACTAAAATTTAAAAAAAAAAACAAAGATTTTAAAACAAATTCAGTACATGAAACCCATAAAATTACGTTATTTTACACCCTATTTCTTCCTCTTTGGAAAGAACAAGCATAATCTGAAAAAGCAGCCAATTTTACCAGAGGTTTTTTTTATTTTGACCATTGATTAATGGGTTAATTCAATAGCAATTCTATAAAATTTATAATATTTTAAGTAACATTTTTAATTTCTGCATTAAACCGAATTATATTATTTCTCTCGAATCTATCAAAACGTAATTATTTCCAGATAATCCACTATCCTGCAGCTGTGACTCACAAGAGTTGTGGGAATGGCTAAGGGACCATCAAAAGCTCGTAGAAAGGACCAACACTTTAGAATTACGATGCGAGCACCCTCCAGAGCTAAGAGGACGAGTATTCTTAGATCTGGACCCAGAACAATTCTGTGATCAACCCATGGTTGTTAAACTAGGCATTCAAGACATACAACCCTTTTCAGTGTTAGTTTCCTGGCAGAGCCGCAATCACTCCGGTCTTCATGGCTATCAAGTCGCTTACTATTCCATAGACACTGTCGACGAGGTAGGTAACTAGTTTTAAAATTATCTTGTATTGTGGATGTAAACGTACAGGGTATCTGCTTGAAAATTAATTCCTTCAAATTCATTGTGCATGCCTGAGAAAGGGCTTAGACACAATTCAACTAACGAATAGATATGGATTTTCGCCAAGATTTTACTTCCCTCGCATACCAGAAGGGAAGCATTGTAATCGACAAAGAATCACCCATTGAGATTTTTTCGGACTTTCGCATTTCAGATAATGTAGATTATGAAAATATAGGCTTTCAATTCCGTCTGTCCGTCTGTTGGTCCATTAACTAGAAAACTATTTGACGGAGAACAGTCAAAATTGATAGGTAGCTGACGCTACTGCCACCGAAGAAATGGTTAGACTTTTACTGGAAAATATACAGGGTGGACCGTCTAAAAGGAATAGGTAATGAAAAAAATTGTTTCTCTCAAATTTAAAAATTTCACCTTTCGTGACATTCTTAACCTATTTAAAAAAAAAACGTTTTTAAATTTTTTTTACCGCTAGTTACTATAGAATAGATGATGGAACATTTTTTTCTCAAATTTAAAATTACCACGTTTCGTGACATTCTATTAAAAAAAAAAAGAAAAAAAATAGAATTTTTAACCACTACCACTCCACCACATGGATTTGCAACTAAAAATGTGACAGATGGCAATAATATATGGCATACAGTTACCACAATTAACAACGAATGCACCTATTAGAGTTGTCAGGGTAGTCATCCTAAGAAATAATTCAACCATGGTGGAAATTTGAAAAGGCATTTACGGAAGCCTTCCATATTTGGCACCTCTTATTTAATATTAAACATTTGCTGTCGGTTGACCAGTCGGTATATTATTCTGACCAAAAGTTATGAGGTTTTCCTTGTAATAATAGTGATAACTATATTCCGATTATTATTATTCTCATATATTGTTTCATAATTAATAATAGAGTGACCGCCATGTATAAAAAGAGGGAAATTGTGTTTAAATATCTATTACCTATATTTTTATAAGTTTTTGCTTAAATAGAAAAATATACAGAGGACGTAACAAAATATGCTTTTGCACAACTCTTTGGGTTGTGTTCTTTTATCAATCGATTTTCAAAACGTAGGCTTTACTCTGATAAAAGTAATATTTAACTGATTAATCGATAATTATAATGTTTTGAAAATGGAAGATTCTACTCTAAAAATGGTACAATTTATTTGACCTTTTATTAAGGTCTAAAATTGCTCTTGCAGCGATGGAGAGGCTCTACAACTTGGAAATCTTAACGAATGCACTATTATTGTGGAACCATACCAATTCCGAGTTATTTATTATAAATAATTATTTAACACCGTGTTCGATTACTATTTTCCCGTTCCGTCGTGTGTTCGAATAATAATCGCAACTAGCAATTTGATGTTTTGTAGAAGCTGAAAGAAAGTTTACAGAACATTTTTTATAAAACAAAATTGTTGATATAAACATTTTCAAACCGTTTATACAACGCTTATAGACGCAAAATGGGCACAGTTTATAAAACAAAGTAGTTCTTTAATGTATTTTATTATGGCTCTCACATGTGTTATAAAATAATTGTATAAACGTTTACATGGGATTAAAAAAATTATAATTATAAAATTATTCAAGATGCGACAAGACATTTTCATATAAAATAAATAAGACGTTAAAAAAATATGCATTGTGTTATTATTTCCATTGATACTTTTTTCTTTTCTTTTTTTTTCCAGAGAATTATATATAAAATTTTTTGTAATTAAACAGGAGCGTATTGCAAAAAGCAATGGTAATTTCCATTAATAACTTGTTCCGAATAATTTGGCTCGGTATTGCCTTTTAATCGATTACCAGGAGTTAACCATCAAAAGTCAACGATCAGTATGAAATAAGTAATTAAACAATATTTTCCTGTATACTTTCATATATGTTACTATTTTAAAAGCTTTTATTTAGCTTCACTTAACAATGTAAATAAATATTGCAATCAAAATTTCGACTAGTTCTAATTGAGTTAGCTAGAACTTAGAAATATTGCACACATATAGAATACGATAAATTATGTGTCATTCTAAATCCAATATGGCGGACGCCCGAAGATGACGGATTACCTTTTTCTTCAGAACCCCTTTGATATGGGTATCGAATGAAAGGGTTTGACAAGTAGAATATGATATGTGCAAAATAACATCTGCACAATCTGGTTGGTACAAAATGTACATAGTTAAAGACCAAAAAATTAAAAATAAAATTATAAAATGATATTTAAAAAAAATACTACCCATGTTTTATAAAATTTTTAGCTTTTTAACTATTTTATAAGTATTTTATGAGAGCAATGTGAGCTTCGTTTATATAGCAATTGTTTAGCAGCTACGGCTAAATACAATATGCTCCCAGCGATCATATTGTGTTAAGGAGAATCCTATTAAAATCGTATTATTAATGTTTAGCTAAACTATAAAAGAATTTATATATGTTTGCAAGTTGATCAAAAAGTGCCGGAGGTCATTACTATAAATCTGTTATAAATGAAATTTGATCCATGAGTTAAAACATCCTATAATAATTGCTGTATAGAAGTTTATAAAACAGCGAAAAACAAATTCTACAAAATTTAGCTGAAAGAACGTACTTAGCACTTATTTATATGACGATTTAGTAAGACTAAATAACCACTTTGGAAGTTTTAACAAAACAAAATTACTTTTGCAGAGCAGTAATGCAACAATAATAAAATAAAATTGTACTATTATTTTAAATTTATAGAGCAACTTTGTTAGTTGGGATACTAATAGAACGTAAAATAAGAAAATTACATTTGAGTTTAATTGGCTCTAACTTAAACTCGGAGCAATCAGTTGGTTTCAAATTTTAGATCACAACTGAGCGATACGTGAACACTAAACACACACGCCAAAAGATAATTAAGGGAGAGTAGCTGTGGGCATATACTTTAAAATAAGACCCTCCAAAAATTTGCTAGAAAAATGATCTATAAGTATCAATAAAATACACAACACAATCTTAATAATAAATAATAAAACTATCGAACAATAATTTTAACTGTGTTGGTAAGTGGGATATTGGTAACTCTCTATCACTCTAATGGAGTCGTTTAGTCAAACTTCATATTGCATTTTATAGCACGTCTATACTAGGTAATCGTCGAATAATTACAACACCGAAAATTCTATATCAATTTGATAAGTAGTTTCAGAGTTATACTGCTTTAAACATGAACCGATGCTCTGACGTCATTTACTCCCAAAATTTTTCTCGAAAATACTATTAATGTGCGAAGCCGGTTATTTAAAAGCAGACTCGCCCATCAATAAAAATATCTTATCAATAATGAAAAGCAATATCAAAGTTGTATAATGACTAAGATGTAACAGAACATTTGTTTTAATAAAAAATACTAACCACATGAAGAAAACGGAGAAAAGTAAATTTCATAAGAAAAGAACATTCTAACATTATTAAATCATATGTATAGCGGTTAATATTATTCACGCAATTCGTGTTACTTTATTTTACATTTATATCAGCTATAGCAAAAGCACACTTTTTGAGAGATATTAAATTACCATACGAGTAAATAACTTCACGCAGCTGTTAATAGGAGAGCGCGTTCTTTGTTAATTTTGAAGTCTACAGAGACTGTAGAAAATATTATTTTTTTGTATTTCACTCTAAAATCAAAATATCTTTCAGAAAATATAAAAAAAGGAAATATGCTAAATGAGCCTATTGTATTGATGAGGGATTATGTGTCGTATTTTGACCAACAGACTGTCAGACTGTGAGTCAGTATGAGTTTTCTTCATGTACAGATTTTTTATATCTGAAGCATCGAGAAATTCGTACTCCTTTTGCTCCAAAATAAATTTAAAAAATTGAAAAACGCGCTTTTAGATAAAAACTAAAACTGTTCAAGAATGCACTAAAAAGAAGAAAATAATGCTAATAATACAAATAATTACATTATAAACGTAGAAGCATCCGATGAGTAAAGTTTGCTGTTTTTCCAGGTATTTTAGGCGCCCCACGCTTTTAAATTTTCTTCTTTTTAGTTTCGCTCCTCGATAAAAAAGCGTGTTAACATTCCTTCCATATAAATGAAAAACATATTCTTCATTCGGAAGCCGCCATTTTAAATTCTTGAATTTCGACTAAATATTTTTTAATTACTTACCTCAAAAATCCCCAGATATTCATTTTCATACGAATAAGACCATACATTGTAATATACAACCTCGATAACCCTCAGACACCGATATTAGATTAGATGATAAAACCTATGCACCATATTGACGCCGCTATTTCGAATTTTAGAGTTTTGATCACTTAATTATATTCTGCGACCTGAACTTTTGTAGAATCGGATATTAAATGAAAATAAAATGTCCGTCATCTTTGAAATGCCATCTTGGATTTTTCTATAAGAAATGTCAAATTGTATGTGAACCATATACACATGCCACATTTCAGGTCTATAACTCGAAGTGGGTGAAAAATCGGTAGTAAGATTCCATTACAATGTTACAGGTCAAGCCAATAGAAGCGTGTTAGAAATGATTCATAATCGCCATCATCAGATTTATTTACTAGGGTTTGTAATTTAATTTCCGGTAATGCTATCTTCTTCCCACTTTGTTCATTGTCTTTTACAGTTCAGCCTTTAACAATCCTAGCGCGAACAAAAACCACTACGTCAACATCCAGATTTCCCATCCAAGTCTCTTATACTACAAATAAATCTAAGGCCTGGCTTTAGTATATAAACCAAATATATCCCAAGTTTCTGTACTCCTACTAGCTTGCTTTACCTATTTTCCCCTATTTACCCCTGATTAACACCGAACCCTTCAACGGAATTATCTCAAAATATAATCTAGTTCCAGGTATCGTTGTAATACATACATGTACCAAATTTCAAGTGAATATCTCAATTTTTTTTAATTAAGCCGTTTAACAATGAAGTGGGGGTGATGAGGAGGTTGAAAAATATCATTAAAAATCCTGAGGCTTTTGCTTCTAGTATATACACCAAATTCCAAATTTCTGTACTCTTACCAGCTTGTTTTACTTATTTTCCCCTATTTAACTCCCAGCCCTTCAAAAAAATCATCTCAAAGTATAATCTAGTTCCATATGTCATTATTATATATACCAAATTTCAAATGAAATCTTAATTTTATTCAAATAGAATGGGGTGGTGAGGGGGTGAAAAATATCATAAAAAAATCTGAGGCCTTGGATTCTAGTATCTAGACCTAATCCCAAGTTTCTGTACTCTTACCAGCTGGTTTTATTTATTTTTCCCTATTTATCCCTATTTAACCCCCAACCCTTCAACTTAATCATCGCAAAATATAATCTAGTTCCTGATGTCGTTATAATGCACACCTGTATCAAATTTCTAGTGCATATCTCAATATCCTTTTACTAAGCCCTTTATTAGTCAAAAGTGGAGGAGGTGGGGCTGAAAATATTTAAAAAATCTGAGGTCTTGGCTTCTAATATATACACCAAATCCTAAGTTACTATATTCTTACCATCTTGCTTTACTTGTATTCCCTTATTTATTTAACCCCCAAACCTTCACCGGAATTTTTAGGTGTGAGACTTTTTGAAACAGTCAAGTATTCAAGAACCAACCGCTGTCTGATCCGTTTGGCGCAGAGGTTTTTTCATTAAAAATTTTTAAATATTTTTCAGTGGCAAAATACCCAACAAAAGTAAGAAAATCTGAATATGCCACAAATAAACAATTATAGACAATAGGTCTTGGCTTCTAATATATACACCAAATCCTAAGTTACTATATTCTTACCATCTTGCTTTACTTGTATTCCCTTATTTATTTAACCCCCAAACCTTCACCGGAATTTTTAGGTGTGAGACTTTTTGAAACAGTCAAGTATTCAAGAACCAACCGCTGTCTGATCCGTTTGGCGCAGAGGTTTTTTCATTAAAAGTTTTTAAATATTTTTCAGTGGCAAAATACCCAACAAAAGGTAAGAAAATCTGAATATGCCACAAATAAACAATTATAGACAATATTCTAAGCCTATTTCAATAAAAAAAATATATTTTTTACGATTACATTACTGTACGTGAATGTGAAAGTGAACACTTCACTAATGCACCTAAATAAATATTGTGACACTGCACATTTCATCGAAAGAATAATGATAACTGAACAAAATATCCGTCCCATCATTTAATCATGGTATTTTGCTCATTCAACATTTGATCTATTCTATATATAGTTGTGAGCACCTATATAAAATAGATCTTTCTAGTTGTGGCTGATGAATGGGATCAATTCATTCACGCCCCTTTAATTTCACATTCAAACGTTTAAAATGGCTTTGAACATGACCCAGATGCTCTAGCATATGCCAGTTATTCAAAGAATTCAGCATAGATACGCCGCTCCGGAAGCAGGTGAAGTAGATACCTAACAAACCTTTGGTTAAGACTGAAATTTTAGTAAATACCTAGAGGAATCGATTTGCACAATATGCATTTTCAAGTAAAGCACGGTGAACAGAATATTCTCTTGAGCAATGTGTAAGTATATTTCCGGTAAAAGTATCTTATCATCTAGTCTTTGAACAATACGCTCCTGCTATACAGGGTACATATACTAGATATAAGTGTATTACTAAAAACCCAATAGTTGTAATCCGATTTTTTTATTTTCGATTTACAGCGTCTTAAATGATTAATAAAAAAATATCAAAAAAGTTAAATTATACAAATTTAATCTACAACAAATTTTCAAATATCTCTCTATAGACCACCAGACATTTTATGGGGGCTTACGAGTAAAGCATAGTGCTCTCTCACGTTCACCATAATTCTGTAGCATTCAAAATGCGAAGAATTAATGCATCGTGATTGTCTACTTTTAATTTATAAACTTCAGTTTTCATCCGTCCCCACAATCAAAAGTCTAACAGTGTAAGGTCTGGAGACCTTACCGGCCAGTTAATAGAACCACCGCGGTCCATCCATCGTTCTGGAAAAGTTTTACTTGCATGTTGCTTGGCCAGATGAGCAAAATGAGATACTCCATCATGCTCTCTGGTAATTCATAATATTTTTATGTTATGAAACATCATTTAATAACGCTTGTACGTCATTTCGCAAATATAAGAGATACTTTTCTTTCATAGCCAATTCTCAAAAATGAAAATACCTATAAAGTAATTACCAACTATATCACACTACACATTACTTAACTGAAGAACTATGTTGAAAATATGTACTGTTATATGTGGATTTTTATCAGACCATCGATGAGAATTACGAGTATTGTTCGGGTGCCACCACGAGTGAATATAGTTTCATCGATAATAAGTATACAAGGAGTCAAGTATGCAAAATTCCGTGTGTCTAGAATCGCCCCCTGATTGCAGATGTTGTACCCACTCTAAGTGGTATGTGAATAAGCCCTGGTCATGTAGCATACGAATCATTCTTGTCTGAGGAATTTCAAGTTGGGCGGCAACTCTTCGTGTGCTAGTAGTAGGGCTCTCTTCTACTGAATTAGTAATGTTTTGCACTTCACCTACATCTAGTCTACAAGCAGGTTAAGATGTTATATGAGCACTGGGAAGTGTACCACTATTACACAATGTGTTGAAAACCATAACAAAAATGTTTCTACTAGGAACTCTATGGTGTGGAAATGGTTGTAGATGTTTTTCGATAGCAGCACGTTCATTGTCATTGCGAAAACCGTAAACAAACACCATATTTGCATATTCAAGATGCGAGTAGATGTGTGGCATTGTTTATCGCTTTTGTGCAATTAATCAAAAATGCCGTGAAAGTTCATGTTTGACAATTCAAAAGTGCTAGCCTACTCGATTAAAATTATAAAGAGTAATACGAAAGCTTTTTGTTAACAAACATTTAAGACATCTTAATTCGAAAACAAACAACCAAATATTGAGTTTTTTAGTCATGCACTTATGTATGATATACACTCCCAAAATTTGATACTTTCCACCCGACTTATCCTGTATATACTATTGCTTTCAAATTTAATTAAATTCCTTATCGTTTTAGGAGTTGTTAGAATATGCACAACGGTCTCCGGATAAAGTGAGCGGATAAATATGCGGACTCTAATCAAGAACAAGCACGCCACGATTAGTGAATAATATTTAAATGAACCTCTGCCTGGTTGGAAACTGCGACCACGATGATTAAAACCCATCTTGTATCAAATTTTATGATCTCTGGTGATATTAAATTTATAAATCGGTAGTATTATTAGCCATTTTTATTAAAACAACTATATGCTAGCTCTTGGCAAGAAAGTAGCTCAGAAACCAATCGACGAGATATCGCCGATGTTGCTACAACTATCCAACGGTGGGGATATGATTTACTTTAGGTTGGTCTATTTTCGGGGCTAAGGTCCATCTCATGGAATGTGGAGATTTTAAATTTGAGAAAAAGAAAATTTCTGTCCGGGTCTGTCGGTCTGTCTGTAACCTTTGTTTGCGGACCATTACTCTAGAACAGTTTAAGATATTGACTTGAAGCTTGGTTCACGTAGGTACTATAACGAGATTATATTTTGAGCTTATTAAATAGGAGTAAATAAGTAAAGCAAACTACTGAGAGTACAGAAACTTGAGATTTGATGTAATGACGTGGACGGTAAATAATAGGAATTTTTAAATAATATTTCTTATGAATTAATTGAACTGTTTATTCTCTACTTTTTTTAAATGTTAAATACAAAATTTTTGGTAATATTATAACGTAATGCCATTTGCCTCATTGACAATTCAACTTCTGCTATGGCAATAACACCAGCTTCACAATCTCCGTTTTAAAATAAAAAATAAAATAGTGATAATATCTGTTCTATTTTGGCTACTCCTTGCATATTGAAATAAAGATAGATTTAGAATAGAAAAAAATGTTGTCCTAATTTGTTGTCTACGACAGTACGTACTGGAGGCCGAGGTCTGATAGAACAATTAGAAAATGCATAGAAGTAGGTGAAGTCCACATCGAAAATTTACTCAAAGTTGCAGCAAATGGTTAATGAAAAAGTCAATGAATTTGCCTAGTTATCGCTCTATAGTTTTTACTTACGTTGTGTAATTTTTTCAATAAATACAATTTGTCCTTCAAATTGAGTTTGTTTTCAGAAGAATCATTGAAATCTTGCGCGGCAGTTTTCTCGAAAACGGTTGCTATTATCAAGTTCTATCAAGTGTACTTTTTTTACGTAGAAATGACTCCTGCATGAGATTTTCTAGTCAAAAGTTCCACAACGTTTCTTAAAAAAGAGAGAAAAAATATTCATCATCAGGTACAGCTCATGAGACGCCCTCCACGGGTGCGATGTGATACACAAATTATTGTTTCTTAGCTTAAGAAATGTTTTCATACCAAATTTGGAGAAGATCGGTCAAGAGGTAGTTGAGATATTGCAAAAAAAAGAAAGAAAATACGACTTTGACACCATGTATTTTCTTCCACAGCAACAATTTACTAAAGTATGTTTGGTTACATTCTTATGTTTTGGTCCAAGGAATATACTCTCGAACTATGTCCTATTATTAATAGTTTGCCCTGTATATTAGTAAACTAGTATTATACGTAAAATCTAATGGAAACAATTTTGTTAGAAATCTGGATTTTCATAGCTACAATATAAGAAATAATACAGAAATAACCATACCTTCTCTCTCTCTCTGGTAGTTGGTGTAAAATGAAAATTTATTTAATACATAGGTAGTAGTTTGTTGTACACTAAACAATAATTTTTAATATTTATAAATTAAAGTAGTATTTGGTTACACAACTCAAGATTATATATTTTTAAATGCACACCTTTGTGTACCTACCTTCTTAACTTATCGTGTTACTCTAAATATACGTTGTATTTCAACACTTTTTTATCATATCAAGCAGTGTTTTCTTTTTGTGGAACAACAGGGTAAGATGCATTCACAAATAGAAGATAAATTTAAGTACATTTTTCAAGCGACTCCCAAAGGAAATATTTTTAAAACCATTATTATTATCAAACCACCTTAACAGACAATAACAGCGAAACCACGAGAGGTGTGTTATTTATTCAACGCCGCGCTGTCGCTGCCGCGACAAATTGTAATACCCTAGATCTAATCGCTTTGCCGTAACTTACTGTCATTTCCTTTGTTTCAGATCCGCGGAAAGATGCTTGATCGTTCCTCACGATCTATGAAACTTTCCAAACTTTATCCAGGCACGAGATATTTAATATGCGTGCTGGCCCTAGGGAACTGGGCATCGCACCGCAGGGAGACCGCAGAATCTCGTCTGGCGATCCGCAAACCCGAAAACGACACGACACGTGACAATCTCGAGATCTTCAACGATGCCATGATGCCGCTGTTGGTGGATTCTCCGACCAGCAAGTGCGCCGAAGTGAGCACTTTAGGTGCTCCGGACAGTATGCATGTTGGCTTGGGGATACTCCCGGATCATTCCCTCGGGGTGCAGTCCATCCTTACCCGACGATTGGGACTAATCATAGGTTGCTGCATGGGATTTGTGGTGTTTATAGTTTTAGTTTCGGTCTTAGGGTACCTCAAGGTGAAGAAGCAAAGGCGCGCCGTTAAAAGGGACCAGCCCATACCACCGGAGTATCTCTCGTATCGGCATTTTTCGATACAGAGCGGTGAGGCGGGGGCACACGGTGGACATCCACACTTCATTACGAGTAGTATGAATACTACGATTTTAAATTAAATTAATAATAATGCCAGGTTAACACGTTACTCGGTTAAATGGCATCGTTGTAGCTAGTTCAATCTATCACTACATTGTAAGTTTCGAATTTTGATTCAATCTTGGAACTCTGGCTGGTGTGTATTAGCACATCTCTAAGGAATTTCTTGAATTATTAGCTAACAATTCTAGGTAAAAGTATCTAAGCTAGAATTGACCCAGAAATGAAAAATATGATGTAAAATTAGCGCAGAAAATTTCTTTACCAGTAATGTAAGTGCATATGCATTAAATTGTCAGGAACATGTCTAATACTATTCCTTGTGCTTCTCCTATTTGAGGAAAATTAAGTTGCATTCAGTACGAGTATATTACCAAAGTATAATATAGATTGGAATGGGTCACAAATGATATTGTTTTAATGTCTATATACTTATGAGGAAGTTCAGTACCTATTACAGATTATTGACAAAACAGAACAATACACTATGAACTTGAGTAATCTCAAGACATCGAAGAATGATAAAAGAGCTTCCCGATAGTGCGCCGAAACGACAATATCGCGCACGTCCTACTCCCGTAGTCTAAGACACTCGAACAATTTCACGACGTATGTAGAACCTGCTTCATCTTGAAATTGAACAATGCTTCAATTTCATCGTATCACGATGTCTTTCATCTTTTTAAACAATTGCATTTTCTTGTTGATCTAGTTTTGCTGACAGATAATGAGATAAACTGTTTAATTCAACAATACTGAATTTAAAATCTAAAGAAATAAATATTTTACTAGCAAAAAATTCTCGTAATTATTTGAAACTCTTACTAAAGACTTATCATAGATAAGTACTGAAACATATATCTTTCTGAACAAAATACTTTGCCGGCTACATGCCGCGATCAACATTTGATTATAAGAAAGAAATATGCACATTACGTACAGCGTAACTGTATGTTATTTAGAAAGATATGTGTTTCAATGCTTATCTATGATAAGTCTGTATTAGGAGTTTTAAATGATTACAAGTATTTTTTGCTAGTAATATATTTATTTCCTCAGATTCTTACGTTATAGGGAATTTGCATTTGCATTTAATTATATACTGAATTTAGTTTAAAAAATATAATGACAATATAATAACACCTTTATTTCAATTATTAAAAAGCGATTAAGAAAAAATATAAATAAATATAATTTTTTGAAATTTTCACAGTATGTACTATCGTGAGCAAAAAAAATAGGACAAGTCTTATAACGTATTTTTTCTAAAATTTAGTTGTGACATCTAACTTTAATTTTTGTAACATTGTCAGTTACTTGTCAAAATTCATTGCACATATTCAAATAGAGACAGATTTACATTAGAAAAAAACAGTTTTCCAATTTTTTTTACTGACGTCATAAGATGAAATTGAGGGGCGATAAACCAGATTTAAATTATGCCGTGATAATTCTCGAGTATCTTATTCTGCGAGTGTAGGCCGTGCGCGACAATGCCATTTCGGTGCACTTTTGGGCAACTTCAACTCGATAATTTTGCAAAAGTAGATGCTAAATGTCTACCTGCGTCGATTTTTGCTAAATGAGTCGTCGCATTGGAAATACAGCTTTATGTGACAGCAGATAAAAATTAAAAAAGATTAGTGAACAACAAAAAAATATCAAGAAAGTATCTTGGAGACAGTTAACAGCAAAACTAAATATTTAAAATGTTTTATGTATTTCAATATGTTTTGTATGCCTGGTTGAGTGGTAAGTAAACTTGGTTATGTCCTAGAAGTTCCGGGTTCGATTGCTGACTGCAGCACTGAGATTTTCTCAAAAGAAGTCAGTCCCGGTATACTCGGATATTAGGTGTGTCTCCATTGTCTCTAAATTTGCATTACCTGTGAGATTGTAATTAATCTATTCGCCTCATATTTCACTTGTAATTTAATTTTTTTCTCCACATTGCCAAAAGTAATATAATTGGTGTAAATTGACAGTTTATTAAAAATTCATCTCTCGCTGTACATTTACACTCCTTATATATCTAACCAAGCGCGCTCTTGAAAAAAATTTTACCAATGAATTTCTATTACTTGCTATAATTTACTGGGTAAAAATTTTCCTTTGCAGTCTTATATTCCTGCTGGTAACTATTTTTTGCTTTCTATTGCTTTTATATAAACAATCAAATTTATTTAATTAATTTTTTTACCTAATGAAGTAATATTACTAAAGTAGCAGTAAAGTAACAATTGTGATAATATCTCAATAATAAGTTTTGAAAAATATGAAAAATATAATATGCATTCAATTTATTTATAAAAAAGCATTTTTTATTATAAAAAATTGATTTCTTGAAGAGAATGGACATTGTTTATTTGTATTTTTTCTAACCAAATTATAGAAAACGTATAACCTTGCAAGAAATTTTCCATATTACGGTTTTGTTTTCTCGGCCTCATTCAAAGAAATGGAAATGAAACGAGTTATTAAACCAATTTAATTTTCCGCTTCTAATGGTAAGAAAATTTTGTGAGACGGTTACCATAAGGGATAGTTAGAGATATTTCTTAACATTTAAATTTACACTTCATGCTACACTTTTTAGGGTTAATTTTTCAGTTGCTAAAATCTAATTCTATTTGCCTGCAATAAGATAAATAAAAAGTTATTAACCTACAGCAAACCTATCCAAACTTTAATATGGATACGAAAGTTCAGTCACAAAAATGAGCTGCTATTTTCATTAACCCTCCAACCTCTTTTTCAGGAAGTAATGAATCACAATTAAGATACGGAATTAACCGATTAATTCTTTTTGATAAATGAATTTAAGTAAAGAAAAATTACACGGAAAAAATTTATTTTACTTCTAATTGTACGGTCGACCGCCCTTAGCCCGGCATCGTTATTCAGTCCAAAGGGAGCGTTTTATTTTCGTCAACATTAATTACCTTGGGTGGCATCCTTAATTTTTTGCGATTAGCAAACTTATAAAAAAATGATGCTCGTACCACCAGCGACACTGATTGCATTATACATCTCCAGAATATTTAATCGATGAATATTCATGATCTTGAGGCATTATTTCATTTCCTTGTGTTTTCCAAATATGACAAGGTTTAGACTCTCGGGATTTTATTGCCAATATACAGCGATCTGTGAGATGGAAATGACTTATTACTATTTGAAATTAGCATTAGTTAATAATGTTACACATTAGCATTTTCAATCTGCTGATTTGCTGGTTGTGTTTTTCTAATCTATACTAAACTTTGTAAATTGCAAATAGGAAAAGCCAAGTGCTATAAAACAGTTTTCGAAGTATAGAGCATATACATATTTAATCGTGACCAAGTTTTTAGGGTTATTATAGGACTTTCCAAAAGTAGTACTGTCAATAATAGATAAATATTGAATTGGATGCCAAACGCAAAAGTGCTAATCGATCCAAAAAGATTGGATTAAATGCTTGGTGTATTTATTTACATATTTAGGCACAAAATTAAGAACAGAGATCCTCCTAGTCAAAATTTACTGATCAGAAAGCCTATGATTTACGTTTGTTTTGGAGAAACCAGTGCCAGATGAGAACAACAAGAATCACATTACAAACTTCTAATAACTTTTCGTGTACTACAGTCTCACTAATCCCTAACAATTACAGCAGCCGAACTGTAAGTAACGACATAAAATGTACTAGTTCAACAGGCAGGGACGATTCCTGCAAGGATCAGTAGGACGGTTGGATTTATGTCTATATTTATGTATCCATAACGCGAATAACTTGGAAATGAAGAATTTTCGAGAAAAATATTTTAGATAAAAGTTTCCTAATTTGAAAAGTGGGATCGAATGGGTATATTTTTTTAAAGTTTGGTAGAAGACTTCAAGGTTATCCGAAGGTCAACGTTGGTTTTATATATGCAAACCCCTTTCGTTCATTCATATTCTGCTCTAAAAAATGAACAATTTTTGTTTCTACCATTTTTTTATTTCGTCTCACTATTTGCGAGTAATTAAGCATTGCACGTGGAAGTAACACATCTCTGTAACAGGGATACAAAACATTTTATGGAAAAGTAATTTGAGAATTATTGTAAATATCCAATGTAATGGCAGTAACAATTGAGAATTCTAATAATGCAAGAGTATTACGTTTATCAAGGTAATTGAGTTTTTGAGTTTTATTGTCGGAAATAGATCTGAGCGGTGGATTGGACAAGGTGGTCCAAATACACTGGCCTGCACGATCACCTGACATAACTTCACCAGATTTATTTTGTGGGGATACCTGAAACAGAAAGTTTACGTAAACTCATTTGCCTTGATAAGCATAAGTCTCATTTCTTGCATTATTAGAATTCTCAATTGTTACTGCCATTACAACTTGAATATTAACAATAATTCCAAAATTACTTTTCCATAAAATGTTTTGTGTCCCTTTTACAGAAATGTGTTACTTCCACGTCCAATGCTTAATTACTGTGAAATCAAATAGAGAAAACTTAGAAACAAAAGTTATTCATTTTTTAGAGCAGTATATGAATCTTTAAAAAAACAATAGGGATTTGTTTGTAAATAAACAAAGTTGACCTTCGAGTGACCTTGAAGTCCTCCACCAAACTTTAAAAAAGTATAGCCGTTAGATCCCACTTTTCAAATGATGAAACTTTTGTCTAAAACATTTCTCTCAAAAATTCTTTATTTTCAAGTTATTTCCGTTTGTCAACTTAAATACCACCCGGTATATTTACAGATTACAATATTACAAGAGTTTAATTTTCGTTCTCGTCGGTCAGAAAAAGAGCAGCCTACAAAAGGTATAGTATGGAGTGGATATACGGAAGAACCAACTGCTTATCTGGAATTCTTAACGGGGCTTAAATTTTGAGATCCAATTACCGACCAACTCCTCCGAATTATATAATAAAACTAAAATCCACACGCACATTTTTATTTCTCAACTCTCAACAACTACCAAATGGTAGATAAATCAGAACTGTCTTAGGGAGTAGACTGAAAGTCCAAAACATTTGACGATCAAAAAGTTATTAGTTTTACTATTGGCCTACGCGGTCTCCTGATTTAGCTCCACCTGACTTCTTTCTGTGGGGCTACTTAAAGAGCTTAGTTTATTTAAGTCCATTGCGTAATACAGATAACTTAAAACAGCGAATAGTAAATGCATGCAACCAAATTAGAAGACACGTACTTCGTAGGGTCGTGAATAGCCATTTAGTGAAACGATACCATTTCTGTATTGCTGCAGATGGTAGACATTTTGAACAAAACTTAAAATAAATCATGTGTCAATACATTTAATTGTAGTTACATAGTTCATTGTTCATTCAAATTAAAATGATTAATAAAATCTAGTTGATCATATTTATTTGACTGTCATATATTTTTTGACATTGAGTAGGACCCCCCCTAAAATCAGATTTGATTTATCTACCAATTGATGCTAAGTGTGTTACGATATCTTTTTAAATGAAAAAGTAAGAAGGCGCTGACAAAAAATATATTTTACAATTTTCTGCAAGACGTTCTTCACTAATTATAAGAGTGTTACATATCAAATGAAAGGTAACTAAATTCCCTATTTAAATATGTTAAGAACGAGTTTCCAAGCTTTAAGGGATTTTTTCTAAACCAATTAAGTAAAATTAATAACTTTTTCATGGTCAAATGTTTTGGACTTTCAGTAGTACTCCCTAGTTTTCATTTATCTACCAAGCACGTTACGATATCTTTTTAAATAAAAAAGTTACAAGCCCGGAGACTTTTAAGTGGCGGATTCTGTATAGAGCAAACATGTAAAATCTAAATATTTGACATGTTTGCTACAAGACGTAAATATTGAACATAATAAATATAATACAAATCGGTAAAATTACCATTCTTTTTAAATTAAGTTTTCCTTGTGAAGTTCGTTGTTTATTTCCTGTGAAATTAATATTAAGCTCACAGTTTAAGAATAGCATCCCACACCCTTGACACAGTCATGCCACTCGAGAACTTCACTGTAGTATGCCTTTGAAGCTTCTCACAATGAGAAAGGGAATCGTGCCTACAATATGTGTCATCTGCGTACCGAAGACAAAGATCGCTAATGTCACTGGCAGTTTCGTAAATAAATATCATAATGAAACTGAGCAATACCTAAATAGAATTTGGTGGTATAGGTTGTATTAAGTCTTCAGTAGTGCACAAATTGATTGGCATTTTATTACCAGATCAATGTATGGTCCAAATATATCATGAAACGTCACGAATTCATATTGTTATAGTTACTTTTCTTTTAACCCTACTTAATAAGACAAACAAATGAATCGTACATAACAGTGTTGCAGACCTAAAGGAGATTTTTGTAACTTAAAACTGTCTGCATTTTTACTTAAAGTTTTCGCAATAAAAAGCACTCTTACATGTGTAGAGAAAAGAGCGTGAGACTCCCCGTCACTTTGCGAATATCGAGGGAGGCAACCCATGAACCTCAAGCAAGTCACGTCACGGCCATCACTAGTATTTTTCAGAGCAACAACGAAGCGAGGCTTTCCCAATATCCTATGTATTATTATTGATAGATTTTTTAATTTCCGCTTGCTATAAAAAGAATTTACATCGTTGGAAAGCTGCCTAAGCAGAATTGTATTCTCTAAAAGTATTTCTGAAATGTTAAACTTAGTTTTACAACCTACTGAAAATGTGTAATACAGTAATTTTTGCACTGATAGCGTATCCAGCATTTTATTTTCGTGGGTATAGGCAAACATTAAATACTTGAAAGTGAATCCCAAGGTAATACAATGTATAACATCGAATAAATGCAACTAACGGCAACATCGGCAGATCTAGCTTGTACATATAGGCTTATTTTTTAATAGCCATTTTCCATTATATTCTTTTTATACGGTTTTTATACTTTTTTATATAGTACTCGATATTCTTATTATGCATTTTAAATTTCATATTATTAACTTTTTCCATTCTCAAAATATAAGGGGTTGAAATTAATAATAGTTGCAAAAACGGTGCGACCGTTTGTGATGACAACTCGGATTCATATCGACACACCGCAGATACCAGCAACGTTACGTCAATTTTGCTTCTAATTCATACTGTTCAAGGACTCTTCGCGCTATTCGGACCGTCATGGTCACGTCAATATGGCTTCCGATTTGTATGAATTCTGTCATGTTATGCAAAGTTAGTGAGCAATGCAGTTCTAATTAAACACAAGCATGCCAAAATTTAACAAAAAAGAACTCGTAATGATTGCGTTTATTTTGGAGCAAGAAGTAGAATGAAAATCTAAAAGATGCTGAGAATAAGGAAACATGCGGGAGAATACCACACATTATGCAAAGAGTTAGAAGATGATGAATTAAGCTTCTACAAATATTTCAGAATGTCAAACTATCAGTGTCATATTCTATTAGATAAAATAGAGTACCAAATTCAAAAGCAAAACACTTTCGATGTCAAAAAGTCTCGTATACGTATCGTTCCATCAAAACATTCCTCCGATCAAATAATACGTGACGGTCCCTATCAATGCCAGTACTTGATGGTGCCTGGTACTCTGAATTTTACCATTCAACTGCATGATGGAATATTTTGACGTGACATTGCTGTTACGTGACGGAACGTTGACGGTCCAGATAGTGCGAAGAGTCCTTAACAGTCGTTCAGTAGTAAGTAAGTACATGGAGTTGAAGGTCGTTTGAGTCCATGAAAATAGGAAGGTTGGCGTTTTATCGATATCGCAAATTTCACAGTGGAAATCGGAATTTTGGCTCGGCCTGTGCGAAGGAAAAATAGCAATTTTTGTAAAAGTTGAAAACCGTTCGCGCTTTCAAAATTCATAGCTAATTAAATACTTGAAGTAAGGGGGCTCGCGATATTTCTTTGGAAAGAAGACGATTGAAGCTTTATCCTGATAGCAAGTTATGTGGGCTAAATTGAAAATTGGGTTCGACGCGAGCGAGGGAAAAGTGGCTTTCTAGAATCTTTCAAATTTAACCTGAAATGTCGAAAAACATGGACTCTTCAGACGCTTATAACTAAATAAATACGTCGACTGGAAGGTCGTTCTATATCTCTACAGAAAGGGGAAGGTCGGCGATGAAGCGGCATCGTAAATTGCATGGTCAGAATCGAACACTCGACCCGACAGGTGCGAAAGAAAATTGTAATTTTTTCATGACATTTGGCCAAATCGTACCCCAGAGTCCCTTCAATGTCCGTCCCTAAAAATGAGAGGCGAGAGAAACAGCCGACCTTTGCTCGAAAACACATTAGAAATACCTCCTCCGAGTTGATTCTAACATAATTGCAATTAACTCCCGAATCGAACGGCACCGGTCCCATCCTGAAAAACCGACCGACCCCTCGAAAAACCACATTGTCATGCTCTTCTTAGGTCTTGGTCGAATGGTAAACAAGTAAATAATTTCCTGGAGCATTTATACTTATATTTGTGGATTTTGGAATTATACAATACTTAACATTCTTTTCATTGTACTCATATTGAATTAAACAAGAAGTACGTAACACAAACAATAGGGCGCGTGCATTTATGACTAAAAGATAACCTCAAATACTACATTCTTGTAAGTTTATACTCACTTTTAATGTTCTTAATCGCATTTATATAGATTGGTACCTGTGTAACATTAATGAACTCTCTCGGATAGGATTCATTTAATTTTTTCGAATCATTGATTTTTACTTCCCTCGCATACCGCAGGGAAGTATTGTATTCGAGAAAAAATCACCCTCCGAGATTTTTACGGATTCTGACGTTTCAGAATACGGAGATTACGAAAATATAGGTTTTTCAATTCCGTCAGTCTGTCTGTCTGTCTGTCTGTCTGTCGGTCTGTCTGTCTGTCTGTCTGTCTGTCTGTCTGTCTGTTGGTGCATTTACTAAAAAAACTACTTGACGGAGAGCAGTCAAATTCGGTAGGTAGTTGACGCTACTGTCAGCGCAGAAATGGTAGAAATTTCACTGGAAAATATACAGGGTTGACCGTCTAAACGGAATAAATAGTGAAACAAATTTTTTTTCGCTCAAATTTAAAATTTCCACATTTCATGACGCGCTAGTCCTATTTCGGGAAAAAAAAATTTTGAAAATTTTTTTCACCATTTTTGAAAAAATTTTTACCAAGATGAAAAAAAATTTTTTTTGCACAAATATAAAATTTCCACGTTTCATGGCACGCTAAACCTATTTCTGAAAAAAAAAATTTTTGAAAATTTTTTTCACCATCATTTTTGAAAAAATTTTTAGCACTAAAAAAATTTGTTTTCTTTGTTCAAGTTTAAAATTTCCACGTTTCATGGCATTCTAAACCTATTTAAAAGAAAAAAATGTTTGAAAACTTTTTACCAACATTTTTTTAAAAAAATTTACCACTAAAATAGATGGAATTTTTACTTCCCTCGCATACCGAAGGGAAGTATTGTATTCGAGAAAAAATCACCCTCCGAGATTTTTTCGGATTCTGACGTTTCAGAACACGTAGATTCCGAAAATATAGGTTTTTCAATTCCGTCAGTCTGTCTGTCTGTCTGTCTGTCTGTCTGTCTGTCTGTCTGTTGGTGTATTTACTAAAAAACTACTTGACGGAGAGCAGTCAAATTTGGTAGGTAGTTAACCCTACTGTCAGCGAAGAACTGGTAGAATTTTCACTGAAAAATATACAGGGTGGACCGTCTAAACGGAATAAATAGTGAAAAAAATTTTTTTTTGCTCAAATTTAAAATTTCCACGTTTCATGACCCGCTAAACCTATTTCAGGAAAAAAAATTTTTTGAAAATTTTTTTCAAACATTTTTGAAAAAATTTTTACCAAGTTGAAAAAAATTTTTTTTTGCTCAAATTTAAAATTTCCACGTTTCATGACGCGCTAAACCTGTTTCAGAAAAAAAAAATTTTGAAAATTTTTTTCAAACATTTTTGAAAAAAATTTTACCAAGATGAAAAAAATTTGTTTTTGTTCAAATTTAAAATTTCTACGTTTCATGACACGCTTAACCTATTTCAGGAAAAAAAATTTTGAAAACTTTTTTCACCAATATTTTTGAAAAAATTTTTACTACTAAAATGATTTTTTTTTTCTTTCTTCAAATTTAAAATTTTCACGTTTCATGGCATTCTAAGCCTGATTAAAAAAAAAAGTTTTTTGAAATTTTATCACTAAGATAGAATTTTTCTTTCGTTCAGATTTTAACTATCCACGACATTCTAAAAGTATTCAAACAAATTTAAAAATGTTTTTGAAGAATTTTTTAAAAAATTTGAAAACATTTTTAATCCATTTATGTATCACTATATAGAACAGACGAAAAATTTTTTTTTGCTCAAATTTAAAATTTCCACGTTTCATGATATTCCAAACCAATTTCGGAAAAAAAAAATTTGCAACATTTTGTTACCAGTTTGGAAAAAAAATTAACACCAGAATGCTCAAATTTAAATGACATTCTAAACCTAGGTATTTCAGAAAAAAAAATTTGAAAATTCTTTTCACCAACATTTTTCAAAAAGTTTTTACCACTAAAATAGATCGAATTTTTTTTATTTGCTCAAATTTAAAATTTTCACGTTTCATAGCATTCTAAACCTATTTTAAAAATACATCATTTTTAATTTTTAAACTTTTTTTAGCACTACTATAGAACAGAAGGAAACTTTCCTTTTTGCTCTAATTTAGAATTTCTACCTTTGACATTTTAAACCTATTTCAGAAGAAAAAAAATTGAAAATTATTTTACCATCTTTTGAAAAATTTTAAAAAAATGAAATTTTTTAACCACCACTATACTTCCACTCCATTACGTGAATGTTGGATTGAAAATGTAACATCTGGCATATGCACCTATTATACTTTTATTGAAAAATGTACAGGGTGGTCATCCTAAGAAATAATTCAGTCATGGTGGACATTTGTAAAGGTATTTGCGCAAGCCTGCCATATGTGGCACCTGCTATTTAGTATTGAACTTTTGCTGTTGGATGAGCAATCTGTATATTTTTTTGACCAAAACTTATCAAGTTTTCTTTGTAATAATAGCAATAACTCTACTCCGATTATTATTCTCAATGTCATTTCGTAATTATTATTTTTTTAGAGAGACTGCCATGAACGAGGGAAGTTCTGTGTAAATACCTTTACCGATTTTTTTTCTTTGTTCAGATTTAAAATTTCCACATTTCCATGGCATTCTAAAATTATTCAAACAAATCTAAAAATGTTTTTGAAAAATTTTTTAAAAAATTTGAAAACATGTTTAGGTAATCTATTTATCACTATTATAGAATAGACGAAATATTTTTTTTTTCAAATTTAAAATTTCCACGTTTCATGACATTTAAACCTATTTCGGAAAAAAAAATTGCCACATCCTTTCACCATTTTGGAAAAAAATTTAACACTGGAATAGAGCGAAAACATGCTGTTATTTCCAGGTTGGAAATCCGACTATAATTAGCTGTCTATTTTTAATTATTCAATGATTTAAAAAAAATTAAATGCATCCTATCCGAGAAGGTTCATTAATGTTACACAGGTACCAATCTAGAAATGTGAATAAGAACATTAAGAATGAGTATAAACTTACAAAAACGCATTATTTGAGGTTATGTTAGTCATACAATGTACGCGCCCTATACTCCGAAAACGCCTATAATTATAACAACTAAAAAACATCGAGTCGACTAAAATCAAGACCGAGTCTATGCGTATAGTGACGTATGGCCTGACCAAGCTCCATTTTGGCGAGCTGGAGGTTTGTAATTGTTTCTAAAACACTAAACCTGCGAATAAAATTCAGATTTTCTGCAGGTCCATTATTCTATACTTGCACTTTAGATTTATGAAATAAAAAAAAGCTGAACAAGCCTATTACAAATCACAAATTACAGATTTATGAAACACGAGTTTTAATTTCCCTCAGTATCTGATATAGTTGACTACATATATTTAATTCACATAAAAAACATCAAAGCTTTGCCGATTACGTATAAATGGGAGAGCGGGGCCTGCTCTATTTTTGTAGAAAATATTCAATCGTAAATATAATGTATAACGTAATACATAGACAACATTCTTGTCATGTAAAGTATGTTTTGGCATGATCACAATAAGAAATTAACGGAAACAGTCCTGTTTGAATTATAAATACAAATTATTTTGATATAGTTACCCGACTCCCTCCTACCGAAAATATTTTAGGATGTAACAATTTACAGCTGATATGTAAACCTACCCACGACAGTCTAACTTAATATTGTCAGTGCATCATGGACTATCGAATTCGTCAATGCTCCACAAATATATAAGATATTATCCCTATCTTGACATAAGCAAAACACAGTAACATTTTTTAATTTATCATTGGAACCAATAAATATTTATTTACCAAAGACCTATATTTCTACTGTTATTGTGCACACAAATTTTAAGTACGGCTCTGTGGGATATCAGTCGTGCTAACGAGACAGAGATTTATGGTCGGTTTTTATGGCTTTTTTATGTGTAATAAATGCGTAATCAACTATCGATATATGGGCGTTTCTTGCAAAATAAGCGTCTTAAGGGACATATCAAGAAGACTTTCAAAGTTTCTTGGAAATTGAAAAAATAAGTAATTGAAAATACGCATTTTTTAGACCACAAATAGGTACAAAATTATTCCGGGCTTATATGGCTGAAATATTAAGTTAATATATTGCATGTTTTCCAAAACCTTCAATTATATTCAAATGGCCATTAGAGCAAAAATTGAGTGATATTCAAGCCCATGATACTCCACCTCCTTCGAGAAAGGCCACCGAAGGAGGTGGTAAAAATGAACACTTTTAGGGGATCCGAGCCAGCAATGGATAAAATGAAATATACGTTACTACCTATACGACGGTAAAATGCCAACCAGCCAAGCAATAATATTATACTATTATTAAAGTTTCGTCATGACAATTTACTGAGTATCCACTGAATCACGAACAGTTAAAGTTGATAGAACAGAAGGTAGGACACAAGCATTTTTAATCTTCTCTAAATATATAAATATGCTTTTTCCTTTTTTGGCCCCTCTTTTTTCTTAATTTATTTTCCATAGACCTACTTTAGAATGTGCTTTTAATCGTTCAGGGATACATGTTACTACAATTTGCCCTATATAAAACCAATTTGTGATAGTAAATTTCCCGATAGATTTAATAACTCTATAATTTAAAATTATCCTTTATTTACAACAGATGGTCAAAAATTAAATCCGTTTCGGCTTCAAAGAGGCATGTTTCCTTGTTTTTGTCCATTTGATGCAATAAATTAAAAATAAAGCGAAACTTACAGAGGAATAGATTGACTAGCTACAACAACTTCGATTTAACAACCGAACAAAATGCACTAGGACTAAATAGTGGTAAAACACGGTTCATCAGCCACCAAATAATTTAATTGTGTCAACAAGGGTGCTAAAACACATAAAGCGTGAACTAATTTTGTTAAAGTTTTCTAAGTTTGTACAGCGAAAGACATGGATAATCATATCAGTGTTATGCCATCTTGACGAGTGCTTTAATAAAGGAAAGAACACTTTGTAACAAACTTCTCTTAATCAGTACCGTCAAATAGCTAAAATATTAATATAACAATTTAAGAAAACTTTTGCATTGATGAATTTAATGTCGTTTTAAATATTAACGATTTTATAATTATCTTCACTTTGTGAGTTGAGATGAAAAGCTTTATATAAATCCCGCTGTTTTTCAGGATTAGTAAAAGTTTGCAAGACATTAATATGAAACGTTTTACCAGTCCAATACGGAGAAAAACTTTATTGTGCCAGATTGTACAGAACGCTTTTTAACAGTAATGACAAATTACTATACTTTTCCCTTTTATCAGAGTAGGTCTTGCTTTTATTCCATTTTTTATTGAAATAACCAAGTAAGGTAGTGTTATCTCAACAAATTTAATGTTGATAACTTTTTTTTGGTTATTGAAAAAATTATTTAATATAGGAAATACATGCGTTTCTCTTCGACTTAAAAATAAACACGTAATGATAATTATAAAGAAATCAAATTTTAATTTTAATACAATTTTTATTACAACTGATTTTTCAAATATGATTTTATCTTACATCGTAAAAATTAACAACAGCATAAAAACTGTTGGAAAATGAAAAAATAAATTATAGTTGATCCGAGTTACGAGGGTGAAATGGGGTGAACTTTTAGGGGTGGAAAATGGTTTCTCACTATTTCCAGCGGTACTAGACCAACCATCGAAAAAAGTTAAATATAAAAGTTGTAGGTAATGAAAAGGTCTATAACTTTTGTATGAACCATTTTTTCACATAACCTAAAATTTTCCTAGAAAATTCGAAATAACCGGTTTTTTCGTTTTTGTTTTTTATCACCCACAAAAAAAATTTTACTTCTCACGAAGTTTGGTGAAAACTTACCTTTTCATGCCCCAAATACGCTGTAAATTTTTTTTATCAAAATATTTATTTTTACATTTTATTGTGATTTTAAACCAAAAAAGGGACCTCATTTTTACCCGAAAATACCCATGTGCTGGAAACAGTTTTTTTTTAACCAGTGGTCTCTATTTTGTTAAAACGTCTATTTTTAGATGGTGTTAAAAAATAATAAAAATTACTATGGAAAAATTTGCCAGGAAATGCGAAAAACTGAAAAAACTAGATTTTAAAAGTTATTTTTCAATCATTGTTTAAAATTTTTTATTATTTATTAAAATTTACAGTTGAAATCCTTGAAAAATGTAGGATAGAAAATAAGAAATGGAAGAAAACAATTGTAGTATCATTAGTAGCCGATAAAAATTTATCAAATTTGGCCAATATTTTTTATAAGAAAGATGCAAACAAAGAAGATATCGCTGAAAATGGATTTCTATTAATAAAGTCAATTTATAAATGTAAAAATAAAAATGTGACTTTGAATCAATTAAGATTCCAGAAGTATCAAGTAGCAACAATAAAATCATCTTTTAAATTGGAAAAACTTCCCCAACTGAAGACGCAGAAGAACAACATTGTTACAAGGCATACTATCAGCTTCGAACTTGGCTCGGTAACAAAGTAACAGCAACGGATTGGGGCTGGAAGCAACACCAACATGGTATTATACCCAAATTGGTAGATAAATAATTGATTCCTGAAATATTGATTAAAACTATTTGTTGCAGCTGTGAAAGTGGGTGTAACAGTCAAAAATGCGGCTGTCGAAAACACGGTTTGAAATACATACATTTGTATGTATGTTCAAACTGACATGGTTCTGAAAAATGCTCTAATATTGAAAAAGAAATCTACGAGGAAGTAAGTGATTCAGAAGCAATCATAGAAGATGAACCATTAAATATTAGGCAAAATATTGGATTTGATGTTGGTGGTATTGAAGATTTCAAAGATCCACCAGAATATGAAAGTTTTATCGAATCTGACGATGCCATCAAAGAGGCAAAGACTAATGGACAATTGATTGTATTTCTAATTAATGTGATAAATGTGAATAAAAATATTATGAAAATGATGGCAATCATTTTCATGAATATTTAATTTGTATAGTTTACAATTTTAGGTATAAATTTATATGTAAATTTAAATGTAAATACTGTATAAATATATTTTTATTATAAGATTTTTTATTCCGTAAATGTCACTTGAATCTAACTAATCAACTTTTTTATGTTAAAAAATATGGTAGTCATCACTTTTTTCTGGCTAAAACCATTTCAAACCTAATATTTAATGCTTGGAAAATTAACTATTTTCGCATGTTTTTTGCAAATCCCATATTTCAAGGATTTCTAATTACTTAATTTATTAATGTTACATTACACTTTTCAAGGATTTCAATTGTGATTTTTAATAGATAATAAAAAAAATTAAACAATGATTGAAAAATAACTTTTAAAATCTAGTTTTTTCAGTTTTTCGCATTTCCTGGCAAATTTTCTCACAGTAATGTTTAATTTTTACACCATCTAAACGTAGACGTTTCAACGAAAATAGTGACCACTTCTTTTTTTTAACTGTTTCCAGCATATGGGTATTTTCGGGTGAAAATGAGGTCCTTTTTTGGTTTAAAATCACAACAAAATAAAAACAAATATTTTGATTTAAAAAAATACAGCGTGTTTGGGACATAAAAAGGTAAGTTTCCACGAAAACGAAAAACAAAATTTTTGTGAGATAAAAATCAAAAACGAGAAAACCTTTTTTTTCGATTTTTCTCAGAAAATGGTTCATACAAAAGTTATAGACCTTTTCATTACCTACAACTTTTACATTTAACTTTTTTCGATAAAAGATCGAGTTTCGCTGGAAATCGTGAAAAAACATTTTCCACTCCTTAAAGTTCACCCCATTTCACCATCATAACTCGGGTCGACTTTGATTTATTTTTCCCGTTAGTTGCACTATATTTCCTTTCTTTTCCAATAATTCTCAGGCTGTTATTAATTTTTTTTCCATAAATGATTTGTATGTTTATGGAAATGATTAGATAAAGTAAACAACAGAAGTTTATTTCATATAAAAATATATTTAATTTGAAAGTTTTTAGCCCACAAGGTAGGTACAAAAAAATATATATTTTTTTCTTAAATAGGGACTATTCATTTATCCAAATATGTTTATTTTATGAAAATAATAGCAACATTTTGGTGCTATGTTTGACACTATTATCGATTACCGTATTATTTTATAATGGATATGTATTTCAGATTAACAAAAGCAAAAACGTATTTCTAAGCAATTAATTCTACATCAACATATAATGCTGGCATAGCTCGACATCACATTTTAAACTAGTGAATTATTTAAAGAGGGAATTCTTCCTCTTGCTAACACTAACTTACTGTCCCAATTTCAATACAATTGGACTTTTCATTCGTAAGTTATCGTGCTTACAGGAAACGTGACGGACGGAAAGACAGACAGACAGACATATGAACGGACATACAGACGGACGGACGATCACCAACACAGTTACACAGTCGGGTCCATAAGCAATGGATAAATTCATTATCTACGTAATTCACAATTTATGAGCAAAATCTTAAAACATGTCAATTTCTAATTCTGAAATGAAATTTTTTGAGCATAATTTTATACCTCCTCCTTCAACCCCCTTGGAGTGACAGCTACCCCTTTATACATTTTGGAACGAAAGTGCGAGTGATAGCTCATTTAAAAGGGTGTTTTATTTTCTATCCAGCAATATAAGATTTTTTGAATTTCTCTAATTTTGTTATTGAAAGACTTTACATTTTTAATGTTAGTAAGTAAACAAAAGAACATGAAACAGTTTAAATCAAATGTTCACACTGGGCGTCCGTTGCTTCTTGGCTGAAATTCTTCTAAAACATTTTGTATCGTTTCCGGGGTGATTTGATCAATTTCTTGCCTTATTATGTTTTTTAAATCATTGACGTTATTTGGTATATTGAAGTAGACTTTCGATTTTAAATAACCCCATAAAAATTCACAGATTTCGCAATTCTTGCAACCATCTGGACATTGGAAATGATAACACCATACATAAAACATAAACTTTTTCCGGAAACAGCTACGATCCACTCTCGATTGCAACACCGCTGTATTTCGACCTTAAATGAAAACTGGTAACTTGACGCACAGTGATGTATGCAACCCATATTACATATGCATATATCAGCCGTTGCATATACGACAGTCTCACTCGACCGCGACACCGCTGTCTTTTGACCTTGAACGAGAACTGGTAACTCGACCCCCATATAAGAACATAAACATTTCCAATGTTAAAAATAGTCAAGCGGGGTCAAAGAGGGAGAACGAACTTGATTGATATAGGCTCTTACTTCCAATGCAAAATGTGGAAATAGCTCCGTCCTGCTGATACCAAATATTTGTATCAATTTCATTAGGGTTGTCATATCTGGGAAAAGTAGTTTTTATATTCCAGCCCAAACGCTCATCTTCTCAGGATATTAAGTATTAGCCTCCATCATCCAATGTGGATTTTCTGTACTCCAGTATCTACAGTTCTATTTGTTAACTGTTCCATTTAAGACGAATATTGCGTCATGAGAAGAAAGAATGTTTTTTATAAATAACGGAACATCCTGCCATCTATTTGCCGTGATTCCGAAAAATTCCAATCGGCGATCAGGGTTATCGTCGTTAAGATCTTGAACCAAATGAATTTTATATGGGCGGTATTTTTCATTTTCTAGAAGACGCAATATGGACGTTTTACTGGCATTATCGGTGACAACTTGTCTTGTAGGTTTATGTGGATTATTATCTTGAATATCTAACAATATATCAATTTTTTTTTCGTCGTCTAAAATGCGTTTCCTACCAAATTTAGGAATATCTGTGGCATTTCCAAATTCACGAAATTTGTTTTCTACTAGACTACGTATATACAGTACGTACACTGAGAAATGCTAGGATACTTAGTACTGAAGATTTCGCATACCTGCTTCTGCGTTCTTGTTTTATCACCACACCCTAACACCGGCTCCACACATGCCTTATTCGTATAGAAATGTTTGCCATTTGAAGGAATATACACAAGTGTGGATGGAATGTTCGTGTTCGTGCACAAATATTCGATATTTGGCCCCAACACGAACACGTTTCCATTTCGAGTCGGTAAACATACGCACATCAAAGGAAACGAATATTCACTGTGTCGAAAGTTTACCGTATACAAACAACGATGTTATGTGTGGAGGGTGTGTTCGCCAAATATTCATAAACGAATAATTTTTTTTACACAAATATTCGTAAAAGTACCCGAATATTCGTGAACGCATGTGTGGAGCTGGCGTAATAATATAAAAATTTCAATTCTTTAGGTAACCGAAAGAGTCATTGTTAAAATAATGGTCAACTGGACAATCAGCAATAAATAATTAGAATCATAAGTTTGCACAGATGTTGCAAATTAAGAAATTCTAATTTTTTCTGGTATGTAAGAAGAAATCCTGTCTGTTTCTTTCTTTTTGTTGGGTGTTTCGCCACCTTCGTGTCAGAAAAAACGATACATTAAATTGAATGTTATGACATGACACAAAATTAAAAAGAAATCAATAGTCCAGTCGATAAAGTAAAATATACACCAGAAGCTCGCAAAAAAATGTATCTGAGATTTTCCTTCCATAACTGTTAGTGCGGGGAATAAACATCACAGAACCATAAGAATCAATTCTGGGGGTGCCGCGGAACCACCCATAAAAACCACCCCTTCGATGAAAAATGCTTTACTTTACTGGTAACTCGTTAACCGTTGAAGATATAAAAAAATGCTCATTATAAAAAAGATAGCTTGACTAATTGCCTAAAAAAAGTTCTCTTGTAATTTTCTTGTATATGCCATAGTTTTCGAGAAAATCGATATCGACAAAAATTGTAAAAACTTGTATTTTTAATGCGCGCGAATTTTCGTTTATTTGAAATTTTTTGCGCGCATCCTATAGGAAAAATTGAATTGCTCGAAAACCAAACAAGCTAGGAAGAAAAATCAAAATGGGTTTTAAAGGGGATATAAAATACCCTCCTGTGTTGCCATTTTTGAGGGCTATTGTTGTTTATTAGTATATAAAAATAACAATATAATACAGTTATCTCTTGATTTTTTGTCCATCTAACTATTCACAGGCCCATAAAAAATAACTGACTATAATATAAGTTATAAATGCATTATCTTTTATTCAAGGTAGTATTTCACTGCAGAAAAAGTTAGGAAAATATTCACATTTACAAATTTAGCAGCATGTTAAAGTTAGCCAAAAAAAATCCAAAAAAGGCTGCATACTCAATTTTTTTATGATATTTTTTTAATACAATGTTTTAACTATTAATGACAAACAATAGTTATATGATATACCTATACTTAAACTAAAAAAAAAAATTTGAGCTAAATTTTCAAGATGTTTGGGTCTATTTTATTTTTAGAAAACAATAAAAATTGGCCTAAATTTGGCTAACTTCAACATGCTGCTAAACTTGTAAATGTGAATATTTTCAGTCCTAACTTTTCTGCATTGAGGTACTACCTTGAACTAAAGGATAATGCATTTATAACTTATATTAAAGTCAGTTATTTTGTATGGGCCTGCGAATAGTTAAAAGTGCAAGAAACCAAGAGGTAACTATATTATATTGTTATTTTTATACACTAATAAATATCAATAGTCATCAATAACGGAAACACAAAAGAATATTTTATATTACTTTTAAAACCCATTTTGATTTTTCTTCCTAGCATGTTTGGTTTTCGAGCAATTCAATTTTTTCTATTGGCCGCGCGCAATAAATTTCAAATAAACGAAAGTTCGTGCACATTAAAAATACAAATTTTGCAATTTCTTTTTATATCGATTTTCTCGAAAACCATGGCATATGCAAGAAAATTACAAGAGGACTTTTTTAGGGAATTAGTCAAACTTTCTTATGTATGATGAGGATTTTTTTTATATCTTCAACGGTTAACGAGTTATCAGTAAAATAAGGCTTTTTTCACCAAAGGGGTGGTTTTTTGGGGGGGTTGCGCGGTATCCCCAGAACTGATTTTTGTGGTTTTGTAATGTATAATCCCTCCACTAACAGTTCCTGAAGGAAAATCTCAGACAACATTTCTTGTTATGGAAATCTTTATAATTATTGGACTAAAATACATTTCAAATTTCCAAATTTAATTTTCTTAATGAAGACTATACAAAATTCGAAACACCTTGTATTGCTGGATAGAGAATTTAAAACCCTTTCAAATGATCTATAATACGCACCTCTATTCCATTTAAAATTATGCTCATAAAATGTCATTTTAGAACTAGGAATGCACGTGTTTTAGCATTTTACTCAAAAATTGTAAATTATGTAGATAATGCATTTATCGCTGTATAATAGAACACGGTAGATATAACAACAACAAAATATATAAAATATAATGTAGTGTTGTATAAATACGTAGGTACAATACCAAAGTGTGCTTTCTCTGAATATTCTGACGAACTCTCTGCGACTCCTACATTAATAATAATAGATTCTATATTGATGTCAATACAATTATCGAATTCCAACATTTCCTCCTCTTCTATTAGTACGTGACTTATACAACTCTACCAAATTACCAAGAGCCAAACTAAAAATTGGAGATAATTGAATCAATTAATTTGATAAGTAATTTTTGGGTACATTACTCTCTGTATTTTCCAGAGAATATTTATAAAATCCCTAATAAAGAACAGAAAATTACTTATATTTTTCAATATAACCGTTTAGATATGTGCCTGTTAACAATGTTGCTAAGACAATTTGGAAATATTACGTAACCATAATTGACTGAAACTTATTATTCAGCTCTGATGTTTTCATATACAGGGTGTTCCTTAATGACGTACTAATATTTCAGTGTGTGATTCCTTAGGTCCTTTTATGAAAAGTTTATATGAATATATGTCCGCAATGGCTTAAATTCTTTGCTACAGGGCGTTGAAATTCATTTTTTTCTAATCGTTATTTTTTAATATCTCAGAAAGTATTTTAGATATTATTTTCAATTTTGGTATGTGTTAATATAACATAGAACCACATATCCTAATCAGAAAAATTATTTTATCGCTCCACCAGCGGCGTCCCTGCGAGCATGTCCTCTAATATCTTTTACCTAAAATGTGGTACCCCACTGATATTTTTCCATGTCGATATGTTTCCTGATTAACCTGATCAATTCTACATGAAAACGGTCTCTTGAGTTTTTCTCTTCAGACACACAGTTCTTGATTAAAACAATTAAATTCGTATTAAAACTAATCACACAGGCACACACACAAAAAAATTGTCGATTACACGGAAAAGACCAATCATCTCCAGTGTATTTTGGCTTGCTGAATTCGAATCCGGTGTTAGTTTTGCCCTACCACGTCACAATTTTTCTCTACCTCAGAAAATCGTTAGAAAAATGCTATTTTCCCTTTTTGCAATTTTCTAACTGTTTTTTGAGTATTAAAAAAAATTGTGACGTGGTCGGGCAAAAATGACACCGGATTCGGATTTAGCCAAAATACACTGGAGATGATCGGTCTGGTTCGTGTAATCGACAATTTTTTTTTGCGTGAGCGTGCCTGTGTAATTAGTTTCAATACGAATTTAATTGTTTTAATCAAGAACTGTGCGTCTGACGAGAAAAACGCAAGAGACCGTTTTCATGTAGAGATGATCAGGCTAATCAGAAAAAAATCGACAAGGAAAAATGTCAGTGGCGTACCACTTTTTTGGTAAAAGATATCAGAAGACATGTTCGCAGGGACGCCACTGGTGGAGCGATTAAATCGTTTTACTAACTAAGATATGTGACTTTATGTTCTATTAGCACATACCAAAATTGAAAATAATATCTAAAATACTTTCTAAGATGTTAAAAAATAACTATAGAAAAAAATGTCAACACCCTGTAGCAAAAAATTGAAGCCGTTGCGGACATATGTTCATATGAACTTTTCTTCATAAAATGACCTAAGGAATCACGCCCTGAAATATTACAAGTCAAACTGTAATTGAACCAGGAAGTAGTTGTAATATATTTTCTGTTATTTGTTCCTTACGGAGTATTATCCGTAAAAAACAACGGTGAATAATCTACGACTCTATCACTTTTAAAAGTATTATTTCCATTGAAAAACATAATTTCAATTCAACACAGTTTTATTAATATTTGTAGTAATTACAATGCATGTCCGACAGCCGAACCGGAGCTGGTCAGACATCCACGACGTTCAGCAGTTGGAGAACAAAATTAAGCCGACAGGACCATCCTTGTGATTAAGTCATTTTAAATAGTTAATTATACCTACAACAAAATTTGCTAGTCGAATTACATTGATGTTTCGATTAATTAGAGTTTTGTATTTTATTTTTAATATGGAATTTTAATATATTTTGATGGAGTAATTTTAACGGAAATTACACTAGTCGCTCTCAAAATGATGGTATATTTATAACATAAGAGAATTCAATAGGTACGCCGGAAATTATGAATACCACTCCAGAACCGTATCCTACTGTCAAACGTATTATTAGATTTTCAATTTCTCTTCGATCGGACAATTTATAAAGAAGTTCAATATGGCGAATCTATGATAACGACAAAATTGACAAGTAAAGCGTGTACCTAATTTGTAGCCGCCTCCTCCCCAGGGGAATTTAGCAACACATAGTCGTTGCGATATAGAGCCGTTGTGGAAGAATTGCAACGGTTAAAAGGTAAGTAAGTACTTATTTGAAAATTCAATTACAAGAAAGAAAAACTTTTATGAAGAAAATTACCATCTTGAATCGGCAAACATGACTGATTCAGATGGCGGTTCCAAACTGGGCCCGAAATCATATTCGACTATCAAACCATATGTACGTTTTCAATTATATTTCGACTGGACAATATTTAAAGAAGTTCAATATGGCAAAATCAGAATGATGACGAAATTCCCAAAATGCATCACATTATTGGAAGAATCAATTTTCCATTAGAGAGCTACAAATGAACATACAAACTTACAAGCAAATGTACTGGTCAAACACTCCTCTTTCTTTTGGTCGGGGTTAAGAAGTACGTATAATATTTTAAAAATCTGTCTAAGGACAAAACCATTAATGGTTTTCTTTCAAGAAAACACATGAGTGTTGATTTCAATTCTCCTTCTTCTTGTTAAGAGAATTAAATCTCTAAATTTTTATTCTTTATCTACATTTTTTCTAAGAATTGCTACAAATTATAAAAAAAAATAGCCGAGTTTACAACATCGCAATAAAATAATAAATTCAAAATAGTTACAGTACTACAAGATTTGTAAACCTTTGGTCATTTATAGACTCTTGGATGTACAACCGGCATCTCATTAGGGTGTTGGTTTTATTGGTTTATTGTATTTTACAGCTAATCAGATTGCCTGAATCACACTTTACAGATTCACTCAGCAATTAATTTTTGCTTATATACATTTACAACTGACAGTCAAATTAAGTTAATCTCAAATAAATTTACAAACACAGACAAAGACATGAAATATTATCATTACTTTCATCAATATGCCTTTCACTATTATTTCCGGCTCATTTTATCTAAAGCAATAAATAGGCATGTTATAAATATATTCATATTATATTTTCTCTAAACCATATCCTATTAAGTTATTATATACGCACCATTCGGTTTCTTTTTTAAGTGAAAATATTATTTGTAATACTAAGAACATGCGAAGAACCGAACATACTTTAACAATTATTCCGTCTACGTATTAGAAAAGAGTAGTACCTCACTTGTCTATAATTTCTTATGAGATTGTTCTAGAAATGCCAATCTTCTGAACTGAGGCATCTATACATGAAACTATTGTTTACTAAACAATCACATCGACGATTTATTGTTATCATTATCGCTGGTTTGGACTGTTGTGGGGCTTGTATAATATTACAATTTACAATAACAAGCTCTGTGCCGGTTCAAATCATTATCGATCCTTCCTCGAAAGTTCTAATTTATTGGATCATTAAATATCTGCGCTGTTTATATACACCCTCAGAGTTCCATTCTTCTTAAATAATCCAAAACCTAATTCGTGTATAAAATCTGGTTTCATTAATCGATATTGAAATTGTAGTTTGGATGGAGAAAATTCTAAAAATGTAAATTTAAATCCTTTATTTCAAACATTTTTTCCTAAAAATTGTCTTGACCATACGGTTTTGATCTATAAGTCTATAACGTTGAAAATTACTATACAACATCACATTCATAATTTGATTAATAGAAAATTTCCGACAAGCAGAGGTGCAGTTTCCGTCGTCAAAATATTAGGCATCATTTAATAAAGCTAAGTGGTGCCTAATATTTTTCTCAGTTCTGGAAAAGATTTATATGTGATGAAATTGCGGATGTTGAATCAACGGTTAACATTTTTAAAGGGTCAGATAATACCTTAAACAATAAAAGTTATTTGAATAAGCCAATTTCTTAGCAATATGAAAGACACAATGCGGATACCAAATCAAAAATATGTTCAGTTGATTTATTGATAAAAAATTTATAGTATTGACACGTTAAAGATAGGTTATCGTGAGGTAGTAAAAAAGATGGTTTAACTTTGAGTCCGAACAAAATTTGTCGTGGTAGAAATATAACGAAACGAACAAAGATCAAACTTGCTAACGCTCTACTTGCTTCAATCTTTCTTTGTGCCACCGTTAGATGGCAGATAGACGACTTATTGATGTTTTAAGAATGTGAGTGTTAAGATGGGTGCTACAAATTTCCTGGACAGACCATCATCGCACCACCAGCTCGAAATACTCTTCTTAGAAATACGTCCTCCCAAGAGACTATCCAAGCACATCATAATCTCCTAAATCCTCTCATTTTTGGCCACATCAACTGAAGAGAGGACAATACAGAACCGTAGCTTAACATGGAGGTGATCTCAATTACATGTTGCATAACCTCAAAAAGTAATACAGCTCAACGAGACTAAACATGAATATGCAAAAATCAGAATATCTTAGATTAGTCAACGAGGCGCTAGGAAACCATTAATTTATGAAAAATTTAAATTTTGATATTTTGCAGTTGAATTCAATTAACCAATAAATAGCTAAATGGAGATAAAAGAGAGAATAAATGCAGAGAAAAATGATAAGATCCATGAACTCAATATTATGGTATAAAAATACAAACGGTAATACCAAAAAGGGAATTTCCTAAGCAGTAATACCTAGTGTCACGGCGTACGGTTCCGACTCACTTGATGTGAGAAAAAGGAATTAAAAAATGGTGTTAACGTTAGAAATGGCGAGGAAATTGTCGAGTATTGAAACTGAATAAGTTTAGACAATGAATTTAGCACGAGAAAATACGTAAGAAAAACTATTGTAGAAGAAGGTAAAAATAAGCAACTAGTCTGGTTTGACAATGTAAACAGAATGCTAGACACCAAATGATCGCAATAGAGGATTATCGACAGAAAAATTAAATACCTTCAAAAAGATTAGTGACGAACTGAGCTGTAGTAGCAAATTTCCTGCATACAACGCAGTTGGAATGAGAATCGTTCGAACAGATCGATTCTTTCAAGCCTCCATTATAAGCCGTTTAAACCCTTCTGGTCATATTCTTGGAGTTTTTCAAAAACACCTTTCGATTTCTGGAAGTATTAGCGTTATAAGAACTACTAAGATTTATCGATGTTCTAAAAAATATATAAAAATTTGATTTCAAAAATGAAGAGCTATACCCAGTATATTGGTACGGCGACAAGCAAATGAAATATTTTAATTAAAAGTAAATCTATACAAGGTGTTTCAGGTATGCTGTCATTAATTTCTAGAAGTGATTCTACATAAAAAAAATATGAAAAGTTCATATAAACAAAGGTCCGGAAATTCCTTCTTAGGGCGCTGAGGACACCCCAAATAGACATTTTATTTCTCAGGAACCCTTTGAGCTGCAGTGACTAGTTTTTGCACATGATTCAATATCAATAAAGGTAATTATCTGACATTATCCACCAAAGGTAAATTCAATCAGGGGTGCACAAAATTGGAAAGGGGGGATCTCGACCCAAATTCTTTAATGTGAATTTTCTGTGATTGTCTCATCGGCATATGATTCTTTGGCTATAAATGCGCAAGAAGGTTATCTTGTTGTAACGTCGTAGGGCCAACCGATTTCAAAAAATTTGAACCAAAAAATGTTTCCAGTCTTCTTGCGTAAACAGATTTTTTTCAAAAATAAATGGCGCCCATTTTGAACATTTCATTTAATTTGTTAATCTTTAAAACCTGTTGAGTCCTTTAATTTAGTTAGAATTTGTTATTTTTTCGTTATTTGTTCGAGAAAATAATAAACGTAATTTCATTAATTTTGGGTGCCCCTTTCAGAGGGATTTCCGGCCCATGTTTATATGAACCTGAAACGCCCTGTATGTAATATTAACCCAGTGTTTTTATATACTAGCAAGTTTAACTCGGCATTGCCCAACTTATGTTAAAAAACCACCAATTCTTATCTCAAAGCCATCATTACTAGCTAGAAACTATTATCTTAATGTCCATAGAATGACTAATTGTCTCACTTCAACGTTACAACTATTTAGTGTGGAAAATAAGTACCATTCGAGTTTTAACGTCTCTGCGAAGTTTGGATTGAAAAGTGGTTAAATGCCTCCATCGTTTTCTGATTGATTAATCATTTTGAAAAATAAAGTCGTTTTAATAGATAAATTACTTTGTGGACATGAAACAAGACAAGAGTGAAAAAGTATGATAAATTGTCTCTTTAAGAGAACAAAAACGACCTTCATAAGATAAGAAAAGGGTAAAAATAATAACTTATACTCAGTGAAGCTGAAAATCTTTTTAAAATTTAATAACGATTAAAGATTCTCTCGAGTGTACACTGTTCATTCTAGCTTTTGCTCGGAGTATTACGGACGTCTAAGGGAGATTTGCAGATATATGACAGATAAGATTTTACGTGTTTTTGTTTCTAATGCAAGCGAATCAAGTAGACTTTAGAATAAATTATATTCCACAGATCAAGCACACTGATAAAAAACATTAAGGAATGTATAACTAGAGTCATGCATGTCTATTAGGAAGATGTAGAAGGATTTAAATTGTATTTAAACATTATTTTCTGTGGTTATAATACATAAGAATTTGAGCTATTGCATTTGGGAGGAGGCTAATTTAAAATGTAAATTTTCGTAAAAATATGAATTTTTTCAAATTTGGGCAAACTTTAGAGCACTTGCGAGACCAGAAGTTATAAACCGATTTTATTTCTATTTTTACTCCTTTTTAGTCTTTCCACTTCGCAACTTTTCCGCGGTATTACGATATGAAAAAATAGTTTTGGATTGTTTCGACCCATCCTAATGTCTATTGTGGAAATCGAGAACTATTTCACCAACATATTAGATATGACTGAAGGGAGATTACTATACTCTATTGAAAAATGTTGTTTTAGATATTTAATGTGAAATAGCATATTACACAACAACAAAATGTGCACTTTTATGCGAGTTGCATACTATACTTTCTCTACATATTAATTATTGCCAAAAATAGAAACAAAACGATAGAATGTTATAATTTTTAAACCAGGAATACATCTAAGAAGCGTTGCCATTCGTTCGCGTTGTCCAACATTTATTTATATGCGTTCGTCAAGTGTAGACGGTAGCTTTGAAAGAATTAATTGTTGCGCGAATGGCCAGTAATACGAAACGTTTTCCATCGACTGTTGGACGCGTTTAAAATAATTTCCTGTAGTTCGACACACTTCTCAAATGAGTGGAACGCCACGAATGCTTTAATTCACACGTAATTCGTTCATATGTGTCATGTTACCTAAAAACGATCCGGGAATGTCTGCGAACAAGCATCAATTATGGTAATGCAAATAAATGCGAACGAATGACAACGTTTCTTAGATGTATCCCCGGCTTTAAACATTGATCGCGTAAAAATAAATGAGAGATACTTAATTTCAAAATCAAAAACATAGGCCAGAAAGTTGAATAGAAATTTTAAAAAAGTAGTCCGGTACGGGATTTACAACAAGAAGTCTGCGTAGAATCCGAAATGGAGGTAGTTATTTTTACCATTTAAATATCCTTATTTTATTTTATTTAATTATGCATAACAATTCAAATGCAGGTGGTAGGCTGTTCCGAAATGTCGGTGGTAGACTGGATAATAAATCCTTTCTTGTTCTAATTCTGTTTGCTATCACACATCCTTCAATGTGTTTTTTTACCTGTGTATTAGATGCTCCTTACCGAACCGAAGCTTATCTTGAAAATTAAATTCAAATAAATTTATTTTATTAAGAGGATACGGTTCCTATATCTCAAACATGCGGGGAAATCAAAACGAAGTCCTGCTAGATATTGTCAATCGTTAGAATTGCGGGTTTTAACACATTCTGTGCTCCACGATGACCCAAATGTCAGCGGGGAGAAAGGGATTTGGGATGGTAGGTGGGTTGGAGGGAGAAATTGAAGCCCCCTCAACAGGATGGGCTACCGCGGATTATCCATTTAAAATTAAAATAATTTCATGAAAGATGCCAAAGCGTCAAATATTTAAACATTCCTAACTAAATCAATACTTCGTCTGGAAGTCTCCATGATATCTCTATGGAAAAATGGAAATTGGGATTTTGTCGGCATCGTATATTACACTAGCAAAATTGTAAATTCTGCTTGGCATGAGTGAACCAAAAATAACATTTTTTGACAATTCGCGAAATCGATATTGTCGATATTCTCGTCATTCCTATATTATTTGTTCTCTATTGCAATCATCCCAGCCAAGAGAGGCAGCCGACTTTTTTACGTTTATAAAAGATAATTCAGGGTTCAGACCAGAAAAACGTCGACGAAAGAGTTCACGGTTGCTGCAAAATCGCAAAGAGTAAGGGGTACAGACCTTTCAGTTTCCATTGACTTAAACACGAAATATTACATATCGCATTTATTGTCTAGCAACCGATGCGAATTGAAATTCTGAACACAAAATATTTCATATCGCATTACTTGCCTGGCAACTGATGCAAATAACATTTTTCAATTATCTTGAAAGCAATCATATAAGATATTGCAATTAAATAAAAATTGTCACCACAGTAGCGCAGCACTAAAGTGTTTGGCTTGCGACCAATCCCGGGTTCGAATCCTGGCTAGAGTATGGATGTTTAATGGCATTCTTCATGTGTTACCGAGACGGTAGCAGTGAGCTGGCACAACACGTCTAGTCGCTATTATCTCTCCTGAGTTCGAGTCTCAGTTGCGGTAGATGGCAATATCGCAGAGAATGGTTGTTGTGTTGATGTCTATGTGTACGTGTATTGGTTGAGTGGTAGAACAACAATACCTGAACTCCGCCAGGACATTGATATAAATAAGTCCATTAATAAAAAAATACCATGTCATGTGTGATGTATAACTTTGGAGCTAGAATTGAAATTTTCATTGATATTAATGGTTAGTTAGTGATTCAGAAGACAAACCTTTAAATGCTATAGTCCCATTGTACACATTTCTTATTTGAAAATAAACCGCAATTGACTCTCTATGTTATTATCTAACAAAAAATTTTTTTAAGTAAAGTATTAAATTTTTTCGAAATATATAAGTAAATAGTTCATTTTGGGGAACCTTGTAGTTAAAGTGAAGAATGTCTAGAGTTTTCCATCAGAGCGGAAAACGTCTAAAAGGCCGCAAGAAAAGATTTTTGACATTTATTTAAAAAACTATAGGAGCTGTTGAACACAAAGCTTATAAAATCTACTACATAGTCTAATACTGTTTTCATCACAGAGTGATAAAAGTTACAGGAGCTATGACTTGAAATATTGCACATTTTGCAATTTTAAGTATAGTCAACCTCAACAAATTAAATTATATTTAATTTGATTATCTTTTGTTTTTGCGGAACTAAGATTTATCGAGTTAGAAAATAATGAAAATAGGATTTTAAAAATAAAAATGTTAAAACCTTGCAAATGAGGTTTGTCATCTTTCTAATAAAATGTACTATTTTTATTTCCTTTTATAATTACATTGCATATTCTTATATACATAATGTAGTAATAATACTGCCCACAAAACGATTTCTTTCTTACCGTATACCTACATAAAATAAATAAATTTGAACACTTTATGATAAGCATTATAAACCTCTCAGATACATATGTCGGAAAACTATAGTGATCATATAGGCACCACAAGCAGTTAATTTTAATAGTATAGGCTATGCTGTTTTAAAGAAGATTTGTTCTTATTACTATTAAGAATTTTTGTAAAGAAACTGATGTTTTTATAAAAATTGGTATACTTACTTTAGACAAAAAATTAAGAGAACAAAAAAGGTCACTAATAATCTCCTGATTAATTGAAATATTCGAAAATTAGAACAGACAGGTATTATTCATATTGTTATACGTAGATGATAAAACACATTTGGTCAGTAAATACTTAATTATACATGTATGTACAATGGTGGACCTTATTTTCGAACCTTCGTTTTTTTTTACGACGCCCTCTAAATTTTTTTCATTTTGTGAAAATTCATCCTCTGTCAAATTTCAGATCAATCGGAAGACGAAAAGACGTGGCACATCGAATTTGAAATTTCGAATTTTAGTAATTTTTCGCTAACAGAAGAAGCAACTTAATTCTCATATTTATGGTTGAAATTTTTAATAATTCGTTATTTGATAGTAAATTTTATCTATAAGAACAATAATTGTCATGACATTTTTTAAATTTTATTACCTACTATATTGGTTCGATAAAGAATAATAACAGCCAATGTAGGCGAGCCTACTCGTTAGGAGTTGTGAACCATTAATTTAAATGCTGAGTAGAGACCTACTAGGAACCTACTAAAAAGCGATAATTACTTGGGTTTATTTACATATGATGTCACTACAGGGTGTGGTACCCCCCCCCCCACACAGATAAGAGAATACCGCGCTTAGTGCAAGCTCCTGCTTAGAAACTAGAAGTGGTGAAAAATTGTTTTTAATAGAACATGACAATTCTCAAATTGTTGGTGCCAAGTTACCGTCTAATGGTCAGGTTTTACGAGTTCCATTTCATAATTTACGTAAAGTGAAGATGAATCTGCGTTCTGGTGCCCATTTAGCTATAAAAGAAGCCGAAGTTTTCTGGGAAAAGCGAGAATTCCGATAAGAAAATCGTCACGTTCTATAGAAAAGTTAGAATTACTATACGGTGAATGAAAAACTCTGCAAGAAACGTGCAGACGGCGACAAAACATGCTGCAATACTACGTAAAAGTTTTAATGAAATGGAGTTTGAAGCAGTTATCGTTCATTGGAACGGAAAGATGCTACCCACCCTGATGATGAAAGAACAAGTTGACAGACTGCCAGTCCTAATAACGTGCAGAGAAACAGAGCAACTGCTTGGTGTTCCTGCAATTTCTTCTGGGACGGGAAAAGTCCAAGCATCTGCGGTACATAATTTGCTTGAGGAATGGAATCTCACCGATACAGTACAGGCACTTTCTTGTGATACCACAGCATCAAATACGGGACGTTTGCAAGGCACCTGTGTCATTCTTGAGCAATTAATCGGAAGAGACATCTTCAACCTGCTCTGTCATCATCATATTTATGAAATTGTGTTAAGGGCTGTGTTCGAGAAAAAAATTTCGATGTCTTCGGGCCCAAATATCCCAAATTTCAAGAGATTTCAGCAGGCCTGGTCTAAAATAAATAAGTCAAACTTTAAATCTGGAATTCAAGATAAGTATACTCGGAACAAACTGGGGGATGTCACCGAAATGCTTCAGTTTGCGTTGCGCAGTCTGCAGTAGGACAAGCAGCCTAGAGAAGATTATCGCGAATTTCTCGAACTTATAATTTATTTTCTCGGTGGAACTCCTCCCCGAGGGATTTCTTTTCGAGTTCCAGGAGCCTTCCACCACGCTAGGTGGATGGCCAAGGCACTTTATTGTTTAAAAATGTTTCATTTTCGAGAAGAGTTCGTTACGGAAACCGCAGAATAAAAGGAAATACGCGATATATGCATTTTTCTCGCACGATTATACTTTCAAGCTTGGTTTCACGCACCTGTTGCTGCAGAAGCTCCTCGCCAAGATTTGCAATTTTTGCAAAACCTTTATGCCTACCTTCACATCGACAAAGACATAAGTAGTGTCACATTAAATAAATTTTGCAATCAACTGTGGTATTTAGCACCAGAGGCAGCGGCGTTGGCATTTTTTGACAAAAACATTTCAACCGACACTAAAAAGCTGACGATACAAGCTTTAAAACTTAACGAAAGCTGTGACGAAAATTCTCGAAAGATTTTCGATATCAGCAGACTTTTTGGATACCGATCCATTAGAATGGGGCGATGACGATGGCTATAAAAAAGGTTGGAAATCGTCAAGGGACTCAAAATTGTAAGCGATTCGGCAGAGAGAGGAGTTGAAAAGATGCAAGATTACAATGATATTTTGTCAAGAAAAGAAGACGACAAACAGGTCATCCTCCAAGTTGTTTCGGAGTATCGACGTCAGTATCCAGATGTGGAAAAGCCTACGTTGATGAAAAATTGATTTCAATTCTGTTCATACAAGTCTGTTCATTTTTTCTTTACGTATTTAATATACTTATTTCTTTTATACTATACTTATTTAATATTTCTGTTTCCTAATGAATGTTCTGTATCTGTATTATTCTGTATTATTATATTTTTACAACATAAAAGAATTGATTTCTTCTAATAGAATATTTCATGTTAGGTCTAATCCTTAAGATTTTAATACATAAATTTTAATTATTATTGCATTTATTAATGAAAAAACAAAATATATTCTGTGTCTTATATGACAAGATGTAGTACCTAAAACAGAATACTTGACTAAATTGTAATACTTGGTAGGTATTTTTCAGTTTCTAGAAAAGTATTATTTTCTCACGAATATGAGGGATGTGCCACATCTTTCCGTTATGTGATCGATCCCAGATTTTATAGGAATTATTTTCTCAATAAGTGGAACACATTTACGGGGCGGCGTGAAACAAAAAATCGATTTCATTTTTTTCATGTATAGTTAAGGTCCACCCTAAATTGTACATACCCAAATAAAATCGAGACAGGTCACTTCTGTATTGGTAACATCAATTTTACGCAAAATTTTTCAACTTCAAGGCCTCGTCCTATGTCAATTTCTACAAGTCCAGGGATAATATCCAAAATCATACACTTAACCGCACATTGAGTAAATGCCTATAAAGCATGGCTAACTTTACATAATTTATGAACACAGTCACCGAGCACTAAGAAATGAAATCACACGCCTAAAATAATAATAAAAAATACCTACAGTATGAGACATATCTTCACCTTGATTTACATTAATTTACTAACACAAATATTACTAAATTGAATCGCGTTGCAAAATTCACGCCTGGTGAATAAACAAACACCTGCAACGTAGTAGGTGAGCAAACGTACATAATAACACTGCGACTCTGTGGTGTTTTGCTTTCATGTTGTCACACTCTGCAATGTTCATCGCATTGCTTCTAGTTACCGACGAGAACGCGTTACTATTTCAAGAATTACAACAACCGCGATGTATGCGACGTCGACTGGTAATCTAATTGTTGTGTTTAGCATTGAACGTCAGATTCGGGATAGTTGAAATAAATGTACAATTACATGTATTGTATTTGCTATTATTACAATTAAAACTGTTGATTCAAGAGTATAGAAGATATGGGTATCATATCACCGACGAATGTATAAAGATACCTACTCAGCTTATTACAAATGGGCCTTACTTCGAGCGCGTTTATACCGAACATTCAAAATTAATGAATATAGCGTAGAAATTGTATTTTCTCTGAGGTTTGTTGAGCAGCTACAAGCAAATAACCAAATAAAATTAAAAATGTAGGAGCCATTTCTATTGGCCCGATAAAAGCAGACACAAATTGAAGAAACATTAAGCAAGCATAAACTTGATTTAAACGTAGGCATACCTATTTAATTACTTTTTATTTTTCTACTTTTCTAATAGAAACTTCTTGCCACGTGTATTTCTACTTATAAATGATGTTCGAGGAATCTATAAACTAATATAATTAACCAGTATATTACTGAAAAATAACCTCTACGCCTATGTCTTCTACATGAAAGGATCAGTTAGAGGTTGCTTTTTTGACAAATTACAAAAATATGCATATGGACGGTTACTTTCGGTCTTGATTAAGCACATAGTTAACTAATCTGAAAAAGTACAGTAGCAGATCATTATCGTATCAGATCTGGTAATATCAGGGCAAATTTATTTCAGTAGAATCTCAAACTGTTGTTAAGATATAGTTATACAATTTTTATATTTTGATAAATCTTCATTTACAAGTTCTCTCATTAACGTAGCATAAACACCATGACTTTCTCTCCGAGACAACCATTTTCTTACCAAACAACGCTTTTCTTTGTTCATTTCATCCGAAGTTATTTCTGCTAATTCACCACATATATTTATTTCTGTATGCAAGTACCAACGACTGTACTTGTCGCCATGTTTAAAAAGTAACACTAAACAAGAATACTAAAAGTAATGTAGACATGCACTAAACACTTAACAACTTTTGTTTAGCTACTTGATTTAGTAACTTGCTTTAGCTACTATACACGTGTAAATTCGCCTATAATCAACTAAATTTTTCAACTAAGTCATGGTACTCTACCAATAAAAAAGCACACTAAATTTGCACTAAATTGCTAACGAACTCTACTTAACTAAATTATTGGATGCGTGTAGACGGGGCTTTCTGTTGTATTACTTTACATTTAAATAGTCTAGAGTAGACATACGCTCTAGACGCGATCTATTTGCAGTTCATATATTAAAAAGGGATGAAAAATAAAAGCGTGTTTTATTAAGTTTCTGTAGATTGCGGTTATGGTTATTCTAACTGTCATTACCCATTAGTTACTATTTATTACTCATGAAGACTTTTAGTATTCATGTTATTACTGTTCAGTGTTATGTAAATTTCTAAACAGTACTGAAATGGAGAAAAAGACTAAAAAGGACTAATTTCACTCCGAGTCAAATTAGTTTGTTCATGCAAACTTTGAAACTAAAGTTATTAACTATCGAAAATTAAAAAAACTGATGGTGAAACTTTAACATGATATGTACGTAAATTATTTATATACTCCAAATCTTCATCATCTTTATCATCAAATAGTTCAGCCAGTTCACGTAAATCTATTTTTCAAAATAAAATTTAAGAAGTACGGTAGAAATGGAATAGAAAGAAAAATAAAATGAAATTATGGTTTAAAATGGTAAAAGCAGAAAAAAAATACCTACAACTGGGAACATTTTCTGCTGTGAAGACAGAAGCCAACTGTCACTTCAAATTGTCGTAATCATTGCAACCAATATAGGTAGCTTTTTACTATGTAGTCTAAATGAAACTAACGTCATTGACACGCGTGCGTTTGAAATGCATTTTATAAATTAATATTTTTTTCTAAAACTGAGCAACAACTTTATGCTAAACCTAATGGCTAAAAATGCGTTGTAATGTTAAAATTTTCAAATAAATATACTTAGTTTAAGATTTGAGCACCTACTGAACAGGTTCATCCTTCTCTAAAACGGGTAATATCCATTATCGACATTGTCAACCTTTCTAATCCCAGACGAAAAATTCAAACGAATAGCAACGTCTGACCTATCTATATGTTTATATGTCTCTTGCTTTATAACTCGGAAACAGCTGAACCGATTTTAATACAGTATTCTTTAGTGAATAGAAAACTCTATAGAGCAGGTTTTTAGCTTTGTTATGGCACTAGCTTTGCAAGGAGCTGAGTAGTAACCATTAGTGGCGCACGATCACTCCACCGCTCTGCCCGCTAGTGGCGTATATTTTCCATGAAACTACCTAATGTGTCAACTGACTCCGAAGTGGTTTTGCAAGCCTTGCCCAAATTAGTTATAAGAAATACCGAGTGGCTCAGTCCAAAGAAACACTATTAATTCAGATAAATTTGATAAATCAAATCTTCTCAGGGTCAACTTATTCAAAATAATTATTGTAAAGAATTGATTATTAGAACATTTGTTTTTACTTCCCTCGCTTATTCACCCTCACAGATTTCTTCGGATTTATACGTCTCAGACTACGTAGACTACGAAATTGAAGGTCTTTCAATTTCGTCAGTCTATCTGCTCGTCTGTCGGTGTGTTGGTGCTGTAAATAAAAAACTAATTGCCGGAGAACAGTCAAGTTTGGTTGGTAGTTGACGCTACTGCCAGCTAAGAAATGGGTACACTTTCACTGGAAAATATACAGGGTGGATCGTCTAAAGAGATAAGATAATAAAATACTTTTTTTTGCTCAAATTTAAAATCTCCTCATTTCATAACATTATAAACCTATTTCAACAAAAACAAAATTTGATTTTTTTCTACGATACTATCCTCCCACTCCATTACGTGTATGTGGAACTAAAAATGTGACACATGGCAGTAATATTGGCATGTTGGTTGACCACTCTGAATATTTTTTTCGCCAAAAGTTATCAGGTATTCTTTGTAATAATGCATTCCGATTACTACTCTCATATGTTGTTTTTTTAATTAATAAGTTCTTAGAGTAACCACTATAAAGATATCAAACTTATATATCAAAGAGAAGTTAAATATTAGACATTCCATTTTTTTCGTAAGTTAAAGTATAATCTAATAACAAGTGATCCGATAGGAGTTCCATTCAGGAAAATTTCCCTTGAAAACTAACATCGTAATTTAATGAAAAGTAAATAGTGTTTAAGAGATAATATTATACAAGTGCTTGCTGATCAATTTTTAACAATTTTGAGTATTCTAGATTAAAATTAAAATTGAATAAATATATAAAATAATACCTGAGGGTTAGATCATGTGAATTTTGGTCAGCTGGACTCAAATATGCAAAAATACATGGTCTCATAAAAAATAACTCCTGTTAAAAAACTACGAAAATTAATATTAACCATTTTGGCTGTTCATATGACATATTTGAAAATGTTATATCATATCACTGCACTAGATTGGAAAGTAATTTATTCACCCATTCAAGAGTTACATCCGGTATAAGATTTAGAAATTTTATTGAATTCGCCATATTGAGTTTCTCTAAAAAATTGTCCGATTGAAATAAAACCTTCCAATGCGTTTGTCACGTAAGAATTAGTGCACTGGTAGATACCCTAGAGGTGGTTATCGCACATGTTTTGCATAACCAGAATTCAGAATTCAGAATCTAAAGAATGCAAAGATTGTGAATTAATAATTTTACAAATAGTTTTTATTCTAGTTCTCATAGATAGTCTTTTCTGCTGTTTACAAAATCCTATAAAGAATATGTTTCATCATTAAGTCTCTATTCTACATCATTTCCTGAAATTTGAATAATGTACATTGAACAAATTTGAAGTTCTGCTAAGTTATTTAGATTGAGAAATGTCCTACCTTTTAAGGAAATTTTGACCATATCAAATTTAAATCCATTATATTTTGGAAAATATGCCTACTATGTATGTAAAATTTTAAACACCGATATAGCACGGCATTTCTTGTACGAAGACATTTTTCCACAATTTTTTATTCTAGAATTTTGCAGTTATTCTCAAAAATGTGACGTCATGTGTATTCGATTATTTATCAATGTATTTAAAGAATGTTTGGATAAAATAGTTTAATATACAAAATGTAAGCATTTTCAGAAAAAAGAATTGGTATATGTCAAATATTAATTTAGTTATCAAGAGCAATAGATAATATTACTGCAAGCTTGCAATAATATTATCTATCGCGCTTTATAACTAAATTAATATATGATATATAACAATTCCTTTTTTTTAAATTGCTTACATTTAATATAATTAACTGTTTTGCCAAAAATGTTTTAAATCCATTGATAAATAATCAAATAAACATGAGGTCACGTTTTTGAGAATAACTGTAAAATTTTAGAATAAAAAATTGTGAAAAAATGTCCTCATTCAAAAAGTGCCTTACTTCATCGGTATCTAAAATATTATTTACATAGTAGGCATATTTTCCAAGATACATTGAATTTAAAAAGCTATAGTCAAAATTTTCTTAAAAAGTAGGACAATCTTCAATATAACTTAGCAGAACATCAAAACTGTCCAATGTACATTATTCTTTCAACGAATGATTTAGGATAGACACACAATGAACACATAATTTTCTCTACTCCTCCGTTTCTGAGATATTTGCGGTTACATTGAGGGGTCAATACATTTGAATCGTATATTAGTAGATACCCTAGAGGTGGTTATCGGATATATTTTACCCGGAAATTCTGTCATCATAGCCCTATTGGATTTTCTTAAAAGTAATCCGATCGAAATGAAACAATCCGATTTTGGAGTGGTATTCATAATTTACATAATATTGGATTCACCATGTTTGATCGTTATGTTGCTAAAGTTATATTATGCTTATGCGAGTGGTCGAATCTCGTTAAAAATACCTACAAGTTTTTAATTAAATTTGTTAAGCCGAATTGTGTTGTCCTTTTCAAAGTGCTTCAATTACATTTTTGGTAGGAGATTTTTGAAATTTTTAATTTTATTTTTTTGTCCATATTGTCGCGCTTATAGCCAGATTAGTATTCATGATTTGCTGATAGGTATCAACGTTTAACTCCAACTCATTGAAATTGATCAAGTAGTATTTAAGTTAAGTATGCTGAATTCGGTAACTTATTACGATATTTAGCCAATAGGTAATTCTGTTTTTTAGACGTAATATTCACAACAAAATTTCAATGGGACACGATTGGAGAAAATCATGTTCTTTTCAGGTTACTAGTAGATCTTGGTAAAACTACTAGCAGCTATCTGGCAATTATTTATTTGCTTTGCAAATTTTTATCACAATCACAAATAATTTCTATTAACTTTATTTAGAAGTTATTGCCAATTTAATTTGATTTAATTAAGTCTAAATCAGTAGTCTCCAAGAGAATCCAATGCAAAAGTATTCTTATAAATTAATAATAGAACTTACAAGTAACAGTAAAACACAACACACACACCGTAAAAAATATAGTAATGTTGCAGAGAGGACTTTAAATTGATCTAGTCAAATGTCATTAAACCATTTTTATAGAATAATGTTGTTATTTTAAAATATATTATAGGTTCTTTTTATATGTATATATGATAATATAACAAATGGTAATTAAAAATAAATCAGTATATCTGTAGTTTTATTTAACTCTATAACCTACACGAAGAAATTTCGTGTACCTACTATATAGGTTTCGTGGCAACATCAGGTGTTCCGCAAGGATCAATTCTGGGACCGTTGCGTTTTAACATATTTATAAATGATATTGTGGAAGTTACTCAAGCCGACTGTTTGCTCTATGCGGATGATCTCAATTTTTTTAGGACTATTAGTTCCATAGCGGGCTGCAATCTATTACAAAAGAGCCTCTCCAACGTATCTAATTGGTGTGTTCGAAATAAGTTAAACTTAAATGTGTCCAAATGCAACGTTATATTCTACACAACAAAACTCATGCCCACCACATTTAATTATAGCATAGACGACTCCAAAGACTCGTAACTTTCAAGGACCTTGGAGTAATATTTTATAAAGAACTTTCCTTTGTACCACAAATAAATAACATAAGTTCAGAATGTTTTAAGATTTTGGGACTTCTATTCAGATCAAGCACAGAGTTTACCAATACTGATACTCTAAAATTACTTTACTTTGCTTTTATTCGGTCTAAACTTGAATACGCGTCACTCATCTGGAACCCTCATTACGTAACTCATGTTAATAGCCCAAAAAGAGTACAAAGGATATTTGTTAAATTATTGTGGTTCAAGTGTGATGGAGTATACCCATCGATTGGTTTTCCACATTTAAAACTCTCTAGTAGATTCTCTATGGACACTCTTGAAAACAGGCGGGTTTGCTACTCTCAAATATTTTTATAGTCTTATACATAACAAGATCGATTGCCCAGAATTTTTAAATAAATTACAATTTTATTTCCCATTAAATACTCGGTTAATGCAAACTTCTTATCTCCCCACTCCGCGCTCTAATAGACTTAAATTTTCTCCCCTATTCTCAATGTGTCATAATTACAACAAACATTGTGACAAATTTGATATTTTCAGCTGCACTGTTAATTCCATAAAAGACTTTTATAGCCATTGACTCTTTGTTTTTCTTTGGATTCTGTCTTTATACAGTTTTGTTATTATGCTTATCTAATATGTATATTTTTAGATTTATTGTCTTTGATATCTCTGTTTTTCTTTAGTTATAATATTTTGTTATCTTTAGGAGTACTTTATATTTCTTTAATGTATATTGTATATACTTAATATTTTGTTTTTGTGTATCAATCCTGCTCTGTAAATGGGTTATACCTGTTGAGCAGTGTGTGCTAAATAAATAAATAAATAAACAGGTAGTGCAATGATGTAAGTTAATTAACAAATAAATACATAATAATATGAAGTGAACCTACAAATTGTGGAAAAGGACTATGAAAACTATGTTTCTAGCCTAGGAAAATGAGCCCGAAAAGGTCTGTTTCAAAATAAAAATGCCGGTCGAGGTTTTTCAGCTGAAAATTAGTACACGTATGTTTAATTAACAAATAAAGCTACGGAAAACGAGTTATTAACTTGTATAAATTCATATTGAGATTTTGCGAAAATGCGCCCGAGGAAGAAGTTGTAGGTATTGAAAATATCTACAAAATGAGCCCAACCGCCTAAAAGTCGGTTAATCAGTTTTTTTTTTTTTTTTTGAAAATGCAAAATGCTGCTAGAAAACGCTGTTAATTTTTTACTTTAAAAATAGTGAACGCAGCCGTAACAGAAAATTTAATTTCTACAGCTTTGTGATGCCGCAGCATAACACAGTTGGGCCTATTTTCTTCCTAAAGAGTTTTACTTTCGATCTCCCATTTATAGCAAATCGATTTTTGCAAGTAGGCGTCGCAAAATTGAGTAATTTCGTAAGAACGAAATATTGCATTATTTTTGCAAAAAAAAGCATAGTCCACAAAACGGACCTCTTTTAACTTCCCTTTCTTCTGCACGCGCCTTTACCCAGTTATTGTTATTTGTATCGCTATTGTTGATGTCATTATTGATGTTGCAATTGTCAAGAGTTGTCATTTATATTTCTGAAACTCCGCCCTTTTGCCTAGTATCCCAATCGTCAGGGGTTTTAAAGTGTCATTAAATGTTATGTGGCTGAATTTTCCGGAATAAGTAGTTCTGCTGGTGTAGAATACAATAAAAAAAGTTTATAGCTCTAAGATGCCGGCGACCCGTAAAAAAATCGAATATATTGGCCAAAATTCGATTCTTGGCCAATAACTCAAAAATGAAAAATTTATATCAAAAAACCAATAGCACTAGGCGATAGAGGGGGAAATTTCACATCAAAGCGTATATGAAATTTTTTGTACGATCAAAAATGTAGGCTCCAGGTTTTTCTAACTCACGAGAATGGAACGTGGCGACACACAAGTACGGCTCGCGAACCGTGCGCAGTCACGGACGCGCTACACTAAATTTGTTGTTAACTTTTGAACTAATTAATGAAAATGAGCTCGACAAAACTTAAATGAAATGAGAAACACGTGGCCATTGGAATAGCGTGTTTTCAAAATAGAAATGAATGTATGTAGGAATAGTACATATATGAAGTCGGAACATATAGATATTTTCGATGAAGAAGGTAAAAGCTCTACCATTTCTACAGGTTTTAAAATATAAATCTGAAACTTTCACATATTACTCTTAAAGTAATGTATAAAAAAATCCGATAATTGGAAAAAATCTCAAAAATTTATTTTTGAAGGTGTACACTTCCAAAATTTCAAAATCTTGAGAAAGTGATAAAATTTTATATGTATAACTAACTTTAACCATCTATTACTTAGGTTTAAATCGCGTTATTAGATTTCTGTATGTGCTCTTTTTAAAGCTTGTAATGTGTACTTTAAGATGTTTTAAGAGGATTTACCTTAAAAACTGAATTAACCTTCTTTATTTTACGAAAATAAAAGAGAAATTTTTCCTTGCTCCAAAATTCGTGAAACTTGGGGTAAAATAAACCTTAATATCTTTTATCTCAAAATTTATTTGGCATACCTTTCCATCGAATCTTTTTATTCATTACTTCCAGAGCAATATGTGAAAGTTTCAGATTTCTATCTTAAAAATTGTAGAAATGGTAGAGCTTGTACCGATTTCATCGGAAATCTCTTCATGTTCCCCGAGTTCACATATGTACTATTACTACATACATTAATTTCTATATTTGAAAAGTTAATAATCCAATAGCCACATGTTTCTCGTTTCATTTAAGCTTTGTTGAGCTCAACTTCAATTAATTAATTCAAAAGTTACAACAAATCTAGTGTAGCGCGTCCATGACCGCGCATGCTTCGCGAGCCGTTCTTATGTGTCGCCACGTTCCATTCTCGTGCGTTAAAAAAAATCTGGAGCCTACATTTTTGGTCGTCCAAAAAAATTTCATATACGTTTTTGATACGTTTTTGATGAATAATATAATTTCATTCAGAGAAGTTTTGGCTTGGAGAGTGTTGCAGTAGTCTCCAAGACATTTAATGCAGGAATTTTGGTGCACAGAGTCGTATCGTAGTCAACGCCAAGTATGTCTAAGAAGTGGTGACAGGTCACGCTGCAGCAGTCACAGAAAATGCCAAAGCTCTAAACAGGTTTTTTTTTTTTGTTTCATTTTGTTTACATATCTTTAAAGAACTTATTATAGATATATTCAGAGATTTTTTTTCAAATATTAAAGTAAATTATACCACAATCTTGCAACTATAAATTAAGCTCTAAGTGTATATAGACTGATGAAATATTTAAAATCTTAACTGTAAAGCAACGCATGGTACCGTGAGATACTAATTTACCATCTACTATATTACATACGAAATTATTTTTATTGAAATATACTTATTTTAGAACATTCATTAAAATCTAGGTGTAAGCGGCGAACATTGCAGTTGTCAGGTCATGAAATCTCTTTTATTACCTAATACTTTAGTGATGAGCTGTAAATTTAATCCATAGTAAATCTTTAAGCCACCGTACAGCCAGTCACAAACTGTTATAAGTTAAAGCTCATTGTTGATATCACATAAGTCGTAGCATTCCCAATGCAAAATTCAGATCACCGAAATAATTTTAATTGGGTCAAACACAACTTTATTTTTTTTGCGTATAGATTATGTTTAGGGAGTAACTGTGAAACAATTTTTTTTGTTGTACATCTCACTTGTATTGTAATAAATGTTTAATGTCTACATGTTCTTGTTATTTACACTAGTGCACCTGATACTTGCCTAGATTTAGAGATTTTATAGTAAAGTGCAAATTTTGACATTATTAGGTAATTTTAATATTTCCATAGCTCAATAGCTAGAAATTTAATCCGGTTACTTGGCTAGCAAGATTATATAATTACATTATATTAACAGCTCAGTGGCGCCCCTTGAGTGTCCACACTCCTAACCCACGCCCCTATGCTCTCCTCTAAAAAACTTGCTGCCGTTCGCACAGGTGAAACACTTTTTTAATATTTAGGTATTACAAGTATTACAGTGTCTATAAATAAGTAATTTGAATGCACCTTCCCCGATTCTGTTCTGAAACAATATACTAACAGATTTCCTAGTTCTACAATGAATCGCAGATAATATTTCGATCTCTTCCTCCAAATTGTCTTGTTCTTGTAACATCACTAAAGCTAAAGCTTTTTTTTGCTTTTGCGACATATTCATAATGCGGATTCAGCAGAAAACTGACAAATATATGTTCTTTAAACTATTACTGACAAATTCAAGGAAAGCATTGCCAGGAAAACTTGGCTTTATACTGATGATGCTATGATAACATTCTTATTGTTTGATATTTTGTATTATGATTTGATGAAAATTGTCTGAAATTATTTACAGTTATGAACATAAATATGTATCTAGAGCATAGTTAATGTACCATAAATCAATAATAGTACAGCTAGATTCATCGAACCGATATATGTTTGAAATCAGGCATTTATTATAAAACGATGAAGCTTTGAAAATTCATAAAAACTGCTTGAAATCATTTCCCCATGTTCAATAGTAATATATGTTTTAATACCTAGTGACGAGGAACTGAGAAATTGATATTGCGACTGATATTGTGATCTCCTGAATTGCTTGAACAATACTCCCCTTGAGGGCAGCTTCGTTGTTGACAGGCTGCACATCAAGCTTGAAAATCATGGCAGATATTTTGAGCAGTTTTTGTGAATTTTGAAAACTTCACCGTTTGTTAATAAATGCCATGAAACGAGACGAATTTTTTTTCTCTTTTTTACTTTTTGCTCTAGCTCGGAGGCGGTGCATTTTTGAAAAAAATTATAAGCAGGTGAAAACAGTCTTATTTTAACCTTAAAGATCGATCCTGAACGTTTGGCGTTTAACATTGGGTCACAAAAAAAGTTTATGATAAAAGTAAAAACTATTATGTATTTTTAAGTAAGATAAATAGAATGAGGCATATATTAACTTACATAAGCCAATAAACTATTTTGTTGCATATTCAACAATGAAGAGATTCAGTACGAAATGTTTATGATTAAATTCTAGGAGTAAGAGAAATGTAGAGCGAATAAAAGCTCTGCACTTTAATGCCAGTTCAAAAATTATATTACGAGGTTGAGAAACTTATAGAACGGGGTGAAAATTTATGAGAGAGAACTTCAAGGAAAAATTTTATTAAATAATGTTTAATGCCAGTCTAGAGAAGTTTCATACCGTTTGCGGTATTTGACAATGAAAATGCATATTAATTGAATTCAAATCAACTCTATGGTGGGAAACATATACAATTTAAGGTATGTGGGATACGTCAATATACAAATTATAACTAGGTATTTTCACTATGTGCAAATTTACTTTTTTGATATTGTTAAAATGAAGTACTTATTACAATAAAGCACTTCTTGATATTTAAATCACGTTCTATCGTCCATCAAATAAAAATTTCAACCAATAAATAACATAAAGTTTTAGTAATTGAACAAGTATGCAAAATACGCTGTGATTGGCGGTGACGTAATCGGTTTTATTTGTAGTAAAAACGCGTTTAAATAGTGGTAAACACAACATTTTATTCGTTTTATTTACATTTTATTTGTGATTAAATAAGTAATGCCTAATACGGGATTTGCAAAAGCTACTTCTGGAAATTTATCTGCTCTAAATGTGTTTTGGTACTGTCACTAAAACTCTTCCAGGTACGTGTTTGGATGTATTTTTCCGTCTTGGCACAAAACACCACTTAGCTTTCATTATAAAATGGTAAGACTTTGCAAAATAACATATATCTATAGTATAAAATGGCGGCAACCAATCAATAACGTATAGTTATTTGATAGTGGAGCGTTAAAATGTTAAAAATTTAATCAAAATGTCTGTATTTTTTCTAGTCACAGAAAGAGTAACGTGAGGTAGTATGCATAGTATTTTTCGCCCGTTTTATTTCCACAGAGTGAATGTGGAAGTAAAAACAAATAATTGTTTTATTTCATTTTAGTTTATTATTTATGCAATACACGCCGAATACGAGGGGAATGATCGGCAAAAACTCGTGACAGTGTTAAATAGTTATTTGTATTAATTTCTCTACGGTTCAGTAAGAAATTTATAGGGCTCTATTCAGATAGTAGGCGAAGCGTTTTAAAGAAATTAAGTTGGTTCGCTAAGGATTGCGATCTTTAGACTGTTTCCATACGTACGTACATACAAACCAACTGTCGAAGATGTATAACAATTTTCAATAACAATGTTGAAACTTAATGACAGTTTATATCATTTCAAACATATTATAAAGTATAATTTTTCTGCTGTAATTAAAACCGATGCCTTCCAGAATTAACAAGTTAACAATGACGTTTATCAGCGAAACTGAGCGGTGGCTCGCTGAAAGAAGATAGAGCACACATCTAGCAGGGCGTACAGTGCAGTACGACACTTTTTTCTGTGATGGAGAGCCCGTATGGTAGAGAGCTATTTCTCAGACACGTTTGTAAGAATGTTTTCACTTTGATAAACATAACCTAAACTTCTAAATAGTCGCTCCGTTTACAACGTGTTGTAACAGATGTAATAAAAGGGTTGTTTCACCTCACTGGAATAATTAGATATCTGTATATATAGAAAAGGTTAAGTTGTTATTAAAAGAATGACTTGTGTTTATGAGACGTTACTGTGCCCCATATTGTGCTGTAGATGACGCCACTTACCGGTCGAGTTAAATATTCTCTTCTTGTTTGTTATGTTTCTCAACCGATTATTTTCGTGTTCTTTTATTATAAATATGTTGTTTAAGTGTTGTTGATAATTCGACTTTTATTTATTTGCTATCAAGTAGAGAGTCGAGTCATAAAAGTTAGATCAAAAGAGGACCTCTATGGGCTAGTGTTCACCCTCGCGGACCAGGGGGTCTCGTTGAGGCAATGGTAAGGTAAGAAAATGCCACCGCCTGTCAACGTGGAGAACCCATAGGACCGACAAAGGGGTAAGTTTTAGAATTGTAACATATCAGAGTGTATCCAAAATGTCTCTTAGTGTTGCTCACATATAAACGATAAAAATGCATGTAGGTAATACGTGGCATAATATTCAGAGCGACTATGTGCATAGATTTTGAGAAAGACCCGCTGTGTAAATTGACGATCATTCCTTGGTAGTGTCACGTAGGACAAATTTGGCAAATTCCGACAGAGGTAAATTAATTTTGCGAGTATACTCTCTAAAACTGATAACACCCCATTAATGTTAACCAGGTAACGTACGGGTAAGTACTTTTAGGTAATGTACCGCCGAGTTACTCAATACAGAAATTACAGATTACTCGTAACCAACGGCGAAACTCAGGAGGTTGGTCGCGCCTGTATGACTTACGAGAATATTGCATGGAGAATGGAGATCGTTTCAAAGTAATATTATTTTATCGAGGTACTTTTCTAAAGCCGTCGCACTTTTAACACTAAACGAGTGGAAGTATTTTTTCCATCTCTACCGATGACCGATCGATCGCCAATCTAAATGGATGCGTACCCACAAGTAATCATCTATGTTGTAAAATAGACAGCGCTAAGGGCGCGACCTTCACTCACACGGTACAATTCAACAAAGCAAATAATTTTTAACATTGCGAAAATTCGATGAAACCACAAGATAATTAGCATACTTTAAACTCAATTTGTGATAATCATCCATACCTAAATCGATTTGTAAATCAATTTGTAACTCATTTTGTTAAGAAAATCTCGCAACAAACAAGTTATTTTTTGGCTGATTTTTACGTACATAAAACTATCTTCAATCTACAAATGCCAGATAGGAGATTTGATCTAGGAAGTTATATATCGCTATATCAAATAAAATATACGGCGAAAAAGCTACATTAGTGATACCACATAAGAGGAACATTCGCCTCTATCACAAGTATCAAACGATAATTTTAGCAACTTACAACTTGATGACAAGATCATTCCTTAGACTCATTTTTATCTATCGTCAATTAAGGAGTCGAGTGTCGCGGCACGGCAACGCGGCAATCTATCAAAATTATAGATCAAACACCAACTTTAAGAATATGATTAATGAATATGTAGGGTAACGCATCATCTTGCATGTTTAAAATATTAATAACAGATAGGAAAGGGTAGTAGCTAGATAGAAAACCTAATAAGGTGTGAAAACATAAAATTGAAAGGATGTTATTGATAGTTCTCATTATCGGCGTCTTTTCACGTCAATATTTTTGTTCGTAGATGCGTCAAACGGTGCAGTCATTGTCACAAAAGACTGGGGAATAATGCAGTGTGCATAAAATATATAAGGCGGCCCCGGCAAAATGCAAAATTTACTGGGTGTAAAAATGAAACGTGGAAGTTATCACTTAAGTATACCTGTACATATCAAAATGTTTATCATTGCAAAATTTGTAATCCTGACTTAAAATTAATTGCATTATGACGCAAAAAGGAGGGGTGTTATAAGTTTGAAGCATTTGTCTATATGTGTGTTTGCGTCTGTCTGTCTGTGGCATCCTAGCTCCAAGACGGCTGACCGATTTCAAAGAGGCTTTTTTATTTCTAAAGTTGATATTTACGATATGGTTTTTAACCATGTTTGGTGCAAATCGGGTATGCTGTTTCCCAGATTTTCAGATTTCAGTGTTAAACACAGTGCATCGGACGTTGTGTTCTAAGAAATGGCGAAGGAGCCGATGTTATTTCTCATAATAGATTAATGTTTATCTAAAATATATTTAGTTTTAAAAAATATCTTCAACTTGATAAGTTTAAGTTAATCTTATAGAAAAAATTAAAATAAAAGTTAAATTAAAAAATTTTAAAACCCCCCGGCACAAGAAATAAACCTTTAAAAGGAAGCAAATAATTCATATTCACTAGCTCGAGACAATGGCTGTTTCCATTTCTGTAAATTTATTGTTTGACCGTGTATTAATAGTTTTCAGTTTGGTAGGTAGGTACATTATTTGATTTAATACTGATATCATTATTATTCGAAAAAAAAAATATAAGTGAGTCGGGGACTGCTGCTCTCTATATCTACATATAGAAATGTACTTTACATAATATACGCACTTATTTGATTTTATGCATTATGTTACTTCTAGTAAGTATGATAATTGTTCACTTCAGTGGTTAAAAAGAACGTTAAAAAGCACTGTATATTTTCCTCTTTAAAAGTTTACTTTTATTAACGATAATGAAAACTAAAATAGTTGCCATCCGGGAAATTTTACGCTTTTTCGATTTATTTCTACGAATTTTTTGCGCAACACGAACCACTTTCAAGATAATCGTGATAATAAGGTACCTTAAATCCGGCATTTTTCCAAGATATTCTTACAACAACGAACCTTCATGGTTGACGGCCAAGAAGTTTTGAGAACGGAAGTAGATAATCTTCCGAAACGTTAACTGTCTTTAATTTTCATTTTCAGTTTGTAGTTTATAACATTGCTCTAGTTTATATATTTTTAGGTGTGAGACATTTTGTAACAATCAAGTATTCAAGAACCAACCTCTGTCTAATTCATTTGGCGTAGAGCTTTTTTCATTAAAATTTTTAAATATTTTTCAGTGCAAAATACCCAATAAAAAGTAAGAATATTATAATTCGCCTGTGCTATTCCTCACTTTTCTTTAATCGGTATATTTTCCTAAGATAAAACTAATTAAATCAGAATGAATTCAGTACAATCATTATATCTTTGTTAAACTTAAACCCCATTCTATAAAGTTAATTTGAAAAGATGCCCTCGGCTATGCGCTCTTGCCAAGTAATATTATGATTATATCTGTTGTAATTTTATTTATAATAATTAGCTAAAGCAAATATTAAGATATTCTCTTACTTTATATGTTTAATAAATTTCACTTGAATCAGAACACTCGTGGTATAATTCATTCATTTATATTTAGCTGATGCCTTAAAATATATAAATCAATTTTCATATCTTCAAAACGATTTTCTGTGAATGTTTTACGAACCTAAGTATTTAATAAAAAATATGTATTAGATGCTGTATTATATAATTTAAAATCGTCTGCATCAGGTTGTAATGGGAGAAGAGAGAAAAAAAAAGAAAAAATTTTCAGAACTTTTGTACAGACACTAAATCGCGATTTTATGTTGGGTGGTGGTAGGAGTAACATGTACAAAATTTCAAGTCAATATCTTCAATTTATTTCGTTAACTCCTTTATAGGGTAGTCAAATTAGATTTTCACTTCGAAAAAATTAGCCGATCGATAATTTAGAGCGTGTTCAGAAAGGTTTGGAGAATAGAATATCAAAATGCCACCGCGAGAAATTGTGTGAAACTTTTTTATTAAACAATTTAGGTGCAAAAGTACGATACTTCACAAATAACTTTTTAAATTCAATTTGTATGAAAAACTGACAGCATCATTGGAAAGAACAGAAAATTTTACGAAAGAAACATATAAGACATATGTTTGTCGAATTAAATCGAAGAGTAATTTGTTAACTAAGGCGCCAAGTCGCGTAGTCCGCTCACGTTGAAATAGGCTTGCGGGGGCGCGCGCGCGCTCTGTATGTATGTAAGTGGCTATAATTTTTGATTATCAAGAGACAGTGATATATAACCAACTGAACATTAAAAAGTAACATTTTCTAGAAGTATTAGGTGTGTTGCAATAAAGCTAGTCAATTTAAACTGCAGCGTTTTATTACTGTCGTCACAATACTGGAAACCACGTATATTTCAACGCTTTAATGTTTATTACATTAAAAACGATAAAATAAAAACAAAACCGAGAAGCAGTTATGAAGATTAATATCTAAGCTTCCACCTCCAAAAAGTGGGATTGTCAAAAAAAATATTTTTGTAAAATTATTTAACTTTGTTCACACTTGAGTTTTCCAGTTTATTCGCTTCAACATTAAAAAATCGTTTTCTTAGAAATAAACAAGTAAGAAAACTTATAATTATCGCAAAATAAATCATTGGTACTTACAAAACATATATTCAGCTTTAATTTAAATAGTATAGCAATTGGGGAACGGGGACACAAACTCCATGTAAATGTAAAAAATGTAGTCATTTTTGTCTGATTTTTCCAAGGCTCCATCGTCGACCAATAGGACCTCCCGAGGACGTTTTACTCTTATCGGGATTTACATGGAGTTTGTGTCCCCGTTCCCCCATTGCTATACTACTAAATTGATCACCTGTAAAGTGCCGATATCTTTTTTTCAAAACTTCAATTTTAACTATTAAAGTTTGATACTCATAGCGGAAAACTGATTTTTTTCGAGAATTGACAAATTTTGAAAGCGTGGGTGTTGTGAAATAAACTTTTCCAATTTTTTTGACTAAAAACGTATTTTAGATAATTCCTTTAAATATGCTATCGAATTTATTTTTTCTTTTTCAACAAATTATTCACATTTCGACGAATTTTATGAAATAGTCGAAAATTCATGCAATGCTTAACTTTAAAGTGATATATGCATTAATTAAAGTACTCAAAAATTTATTGCAACAAACGAAGTACTTTGAGAAAATGTTACTTTTTAATGTCCAATTGGTTTTATATCATTTGCTTTAGCCAGTTAGAAGTTATAGGCCCTTATGTACAGGGGGCGCGCACCCTCAAGCATGTTCCAGCGCCAATGGACGCGGACGCAGACGAGAACGGCCGACGTTGCGCGACATGGAGCGTTAGTTAACAAATTATACTTTATACGAGCAGAATTGAAACCATATAAAAACTAAAAGCCGGCAAAAATAGTCGGCATCTCTTTGTTGTACATGGGCGGAGGTAAATAGAAATGCTTGTCAGAAGAAAATGTTATAATTTTTTGAAAATTGTATTAATTTTTATAATTTTTTGTTTATTAGATAGGTTATTTTTGTTCATTTCGCCAATAACATATTTTTGAAGTATTATATCAGTTTTAGATATAAAGTCTAAATATTTAAATTTATTGGGTTTAGTTTTAAAGTTATCCCATACTATATTGAAATATGTTATTGCTCAGCAAGGACCATCTACTCGAAGTACTACTATACGTCGTGATTTTATAATTACCATACGACTGTCAAGTTTTTAATGTTTAAAACCGCATTCTAATAAAACATTTCGTAGTGTATCTAAAGAACTATAATTATAATCAGGATAATCGCTTAATTTTTCTCGAATCATTTTTAACGTAGCAACTATATTTTCTTCATACATATTATAAATTATACGCCGTATTACATTTTTGGTAGAATCATCAATATTTTTTAATTTCGTATTTTTCCGTTTCCTATTTATACCGTAACATCTTTTTTAATTACGCGATAAATTGTTGATTTTGATATTTTAGTTAATTCGTTAATACGTTCTAATATCTTTCTCACATTGTTCACGATTTTCGCTTTTTAAACGTTCATATATATTTAAAATAATGCGTTGACTTCGTACGTGTAAATCTTGATTTTTAAACTCTAAATTTATTTCGGCATCTGCGACAATAACCGGTTCAACTATTTCAGGATTTTCGGGCGTTATTATATTATCCTCTGTTTTAAATGACCTCCAGAAAGCCATGGTAAATTAGTAACTAATAAAATATCTCACCTTTAATATAGTAATAAATATTTATAAATATGAACAATAAGTATAAACTGAACCACACTTGATATTATAATAGGTATTTCTGCACTGCACTGGAAAAATGTTATAAAGAACTCGGCACATCTCACAAGTCCATGTTGACTGCTGAGAAACGATTTACTGGTTTTTTTATGCTGGTGGACCTGTCCGATTTATTATCTTTAAACCAGTGCAGTCGTAGATTGTTCATTCAGGCTAATTACATTGCCAGTCTCGTACTCGCCTGCACAGTTGTAACTACTATTCGATTCTCGATATCATTGTTAAATACATAGGACAAAATATCAAGTTAAGTGCGCACGGCCCTGTGCTTTAACACTGACCAGTTTCAATTGACTTCGTAAACACTATACTGCTCGCTCAATTTTAATTTGAAAAACACATGTCATATATGTTTCTTTCGTATAATTATTTGCTCTATCCAATGGTGCTGTCAGTGTTTTCATACAAATTGAAAAAGTTATTCACAAAATATCGTATTTTTGCACCTAAATTATTTAATAAAAAATTGTCCACACATCGATCGGGGAAAGTTTCCGAAATTCGGTTCATTCTTTGTCCAATTTGACTACCCTATTAGTAATGGAGTGGGGATTGCAAATGTCATAAAAGAAATTGAGGCCTTGAGTAGTACATACACCAAATCTATAGTTACTGGACTCTTACTAGCCTGTCTTACTTTTCCCCTAATTTACCCATATTTGTCCTACAACCCTTCAATGGAATCAGCTCAAAATATAATCTAGTCATATACGGATGACGTTATAATACATGCCCGTAAAAAATTTCAAGTCAATATCTCAGTTTTATTTTGTTAATCCTTTTAATAATAGAGTAGCGATGATAGTGGGTATAGTAGATGTCATAAAAAGATTTAGGTCAGGATTTCTGGTATATGCACCAAATTCCGAATTTCTGGACTCTTACTAACTTGCCTTACTCATTTTCACCTGTTCACTTATATTTGCTCCCAAACTCTTCATCGGAATGAGTTCAATCTAGTTCCAGATCTCGTCGTAGTACATACGTGTCCAAAATTACGAGGTAGTATCTTAAACCATTCCAGACTAATCGTGCGTACAAAGAAAGTTACAGAACTGTAATGAGGAATTAATAAATTCATATCACAGTACTAGATTTCCGTGTATCCAACATTTACACAAGGACCTAAAATATACACACGTTCCCAATAGGTCGCATACGTACCCGAGATCTGCACCCGGACCTAAAGTGGCACATACCCCCAAAGTGGGTCACATGTGGGGATTTCGGATATAAAAGCGCAACAAAATTAAATATAAACCAGGGCTCTTCTGGCATCGGTCTTCAGCGTGGTGAGCTGGGTTCATAACACTCATAGTACTCTATTGCAACGTTACCACGACGGACATAATATAAGTTGACTAGGATCTTTTGCGTTGGCCTCGGTGCGAAGCTGAAGGTACCCCACAGATGCTAGCGACGTCACCGAATCGGAGGAGATATAAACCAACCGATAGGAACTCTTCAGCATGTTGGGCTGGGGTTCCCATAGTTATTTGTATCGGGCCGGCTGTCGGTGACACCGCCAACATCGACGCCACGACGAATGGCCGCTACGTTGTCATCTTTACACTCTCGTCCGCTTCGCAACCGTTTATGTAGTGATTGAAGACCGTAAAAGATACGAAAACTTGTAAATCAAACGTATATTATGTGACACTGCCTTTATTTACCTATCGATGAGAGATAAACCGTTTATTTACATTTGGGCTATTTTATTTACTAAACTGAACACTGGGATAACATCTCCAAACCGGCTACCCACGCAAAACACGTTACAGAACGACCAAGCAACAGACCGACAGAAATTTTTTCCCGTTCAAATTTAAAATCTCGTCGCTTCATGACATTCTAAACCTATTTCAATGAAAAAATTTGAAGTTTTTTACGATTACTATACCTCCACTCCACTGCGTACGTGGATGTGAAAGTGTTAAATAAAATGTAGTAATAAAGTTCTAATGTATACATTGGGAAAGGTTCAGTTCTATGCACTGTGTACAGTAAAATTGTTTGATACAAATAAATATGTTTCAAAACTCGTACACACAAGTTTAAGAAAAGAGTCCATAAATAACATTTCTCCATCGTTGCCATCTGTTTGTCTATCGTGATATAGATTTTTGTTATTTACATTTTTCGCAGTTCTGAAGACGTCGGGAAAAACTATGTAAGCTAAACTAAAGCAAAAGTAAAGATTTATTGTATTAAGCAATAAAAGTTTGGTTATCACAACTTGATGGAAGCGAGAACTTCAGTTTCCTTAATGGAAGTCTCCAATCTTTTGAAACAGTTTTTCCTATCTCTAGTATTGATTACCAAAGGCACAGTTATTCTATTTTAACACACATCATTGGAGCAAACTGACAGATAATCATTGTAAATTATCATTTCATTTTCGTTCTTCTACTTGATTAAATCTAGCAAACGTTAGAAACTTTTGTTCAAGTTTTCAGATTCAGCGGGTCAGGAAAATGCCTCGTAGATGTTGAATTATACACACCCATAAATATCACCAACCATAACATATTTGTTTAATGTTAGTAGTGGCATTCTCTTAATTCTCTTGCAATTTTTCATCACATTGATATATGATTGACGAGTTAAGGAAACCGAAGTAAATGAAAATTACAATGTTACAATTTTTTTGTATATTAAGAGCAAGCAAGGTGGCAATATCAGTGGAGAACAATGCACCAAGTGAATAGAGATCTCCCTAATTAGTCCAGTCCATAAAGTAAAAATACACCAGAAGCTCGCAAAAAATGTTATATGAAACTTTCCTTCCGTAACTGTTGGTGCGAGGATTAAACATCACAAAATTACAAAGATCAGTTCTGGGGGTGCCGCGCAACCCCCCAAAAAAAACACCCCTTCGGTGAAAAAAGCATTATCTTACTGGTAACTCATTAATCGTTGAAGATATAAAAAAAATGCTCATCGTAAAAAAGAAAGTTTGATTAATTGCCTAAAAAAATGTCCTCTTGTAATTTCTTTGTATATGCCATGGTTTTCGAGAAAATCGATATTAACAAAAATTGCAAATTTTGTGTTTTTAATGCGCGCGAATTTTCGTTTATTTGATTTTTTTGCGCGCAGCCTGTAGACAAAATTGAATTGCTCGAAAGCCAAACAAGCTAGGAAGAAAAATCAAAATGGGTTTTAAAGGGGATATAAAATACTCTCTTGTATTGTCGTTTTTCAGGGCTATTGATAATTGTTAATATATAAAAATAACAATATAACATAGTCATCTCTTGATTTTTTTGTGCATCTAACTATTCACAGGCCCATAAAAAATAACTGACTATAATATAAGTTATAAATGCATTATCTTTTAATTAAAGGTAGTATTCCAATGCAGAAAAAGTTAGGAATAAAAATATTCACATTTACAAATTTAGCAGCATGTTAAAGTTAGTCAAGAAAAAAATCCAAAAAAGGCAACATATTCAATTCTTTGATGATATTTTTTTAATACAAATTTTTAACTATTAAATGATTAGGAACAATAGTTATATGATATATAAACTGGAAAAAAAAATTTGAGCTAAATTTTCAAGATGTTTGGGTCTTTTTTTATTTTTACGAAACAATAAAAAATTGGCCAAAATTTGGCTAACTTCAGCATGCTGGTAAATTTGTAAATGTGAATGATTTTATTCCTAACTTTTTCTGCATTGAAGTACTACCTTGAACTAAAATATTTAACTCATGTTTTTTTATGGGCCTGTGAATAGTTAAAAGAGTAAAAAATCAAGTGGTAACTACATTATATTGTTATTTGTATATACTAATAGATATCAATAACCAACAAAAATGGAAACACAGAAGAGTATTTTATATATCCCCTTTAAAACCCATTTTGATTTTTCTTCCTAGCATGTTTGCTTTTCGAGCAATTCAATTTTTCTATAGGCCACGCGCAAAAAATTTCAAGTAAACGAAAATTCATGCGCATTTAAAATACAAATTTTGCAATTTTTTCAATACCGATTTTCCCGAAAACCATGGCATATACAAGAAAATTACAAGAGGACTTTTTTTAGGCAATTAGTCAAGCTTTTTTCGCCGAAGGGGTAATTATTTGGGGAGTTGCGCGGTACCTCCAGAACTGATTTTTATGGTTTTGTGATGTATAATCCCTCCACTAACAGTTACTGAAGGAAAATATCTGACAACATTTTTGTTATGGAAATCTTTATAACTATTGAACTGAATATGCTAATTCTAGCAAAAAATATTCTTCAGCAATCCTGTAGTATATATTTATGTACAACTTACACCTATTTTCAGTTTAATAACATCACTCAATTTGCCAATAACAGCTTACTGTTAGTCACAATTTTAGTACAGTTCTGTTTTAGTAAATGGATCATGATCGATCGAAAGATTGAAATTTTCGGTACATCGTAAATTGCACCCTCGAAATGTTAATTTCGAGCCTACGCGAACGAAAAGAAATGGGCAATTTTGACGTTAAGAGCAAGCAAGGCCTAAGATCAGCGGGGAAGGGGAGGTAACGCGTAAGTGAAGAGAGATCTCCCTAATAAGCAAATTTTAGCCAAAAATATTTTTCACCAATCAACAAGTATGTATTTATGTACAACTTACACTTATTTTCAGTTAAATAACATCACCTAATTTGCGAAAAACAGCTCATTGTTAATCATAATTTTAGTATAATGCTGTTTTAATAAATGGAACCACTTTGATACAATTTAAAATTTAAGATGAGGCGTTCAAGTACTTACTATATTCGCACCATCTTTATCCGTAATATAAAACAAACTTTGATATTTTGCCTTTATTAAATATAATTATAAGACTAGATAACCACAGTAGTCGCTAGCGCATCTAGGTGCATAATTTAGGATTCATCTTGTCATCTTGCTCATTTTTAAATAAATTTTACTCGTGTACCGCAGTGCAAGGGAAGTACGAACTACAAACTAGATAACCACAATAGTCGCTAACGCCAACTAGTGGCAAAATTTAGAATTCATCGTGTCACCTTGTTCACTCTCAAAGCAACATTACGTATTCTTATTTTAATCACATGACTGCATAGCTCTAACTAAAACTTAATTTTCTACGAATAGATCAATAATCAAGTATGTATCTATTTTTGTTTTTTCCGCAAAAGTAAAGTAATTTTACTCACATATATCATATAAGCGCAAATATCAAAGTTTTTCTTTATTTCTTGTCACATACTTGTCAGAGTTGATATAGTGTACAGAGACAAGATTAAAGTCACCACTTTTTATTTCTGGTCTTCCTTTCCCCAGAAGTATTCTGTGCGTTAACAGAATATTAACTTTATACTTATGCATAACTTTTTGTATATTTAAATTCAGCTTTTATATTCAAATTTAGTACCGGAAAAAGGCATCATTTAAATATTTAGGTAAAATGATTTAATTGTCGTCAGACAGAGAAATGTAAATAAAAATAAAAAATTGTTAAAGGTATTTACGATATTTCAGGTATTTATTTATTTCTCTTTTTATTTTGCACTCTTTTTACTTAATTATTTTCTCTGTTGAATAGCTTTCTTCTATATTTTTGTAACTAAAGCTATTCAGATTTTCTTTATGACAATAATGAAAACTGTGTTCTAAATATTGTTTTCTGTAAGTCTGTATGCTGTCTTTCTGTTTTAGTTACATCTAGAAAAAACAATTTGACGAAACCAAATAATATTTGGCATGTAGTTGTGCAGTTATCAAGCTACAAACTTACTATTATACTGTTGGTGAAAAATACACAACGTGCTTGTTTCAAAATAATTATTATAAAACGACGGAGAATAATAATATTTGAAATATAGTCACTATTTTGATAAAGAAAACCTGATATACTATCGGTTAAAAAATATATAGGGTGGCCACCCCAAAAATTTGTATGATTGAGGTACGTTGGTAGAATATGTTACGTAGCGGAAAGCTCAATATACATGAACTGAAAATATACCGGGTGGTCACTCAAAAAATTAAGAACGGCACAAGAGAATAATATTCGGGATGCCGTTGTCACTATTATCAGAAAGAAAACCTGATATACTCATAATCATACAATTATACATAGTGGTCAAGCGACAGAAAGAAATTAAGTAAATAAAGGGTGACAAATAAGAAAATTTTGCGTAGATACTTTTACAGATTTCCATGACAGTTAAATTCTTTCTTGACGTGATCACCCTTTAAATCTTTCAATAAAAATATAACAGGTGTCTCCCTTTACAATTGTGTTAACTTTGTGCTAAATATTACTGTTATGTGTCACATTTTTTATTATTATTTTTCTAATGGATGTTTTTGAGTAAAAATATATTCCATTTCTTCATTGGCTGTAGCGTCAACTAACTACCAGATGTTTTATTCTCCATCAAAGAGTTTTACAGACAGACAACCCACCGATAGACAGACAGAGTAACGAAATTAAAATACCTTAATTTTCATAATCCACACAGTTTGAAGTGCGAAAATCTGAGAAAATTTCGGATAGAAATTTTTCCGCGATATCACAATACTTCCCTTCGATAAGCGAGGGAAGCAAAAATTTCCATCAAATTCATTTTATATTAGTAGAATTGATCAGATAATAGATGTTTGACTCCAAAGAACACATAGTATTTAGAAAATAGTAGTTGGGATTTAAACTATCTAAAATATTAGTACGTATATAAGATAATTCTAAGCAACTAAAATATTTTTCTAAATATAGAGTGTCCCGTAATAACGTACTGTTACGGACTTCCACCTTTTAGGAACACCCTGTATGAATCCGTGGGTTCTAAATAATTTCAACAAGAGATAAACACTACTAACACTTTATTTAACAATTTACTGACTGTACAATACTTGTTTACTTTTATAGTTAACCTCACTTTTCACTTTTCAACTTGTTCACTTTTATAAACTGCCTTCTTCATAAACTTCCTTCCGCGCTGGTAATCGCGCCTTATATACTCCGAGTTTGACTTTCTAGATCCATCTAGAAACATTCAAGGATCTTCTCCAACAATATTCCAGAAAAGTCCATTTTATTCTGACAGCTCCCAGTCACAATTAGTAGGCATAGGTGTATCATAGCCAATTCCAAAGGGGTGTAATTCATAACAGTACAAAAAAATTAACTACCAATTCATTATCGAAAATGAAGGTGGGTTCTTCATATTAAATTTTTCAAAATAAGCCTTTCCTCTCCAACTACACACCCTTAGAAAGGTGTGTAGCTGGAGCGATTTTGTTCATCTTTGAATTCCTTCTTAACCGTAAACCGATGGATGAACGACGTCCCCTGGCTGAAGTCCAGTGGTGAACAGCTTCATTATGAAAGTTTTCAACAGATCTTTGTCTTGAGAAAATGCAATGTACTAATACATATAGCGTTAATATTCCAGGGGAGACGACGGTAAATGGATAAACCGTCGTATAACACTTTTATATTCTTAGAACTTCAAGACAAATAGGTATGGATTGGTGCAGATAAAGCGACTAACATTTGAGGGTAGTTCATGTATTAGTAGTTCATATACGGCTCGCTGGCACGGAGGAAAATATTGCGATGCAAGATCATTTGATAGCATCAAAAGCGGTAGATACATGTAACTCCCAGACAATTTCTTTTAGGCCCGACAATTTTTACCAGACTTAAGATTAAGATACCTTTATGTAGGTCTGTTATAATGAGCGAAATGTCACCTACAAGAATTTGAAAACATACAGAACGTCAATAAAAATTTGGAAAATGAATATCATTTGCTGTTAAACTAAGAGCAAATAACTCTCCTTTAGCATAGATGATAGGTATCACTTACATTAGATGTGTAGTATTAAAATAAGCAAAGGAAGTCTTATCGAAACATTCTGTATAAGACATTTTTGATTCACTCTAGATGTGGTACATCACCATTCCAAATCATATAAATTGGTGTATAGCAATAAGATAAACAAATGGCGTCTCATACAAACACCCTGTATAAAATACTTGGTTCACTCTAAATGTGTTACACTGCCATTATAAATAAAGTCATTGAGGTGGATGGTGGAGAGAAATCCTTACATGCCATTTGTGCTTTTTATTAAATAAATAGCTTCAATAGTTGCGTCAACCCTAAAATGAACGACACTTCAACGATAAAGGAAACATTATATATAAGGACACTGTTCTGAGTTTCAATGGCATTGAACTGGTGATGAATGGGCGTAAACAATATGTCAGTTGAGATAACAGAGAAAAAAGTATCCCTTGAGGTTTGAGTTCCATCATTATCTAGTTTCGCAAAACTAATTTAAGATAAATTTGACACCTATTGTTGACTTCAATGAAATTTCATGTGTATCAAATGAATTATAAAATCATTTGAATTTCTGGTAACAGTATATATTATTTAAATGTTTCAGCACGACGAATTCTTTGAGGAAAACTTGTCAGACCTTTTTTAAAGTACTTGAGAAGATCTCTATACTGAGCTGTAGTAAAAGTCGTTAGCATAAAATCTTACGGAGTTATGATGAATATAAAATGGTTCGTTTCTTCGGAGGAAAAATCAGCAAGAATTGAAATTAGACGTAATCCATTTACAATTTACTTTATTTAGGTACTAACAGTATGTTCTAGAAGTTTGAATAGTTTAGAATGCCTACATTTGAAAGAAAGTTTGGTTCAATTTTGAAACGTTTGAGATTTTTTTTATTTTCTTTTTTTCACAATAACTCAAAAACTGAATAAGATACGTAAAAAATGCAAGAGTAGAGAAATTTAAGTTCTTTTTTGCAGAAAATTTTGGTTTCTTTTCTATTTCTCTAGGATGAAAATAATTGAAATATCACCGCTTTAATTTGCATTGATTACAAGGACCACCTTCTCCGAGCCTTTTAAACTCACAAATCTCAAAGATGAAGGGTTCAAGGAAGTACAACTTTACAGGTCTTGTAGCCCTTGAAATTCCCTGCAAAATGGTTTTTAGAGCGACTAGATATTTAAGAATTAATGATGTTAAAAAAGCAGTCGTGTTTTTCGGTGAAATTTTCGGAACATGTAAATTGTTTTATTCTCGACAATTTTGGAGCATTCGTAAATACACTTCTTCTCATTTATCTAGGCGGCATAAAATGTGTCGGCGTCTTTGACTTTGCGATAAAGATCAAAGACCCCGACACTATTTACACGGACAATAAGTCTGAGATAACCTATAGATACATCTAATTATTTGTTTCTGCATAGTGCTACTATTGTAATAATTATTTTTTATACAATTAGTGCAAATCATTTTTAACCGTTTTTTCAATAATTTTTTTATTGATTTTTAATTATGATATGTGCTTTTTTAAGAATGGAATGATTTGTTGCTAAATAGCTTATAACAATTTTTTGTGAATTTTCAGCTTCATATATAAAATCTCTTACTTCGAAAGCCCCCTAAAAGCCATTTCTAAGTTCACAATTCACAATTTTGTCTCATCTATTCATTTTTATTGCTGATTCGTAGCTAGTTTGTTGCTTAAAATCAAAGGCATACCTTCGGATCATGTAGACTTTTCAATACTATCAATTACGAATCGAATGACGTCTATTTGATGAAAATCAATCTTCCATAACCGGAGTCCGAGGTTTTGCACTTTCTTTGTCTTTATTGACTGGACTACCAGATCTTCAAGTGCTGAGGTCTCAAGAGCACAAAGAAGTGGTTAAAGAAAATATCTGTATGTATGGGGACACAATAGCGCCGAAACTAGCGAACATATTTTGATGGAAATTGGTACACCGGTAATATTAGTATTGTACATGAGCTGAAAAGGTTCTGGTGCAAGTAACGTTTAGTGCCGTTTTGGCATATAAACTTTCTTATTTTCCACTACCGGATACGTTTTTATTATACTTCTCGAAAGTAGATGTCACTCTTATTTCAACGCTATATCACACTTTACTCTTTCCAGTTATTCTCCTTTAAAAAAAGATTATTCAAAGTTCTGTGACGGCGGATCGTTTTGAATATTATGATATTTCATCTACGTAGGCTACGTAGGTACACCGTAGCTGATGTCAGTGTCAGAGCTTTTCCTTGCTTCTCTTGGTAAATTGTGAGGGAATGAGTCGTTCGTGTGTGAGAGGATGAAAGTATTACCTCAGTTTTAGGCAAATACTTTCGAGTGCTGGTGGCCTGATATTTATTTACTGTATTAAATCACGATTTTTGCCAACGAAACACTAAGAGACCTTCATGTTGCTGAAGAGAATACCCAAAAAGGACATCAGCCTCATTACATGATCAATCCCCTTGGCTTAATAGACAGGGCTTTTATAACTGAGTTAATAAAGAACTTGCTTAGAGTATTACATGATCCATTATACAAGTTAGGTTATGCACAATCAAATTATTATATCACAAATTAAATTGGTTTTTCGCGATTGCTCCGAACTTTCATTATGGTGCAGTAAAAAAGACCAAATAAAATTATATAAAAAAATATTTTTAAGAAAAAGCTTCAAATAATTATAATGAAATTGAGCAAAACACTACTATGTTATACTCAATTTCGTTATAATTATGGATGTAATTATGGATTACCACAGAGTAACGGCTTACTCAATCGATTATTTTATTAAAACATTTTTTTTTATTCATCAATCTGGAAAGCAAAAGCCTTGGGCACTATTGAACAGTTAATCAATTGACTGCCCCCCAAAGCTTTTGGTTTCCAGATGCACGAATTTAAAAAAATGATTTTTTTACTTTTTAGTACATTTTTTTTTTAAATAAAAGCTTTTTCTTAAAAATATTTTTATACATAATTTTATTTTTCACTTTTTAGTCTTTACATATTTTACAGACAAACAGACAGACAAGACCCTATCATTTGATACCCATGTCAAGGGAGTTGTGAAAAAAAGGTAATCCACCATCCTAGGGTGTCCGCCATATTGGATATAGAATGACAATGCACAGTTTATCGTACCTTACTTGTCAAATTCTTTCATTAGATACCCATATCAAAGGGGCTGTGAAGAAAAAGATACTCCGTCATCCTGAGGCGTCCGCCATATTGAATTTAGAATGACGTCACATAGTTTATCGTATTTTGCTCGTCAAACCCTTTCAATTGATACCCATATCAAGGGGGTTGTGATGAGAAAGGCGATCCGCAATCTTGAAACGTCCGCCATATTGGATTCAGGCCGATAATGGCTATACTGCAACAGCATTGCCACCGGACTTATGCATGTGTGCAAACTTTCAAAGCTCTAGCTTAATTAGAACTACTCGAAATTCAGCTTGTAGGATTTGACCTAAACAAACACACTAATATTGCAAATTAAATAAAAACTTTTACAAAACGATGAGATACGCATAGTTTTGTAACAGCAAAATTATGATCACTAAAAAACTTTTTTTTAATGTGAACGGAAAGCTGGCATTGTCCATTTTGGACTTAATGGAACAAAATGGCGAGCAAGTCAAATTTTGGATAAAAAATTTATTTGTGTCAACGCTTTTTAACCAGTTTGTTCAATTTTGTATGTTATGTACGTACTTACTTAAATGACCCAAAACCGCAGATTTGTTGCAATTTAAATTAGGAAAATTTCATGTTTTTTATATTGATCGGATCTCCACAACCGGGAATATTCACTTTTTTACCTAAAAAAGGCAATAGGATTTGGAAGTTCAAATAGATATGTACTCATGGCAATACCCCAGAAGGTATAAAATCATAATTTTGCTGTTACAAATCCATGCACATCAATGTCCTTTTTTTACTCCATTGTTACAGTCTCCCTGGAGACTGAGAAGAACGTGAGAACTTTAGCTGCTGTACCTTTATAGCAGCTAAAGTTCTCACGTTTTTTGGCATCTTTTTGTGAATTGATTTGTAAATTTTCCACATACGTTGTAGTTATATTTCCATCCATGCAATCAAAATATGTTTTACGGATTTTGGTGCATTTCTCATCATACCGCGTATGACCTTCGATGAGGGTATTGGGGTTCTTCTATTGGTTGAAACGTAAGAGCAAATGTTGGCAACACTGAAAAGATTACATTACATCACGGAATAGTCACTTTAGTTACATAATAGTGTTTTTGTTCCCACTGGAAAGGAACCGTGATTTGAGCTCTCTCTCTCTCCTCTCACGATACATGTTCACATTCACTGAAATTACAGGATAGTCGTTCAGGCAGCTGCCCTAGAGGACGTAAGGCTGTTAGACATGATATACAGCAAAGGGAGGCCAACTGGTACATTACGTGAATCACAAAACGACTGTCAAGGCATTATCAATAATAAGAAGAGGATAATTCGTATTAAACGAGTTAAAATAATCACCGTTAATCAACTAAGAGTATATACTCAAGTAAACAAGTTATAAAAAAAATACACTACCCATTACTTTCGCCGGTAACGCCGCCCTTGCTGAACGTTTTGCAACGTGAGCAGACGATTTTAAATTGGGTATCAAATAAAATATTGAATTTGCTCACATCAGGTAGTCAGGTTCGTCTCGTAAAGAGGCCATAAAATGTTAAATGCTTATGATATTGATTTTAGTTCTCTCTTACTTATTTACATCATAAAGTTTATTATATAGAAAGACATCTGCTGCCAGAAAGTAATAACCTCAGTCTATGCAGACGTTAATTAACAATCGCATATAATTTATTCACCTTGCACAAATATCTTATGTAATTAAACTTCAAACGTTGTCTGAATTTAATAAATTAACATATATATTCATGGAGATATAAGACTGTTCTATGTTTTCCGGATTACTTTTCCAATGTACGATTGCGACGTGCTATTTATTTCAAGAGATAAGATAATGAGTTGGCTTGTTAGTCAAAGGGCATCCAACAGTCTGACAAATCTAATGTTGGAAATTGCCAGTGAAACTGCAATGAAAAATTATACCAAGGGATTCAGGTATGCGGTCATTAATTTCTAGTAATGATTCCACATTAAAAAAATATGAAAAAAGTTAATATAAATCTGTGTCTGGAAATTCCTCCTAAAGGCGCTGCGGGCCTCTGAGGGGGGCACCCAAAATTGACATTTTATTTAATATCTCAGTAACCCTTTGAGCTACAGTGACTAGTTTTTGCACGTGATTCGAAATCAATAAAGGTGATTCGCCAAAGGTAAATTCAATCAATTCAAGTGTTACACGAAATTAGAAAGGAGGGACTTACTTCTCCCCACAAATTTTAACCACCCCAAAAAAAAAATTGTGGAGGTTACTAAAATTGGTCCAACATCGAAAATTGAAATAACATCAACTCTTTACGTTTTGAGGTCCCAGGAACCCAAAAAAGTGGTTTTTAAAAAATGTCTCTCTGTGTGTGTGTGTATGTGTGTTAGCACGATAGTGGCGAAACTACTGAACAGATTTGGGTGAAACTTTGCATCAGCAGGTCCGTTGAAAGTGGGAGGGGGTGGTTTCCCCGGGTCCGGCAGTTTCTGAGTTGGCCCGATGGTTTTGAAGGGGCCCGGGTTTCACCCGAAGTTGAAGATTAGCATTTGCATTAGGTAAAACGAGAGAGCTGTACCTTGAAATGATTAGTAATAATAATGAGTTTCGAATAATTCGTATTGTATATAATAATAAGATAAATAAGAAATTGTTAGGTAAACGCATATCACCCCCCCCCCCCGCTCTCTTAGATTTCGATTGAGGTAGATAATCAATTTTGAGTAATATTACGCCCCGCTCTTCAAAATTTCGATCGCTAAAAATATTCAGTCAATTCTATGAAATACTCTCCCCCCTGCTCGTAGAAAGTAAATTGTTTATTATTAATGAATGCTACCCCCCGGGCCCCGATTTTCTCTCGACGGCCCTGTGCATGAGGGTTTCTTTAGTGCTCTGGCGCTCCATTGAAAAGGTTTTGGTTGAGATCGGATGACGTTTTGTGCCGTTTTGGCAAAACAAGTTGTTTATTTTATAATTAATTACGATTTGTAATCAAACCATTAAGGAGCAGTTAAACTTCCGATTTTAACGATATATCATACTTGCACTCTTTCGATTTGGTTTCCGCGAAAAAAATTAAAAAACAGGGCAAATGTGAAGCACAAGATCGATTTTCGTCATGCCACGTGCACTCATATTCAGCAACTATTGCGTTCAGAATTTACCACCGCGGCGCTGGTATATTAAAAATATATAGAAAAATATAATAGTATACTAAAAATAGAAATAAAATTGTGAATAAAAACATTAAAAATAAGTATAAACTTTCAAAAATATAATATTTGAGGTTATGTTAGTCATAAAATGCTCGCGCCCTGTTTACAAAACACAGTGTTATCGAATTAGTCAAAGCGTAATTCTGTTATTGATTTGAAACGTCAAAATTTGTGCGATTTAAGCGTCAGATATTTAGAATAATTTTACATGTTACTCGAAAAGCGCAATATAATTAAACACATGGATACTGAGAGTCAAAACGAGATTCCTTTGACACTGCCAGAGGTAAGGGAAGCTACAGAAATGGCCTCGTTAAACTTGTTGCCCGAAAAATCGAGAAAATTATATATGGTGGCGTATAAATCTGTCTTAAATTGGAGAAATCGAATGAAAATGAATTAAATAAATATTAAATATTTAACAGTCGTGAACAAAGTACCTACAGTATTCTACTCTCATCATTATACGTGTAGTGCAATTCTATGTCCGGAAACATAAGAGAAGAACGGCAAATAATAAATTTCAATATGTTGATATTGTTGCGTGTTTCCGCCTTTTAGGAAACACCCTATATGAATCCGTGGGTTTCAAAATAATTTCAACAAAAGATAAACACTAACACTTTATTTAATAATTTACTGATTACACAAAAACAATACTTCTAACCTCACTTTCTTTACCGAACGTTACTTTTATAGAACATCTCCCTCTACGCCGGTAATCGCGCCTCATATACTCTGAAATTGCCTCAATATCCATCCAGAACCAATCAAGAATCTTCTTCTACCACGGCCTAGAAAACTCTTTCTACAAGTTTCCAGTCACTAATAGGCACAGGCGTATCAATCTCCAGTTTCAAGGGGGTGTAATACATAACAATATTATGTGGTGCAAGTGAGAAAAACGTGCAGAAGTTTGCATGATGGTTTCTTTAGTGCTCCAAAAGATCTGAAATGGTTGAGATCGGATTACGTTGAGTGCCGTTATGGCATTGCTCTTTTCAGCTTCAAAGATCCACCGTGAGGAGGTTCTAACCGCTTCGAGTAGCTGCCGATTTTTTTTAATGTGAATTTTCTGTGATTGTCTCATCGGAATATGATTCTTTTAATAAAAATACACAAAAAAGGTTATCTTGTTGTAAAGTCGTAGGACCAAACGGTTTCGATAAATTTGAACCCAAAGGAATTTTTCCATTCTTCTTGCGTAAACAGAATTTTTTCAATGAATTTTGAACATTTAATTTAATTTGTTAATCTTTAAAACCTGTTGAGTCCTTTAGTAATAATTTGTTAATTTTCCTTAGTTTATTCAAGAAAATAATAAATTTCACTAATTTCATTAATTTTGGGTGCCCACTTCAGAGGCTCGCAATGCTCTTAGGAGGGATTTCCGGACCCATGTTTATATGAACTTTTTTTCATATTTTTTATGTAGAATCACCCCTAGAAATTAATGACCGCATTGCTGAAACGCTCTGTACATAATTACTTCCACATCCACGTAGTGGATTGGAAGTATAGTAATCAAATTTTCAATTTTTTTTTTTTCTTGAAATGGGTTTAGAATGTCATGAAACGTCGAGATTTTAAATTCGAGCGAAAACAAATTTTCTGTCTGTCTGTCGGTCGGTCTGTCTGTCTGTAACTTTCTTTGTCCGCACGTTTTCTCCGGAACGGTTTAAGATATTGACTACAAATTTGGTACACGTATATATTGTAACGAGATCTGGAACTGGATTTTTTTAAGATATCCGATGAAGGGTTGGGGGGTAAATAGGGGTAAATAGAGGGAATTATGTAAAGCAAGCTGGTAAGAGTACAGAAACTTGAAATTTGATGTATCTACTACAATTCAAGGCCTCAGAAATGTTTTATATTTTCATCCCCCCACCCCCTCCAATTCATTATTAAAGGGGTTGATAAAATAAAATTGAGATATTCACTTGAAATTTGGTACACGTAGGTATTATAACGACATCTGGAACTTGATTATATTTTGAGATGATTCCGTTGAAAGGTTAGAGGTAAAATAGGGGTAGATAGGAGAAAATAAGTAAAGCAAGCTGGTAAGACTACAGAAATTTGGGACTTGGTGTATATACTAGAAGCGAAGGTCTCAGGTTTTTTATAATAATTTCCATTCCCCACCATCACTACACACTCAGTTATTAAAATAGTTGGTAAAATTAAATGTAGTTTTTCACTTGAAATATGGTACACGTATGTATTATAACGATATCTGAAATTAAATTATATTTTGAAATGATTTCGTTGAAGGAGTGGGAGGTAAAGTAAAGGTAAATAGGGAAAAAGTAAAGCGAGCTGGTAAGAGTTCAGAAACTTGATATTTGGTGTATGTCCTAGAAGCTAAGGTCTCAGATTTTTTAGTAATATTTTTCAACCACCCACCACCTTACTCCATTATTAAAGGGGCTGATAAAATAAATTTGAGTTATTAACTTGAAATATGGTAGACGTATATATTATAACGACATCTGGAACTAGATTATATCATGAGATGATTCCGTTGAAGTGTTGGGGGTTAAATAGGAGTATATAGGGGAAAATAAGTAAATCAAGCTGGTAAGAGTACAGAAATTTGAGATTTGGTGTATATACTAGAAACCAATGCCTCAGATTTCTTTCTAATATTTTTCAAACCCCGCCATCTTCGCTCTGTTATTAATGGGATTGATAACATAAAATTGAGATATTCAGTTGAAAGTTAGGACAATTATTATGTATTGTAATGACATCAGATTGAGATGATTCCATTGAAGGAGTGGGAGGTGGCAGGTTGTGAATAGGGGAAAATAAGTAGAGTAAACTAGAAACGTCATTTTATCGTATATAGTGGAAACCGACGCCTCAAACTTTTCTATAACATCTGCCCCAAATATTATTAAAATTCTGTGACCAATAATTTCCACGCACTAGAGTGCAAATCTAGTCAAGATGTTTACTTCAAAGTGACTTGAATGAAAAATCTGGATGTGGAAGTAGTGATTCCTTAGGCAGCGGTTTTTTTTTTATATTTCGACATCATCATATACGCATAACTTTATTACATAAATAAAATAAATTTTTTGGCCATTAAGAGTAGACTGATATAGAAAAATGCAATTTTTATCTCCTTAAGGAGGTAGTGAGAGGTGGTAGGGGATGGAAGGTTCAAACTTTGGTAATGGCAACATCATCATATAGTCATATCTTTATAAAACAATTTGAAAAAATTATTGCCTATATGAAGGAAAATCTCATTTGATTCCTTAGGCAGCGGTTTTTTTTTATATTTCGACATCATCATATACTCATAACTTCATTACATAAACAAAATAAATTTTTCGGCCATTAAGAGTCGACTGATATAGAAAAATGCAATTTTTATCTCCTTAAGGAGGTAGTGAGAGGTGGTAGAGGATGGAAGGTTCAAACTTTGGTAATGGCAACATCATCACATAGTCATAACTTTATAAAATAATTTGAAAAAATTATTGCCTATATGAAGGAAAATCTCATTTGTCCTTTTTAGGGGATAAAAGGGGATAAAGCTGATACGAAAGAATTGTTTGTGTTCAAAATTGGCTTTAGCGCATGAAAATATTACAGAAAAGTCAGATCAGAATCTTAGGAAAGACCTTTTTCGTTACTAAATTTTGTGTAATTATTTTGTTTATGAAGTCATTTCAGTTTTCTCTTTATAATTCAGCACATATTTTACTTTAATGGAACATAACAAACTGTTTAAGATCCACTTGCTCTTTAAAATTAATTTTTATGTTTTTTTCCAATTACATTGATTTTATCGTACATCCAAGCTATATAAAACAAAATATAAAGTTACTTTTATATTCATATTAAATATTAAGTGATTTATCTTTAATAACTGCATTTATTCAGACAAATTCTCTCAGTATAGCTCAGCCGCAGCTATTTGGCAACTCAGTGGATCTCTCAACTAAGCAATTTGAAAGGACATGAGTACCAAACCTGACGTTTGAATTATGTACCATGTTATATTGTTAACAACAAGTTGCACAATGAAATGCACTTACAGCTAATTGACAGTCTTATAAAAAGCTTTCTTAGCATCTAATAATAATTTGATGAAACCCCTTAATAAACCGTTGTGACAACCAGTTTTGTAAGTCTATAAACCATTGTAAAACTATGCCATTGATGTAAAATGTTTTGAACGAAATACTGTTCTTCGAAATTAATGCTCAGAATTAACTACAAACTATTTGTAATATATGTAAATATGTTTCCAACAGTTGACAAACTGCAAACAATTCACCTTGATATACCGAAGATTATTTTTAACAGTTTCGATATTTGCTAAAATACAACAACATGCTATAGTTTATAAATTACTAGAGTTAAAATTATATTCTTCACCGATTTATTATTATTAACACGCTTCTATTAGCTTGACTTGTAGCACTGTAAGCAAATCTTACAACTCACTTTTTACCCATTTCCAAATGTCGTATTGACTTGAAATTTGACGTGTGTATATAGCAGAGCGGGATTTGGGTTGAATTCGTCCAAAACATTTTTTCGGTGTAGAAAAATATGGGATCTAAACCATCTGATAGAGATATAAATAATGTATTATATTTCCTATTGACGACCATTTCCTTTGGTCGACACCAAATTTGTGAGCATTTAATATCAGAGATCATAATTTTTTCTATACTGTGCGTCTACAAATGAAAACACATATTACTCGGAAACTGCTACACCTAGGTGAATGATTCTAACTTTGATTGATAGAGTTTATTCCATATAATGACTCAACATTAGGGAAGTGTCGCAATTCGACTTATTACATTTTGAAAAGCGAAATATATTTCTCAATAATTGATAAAAATGCTCATGAACTACTTTCACACAAGCATAACTTTTTATTTCACGATATCGATTTCAAATTTCTTTATACCAACCTGTTCCCTGATGCTTAATGAACATTTTCTGTCATATAACGTATTGTCGCGTTTCACAAATAAAGGCTATAATATATAGATGTTATATTTGATTCTTTGATATTGAGTTTTTAAAAAATATTTATTTGTTACATAGAGTCATCGATGACTCTTAAATGAAAAATAAAGTTATAAATTTAAACGTTTAATATAATGGTGAGTATAATACTGGCTACAAAATCGTCTGCTGGTCATATTTATAATATTTCAAAAGCTTTGTCAGCTAGACGTTAAACAAAGGAAAAGCAATTTTGCAATTTGGCATTACTGTGAGAATGGAAGTATAACAATGTGTGAAATATGATATGTGAGATAAGCAATTACCAAGAGAAGTCGTTATCAACATTATGTAATTTGATACTACTAAGAAGCTTACTTATAAAACAGTGTCGTACTGTTATTTTTTAATATAACAACTTCCCCCTTAATAAAAAAGTTGATTGTTATACAACAACTTTTGAATAAAATGATTATTGAATACAATATAAAAGTAATAATAAAACAAAATGAATATAATGCAAAGATAATAATAAAATATTGAGTGAATAAAATAATAAGCATAAAATAGAAATAATAAAAGTGTAAGTCAATAAACAAAAATTAGTGGTTCACTGGAAAGTCTATGATAACTCGATATCTTCTTCTTGAGGTTTGATACCGGGTCGCTTTCTTGGAGGGATTAAACTTGGTAATTTCATGAAGGTTTTGCTTCGTCCTGGAGGAGGTGAAGGAGAATCGCCTGTAGAGGGTTTGATCTTCAGTAAACGTCTCTTCCTTCTACATTTACAAAACACGTAAAGTAGAATTATGGAAATGATGAAGGTGATGGTGAAATACGTGAACCAGGACATATGTTTGGTCATGAAAGGTTCGTTGATGAGATCGTCCAGATCTTTAGAATATTGCTCCAATTTGTTTTTGGCAATATCCAAATCCTCGATATTTAAATTGTTGAGTTTCAATGGTTTTAATTTAGGTAGTTGAATTTTGTCGGGCAACTGGTTACAACATTCAAATGGGATTTGCACAGGATGGGAATTGTCTTTAATTTCGGAGAGGTCCTTGGCACTGGCTTGTATCCTGGTGATACCTGCGAAGGCGTAACATCCAGGTTGTAATTTTACAATCGAATTTTTATTAATCAGCTCCGTTGCTGGTTCTCTCTTCGGGCAGCTAATGGTGATATGTAGAGGTTCGGAATTTATTATGAGCCATGTGTTCTCTTCGAGTTCTTGAACATTGTACCCTTGGCTAATAATGAAGGAGGTTTGGCAATTTTCGGGAAGTTTCATCGGTTGTTTCAGGATCCTAGCTTCACATATGGCATTCTGATCAATAGGATATGCAAACAGGTTTGAACAAAGTTTGGTTCCAAAATAGAGGGGTTTGCATTCTTTTAGATTTGTTATCGGTATGTACATTAAAGAATCATCATCTCTCGCGATAAATTTTTGAGAAATAGATAAAATATGATGAAGACCAGTTCTGTTATCAAATATAGGGATAGGGTATAAACGGTAGGTATTATAGTTCTGAGGTTCAACAAGTGGTATCTTTAAAACAAATATTAAGTTGGAATCTACTTGAAATGCTTTTAATTCAATAATGTCTAAATATTGAGCAACTGCCGATAATTTGATTGGAAGAGGCAAATTGTTTCTTCGCAAACTCTGTGAAATTTCTTGTAATGCCGTTACTAAATGATCGGGAGTTATGATTGATGAATGAATGATTCCCAATCGAGCAAATGTTATTGAATTTAGAATATCATTCAAGTTATCTTCAATATACAAATAGCTTGCCATTAATTGTTCACAAATGTGTAAGAATATTAATTTTGTTTCTACAGCTTCGATGTTTCGCGTCATGGTTTCGATTGTGCGATCGATTTCTTGCATGTCTTTATTAAATGTTTCTTCGTCAATTTGCAATTTTTGAATGGTTGAATTGAAATTTTTGATTACCGATGTTGTGACTGAAATTTGGTTTTTTATTAAATTTTCTAACTGATGTTCGTCGTTATTTAATTTATTAATGCAATTAGCGTAATATTCGCCATCTTCGGCGTCTAGATTTCCAGTTATTGATTTGAAAATTGTGCCGATACCATTTAATATTCCGCGTTTATATCTCTTCGTGTCTAGAAATACTTCATCAAATTTAGACTCTATAGTTTTGGAAATTTGTGTTAGAAGGTTAAGATCTGTTTTGACTTCGCTTCTGAAAGTGATCATTTTTTGATGAGCACCGTCAAGGGTGTTGAGAATCGTATCTAAAATTCGTTGGTTCTTATCGAAGGCTAGTTTAAGGGATGATATGTTTTTATGTACCAGTAATGTCCATTTTTCGTTTGTCACTACGATGTCCGTGTCTTTGTGGTAAAATACACCAACAGTGTTATTTATTGGTATTATTTTATATTGTGCGAGTGCTGATCCGAACAGCAGGATAAACCTGAAAATAAATTTAATTTTCAGTATATGGTTTCGTTCTATCGAAATTTACTTTAGTTTCTTGATTTGTTTCAAGATTTAATAAGGTAGCAGAATTTTGGAAAATTTCTATGATTTTGAAAGGGCCGTTAAATTTATTTTGAAGTTTGTTTTTAATTTGAGAATCTTTCACATATACTTTATCGCCAACTTTGTATTCAGGTCGATTTTTTGGGACATTTCTGTCAAAGCGAACTTTCGCTTTCTCCTTTTGAGATTGCGTTCGACTGCGGGCGATTTTATAATAGTGAGATATTCTGTTGTTTAAATCTCTTATGTATTTCGTTATTAATTCTTTTTGGTTGTACAAAGTTTCGGGCGGTCTAATAGACGTATGTCCGAAAATGAGTTCGTACGGTGTGAAGCCATGTGTTTTGTTAACCGAATTGTTATAGCAAATAATTGCATATGGTAATATTGTGAATGGATGTTCATTCGGATTTTCAGTTTTGTGGACTCTTATCATTTCGGCTAATGTAGCGTGAAATCGCTCGAGAGATCCGTTGGATTGGGGATGTCCTACGCTTGAGTATGTCAGTTTTATGTCATAGAGCGTACAAAGGTCTTTTAATAATTTATTGTCAAATTCACCGCCGTAATCACAATGAATTCTCAACGGGGTACCGTAGTGTTGAAAGTAAAGCAATAAGGTATTTACAACTGATTTCGCGGATTTATCTGGAACAGCATAGGCTTGAGTAAATTTTGTTAATTCGTCGCGAATTGTAACAGCGTAATTTCGCGTGGGAAATTCGAATAGATCAACATTTATTCTTTCGAATGGTGTTTTTGGAGTCTCGGTAATTACCAGAGGGTTGCTAAGATTTTTACGACAGACTTTAGTTTTTTCGCATGTCTCGCAATTTTTTATAAAGTTTTCTACGTCTTTCGTTAAGCCTCGCCAATTGTACTTTACTCTAATCCTTCTAATAGTTTCGTTAATACCACGGTGTAAGTTATTTTTACCTGAATGATTTTGATCTAAAATAATTGGAATTTCGTCTTCATCGGGGGTTTTAACAATATTTTGACAGATAACTATTTTCAAGTCTTTTTCTGCAAAAATAAAAGATAGCATTTCGAGTATTGGAAGATCTAAATTATTTTCTACATAGTATGTTTTAGAAAGATCCAAAATGTCTTGTCTTTTGTACAATACCATGAATAAATGTTCGTTTATTGAATCTACATCAAAAGGTAAAGGAACAATAAAATATTTTCTATGCCTGACTGATTTGCTTGAGACAATGTTAATAGTGTTGTTATAAAACTCGGGGTGTTCTTCGAACATGTCCTCAATAATTTTATGATGCAAATCTTCTAACTTATTTTGTTGAAAGAATGTTATAATATTTTTGTGTTCCTTGTCTAAAAGTTGTCTGTTTGAAGTTTGAATTTTAGAATAATCTATTAAGGATTTCGTCTTATACAAATTACAAAAGATAGCAAATTCTTGAGAGATTTGTTCTTTAGTGATTTTGTTGTTATTGTTCGGGTTTTCGTCATTGTTTGGTTCGTCATCTTCTGATTCGTCGTCTTCGTTCGCGGCTAGAATTTTTGAATAAAATTTGGAACATTCCGAAAAGTGATTGATTTTAACTCGCGATAGCGCGTCCGCGTTTTTATTGGTTTTACCGGGTTTGTAGATGATTTCATAGTCGTATTCTTCTAATTTGAGTCGCCAACGTGCGAGTCTGCTTCCTGGGTCTTTTATCGAAAATAGCCAGGTAAGTGGTCGATGATCGGTTACTAACTTGAACTTTCTTCCGAATAGATATGGTCTAAAGTATTTTACTGACCATACTATGGCTAATAGCTCGCGCTCTATCGTTGAATACTTAGTCTCCGCCGCGCATAAAGTTCGAGATGCATAAGCTATTGGTAAATCTTTGCCTATATTTCCTTGCGAGAGCACGGAACCAATGGCAAATGCGCTAGCATCAGTAGTTAGGATGAAAACGTCGTCAAAATTTGGATAAATAAGAATCGGAGTTGTTGTTAACGCTCGTTTCAAATTTTCGAAGGAGTTTAAGCAATCATTGTCAAAGTCGAAAAGTATATCTTTTTGCAATAATTTTGTTAAAGGTTTAGAAATCTTTGAAAAGTTAGGTATAAAACGTCTGTAATATCCAGCTAAGCCTAGGAATGATTTTATTTCCTTAGGGTTTCTCGGTTGAGGAAAATTTAGAATCGCGTCAACTTTAGCGGGATTTGGTTTTACACCGTCCTTAGTAATAAGATGGCCTAAATATGCAACTTCCTTGCGTAAAAATTCGCATTTGTCCGGTTGAATTTTGAGATTGGCTTTTTGTAAACGTTTAAATACTTCCGTTAATCGCGAAATGTGGTCATGAATGGTAGGCGAATAGATAATAATATCATCCATGTAGACGAGACACCGTTCGTTTTGGATACCTAACAAAATGTTGTCCATCACTCTTTGAAATGTTGATGGAGCATTTTTCAGTCCAAATGGCATTCGTACAAATTCAAAATGACCGTTTTCTACTGTGAAAGCAGTTTTTTGAATATCTTTCGCGTCGATTTCTATTTGATGGAATCCGGAGGCAAGATCTAACGTGGTAAAATATTGGCACTTGCCTAATTGATCAAGCAGGTCCGAAATATTTGGAAGCGGATATTTGTCGTCAATAGTCAGTTCGTTAAGTTTTCTGTAGTCTACTACAACTCGCCATTTTTGTTTACCGGAGGCGTCTAATTTTTTTAGGTACAACCCAAACCGGGGATGACCAGGGTGAAATTGATGGTCTGATTATACCTTGGTCTAGCATTTTAGAGACTTGAGTTTTAACTTCCTCTTTGTGAATATGAGGGTAGCGATATGATTTTGTAAAAACTGGTTTAGAATCGTTCGTGTCAATGGAATGTTTAATTTCGTTGGTAAAGCTTAAATTGTCGCCTTCTAAATAAAATATATCAGAAAAATTTAGACAAAGTTCTGTTATTAATTCGGCTTCCTCTTCGTTCAAATGATCTAATCGTAGTTGGTTTCTAATTTCGAAATTTCTGTCTGTATGTTGAGGACTGTCCGGATTTTGAGAGTTTAAATTAAAAATTGATCTAAATTTTTGAACTGGTTCAAGTTTAAGATTTGAGAAATCGATTATTTTGGGAATTGCGTTAGCGTTTATAATTGATGTTAAAAATTCTCCGTTGTCGTCGATTTTGACAATAGCATTTGGTAAGCGTACCTTTTCATTTTCCTGGGCTAACAGTATAGCCTCAGTATTTCGTAAATTACATTTTAATTTAAATATTTTTTCCATGCGTGGTTCGATTGAAATTAAATTTTGATTTTTCACGTTACATGGAATTTGATTCCGAATTTGATTTGAGTTTGTAGTTGGTTGCAAAGGTAAATTTTGTGTTTTTTCGTCACCCGTAGCTTTAAATATCGGTACGATTTTGAAATTGGTAATTAGTCGCTTATTTTTAATATCTACCATACATTCGTAGTGTTCTAAAAAGTCTGCGCCTAATAGCCCGTCAAATTCTATATCCAAATTATGGATGTAAACTTTGTGTGGATTATTGTCGGTAAATGGTATAAGTGCAGATTCGTTAATGTTAATTTTTTGTTCAGTTATGCCTTGTATAATAATATTTTCAGAAAATCTTCTTTTATAATTTTCTGCCGTTTTTGGTTTAAAAATCGAAATTCCTGCACCAGAATCAATAAGAATTTTAAATTTATTTGTGATATCTTTGATATAATAAAGATTATTCGAATTTACAGTTAATAAAGCGTGTGAAAGTGTTTCTACATGAACTTCTGTTCTGGGAAGTTCAGAAACGGGTCGAAATTGTTGTTGAGGTTCATATTTTGAATTTGGTGGGAAATTTGGTCCAATTCGCAATTCGCTGTTGGAGTATCCGTGAGATACTCCGGACTTTTGCAAAAATCCTGAGGATTAGCAGTATAATCCTCCTGCGGCAAGTGAGAATTAGCAGTATAATTCTCTTGCGGCATCTGAGAATTAGCAGTATAATTCTCGTACTGTTCTTCTTGAAAATTAGATGCATAATTTTCCGAAAAGGTTTGATTATTTTCTAGATTGAAATTATCGTACATTGTATCAGCGTTTTGATATTCAGGAGAATAATCTTCATATTGGTCAAAATTATATTGGTCATAAGGTTCATAATTTAAATGATGAGTCTTTTGTTGATTGAAACGGTTAAAATTCGGATTTGGTTGTATCGCTGATGGTCTTTGTTGAATAAAATTAGGATTCGGTCTAATTGCTGAGGGCCTATTTTGTTGCGCTTGGCTAGCTTGATTATTTTGTGGATAAGTTCTAATTTGTTGTGCAAAATTTTGAAAACTTTGATTGTTTTGAAAGTTTGGTCTTTGAACATTTTGTGAAGTCGATTGCATAAATTGTTGTTGCCTTGTGCGACATTCGTTTATTATATGTCCATTACGTTTGCAAAATGTACAAAATTTTAGTTGAAAGTTTGGGGTCGGTCTTTTTTGTTGAGGAGGCACTGGATTTTTAACATTATTATTATTTTTAGAAAATTTTTGGGATTCAAAATAAGAGAGTTGTAATTCTCTTCTAATCCTATTGATGGCTTGTAACATATTTGTTGGATCTCCAGCACGTACTATTTGCCCTAATTTTGTTTCAAGGCCCGCTAACAAAGTGTTTAATGTCATCGTTTCAATTAATTCTGACTGAGATTGTTTCTGTTCACTGGATAAACGTTGTTTTTGTATGGCAGCGTGCATTTTTGCATTATGCGTCTGTAGACGCGCAACAAACGTTAGTGCAGATTCACCTGGCATTTGGTGAATACGCTGCAAATCCTGAATTAAAGATGTCAAGTCGCGAGAGTCTCCGAAATGAGTTTCGAGCAAGACTCTTATTTCCGCCCATGTGGCAGGGTTGCGTGAGTTTATTAATTCGGCAGCTCTGCCGCGCAATTTATTTTTAATATGTAGAGTTAATAATATTTTCTGATCGTTAATTGCCATGCCTTGTGCATAAATGCAAGAATTTAAAAAGGTTTGTAAATTAATGGCATTGCCATCGAATTCTGGTATAATTGAAAAAATTTCAGAGAGCTTGTAAGGCTCAATTTGCTCTATCCTTGCATTTTGTACCGTTTGTGTAGTTTGCGATGTTTCTGGCATTGTTGCTTTTATTTAGAAAGTACAAAAATTAAATTAAATGTTAACTTGAAATTATTTTTTAAAAAAATGACCTTTTTAGAAAAGGAAATTAGTTTTAATAAAACAAAATTATTTAGGTAGTTTGTGTATTAACTGTATAATACACGGTGACGTATTAGCAGTATAATACGTTTCTTATGCTAATTAAAATTAAATTAAGGTTATTGCGTATAATTATATTTGGTAAGAGAACTGTATTTTGTTCGTTGAGTGTATATAGCACTTTTATAAAATAGTTGTGAAAAAATAGTAAAATAAAGCGGGATGATTCTTAAAATGACTTACGTTATTGTCTTCATTCGTAGGTTCTTTCTCTAGTTGAAGGATTGGGATCCACCGTCACAGCTAGGAAGGTCTCCTTGTTCTTCTGGCTCTTTTCCGTGGGTTAGGCACCTTCTGCAGATGAACTCCTTGTTCCTCTCGGACACGTTTACCAGAAGTTAGGCTCCCGAACTTGTGCGTTTTCTAGATCCGGTACGACTGCGCCACTGTTATATTTGATTCTTTGATATTGAGTTTTTAAAAAATATTTATTTGTTACATAGAGTCATCGATGACTCTTAAATGAAAAATAAAGTTATAAATTTAAACGTTTAATATAATGGTGAGTATAATACTGGCTACAAAATCGTCTGCTGGTCATATTTATAATATTTCAAAAGCTTTGTCAGCTAGACGTTAAACAAAGGAAAAGCAATTTTGCAATTTGGCATTACTGTGAGAATGGAAGTATAACAATGTGTGAAATATGATATGTGAGATAAGCAATTACCAAGAGAAGTCGTTATCAACATTATGTAATTTGATACTACTAAGAAGCTTACTTATAAAACAGTGTCGTACTGTTATTTTTTAATATAACATAGATATTTGAACACGCGCGTGTCGCATTAGTCAAGTAGCGCATTAGTCGCGTCATTTTGGCATTTTACTTCTAAAATTAAAAGTACAGGGTCAATTGACTTTATTTTTATTGCAAAGAGTTCAAAGAGATATTTAGAAAGAACTGTACATTTATTTTTTGGGGGAAATGTTTGGTTTCATTTTTTTCCAATAATTCGCCAATTTTAATAGAAAATGTAATTAAATTAATTGAAAAATCATACACAATGTGCCATAAAATTAGACAAAAATGGTTACCTGGAAGTTTTTGTGGTCACTGATTACGATTCTCAAGTCCAATTTGGTAAGTTCAAAATGGCGAACCGGAAGTAGAGTTAATTTCTCAGAAAATACTCGTATTTTTCTCGTTTTTGGGCTGAAAGTGAGCACTCGGAGGTTTTTGAGGTCGCTAATTACGAATCCATGGTCCAATTTACGAAATTCAAAATGGCGCACCGAAAGAACAGTCAATTTTTCCGAAAACACTCGTATTCTTTTTATTTTTGGGCTGAACGTGGGAACACGGAGGTTATTGTTATCGCTGATAATGAATCTGATGTCCAATTAGGGAAAATTCAAACTAGCGGACCGGAAGTAGTATATTTTCCAGGAGAAACTTGTATTTTTCATACTTTCAGCCCAAGAAAACAAAAATACGGGATTTTCCTGAGAATCTGGCTCTACTTCCGGTCCGCCATTTTGAATCTTTTCTAATTGGACATTAGATTCGTTATCAGCGACCACGAGAACCGCCCGAGTTGCCACTTTCAGCCCAAAAAAAAAGAATACAAGTTTTTCCGGAGAAATTGACTGTCCTTCCGGTCCTCCATTTTGTATTTCGTCAATTGGATCTCGAATTCACCATCAGCTCATTTTCGGCAAAATGCCAAGAAAAATACGAGTTTTTCCTGAGAAATTGGCTCTACTTCCGGTCCGCCATTTTGAACTTACCAAATTGGACTTCAGAATCTTGATCAGCGACCCCAAGAACTTCCATTTTTATCTAATTTTATGGCATATTGTGTATGATAACAAATTTTTCAATTAATTTAATTAAATTGGCTATTAAAATTGGCGAATTATTGGAAAAAAAATGAAATCAAACTTTTCCGCCAAAAAATAAATGTAGCGTTTTTTCTAAATATCTTTGTGAACTCTTTGCAACGAATATAAAGTCAATTGACCCTGTACTTTTAATTTTAGAAGCAAAATGCCAACTAATGCGCTACTTGACTAATGCGATACTCGACTGTTTAAATATCTGTATACAGCTTTTTTGTGAAACGCGACAATATATTATATGACAGTTAATGTTCCTTAAATATCAAAGAACAGGTTGGTGTAAAGAAATTTGAAATCGATATCGTAAAATAAAGAGTTATGCCTGTGTGAAAGCAGTACATGAGCATTTTTATCAATTGTTGCAAAATATATTTCGTTTTTCAAAATGTAGTCGAATTACGAAACTTTTCTAATGTAGAGTTATTATATTGAATAAACTTCATCAATAAAAGCTAGAATCATTCACCTAAGTGTAGCAGTTTCCGAGTAATACGTGTTTTTACTTGTAGGCGCGCGGTATAAAGAAAATGTGACCTCTGATATTAAAATGCTCACAAGTTTGGTCTCGATCAAGGGAAGAGGTCGTCAACCGAGAATATAATACATTATTTATTTCTTTATCAGCTGGTATAGGTCCCATATCTTTCTACTTCGAAAAAAAATTCCTTAAATAAGCGTGCTACGCTCGGAATCCTGCTCCACTAATATGGTTCGCATGACAATACAACTTGACATTGTTTATAGAATCATCCAAGATGGCGTTTCAAAGATGGCTGACCGTCTATTATCATTTAATATTCGATTCTGTTTAACATTGATGTCTGGAGATTCTCGAGATGTATTCTGATTCGTATGAAAATCGGTACCGCAGATTATAAATGTTTTGGAATTCAAAATGGTGGCGTCAGGATGACGAATAGGTATTATCATTTATAGAAAAGGAATTTTATCGAACAATTGGAACAAAACTAAAAAGAAAGAAATAAATCAATTATTTTAAAAGAATGCAAAATTTGCTCTGAAACACAAACTGAAACTGTTGAAAAGATGCACTGAAAAGGTAATGTTTATAAAAACAATAATTATGTTAATAAATGTAAAAGCGTGAGTTGCTCAAAATACCTGGAAAAACAGAATATGTTACTCATCAGGTGGCCTACGCTTTTACGTCTATTAACAAAATTATTGTTATTAAATTATTTTTTTTTACTAATTCTTGATTAGAATACACTCCTTTAGCTAAGATTCTAACAAATAATGTGGTGTAAATGTATATGTAAATTTAATCCTAAAGAAAAAACGAAGCGTTACACACCTTTTAAATTCGTTTTAAAGAACGAAAATTCATTTACTGCATTTTTTTAACAGTTTACGTTTAATAGCGTGTCTTTCAATTTGTTTAAATTATTTATTTATTATAAACGACCTTCGCAAAGTAAAGTACTAGAGTAATTGTTGCTCTGTATTAATTAGTTGTCGTTTTTTGATCGAATCATTTTTTTTTTCTTATAGGGCGACAGGTAAACGACGTTCTAACAAAGCCTATAACAGTAATCTCAGTTGATTACAGATTTCTGTAAATTACTTATAGACCAATATAAAAAATATATAAACTGATTTTAAAACTTCCGTTTTGAACGATAACAAGGTAAACTTGACAGAGATAATAAATGACTTGTTGGTTTAAAAAATTCTAGGCTTTTAGTGTGAGATTTTCTACAGGTCATTAATTTTATCAACGCACTTCAGCATGTTTTCAAAAAATCAGTTTTCCTCTATATAAAAGAAATTTAACACCGGATTAATCAGTCGTTTGACTTCCCGAGGTTTGCTTAATTAAATTTGATCTCGAACGGCTTGGAGTATATATAAAGAAATAAATAAAAAGTGGTTTGCTAACCTGGAGCTATTTCTTCTATATCGTTTAATAACGAGATATTTTCGAATAGCCCAGATTACTAGAGAAAACTGCAGTTGACTCAGTATTGATTAAATGATGTACTTTTAATTAAAAATTGCTTATTAATTTTTAATTAAAACGTCTCCTAGAAGAAAATGATGTTATAGCCTTCTTTGCATAAATACCTATTAAAAGCAAGAATTTAGAAGGTTGTTTGAGTTAATACCTCAGTAGTCAGTATCCATAATACGAAAATAATAGAAATTGTTTCATTAGCCTTTGCCGATTAAGAGTATTTAATTAACATTACATGGGAGTCAAGTAAGTAAAAGCAATAAAGACTGCACTTGATTGCAAACTTCTACTACTTATTTCAGCTTTTTACTTTGATGTCCACAACTCAATTATTCAAAAAGATTGCTCTGTTACTCCACATTATTAAAGTTTACTGTAGCTGGAAGCAATGGATGTTGATTAAAGTAATTACTACTCTACCGTCGTACTCAAATTATCAATAGTAAGTAGGGCATCATTAATACAATGGTACAGTATCTTATGTTGATATCTGTTCGGATTATCGTGTACGCTTAAAACGGCAAATTTTAATTTTTCTTTCATACATTCTATTAATTATTAATGTATAATAAGCACAATATTGTCTAAATGTTATTTGTGGCATTATCTTATTTTTTTTCCTTCTTCAATTCTTTGGGAATTTCACTGCCACATGTATGTTTTCTTTCTAAGCGGTGCTAGGGGAATCTACAAAATATATCACAATTAACCAGTATGTTACTGGTAAAAAAACCTCTACGCCCGTGACGTTGACGTCAAAGGATCAGTTAAAGGTTGGTTTTGATAAATAAACAACACAAATAAGTTCAGAAACGTCGGCGAAATATTTAATTTCAAGTTTTTATACTTATTTGTGTTGTTTATTTACCAATAAAACCAACCTTTAACTGATCCTTTGACGTAAACGTCACGGGCGTAGAGGTTTTTTTACCAGTAACATACTGGTTAATTGTGATATATTTTGTAGATTCCCCTAGCATCGCTAGACATGTGGCAGTGAAATTCCCAAAGAATTGAAGAAGGAAAAAAAAAATATAATAAGCACTATGCACTAGGGCGATTATGTTATCTACCAGTTTCGAATAGCATTGAGAATCTCCACTTCGTCCCGATTTCCCAAAGTAATCATTAACGGGTCTGAAGCATTTACTGCCCTCGATACTTAAATAACTATAAACAAGTGGCTTAACTCCTGAGGCCGTACATTTTGGGATTGTCAATGGATCTTATTTACATGTCATTAGCATGAGTATATTTATTAATTAATTTAGTCATCTTCATTTGGTATCAAATCGCTATAAACCCACGTATACTATGTATGGATTTCAGAGCATAACCCTGAAGTATATTAGGCCAAATCAATAGAGAAATGTGGCTTACTAAATTTATAAAAATTAGAAAACGTTGAAATATATTTTAATGTTTTCTTACTTTTTATTGGGTATTTTGCCACTGAAAAATATTTAAAAATTTTTAATGAAAAAACCTCTGCGCCAAACGGATCAGACAGAGGTTGGTTCTTGAGTACTTGACTGTTTCAAAAAGTCTCACACCTAAAAATATATAAACTAGAACAATGTTATGAACTAAAAACTGAAAATCAAAGCTATAGGTAGTTAACGTTTCAGAAGAGAATCTACTTCCCTTCTCAAAACTTTTTTGGCCGTCAACCATGACAGTTCTTTGTTTATGTATTTCCATGGTCACGTGAGACATTAAATTATATTTATCTTATTTTTACCTACTTCGTCTCTAAGGATGGGCAACCAACTAGTACAAAAATCTATTGAATAATTAGAAACGCATCTATCCTCGTTTAATAAAATAATCGCGGATTCTTTAAGTTTTCTTTTAGTTCCGTTGCTCTCTTTTTCCAAAATCTTCGCCGAGTCCCATTTAATTCTATGATTATTATCCCACGCGTGTTCACAAATTTTGGATTCTTCAAATTCTCCCCTTCTAGCGTAATTTCTATGTTCACCAAGCCTTACGTTGAAAGGTCTAGATGATTCACCTACGTAATGTTTTCCGCACTCACACGGAACACTATAAATACAATTTTTTGAACTTTGAACAATATTTGGAGGTTTGGTTCTTGATAAAATCGATCTTAGCGTGAAGCCCGTTTGAAAAACCGTTCGTACGGAAAACCTGTTCCCAATTTTTCGTAATTTATCCGATAAACCATGTATATATGGAATTACTGCCATTGACCTAAATACCTCAGGTTGTGATAGTATATTCTCTCTACTACCAATGTTCAATAACTGACTATCAACAAAACTCTCAGGATATTGATTATTTAATAAGATAGTTTTTATAAATTGTTTTTCGTTCCTTAATATTACCTCCAAATATTGTTCAAAGTTCAAAAAATTGTATTTATAGCGTTCCGTGTGAGTGCGGAAAACATTACGTAGGTGAATCATCTAGACCTTTCAACGTAAGGCTTGGTGAACATAGAAATTACGCTAGAAGGGGAGAATTTGAAAAATCCAAAATTTGTGAACACGCGTGGGATAATAATCATAGAATTAAATGGGACTCGGCGAAGATTTTGGAAAAAGAGAGCAACGGAACTAAAAGAAAACTTAAAGAATCCGCGATTATTTTATTAAACGAGGATAGATGCGTTTCTAATTATTCAATAGATTTTTGTACTAGTTGGTTGCCCATCCTTAGAGACGAAGTAGGTAAAAATAAGATAAATAGAATTTAATGTCTCACGTGACTATGGAAATACATAAACAAAGAACTGTCATGGTTGACGGCCAAAAAAGTTTTGAGAACGGAAGTAGATTCTCTTCCGAAACGTTAACTACCTATAGCTTTGATTTTCAGTTTTTAGTTCATAACATTGTTCTAGTTTATATATTTTTAGGTGTGAGACTTTTTGAAACAGTCAAGTACTCAAGAACCAACCTCTGTCTGATCCGTTTGGCGCAGAGTTTTTTTCATTAAAAATTTTTAAATATTTTTCAGTGGCAAAATACCCAATAAAAAGTAAGAAAATCTGAATATGCCACAAATAAACAATTACAGACAATATATTTTAATGTATTTTCAAACCATATCTATATTTTAAGATACTGACCTAGGTTTCTGTACTGCTGCCACTAGATGTTTTCCGACTATCGATTCCAAACAGCATTCATTGCAACATGCACAGTTTCACGTTATTTCCATGTAACTTTGTAAACAAATAATTCCAATTTCATGTTCACTAAGCAATTCCAACCAGTTTGTTCGTTACTCTCATGTTCAGAGAGAATATACGGTAAAATGTGTAAGCTCAAGACGTCAATCGCTGACGATGAATTGCAGCATGTGGGCAGTTCAAGAGACGAATGATGTTTAGAAATCAAAGTAACGTTTAGAAGTTGTATATAAATAATTCAGAGCAAACGTTTTTCCGGAGGACTCCTAGCTAATAGTCTCTCCATCTTACCCTTTATACTAATGGCCCATTTTTATTAAATAACAGTGGACTTAATTGTTAAGTTTAGCTAAATTAGAAGCAATCGTATGGTTAAATTAACTGTTATTTTCCGGTGTTTGAATTATAATACTATCCAATTGTTTGGATGTTTAATGTTCTAAACAATACCTGCGTGGCGAATTACCTAACGAAAACAATAATAATTCTACATTTATATCAAAATATATAAACTATTGATACTATATACGTTTTTAAAAATAAGAATAATAGGAGGCGAAATATGGCCACAAGAGAACATTGAATATTTCCATTGGGCAGTCATATTGTATAACAGGAGTACAAGAGAATTAATACAAACAAATTAATGTTAAACTTTTCAGCGGAAATACAATAAAATTAATATGAATATTAGATGAATGGAATTAGATGAAATACCATTAAAACGAGAAAACGGGCAGCTACCAGAAGCAGCTGAAATCTCCCCACGAAATGTTTGCAAAATTTCGTTCCATGGGTACTAGATATTAGTAGTCATCAATACTAACGACAAAATTGCACTGTCACTCTATTACTTGAACATTATTACCTAATATCAATATTAGGGTCCGTTAAAAATACGATTAATTTTATTATTTATTCATTTTTATATCGATCTCAATATTGACATTAGATAATAAAGTTCAACCAACCGATCGATGGTGAAATTTTATTTCATAATTTTTTGGTGACCATTTTTACTTCCCTCGCATACCGAAGGGAAGTATTTATTATATTCAAGAACAAATCACCCTCCGAAACTGTTTCGGATTTTCACATTTCAGATCATGTAGATTACGAAAACATAGGTTTTCAATTTCGCCTGTTTGTCTGTCTGTTTGTGCAATAACTAAAAAAACTACTTGACAGAGAACAGTCAAATTTAGTTAAAAAAAACATTGTTTTAATTTGTTTTTACCAAACGGGAAAAAAGTCTTTACTGAAGTTTAAAATTTCCACGTTTCATGACATTCTAAACATATTTTTTAAAAACAACAAATTTTTTTAACCACTTCTATACTTCCACTCCACTACGTAGATGAGCAACTAAAATTGTGACAGAAGGCAATAATATTTGGCATATAGTTAACACAATTGGAAGCGAAGGTACCTATCACAGTTTTACTGAAAAATATACAGGGTGGTTATCCTAAAAAATAATTCAATCGTGGTGGAAATTTGTGAAGGTATTTACGCAAGCCATCTATGTTTGCCGCCTTTTATTTAATATTAAATTATTGCTGTCGAATGACCACTCTGTATATTCCTTTGACCAAACTTTATCAGGTTTTCTTTGTTACAATAGTGATAACTATATTACGATTATTTATTATTCTCGGAGCGAGCGTAGAGACGTGCATATACTCGTATTTTGATACACAAATGCAGCACCGTCGGGCGCGGTTAGTACTTGGATGGGTAGCCTCTCCAGAGAAGCAAAGCTTTTTCGCTCCATTTTCTAACGGCTTGTATATCAGCGCATGCGTAGAAGGTATGCAACTTTAGGCGGGGGTTACATAGCGGATATACCATCCTTCGGAGGGGATGTAAAGAAGTCGGTCCCGTGTCTATTAAATGCGGTGTTGCCGAGTGGCGAACTTTTGGGCCTTAGTAACGGAAATAGGCCGCCGTTACATAAGTGATTAAAGAAAAAAAAATTATTCTCGTATGTCTTTCTTAATTCATAATTTTTTAAACTGACCGCCCTGTACAAGTAAAGAGGGAAGTTCTGTGCAAATAATTTTACAATTTTTTTAAAGCTATTAAATGACAAAACTGAGAATTTAATAATTGGTGTTTCTACAGTAAGGATGAACAAGCAAATTTAGCAAAAATATTGGTCAATAATAAAGAAGTAAATAAACTGAAAAGGCAAGCCCTAAGTTCTATTGATATCTTGTACGATAACATAACGTTGTATCGCAATATTGCGTCGAGGAAACAACTTATCCATTTAGGAGTTGATTTTACTTGCAAAAATAGGTAAAAAGTACTTACAAGTAAGTCTCCTAATAGTAGGGAACCGAGTTATCTTAATTTCGCACCTTGTACACCACTCGAGAACCTACAGAAACTGAACATTAGAACATATGTAAAATGACTTGCTGCATCCGAACTTTTTGGTCACGAATTAATTTGGAATTGCAAAATAAGTAATATGTGGGTATTTTTGTTTTTTTTTTATTTGAGATTTTTTGATTTTTTTTTATTAGTAAGTTCATTAATCCTAAATTTAAAACATGCAGTATTCGCGTACCTCTAATCACGTTGAAACGTAAACAAAATTAAGATAGTCAATGTTCCATTAATAAAAGAAAGCTTTCTGTAATTTGCAGCATAAAATGTAGTCGCTTTTTACTACATTTTGAAAAAAAATGTAGTATAGGTTTTGCATTTTTCCGGTGGACCATCGAAATCTGAAAAAAACGTCGGATCGAAATGAAAGTCATATCTATCGACTCGAGAGCGAATTTAGAAAATTCTGTCCGTCGGTCAGTCGGTCTGTCTGTCTGTCACGCCCAGCCGCCCTAATCCGTTTTCGGACTTCGATAAGACTTAATAGGAGCTCTTTAAAAAACCTTAACCCCGGAAGGTCGGCTCCGTTTGGAAACCGGAAGTACCCGATACAGACGATACAAGTTTTTCGGGAAAAATTGAATAACTCGCTAACGGGTAGTTGGATCGAGATATTTCAAAAAGAAATGGTGCCGCTGGCAAAGCTCTACAAATAAGTGTACCAGAAACTATGTCGAAAAACAAATTGAATTTTTTTGCAAAAAACTGGTTTTCTCGAAATCGGGCTAGGAAGCACGATAACTGTCCAGAACATTGATCGATTTTGATGAGACTTGGTGTAATCAAAGGTACAGGGCTACAAATGAACCCTATTGCTGGCGGTCCGAATCCGTTGACCGCAAGTATTTTTTTCAGGGCCGAGTATGATTTTTCAAAGAAATTAATAACTTCCGAACCAAAGGTCCGATTTTAATTTTCAAAAATGGCAATTTTAGGGCTCGATTAGGTATATTAGGTGACGTTTGTGAGAAATTTGAGAAAACAAAAGCGAATCTACAAATCCAGGAAAACTTGATTTTTTTGATAAATTCTACAAATTCCGAAGAGTTTACTAATAAAAATCGAAAATTAACTATTCCGTCGATCAATTTCTATAACCAGTATAAGGCACGGACCTTTTTGGACAAAAAATCTGAAACAGAGTTTTTTCTAACAATTTAAATTAAACGAGTTATTTGCGAAAATGCATTCCACAGAATTATTTTAAAAAATATTACAAATTGATAAATTCTCCGTGCGACATAGGAGCGAAAAAATAATGTAATGTTATGTTTAAAATATCATCATTCATTTCCTTATTTTGATTTACTAAATAAAAATAGAACCGATGCCCTGTCTGCGTTTTAAGATGTAGTTAGTCTTTATTTTAGTCAATGCAAAAAGAAAAATAAAACATGTCAAAATGTACTGAATCATCTTGCGACCCTCTGCTGAAAATGTACTTAATCATCCCAACAGGGATAAAAAGCATATCAAAATGTAGTTTTTTTAGCTTGTTAACTTTATTATTATTAAAGATAACGGTACTATAAACGACAAAGTTGTAGCCAGTGAAACAAAGAAGTTTTTTTACTAAAACACTTTTTTCAAATTTTGTTTAGTTTTCGACAACTCAGTTATTAAAGAGAATGTGTTATTTGCGCACTCGCATTTGATCGGCACATTTCCAAAACCGGTAATATCGCTAGTAAAGAAAAGAATTTCATATCACTGTGGTGGTGATCGAATTCTGAATGACTTCCAAATTTCCAAATGTTTCATATAATTGTTGCACATTCTATAGAACACTCTTCGCAGTTTTTTGTAAATAATATTAGTTTTAGACAGTTTTTGTGTAATTATAAAACATAAATTTTCCTTTTTTAATTTAAATAATTAATAATTTTTTTCGTTTACTGATCAACTTTGTTAAAAGATAATAAGGTCTTTCCTCTTGTAAACAATAACTTACTATCCAAATTTCAATACAATCGGACTTTTCGTTCTTGAGTTATCGGGCTTACAAGAAGTGTGCATTGAAGCGTTTGATACGGCAAAAAAAGCAGAGAGCGCGCAAAAGACGTTGGGGTTAACTTACCATAACTTCTTTTACACTGAAGTTAGAGACAAAATTTATTCACTAAAACAATTGTGGAATTTTTGGCAAAATTTTGTCGCTGACTTCTTTTTAAATTTCAGCAAATAAAAATCGTTCCTCGATAACTCCAAATATCACTACACAAGACCGGCAACGTCTTATAAACTTGTAATTTTCTTCAAGACGGAAAACAATGAAGAGCACTTTAACGGCACCAGTGTTATAGGTAAATACTAACAATAATTTATACAAAAAAAATTAGTTCGATAACTTTTTTAATAACGAAGACATGACTTGAGAAGTATTGAAAAAATGTGTATTTTGGATTTTCCGATTTTGGGGTAAAATTGACTTTTAAGGGCTGTTTGCAATTCCGAATATCAGCGCGACCTCAATCTTCGAATGCAGCAGGTGATTTTCTATGGGAAACAATTTTCAGTTTCTTTAGGTACTCGAGTGATATATGCCTTTTTTACAGGCGTTTTTCAGATATCTCGGTTCCCTAAGGGAGAGCGATCTTGTACAGTGTGAAACCACAACTTCTCAGCGGAGTGCTGAAGAAGCTATGAAAGCGTAGCAACCGGTTAACTCAGGGATGGTCGAGGGTCACTCTGTGGCGAGAAGAGTTATTTATGTATCTATTTTTTTCAATAAATAATTTGAGTGTTATTAAACAAACTAAACAAAGAAAAAGGGCGCCAGCGTATTCATGCAACTGATATTCCTGAAACTGTTTAAGGAGGAAACAATCAAAAGCAAAATTTAAACAAAATAACAATATATTAACAAGAAATAAAGTTTAAAATTTACAAAGACTTTACAATTGTATTAATGAAAAAAAAATTTTTTTTAGAAAATTTACTACAATAAAAATATATAAGCTTAGAGTTAAAATGATTGAGAATGAATACGTGATTACAAAAAAATTTGATTTATTTGAATATTTAAAAATAATTAAAAACAATCTCTTTCAAAAGAATTAAATTGAAAAGATCAACTGGTTTAACAATATTATAATTTTCTTCTGACCAAGAAAAGCTATGACGATAGGTAATTGCTTACGTAACTTTGGGTGGCGAGTGCGGAGTTCCAGTGTGTCAATTCCTGGAGATGGCCACAGGTACCTGGGTTTAAGGACTTATATTGTTTGTCCGGGTCTACGAGGAGGTTCCAGGATGACACTAAGTTGGAAATATTCTGCGAATTATAGTTCTCGTCCAGCCACTAGCAAAACTACCATGTGCTTGATCCAGAGTTGGTCGATCCAGTTATTACATGAAAACAGTGGTAAATCAGGAACCAGTTGATACAAATTGAGTTAAATTACACAAGAAAGAAAACTAATGATTTAGATTTAAAATGACTCTAAATAAATTATTAATTAACTTTAAAACTTATTAAAAAAAAAAAATGATCTAGCAGAATAAAAATTGAATACCCTTGGTTAAGCCAAGGTCACAAATTTTATAGAAACTACAAAAAACTAGGTATTAGAATTTGTAAAATTTAAGCAGTAATGTAAGAAAATGGTTGAGGACCGATAAAAAAACTCTACTACTAAATTATCACCAAAAATTTGGCCTTGAGGCTCTGAATCAAATAAATTACTATAAATTATGACAAAATTTTCAAAGCAGCATAAAAGAAATCGATATTAAAATATGCAATCTAGAAAAAAAATATAAGAAAATTTAAAATTTTGGAGATTATCTCCATACTATTACAAAAATTGATTTAAAGAAATCGACTTTACGTCTCGTATTTTAAGAAATTCAGTAATTAGTATATTAGTCGTGAAATGAGATTATCTAAATAAAAGTTTTAGAGCGACCCTAAATACCAAAAAATATATTTATATATGTAAGTATATAATATAAACTACTGGCAAACAAAAATTATTGATATAGGTAATACATAAACATCCAGCAGGAACTGTCCCAAAATGACAAATAAACTGCTGGGGCAATCCACTAACAAGTGGTTTCTTAATTAACCACAAGGTTAACCTCAAATATATTAATAATTTAACTAAATGCCAGCTTAAAATTTAATATTAATTCAAAATAACTAGGTTATTATTTAAGGAATTATCATTATAAAAGTTAAAATTTCAACAAAGTATTGTAGGATGGCTCTAATAACTACAAATCTTTTAAGAAAAAAAATTAGAATAGTCTCACCTCAGCGACGTCAAGACGGAAAGTGCCGGTTTTCAATTCCTGTCAGTTACATCTCTCTCCAATATCCCGCCCGCACATGCTCAATGGTGACTTTGTATTGTGGTTTTTATCGCGGGAGATTCAAATTTTATGTAGTACGGGTGCTGAATGGAAAATATTTGGCAACTAATTGAATAATGGACAAGTTACGGAAAAAACTTGTTACAAGTGTTACTAACTGTCTCGGAAACACCATAGCACCATGTTTCCAGATGTTTCTGGAACGTGTATCCTGCTATATTTATCAATATATGAAAATCGAAATATATCGCATTGCTAAACAAAGTGGCAATATTTTGTTTAAATCGATTTTCAAGAAAACCTCTTTATGTCACATTAACCATGATATTATTATTAAATCATAATCTAATTAAAATGTAAAGAGAAGAATTACGTAGAATTAAAAGTTTTACTCGTTATCAACTTTTTTTTGCTTCACTTATGTAACGGCCTTATTTTCATGACTAATTACCAATGCTAGGAGTCACGAACTACCCCTAAATCTCTTTTCTATTAAAGATAGATTTTCTTACTTGCTTAACATCCAATACATAAGGAACTGACATCTCCGACAAACAGTATATCCACTAGGTAATCTTTTGCTACACAGATGTGACCACAAACAGATGACAAGCAGATTTTTTTTTTAAACTATTTTTTTGGGTTCAGGCGAGATTTGAAGACGTCTGAATCCATCAAAAACTCAAAATCACTCGACCGCAATCCCTTCTATATTGTGACGCGTTTACGCCACCTGGAGGCTAAGGCTGATAGCTCATGTGTAGCAGCCGAGAATTAAGCAGCAATGGTGATAGATATATCACCATTGCTACTTAATTCAAAGATAAGGAAACATTTTTTAAGATAAGAAACAATAATTTATGTATCGCCCGTGGAGGCGCCTCATAAGCCATACCTGATGAAGAATATTCTTATCTTGTCTTTTACGAAACGTTGTGGCACTTTTGACTGGAAAATCTCATGCAGGAGTCGGTTTTATGTAAAAAGGGTAGACTTGCTAGAACTTGATAATTCCAACCATTTTCGAGAAAACTGCTGCAAAAGATGTCAAGAATTCAAGAAAATGACAAATTGCATTTATTGAAAAAATTACACAATGTAAATTATTCAGTATTGCCTGATTTTTTCGTATTAATATAAGGTTTTAATTTAATTTATTTATAAGTAAATTATTATTGCCATACAATATATTTGAATTTTTTGTATAGTTGCCCGCATACACTACTCGGTCGCAGAACCTTACTGCTCGGCTACCAGAGGTGGAGAAGTGGTTCTGTGGGATAGTTAAAATCTGACCGCTAACGAGCACGTGTACTAACTGTGTTTCGATATCCTCTATATTTTCTCAATATTTTTCTTATCGCTAAAAGCCGCTCATTTTCGCTCGTCTCGCTAAAAGTGTGTGAATTACATCACCTTCAGTTGTTCGACTAGTCCGCTGCCCCCCGCCAAATCCTACTACCAGAGCTCAGAATGAAAAACCAGGCCCGCAACATCAGCCAATAAGGTAGGAAGTGCGGCCGACTTCGAACAATTTATTAATTTTCTCATAATTCATATTTTAAGTCAATCGCGCACATAAATAGAAACTAAAGAGTGATACCTACGCAATATTCAAGACTTTCTTATGAACTATTTGCTGCATAAAATTTTCGATATGGCCTTCAAAGACTTCTACACAATTTTGACACTCTGTATCTTTTTCCACAGCAACAATTTACTATAACATGTTTGGTTAAATGCTAATGTTTTGGTCCTTGTATATTTAGTTTCATATTAGTTGTGTATTCTATGCCGATTTATCTAATTTTTTTCTAAATGTACACATGCATATGCATCATAAAGCAAAAAGTAGGAGAATAATGGGGCGTAGACGGCGCCTTGACAGTTATGATAGTAACATGGTACATTTCTTTCTTTTTATCTCCCATCCTCGTCTTCAGTTACTTTTCAACCATTAATACAAGCATTGTCAGATAATTTCATTTCGGATATGCCTCAACTTCCGAAAACGCGTCTATATTGATAAAGTTCCAGTTTACCTTCACGAGTTGTGTCACGTGTATGTGAGTAGGCTAAGGTGTAAATTACTTCCTTGTTGCTAACTGAAAGTGGGTGGGAAGTTCATAGTGAGGGTTTACCATTATCATGTATTCAGCTCTATCCATTAGATTCTCTTCTGATGTAAATTAAGTCACGATATAGGTACATATACAAGGTGTTTCCATAATACGTATTTATATTTTAATGTGCAAATCCCTATTTAATCTGAAAACCTATGCCACTTTTAAATATTAAAAAATATGTAGGTTTACCTTTATTACTTCAGTCTCGAAGCCACAAGTAAGTTATTGACTTCTATTATTGCATTGCTAAGTCTGTACAAAATGTCGAATTATAGACAAATCTGAACAAGAACACACAAAAAGTTGGTATTCTCGGATAAAAATGTACATTGTTCCTTAAATATTGTACAACCTACGCAAAAGTTTATTCATCAGGAATACGCATATGTTGAGAAGACGTAAGGCATACCAGCCCGACGTGCATTTTCTCCAGCCGCAGTATAACAAAACACAGTATTTGTGCACTCAAATTTGTAAAATTTGCCGTTATTAAAACGTCACTATTACCACATAGGCGTAGCGAAACGTATTCTGACAGCAGCAAACACTACACTATTAACTGCTACCTTAATTATATTTACGTTCTGGTAGAGTTCAGTTACAGCTATTCTAGAAGAAACGACCCAGCTGGCAGGGTCCAACAGCCAGGACCAGGGGAGGTTGCTAATATCGTCAATACCGTCCGCATTTGCGGGGGGGATAGGCGAAAAAGCAGGCCCACCCCTTACGAGGCCGGTCCAGGTCTACAGCGATGATTGGGGCAAAGAGCTCAAGCTCGACCCCTAATCATCCGAGACCGTCATCATTAGTCAAGAATATTGGCGAGGATGTGTTTCCAAAATGTCTTGAATTTTCAAATGTGTTACTTACCTTTCTTTAAAAAAATTGTATTGATGATCCGGCTAATTACAGACTTGTTTCTATCGTGCCATTATTTGCCAAAATCTTTGAGGTAGTTCTCAAATATCAAATCACGAATTATTTTGAAAATTGTAATCTAGTTAATAGTTGTCAATATGGCTTCATGTCAAAATTGTCAACGACGTTAGCAATCAATTCGTTGATGAATGTAATAAATCAAGGTCTCGAGGCCAAAGTATTTGTGCATGTGAAATTTTTAGACTTAAGTAAGGCTTTCGACTCTATACCTCACAATATTTTAGTGAACAACCTAAAACTTTACAAATTCATCAGAAATTTGATTATGTCATAATTTGTACATGGTAACATTAATATTAGATTTGGCATCCCTCAGGGTTCAGTTTTGGGACCGGCTTTATTTCTTATTTATGTTTTGCCTAACAGTGGCCCCTTAACAAATTTCACTCTCTTTGCTGATGACAGGACATTGGCTCATTCCCATAATGATTGTAACATTTTATTATTAGTGGCTCAAGACAGCCTGTGTATGGTTAATAACTGGTCATTAAATAACAAGCTAGTATTAAATAATGATAAGAGAGAAATTGCGATTCTTTTGTTATGACAGCACTCTATACAGATGACGTCTCATTGCGTTAAATTCTTGGGCATTATTTTGGAGAGTAAGTTGACATGGGAAGAGCATCAGGTAATATTTTCTTATTGCGCAATTTAAAAAATTGTTTGTCACAGTCAACGGTTTTAATGGAATATCATGCAATAATTCAATCTTTTCTTACCTATGCCATTTTAATATGGGGCCACTTGGCACATTTCTCAACAGTTTTTTCACTGCAAAGAAAGGCTGTCAGAATCGTTGCTGGGTATTTTGAAAAAAAAACAATATCCTGACCTCATTAATTTCGGAATAATCAATTTGTTAATTAAGAAATTTATTTTGGCTATAACAAATGAACGGGATGACAAAATGAGTTGTACCGGACGCCAAACGATGCGTATTGAAAATATTGAATCAAGATTTTTTCGGATCCGTCAAACCGTTTTCATTTTATTAAATAAAAACGAAACAAATTTTGATATTTGACCATGAAGCTTGGGGTTTAGGAAAATTTTTCATAAGAAAATCCTGTTCAGCGGAATTCTTTCTATAAGAATCCGTGGCTAACTCAAATGGTATAGAAAATTTTTGAGAAAAATTCGAGGCAGACTCACCTGTATCTATTCCATCACTCTACCAGAACACGTACACATTTGGTAGAAAACACTTAAGCCATTCCAGAGATATCATTGAACAGACATGAAAGAAAAATATACGTGCGGCATGAATTAAGAACCGCCTCCTATTTAAAAATTTAAGTCGATTAAAACGGGGCAGAATTTCAATAAAATGAATTTATATTCCTGATATTTGATAAGGAGGCATAAAATCAAATTAAATAATTTTAATTGTATAATGACATCTTACAATATAAGATGTACAATTAAAATTATTTAATTTGATTTTATGCCTCCTTATCAAATATCAGGAATATAAATTCATTTCATTGAAATTCTGAAATTAGGTACTTCATAATGTAGTTTTTTCACTGACCTTTACAATATTATAGTTTCTTGTAAAGTTGATTTATTTTACATTATTATACATTTTATTCTTAATTATAGATGCCACTCATACGTGAATCATTCCCTTATATTCCTTATTTTAATATATTTTGTTGAATTGTAAACATCGGCTTTTGTCTTTTAACTGATTTTTAAAGTTTATAAAAAGAAGAAGGTTCACGATTCGACCCGTAATATTTTGAAAATTGTAAAGTATGATATGACGATAGTTCCTTATTTTTTTCATCAAGCTATGTTTAGAATATAAGGTGAGGAAAAATCGGAAAGAAGTATAAGTAAGAAGTTTATAGAATATTTGAAGTTATGGCGAAGGTGCCGGTTAAAACTACATTTCGTTAGAGAACATTCGAAGTTATGGCGGAGAAGCGGTTGCAGGTATAGTGGCGGCAATAAATATTGCATTACAGACGCGGAGTAAGGCGAGTCATGAAAAAGCACACCCATAAGGCAATTAAAGCCGACAAAAGCGATCCACAAAGACCACCGCTACTCTTACTTGCTTACTTCACTGTTCTACTATACAGGGTTATTCAGAGTGGATGGAGTATTAGGAATATATGGAGAACGAGTAAATACATCCCTTTGAAAATTTCGATAGTTACTAAAGTCAGTATGGCCAGTCGAACCAAAATAAGTACAAGCATGTGGTACTTCCAGTTATACCGGAAGTCAGCACCAACTTGCTTATTTTAAATGGAACACCTTATATATTTTCGACTTTCCGAAATGGTCATAGAATTCTGAGTCCCAGGCATGTAGCACATCCTATATCTAAACCTAGTAGTTTCGGTGATATTTGACATTTTATAAAAAATTTCACAGATGCAACGGTTTGCAAGAACCGTTATAACTTTCTTTCTGTAAAGGATCCTCATTGGCTCTTTGGTACATAGAAAGAAAACAGGGTGAGCTGCACCCCACATTAAAAATAAATTCCATTATAGTATGCCAAGTTATGCGTTACATTTTGTCAAATTCAAACCTCAAAGCTTTTTTATTTCAAATGGAATATATATACATAAGTATTTTCCTACATCATGTTATGTAAAATTAAATTATCTCTTCTTTAGTATAAACATTGTAAGGGTTAAGGTTACAACTTTTTGAGATATTCGCGATTTTCTTAAATGTTCTAGAATTTTGAGTAAATATTATCAACTTAGCCATGATTAGAAACAATCATCAATGTGAGTCATTCTATTATATCAAAAAAAAATTAAGTTTGTTTATTATTTATAGGAATGTGGTAAAGTAATATCAAGACATGTAAGACATTTACTTTGCGATACCCACAAAAACAGAAACTGTCACTAAACACTGTAAAACGCATATTGGATAATTTTAGAATATTTGGCTCTGTTAAGGCAGGAATACAACGGAGGAAGCCTATTGTTGACAAGGAAACAAATTAGTAATGTTAATAAAATATATCCAAAATCCCAATTGCATAAGCCAAGATAGCAAAGATAAAATGAATTAAAAGTTGTAGCATTTCCATATGCTACTTTTATATGAAGGTTATGTTGATACCTAATTAAAGGAATATATATCTTAATTTATTAGCACAAGTGCATTGCTGGTTGCTTAAAGAAACGCCGGACGATTTCCGTTTTCATTGAACCTCATGGCATTCGAGACTTGACTCTTGGTTGGTGATAAGGTCCCATACGATAGTTGTTATCAACATTTTTTCCTCTTTGGGTTTTGTAAAATTAATCGTATATTTAGTGATCCACACCTGACTTTCAAGTTTAAGAAGTTCTGTTTTCATATTAAGTTAACCTTTTTCTGTTTGATTCGTAATACTCATAATTTTTTTTTCGTTATTTTTAGTCTTTTCCCGATTAATATAATCTATGTATTTTTTTCGCCATGCTGTCTTGTTCAAAAAACCCTTCTGAAGAAGGTGAGTTGCGTTATTCTTTTCAGATTCGCTGTACTTAGTATTGGTGTCTTTTTAGAGTTTTTTAGGAATACCTATAATTATTATAGATAAAGTTGAAATTTCATCTATCCTTATGAATTCTTCTCCACGTGGGAACAGTTGAGATTCCATACCTCAGAAGTTTGGTCATATCTACACTGCCCATACAAAGCTAGCACCACCGAAGTGACGCCAAAAACGAGCCGCCATCTTGCATGCGTCGATTGTCCTCGTCATTGTCACCACACGGCTAGGACTCATCATCACCATAAACAGGCCAGATATTTATCATTATTATTATTTAAATTTTTACACATAATTATCCATTAGTCATATAATCTTCAATAATTTGCACATAAATACGCCTTTTTTTTATAACCCATGTAACGCCAGCATAGTACTATGGAGGTGAGAATATAATTAGTTACACGTGCGTACTATTCTATTTTCTTTTTTTTTTGTTGTTGTAAAAAGAACTAATGCAGCTATAATTGTGTCTTTTTACACTGCCCTTAAGGCCCATTATTTTGTGGATAGTGGATAACAACCTAACCTTGGTAACAATTTCCTTTATCGCCACATTTTTAGTTTTGTATATATGAGCCTGCGATTGTTGAGTAATAAATATTTGTTATGTGAACTGTATTACATAATTTTTTTTTGCTCGTTTGTCCATAGTATTTTAGTATTTATTGTGATCTGGATACATCCTATCCTCATTAATTTTATTATGTTTTGTATTCCGCAACAAGATAAATCTGAAAACATAATATACATTTTTTTAAGTTGCGTGGCGCCCTAGTACCGTTACCTTTTAAAGATACACAAAAATTGTTTCCTGATCCACGACGCTCTACCGGCGAAAAGCTGCCATCCGCAAGTGAGGGTAAATCACCTCCCCAGATAAATTATAGCACTTTTGTGCTCAAATTATAAATTCACCAATTTTGTACAAGGGAACCCTGCAAAGTATGATTTCATTTTAATTCAATAAATGTTCAAAATTTAGCCCTCGAACCTCCAGACATTCTTCGCACCTTCGGATTAGTTCTTCATGGGTAGCTCTTCTAACTGAATCCGGTGATAAGTTTTGAAATGCATTTCTCACTATCTGCATACAATCTGTAATGTCTGTTAATGGACTTTCATAAATTTTATTTTTAATAGTTCCCTAAGCAATAGAATCCAGAACTGATAAATCGGGCGAGCGAGGAGGCCATGGTAAAGGTCCATTCACTGATCATAAAAAACTTCATACAAAACATAAAAATTATTGATCAAATACGATTCATGTGGATCAGCACCATCATCGTGCTGATAAATAAATTGTCTATGTTCGATGTGAGATAAATTGTATAGATAGTTATTTTCCAAATTTTGTAGAATATTTAGATATCTTTACACTTTACACTAATGTGTAATTACAATTACAATTTCTTCAGCTAATGATGAAGAAATTATTTCAATTTACTATTTAAATTTTCCTCATAAAAGTGTAATGCTACGATTAAATTGTTTCTTCCGGCACAATAAACATTAAACTGCCAATGTTCTTGAAAATTTTGCTCTCTGAATACATGAGAATCACTTCAGTAATGGGAATTGTGTAGATTAAAAGATCCATTTTTGGAAAATTTAGCCTCATCTGACCATGTGATATTTCCCAAAAAAGAATGGTCACTTTCATGCCTTATTAAAATAAATTCACAAAAATTTTCCCTCGTTAGGTAATTTATTTCTTTTAATTTTTGAACCATGTGGCACCAGAATCGATTAAACTTACTTTTTGACAAGATTCTGTGAATTGAATCTTAGGATAATCCTTTCTGCCTTGACAGGGCCACACATTCTAAAATTATCCAATATGCGCCTTTCAGTGTTTGGTGATTGTTTCTACTTTTGTGAGCATTGAGAGGCAAATGTATGACATGTTTTTGATATTTCTTTCTCCATAAATAAGAAACTTAATTCTCCATAAATAACAAACAAATTTAAAAAGTCTCCGTGGGTGTAATTTAAACGTGCTGGCACTTTTTGATATAATAGAATGACTGACATTGATGACTGTTTCTAATCACGGCTAAGTTGATAATTTTTATTAATAATTCAAGAACATTTAAGAAAACCGCGAATATCTCCAATAGTTGTAACTTTAACCCCTACAATGCTTATACTAGAGAAAAGAGAATTTAATTTTACACAATACGATGTAAAAAAATATAGGGTGTTGCATTGGAAATAAAAATATTTTTGAGGTTTGAATTTGACAAAATGTAACGTGAAAAATGGACCACTTGGTATACTATCATGGAATGTATTTTCAATATAGAGTACAGCTCACCTTGTTTTCTTTCTATGTATCAAAGAGCCAATGATCATCTTTTACACAAAGAAAGTTATAACGGTTCTTGAAAACCATTGCATCTGTCAATTTTTTTTATAAAATATCAAATATCTGAAGCTGTTGGGTTTAGATATAGGGTGTGCTATATGCTTGGACTCATAATTTTATGGTCATTTCGAAAAGTAGAAAATATATGGGGTGTTCCATTTAAAATAAGCAAGTTGGTATCGAATTACCATATGCTTCCAAATATTTTGGATTGGCCACATTGATTTTGGTAACTACCAAAATTTTTAAAAGGATATGTTTACCCGTTCTCCATATACTTCTAATACTCCATCTACTATGAATCACCCTGTATGTATTTCTTGAATTAAAAATAGTAAGGCATTTTCCGAATTAAAGATTCAATGCCAATGTACAATTATAATTATTTAATTTGATTGCCTCCTTAACAAATATCAGGAATATAAATTCATTTAATTGGAATTCGACCCATAATATTTTGAAAACTGTAGAGTTTGATATGATGGTAGTTTATTATTTTTTTCATCAAGCTATGTTTAGAACATAACGTGAGAAAAAATCGGAAAGGAGTAGAAGAAATTTTTAGAATATTTGAAGTTATGGCGAAGGTGCCGGTTAAAATTACATTTATAGAACATTCGAAGTTATGGCGGAGAGACGGTTGCAGGTATAGTGGCGGCAATAAATATTGTATAACAGACGCAGAATAAAGCGAGTCATCAAAAAGCACGCCGATAAGGCAGTTAAAGCTGACCAAAGCGATCCACAAAGACTACCGCTGCTCTTACTTGCTTACTTCTCCGTTTTACTATATGTATTTCCTGAACTACAAATAGTGAGCCATTTTCCGAATTAAAGATTCAATGCCAATGTACAATTATAATTATTTAATTTGATTGCCTCCTTAACAAATATCAGGAATAAAAATTCATTTAATTAAAATTCTGAAATTAAAATAGGTACTTCATAATGTAGTATTTTTACTGACCTTTACAATTTTATAGTTTTTTGTAAAGTTGATTTATTTTACATTATTATGCATTGTATTCTTAAGAATAGATGCCACTCATACGTGAATCATTCCCTTATATTCCTTTTTTTAATATATTTTGTTGAATTGTAACCATCGGCTTTTGTCTTTTTAACCGATTTTTAAAGTTTATAAAAAGGTTCTCAATTCGACCCATAATATTTTGAAAACTGTAGAGTATGATATGACGGTAGTTCCTTATTTTTTTCATCAAGCTATGTTTAGAATATAAGGTGAGGAAAAATCGGAAAGAAGTATAAGTAAGACGTTTATAGAATATTTGAAGTTATGGCGAAGGTGCCGGTTAAAATTTCATTTCGTTGGAGAACATTCGAAGTTATGACATAGAAGGGGTTGCAGGTATAGTGGCGGCAAAATATATCGTATAACAGACGCGGAGTGAGGCGGGTCATCGAAAAGCACGTCGATAAGGCAGTTAAAGCCGACAAAAGTAACCAACAAAGGCCACCGCTGCTTTTGCTTACTTACTTCTCCATTCTAATATATGTATTTCCTGAGCTATAAATAGGTATTTTCGGAATTAAAGATTCAATATGGTGAGTTCAATGTAGTCCAGTCGGTATGTATGAAATCCTTATCTAGAGGTGGACAGTCACCCGACGTTAGCGTCGACAGTGGTGGTTTGGCCAGGTTGGCAAGTCGGCAAATGCCGACTGGGCCTTTTGCCTCTTGAGTAAGTAATGCACTTATGTACATGCGAAGCAAAAACATTCAAATTGCTGAAAAACCGCGTTTAAATATTTTTTTTTTTTTTTAAGTTTTGGCATATGTGGTGAGCTGGTGAGTACTTTTGGCTTCTTTAGGCCATTTCGCCGGCGTGCCGGCGTCGAAGTCAAAAGAGGGAATTCAAGATGTGCGGAGGTAGTAACAGCAACCGATGAAGCTGACACTTTAACTGTTAGTATTAAATGAATTGTCATATCGTTAGTTTAGCTATATACCGAGTGCACTTTTTGCGACAGGATTTTTCGAACAAGTTTTTTTTTTATTTTATATCATTTTCAATACCATTCATCGGTACATGCCAACTTATATCTGGCATATAAATATCTGCTAACATTAACCTGTACACAAGTTAATTGTGAACAAGCTTTTTCGACATCAAAAATAATAAAAACTAGGCTAAGAAGTAATTCCAAATACCCATGAAATTTTAAAAAAATAGCGCAAGCATCTGAAGAATTGACAGCTCTATTCGTTTAATTTCTAATTCTCGTTCACATTCTGTTCTCACAGTTTTAGTTTTCCAGGTATAGATTCGTTAAATTATTCTGTGTTCCTGATAGTATTTGTTTTTTATAATGGTTTTTAATTTTTACGTCTATGAGTTTGTGTAATATTTTTCAACCCCCTCACCCTCACTCCGATCCCTCCATTATTAAAGGTGTTAATATAACAAAATTGAGACATATTCACTTAATAATTTGGTACACGTATGTATTATAACGACATCAGGAATTAGATTATATTCTGAGATGATTCCGATAAAGGGTTGGGGGTTAAATAGGAGTAAATATGGTAAAATATGTAAAGCAAGCTGGTCAGAGTACAGAAACTTGGGATTTGGTGTATACACTAGAAGCCAGGGCCTCAGATTTCTTTGTCATATTTTTCAACCCCCCCACCACCTCCAATCCATTATTAAAGAGATTGATAAGATAAAATTGAGATATTCACCTGAAATTTGGTGTACGTATGTATTCTAATGACATCTGATTGAGACGATCCATTGAAGGGGTAAGGGGTGAAGGTAAATAAGGGAAATAAGCGAAACAAGCTAATATAAATTATGTCTGTCTATCTGTCTGGCTGTTTGTTGGTATGTCTGCCTGTAACTTTTTTTGCACGCACGTTTTCTCTGGAACGGTTTAAGATATTATCTTGAAACTTTGTGTAAGTATGTATTATAGCGAGATTTGGAACATGATGGTTTTTTTAACTTATTTTGCAAAGGGTTGGAGAGTAGATAGAGGTAAATAGGGGAAAATAAGTCAAGCAAGCTGGTAAAAGTACAAAAATTTGGGATTTGTTGTATATAGTAGAAGCCAAGGCCTCAGATTTTTCAATAATATTTTCCATCGTCCACCACCCACCCCCACTCCATTATTAAATGGGTTGATAAAATAGAATTGAAATATTCACTTGAAATTTTGTACACGTGTATATTAAACGACATCTGGAACAAAATTATATTTTGAGATGATTCCGTTGTAGGTAGGGGTTAAATAGGCGAAAATAAAGCAAGCTGGTTAGAGTACACAAACATGGAATTTGGCGTATATACTAGTAGCGAAGGCCTCAGACTTTTTTATAGAAGTTTTCAACACACCCCCCCCCCCAATCCATCATCAAAAAGATTGATAAAATAGAATTGAGATTTTTACTTTAAATTTGACACATGTATGTATTATAACGACATCTGTAATTAGATTATATTTTGAGATGATTCTGTTGAAGGATTGGGAGGAAAAATAGGGGTAAATATGGGACAATAGGTAAGGCAAGCAGGTAAGAGTACAGAAACTTTGAATTTGGCGTATATACTAGAAGCCAAGGCCTCAGACTTTTTTATAACATTTTTCAACACCTCCACCACCACCACTCCATTATTGAAGGGACTAATCAAATTAAATTGAGATATTCACTTGAAATTTGATACACTTATGTATTGTAATGACATCTGATTGAGATGATTTGGTTGAGGGGGGGGGGGGGTCTGTAAATTGGTCAAAATAAGTAGAGCAAGCTAATATGAGTCCAGAAACATCGTTTTTTGCGTATATGCTGAAAACCAACGCCTTAAATTTTTTTACGATACCTGCCTCAAATAATATTAGAATTCTATGACGAATTATTTTCATATACTAGAGTGCAAATATAGTCAAGTTGCTTTCCTTTCAAGAGACTTGGATGGAAAATCTGGATGCAGAAGCAGTGATTCCTTAGGAAGCGGTTTTTTATACAGTTTACCTTTTCTAATAGTGCAATTTCAGTTATAGGGTTAAGTTTACTATTTAATATGGTTCTAATTGAACTTTAATTTGTAGCCCTGAAGATGCTTATGTCTAGTAAGTGGAACATTGATATAAGAACAAAGTTTAATTATTGTCGCAAACCAACAATTTTTTCTTTCTTTCATGGAAAATTTATTGTTTCGTTATGACGCTTATCATAACATCTGTGTCAGATTTGAAAATTTGTTAAATTAATTTCGCTAAAATAATTTATTTTCCTAGACTATATTTACAAATTTCACATCTTTTAAAAATTCAAAGATCTAAGGAATATTTCACGATAATGAATCAACTTTCTTGCTATATAAATAAATTTAATAAGACGTTCTCTATAAAAACTTCAAGTGTTAATATCACCCAGAATACAAAGTAACAGACAATTAATTTTAAATAATTATTTTTTCACCCGAGACAAGATGTATAAGAAGGCAAATTTTGCTTTTGAACTGTTAAGTATGAGGCTGATATATTTATACCCACAATTATCCGTGTTTTGCCAATCTCTCCCTATTCTTACACTCCAAGCTTTCTGATTCTTGAATAATTGAGATACACCAGACACTAATGAAGTTGCTTTTGTGAGTTTTGTGCCTTCCACTCCCTTGTAATTCATTTGCTTTTTAGGCCAACATCTTCTCTTTGTTGTTATATTTTCATCAAATGGAACACATTTAATTGCTTGGGTTTTATTACATTAATGAGCTGCCTTATATATCCCAAAACAAAATTAAATGTTGTACATTCTATTCTTTCGCTGGCAATTTTAACTGGTTTTAATTGCTTGGTTCTTTATTTGGTTCAACTTGAACCGCTATTTAGATCTTAATAAATTATTATATCTCACTGTTATTTTTAACGGCATATAATTTCCAAGATAACTCTAATATTTAAAGTACAGTAGAAATAGCCTTATAGAACTCAATTTAAATTGAATTTGAGTTTCTGCGAAACGTTCTGAAATTCTGATAGTTGTTCCTGATGAAAGTTTCAATGGACACCACCTCCAAAAATGAAGTTTTTGAGATACAGCTTATCAGTACTAGATAATTTGCATCATTTTAGAAATTCAAGAAATTTTAGTCTTAAACTAATTATTGTAGGCAAAGAATTCATAAGTAAGACAACATTTATTTAAAACCAATAAAGCTCACATAATTATTTCAAAATTTTTTGTCAAGTTTTAATGAAAATTATCACATATAACAATATTAACATAAAGGGTGTTTCATGACTGACTGGTCATATGCTAGTGAGGAGTACAGTACTTTGAGACAATTTTAAAATGGCCCTTATTACATCCCTAGTCCCTTCGTTTCTGATATACAGTGCATTTTCCATTTTTTACCAAAATTTCGATCGGCCATATTTCTTGATTGACTTCACCAAATCAAATCAAATGTAGGCATGTTTCACTAATCGAGGTCTTCACAATGCAGTATTGCAAACGAAAAATTTTATTCTCCTTTTGGTAATGTTCAATACTCTAAAAACGTATTTAAATCATGTAATTAGTTTTTTTGGCGCCCTTTTAATGCTTCGACAGTAAGCAATTGAGTTACACAGTAAATCAATTTTAAAAATGGTTGGAAACCTTCCGGCTACAAGAACATCAATATATAGGACCTCATGTGTAGTAAATTTTATGTAAAATATTTTCAGTGAGTATGAAATGATCTGAGGACAAATCATTTCGCGAATTAATGTCCAAATATGTGATAAACCGCAGCGTGGCTTATTAGGGCTGGTATTTTAGGGTGAAAACCAACCATCTTACGCTAATTATTTCCGAACGGCAGAACATTATAATTCATTTTTCCTATGGTTATTATCGTCAATAAGATAACAAAAATCGAATCAGGGGTAGACAAGTACGGCCCTGTCGTGAATAAAACAACCGTTATTTTGACATTTCAAGAGTCGGTCGATACTTTAGTCCATTGAAGTAAATACCAGTCGTAAATAAATATCTAAATTGTGTTGTCTAATTTCGTTCGGTTTTGTTAGATCTCCGGAAATATGTCCTTTTGACTTGGGTAGTTCGTTAAGGGTCAACACTTTAAAAAAGTCTCATAGAAGGAATAACTAACTATCTAAATTCTTCTAACGCATATATATGCCACGTAAATGGGGTATATATTAGAGAATTCCCACTCTGGGGGTTGTTACAACTCTGGTCGCCTTTCATCTTCCCTCCATCAAATCCCCTTTCTAAAATGTTGAATATTTTTTACATAAAAGAAATCCACCCCCTGGAGGGGTTGTAACCACCCCTGGTTATTACCCTGGCCACCTTCATCTTCCATTCAACAAACTCCCTTTTTAAAAATTGTAAATATTTTTTACAAAAAAAAATACACCCCCTGAGGGGGGCTGAATTGAGGGGTAGGGGTGGAAGAAGATACAAGCGTTTATTCTGAAGCACAACTGGTACATAGGACCTCATTTGTAGTAAATTTTATCTAAAACATTTTCAGTGAGTATGAAATAATCTAGGGACAAATCGTTTCGCGAATTAATGTCCAAAAATGCAATAAAGCTCGGCGTGGATTGTTAGGGGTGGTATTTCTTGCTCTAATTATTTCCGAACGGCAAAACAATATAATTTATTTTTCCTATGTTTAATAACGTCAATAATGTAACAAAAGCCGAATTAGGGCTACGGCCCTGTCGCGTATAAAACAACCGTTATTTTGGCTTTTCAAGTCTTGGTCGATACTTTAGTCCATTGAAGTAAATACCAGTCGTAAATAAATATCTAAATTGTGTTGTCTAATTTCGTTCGGTTTTGCTAGATCTTCGGAAATATGTTCTCTTGACTTGAGTAATTCGTTGAGGGTCGACGCTTTAAAAAATTTCCATGGAAGGAATAAATAACTATCTAAATTATTTTATGTCTGAATAATTTGTTATGCTACAGGTCCTTCTAGGAACCGAGAATATTCAGACACATGTTTTCACAGCTCGGTTGATATCATAAAATACGATGGCGCGTCGCGTCGTAAGGCCAAGGTAGATTTTCAGGACTGAGATTCACACAGCATTCCAGAGAACATAAGTAATAATTTTAGTAGTAAAACTAAATAGGCTACTAAGGTTTTCCTGTATAAAAACAAAATAATTGACAAAGGGGATTTTTCATCTGTCTTACTGATAGAAATGTTAGGACAAATTAGGATATAATAAAAGATTAGGGATTATTTACAGCATTATGTGATGCACCTAAAGTCGTGTTTCGTAAATCCCATGATCTGTTAGGCCATTTTCAAATTAGGTATAGTTTAACACAGGGAACGTTATAATTAATAGAAATTTCAGGGTGTACCACCCACTTTTAAGAAGTCGAGGAGGTAAAATTGGCACTTCTTGTTTAACGTGTCTTCGGTCAACATCTACAGGGGAATAATAAATAATAGAGTCGCGAACCCTTTTCAGTTTTAGAGTTTATGTTTTGTTCGGTATTTTGTCGGTTATAATGTAAATCCATGTGATGTGATTAATTAGAGTATTCGATCCGCGAGTCACCTCAAGATTTGAAATTACTGCAGACCACTTCACTTTCTTGTATTGCGTAATTATTGTTCGTTAATTTATTTCATCGTTTAATGTTTGTGTTTCTTGTTTCAGTTGTTTCCATTATACCTGTAAATATAGTATTTAAGTGTTTTGAGCAATAACATGTTTTCTTCACGATGCGTAGAGATGTTCAATCAAAAATTCAGAAAGATTAAATTGTGAAATATCCTGTATGTGATGTACAGGGAAAAGGTACAACCACTTAGAAAGGAGAAAGGTAAGTATAGTCTCGATTTTGATAATCCACTATAATATCGACGTAGTCTAAGTAATAGAGACACTCCGTACTAGACCAGTGGTAATGTCTAATTTATCATGTCATTATGGGAACCTAACCCCAGTTATTGCAAGGAACGCGAAACACGTATCGGTTGTGGATCAACCCCCTAGTTTGATCTGTCATTGCTCGAAAACCATTGCGTCTAACAGCAAAATGCACAGGAGCCTACTTGTAATCAATTTTATATAAAATTTTGTCCGTGAGTATAAAATTTTCTGTAGGACCTTTTTTTCGCGGGATAATATGAAAAACAGCGGCGCTGTGTGTTAGGGGAGGTTTTCTAAGCGACTTTCGACTTGAAAACTCTTTAGTTTCAGAAAATTAGCCACCCTCTAAGTATAATTTGTAAACTGCATAATAAGATTATAATTTATTTCCGCTATTTTTGCGGATAGCAGTGGAGTATATTTGTCCAAGTTGAGTTCTGTTTGAGAATCATATTTCCTATTAGCCACGACAAAAACTTAATTTCAGTAGTAGGTACATTGAAACAATCACCGAGTTTAAATTACAGAATTACTTTAACTTTTAAATTAACGAAGCGGTTTCAATATATTCCTTATATAAATATTTAACACATTGGAAATACTAAACCATTAAGCGAAAACTTCAAACTAACTGGGAATCGCTTTTCCTTGAATCATTCAAATAAATCCAGTGGTTTTCCTCCTCAGGAATCCGTTGAAAACATCCAATATTAAATTCATCTAATTCGAATTCCAAAGAATTAAGCAGATACCTAAGTTATTCTAGACTTCGTCAATTCAAAGAAAGTGCATTTGTTGAGAATATAAATGAACCCAGAGCGAGAGGTATATTCCCAGACGCATTAAGGCTTCGTTAAAATGCATCAGAGAAAAATCATTTTAAAAAGAAGTACATGTAACATTTGGTGCTTTGGGAACAAATCGAAATCTCTAAACGATCCCCAGGGCTTGAAAGCGGCGGCTCGATATGTGTTTTATTTAAAAGTGTAGCTTTTCAGTTTAGCACTCACAGTTAATACCAGGATTTATATAGACGGAGATTAAATTATGGGCCAAGTGTTATCCAGTAAACAACGGATAACTTATCACGGGGATCAACAGTTTTATTTAGCTTTTTATTATCGAGATTCCGGATTTTTTAGATGACCTTACAATAGAAGTGACATAGCGTACTAATGTACGAGGTAGTATCATTAAGACAGTTATGTTATTAGTACTCCTCGATTGTCCACTTTTGAAATGGCAGTAAAATTTGTATGCGTAATATTTTTTTCAGAAATAAATGGATGCCAAAAATTTTTTGAGAACTTTACTGCCCTCCTAAAACGAAATTACATACTGGACGTATTCCAAAGTTGTTTTGTTAAATGACTGATTCTTTCTACAATCATTAAACTATTATTTTTGCATTTGCTTCGTAGCATTATATCCTAAATTTGAAAATGACAAAAAGACTATATAAAAAGACAATTAGATCAGCTGATGTTGAAGTACGTTATTTTGGCTTAGGAGGTCAGTTGTTCTTGCGCTCAAACTAAATCACAGTATTGTTTTATTAACCCTTCTAATTGTAATAACTGGGGTTTTATTCCCCTAATTACATGATTTAACCAGACATTACCATTGGTATAGTACGGAGTGTCCCAATTACTTTTGTAGATTCCGTCGATATTATATCCATCGAAATCAAAACTGTGCTGACCCTTTTCCTTCTAGGTGATTATATCCTTTTTGGTGTCCCTCAACCAGGTTACTTCACAAACAAACTTTACTAACTATGGAATGAACTCAATTGCATAACCAGCAAATAAAACACGTGATTTCTCAAAACACTTAAACCCCTATATTTACAGAAGAAAATGAAAACAAATGAGAATGACAATCACAGCCATTTAACGATTAAAGAAATTAACATACAATAATTACACTATATCAAGAAATGAAATGGTCCGCGGCAAGTTCAAATCTGTAGCTGAAACGCGACCGAATACTCTTAGTTCAATTACAACCCATTAATTTATGCTTATTATAACCGGCAAAATAGTGAACAAATGTACTTAAACTTTAAAATTGAAAAAGGTTTGCAAAACGAGAATTTACTATACCCTGTAGGTAGATGATGACCGATCAGACGTTAAGCCAAGAGTGACGATATTATCTCAATCGAAAAAAGACGTTTCAAAAGTGGGCAGTAAACTTTAAACCCTCGACCAATTAAAATCTTCTCTACTTTAAACCGTACCCCTATTTGAAATTACCTAACGGACCATGGCCTATCTTAACATTTTACGCCACTAAGACAAATGAAAAAAATCCTTTTGTTCCTTACTTTGCTTTTGTATGGGGGAAAAATCTGCCTTATTTGGTCTAGCTATCTATCTTAATTTCTATTACATATGTTTCTGGAATCCTCTATCGACTGCTTTAGTCTTGAAAATCTCACTAGACCTCCGGGTGAGGTCATATTTAAACAAGTGTCCATAACCTCAACTGAGAAAAGCGAGTTGGACATAAAATAATTTAGATGGCTATTTACTGCATCCAAGTGGCTAACTTCGACTACCTAATAAAGACTAAAGTTAACAAAGCATGTTTCCTGGGCTCTAAAATAAATCAGTTTGCAACATAAAACAGATGTTTCTATGACCAGTATTTTACGTTATTGTACTAAATATGGTATTCTCTATGCGACAGGGTCGGACTTGGCTCCCTTAATTTGACTTTTGTTACATAATAGGGGATGGTGGCTGATGTCATAAAAAAATGAGATCTTAGCTTCTAGTATATACACCAATTTTCTGGACTCTTACTAGTTTATTTTACTTATTTGCCCCTATTTATCTCCCCGACGCAATGAGCTCAATTATAATCCAGTTCTAGGTCTCGTTATACTACATACGTATACCAAATTTCCAGTCATTATCTTAAACCATTCAAGAGTGATCGTACACACAAAAAAAGTTACAGATGGATAGACCGACAGACAGATAGACAGAACTTTTTATTTACTCAAATTTGAAATCTCCCCGTTTCAACTAAACCTACTTCAATAAAAAAAACTTGAATTTTTTTTAGGATTACTATGTATACTTCCACTCAACTACGTGGATATGAAAATAAAACAGGGACAAGATATTAAAACGAACATTCACATCTACCCTAACAGTTCAAGATTTGTACTTAAAAAAAAATTTGCATTTTGCTTATTAAATTTTACTGCTCGATTAACTGTTCCAGTTTTATACTGGATTGATACTCGTGTGATATTGTCTTTTCCTACAAGAACTAGTGCGCCTTGTTCATTGAATTTTTTTTTTTCATTTCATCCTGGACTAAAGTTGAGAGACATACTCCTTTTGCCAACTGGCCCAAAAGTGTTGAATGATTGCTTGAAGTTGTTGATAATGATTTAAACGATCGGCATTGATACTTTTAATGTCTTTCTCAGGAATTGATGTAATAGTTCTGCCGATGAAGAAGTGGGAGGGGGTCAATGGTACAGGATCGGTAAGATCGGCCGAAAGGGGGCACAATGGACGTGAATTTAGAATACCCTCGACTTGTATTAGGATTATAATAAATTGATCATAATTTAACATGCAATTACCAATAACTCGTTTCACATGGTTTTTCATACTTTTTATTCCGCTTTCCCACAGACCACCATGGTTCGGAGATCGAACAGGTATATAATGCCCAGTATATATTATTTTTCGCCATAACTCTTTTTATTAGTATTTAATAGAACTATAAGACTACCTAAGTATAACCATAACGAGCCTATTACGATGAATTTTCACTCAATATTTCCAGTCGTTTCCGAAATAGATAGATTTAAATTTAAAGATTATGTATTTCTATTTCATAGTTTCAAACTTAACTGTTTTGGAAACGACTGAAATTATTGAGTGAAAACTTATAGTAATAGGATTGTTATGATTCTACTTAGATAGTCTTATAGTTTTTTTTAAATATACGCGCTAAGGAAAACAAGTTATGGTCAAAAGTACTAAATACTTTCATATCGGATATCTCTCTCTTGGAAATCGCCACCTTAACCAAATAAATGAAACGTTACAATTAAGTTTAGCATAGGTATGTGGAGGTAAACACAATTACATCCACAAGGACATTTGCAATAGAATGCGACATCAGTTCGGTTTTCAGAGTTTTATTTAAATCAACATAAATATCGGGCCTATAAATAAATAAAAATCAATTCCGTTTGAACAATTAAACTTAAACTAGGTAACAGTAGGTATCTTTAAAATAATTAATACAATTAAACCATAAATTGACATTTATAGATATCGTTCAAAATATCCACCATTTTTTTCTATACACAATTCGGCTCTGCGTACAGTTGCTTGAAGGGCTCTACGCAATTCAGCCGGCGTTATTTCATTAAGAGCCCGTACAACTTTATTTTGCAGCTCTTCACGGGTATTTGAAGAAGTTTTATAAACTTTAATTTTGAGAGTGCCCCATACATAATAGTCGAGGGGTGTTAAGTCAGGTGACCTAGGAGGCCACCTGATATGACCTTGATTTGCGATAAGGCGTTCACCATGCAAGTTGTTTAAATATTCCATCACTCTTCTGGAATTATGTGGGGGAGCACCATCTTGTTGGAAAAATAGATTTTGTAAATAGGCAAGAGGAAGTAAGTCAAGAAATTCTGCTGTCTGGTTTTGTAAAAAGAATAAATATCGTTCGCCAGTAAGTGTTCCATCAAAAAATATGAGTCCAATTATTCGATCTCCAAGTACTCCAAGCCAACAGTTAAACCCAAATCTTTCCTGAATATTCCCCCGCCCTACCAACCTCGGATTTTCTTGAGCCCAGTACCTAGTATTATTTCTGTTAAACATACCTTGGTTCGTAAATCTACTTTCAACTGAATATAAAATATGAAAAGGAAAACCTGGGTTTTGTTGTACTGCATTTAAGAACCAGTTGCAATATGCTAGCCTCCTGTCGTTATCATCTCCATAAAGATGTTGGTGCATTTGGTATTTATAAGACCGAAACTTATGTTTTTTTAAAATTCTGCAAACCGAAGACTGGCTAATGTCGCATTCCATTGACAATTCCCTTGTTGATGTTGTTGGGTGTACCATAACAAATCCTAATACATCAATTTCTTTGTCCTCACTTACAATAAATGTTTGATGGTCATCTTGTTGATTGGGTTCGTTTCTTAATTCTTGTTACACTTTGGCAAACAAGTGTCTGCTTGGATGACGTCTGTTGGGATATCGTTGCTGATACAGTTCTGCAGCTGCAGTTGAATTTTTGAGACGCTCTCCATATATCAGTAACATATCGACCTTTTCATTTCTACTAAAATTATTCATTTTCTTTAATTTTTACTCAAAGAGATTTCCGCCACGCTTTATTTTGTATCTGTCTGACAGCTGATATTGTTTTATTACATTCAATGGCTACTATGATTTTTCCAATGTTATTAGGTTACCAGATTTACACAGAAATGTGCCATTTTAGTTTCCAAAGCCCACTAATCTATTATCTATTCACCGCATGTTTCTAAAAGCTTGGTTGCATTGTATTTTGGCTGAAATCTCAAATATTTCTAAGCTGATTTTCAAAATTTTGGTATCATTAGATTCGTATGAAAATGAGGTATTTAAAAATGTTGGTGAACGATTAAATTCCTATTTAAAAAAACCGAGTTAGTGGGTAAAAATTACATTTAAAAATTTTAAACACCTCTAGAGAATTAAGTAATGCAATCATATTGCTCTTTTTATTTTTATAGTAACGTAGCACACAAACTAAAATATATTTTGGGCAATACAGCACTCTGGATTCAGAAATTGATTTTTTAATAAAATGTTTAATGTTTATCAAAAAGTGACCAAAATGGATGTATTGTATTTAAAATTTCCTCTAGATTCCAAAAATGTAAAAATATATAGGGTGTTCCATTTAAAAATCGAAAGTTGTGGGCATTTCCGGTCAAACCGGATGTGCACCAAACTTGATTTTTTATTGAAAATATGGCATTTTAGTCGTGTAATAAGGCCTCCAAATTTCAATTTTCTATTCCAAATATTTTAGGAAATATCGGGGCGAGCGCAATTCGTGACTCACCCGGTATGTAGCGACCATCTTGAAATTGTAAAAACGCAATTTTTTAAATAATTTTTATAATAAGACGACTAATACTACTTCAATTTTTCTTATTCTGCAGCATCCTTAATAGTTTAGCATAGTTTTGTAACCCCGTAATATTAAATATAAACAAAGGTATATTTTAAGAAATAAATGTATATCCTTCAGTTTAAATTATGTTCGAAGCGCTTTGTATTTTATAGAGGTAAAATAAATATTCACAAACAATATTCATTTGCAGCTAATTTTCAACAGCGGATTACTCACAACATATATTATATACAGATTCAGAAAGTGTTCGTTTTGGCATGGTAATATTTGGCAATAAGAGCAAGCGAGAGCGAAGCAACTAGGTTATTCTTTTCTATCGTATAGGGCAAAACGAGAACTGATGTGTGTAAGACGGAAACTAAACTAGGGATGTCCACACACATGTGGTGGAGATAGCAGGTGGCGCTTTGTACAATGTGTTATACATACGATAGAAAAGAATAGCCTAGTTGCTTCGCTCTCGCTTCCACTTATTGCCAATTATTGCCATACCAAAACGAATACTTTCTGATTCTGTATAACGTCCAAGTGTATTAATACAGTATAATATTGAGGACCATAACAAAGTCATCATTTAGTCGTATGTGAGTTCACACTATAACTAGAGATAGACGAAAATTATAACAGAAAGTTTTGCAATAGTTTTAATAAGCCGTGAAATGTTTATTACTTTGTAACTGATATAGACGAGTTAATACGTGGTATGTATATACTTTTCTTGACTGTGATGAATAGGCTGTATTAACGTCTTTACATATCATTATATGTAAGTTCTTGAAACACTGATATAGAAATAAGATAAGCCTGTTTAAGGTTAGTAGTTTAGTAGTGTTAAGGAAATAGTTTGAAACGGTACTGCAATGTTTTGTAACAGTTTTATACAGATTCAGAAAGTGTTCGTTTTGGTATAGCTTTATCTGCAATAAGAGCAAGCGAGAGCGAAGCAACGGAGCTATTCTTTTCTATCGTATAACACATCGTACAACGTGCCAACTGCTATCCCCACCACATGTGCGTGGGCAGCTCTATCTGCGGAGTTTCAATTTGTTTCCGTGTTGCACCCTTCAATTCTCGTTTGGCCTTATACGATAGAAAAGAATAGCCTAGTTGCTTCGCTCCCGCTTGCTCTTATTGCCAAATATTCCCATACCAAAACGAACACTTTCTGAATCTATGGATTCCACACTTTATTGGCATAAACGTATATAGAACGTGAAATGTATAGATATGTAACAAATATATTGGATAAATAATTATAACTTGACTTTAAAAGTAAACCGTTGTACAATACTAGATAAGGAACATATATCTGACATCTTAACTCATGGCTGTCTTCTTGAAAACTCTCACTTAGTTGTCACTACTCACTACAACAGGAGCATCGTCACAACTTTCAGCAAAAGTTACACAGTTTTAAGCAAAATTTTATTAACGTTTATTAACTGTCGGTAACTGGCCTTACTAGCGGAAACATTCCAACATTAAATAGGTGAATAACAAAAAAACATCATGCAGAATATATTTAGAGCAAATTGTTACACAAAAATACGAAGGTATCGGAACAGCAAAGTAATTGTCTGTCAGATTCAAATGAACATATGTAGAATAGAAGATATTTCAATTTAACTTTAAAGTGTTATTGAAATACCTCTAATAACACTATCACGAAACAAATGCAAGTTACATTCGGGCGCCGCCAAGTGAAAATACCTATTAAATACGATGACCTGTATCTGTCTGTCTAAAATTCCTATTTTTTGTAACATATCTGAAATTGGGCAACATCAGTTATACAAAATGGTCACCAAAAGCGCGTAAATAGTTATGTTAACTAAATATACACTGTCTTTCTAATTCGAATCTTTCGTAGATAAGGTCATATACCAGTTTTAGTTTAAAATGATGTTAGAAGGTATTTTTAACAAAAAATGTTGACTTTATGCCTAATATCAGTACACCACGTAAGGGTGAATTAAACTGTATTAGAGCAAAATTTTATATGTATTCCCAGTTTGCCACGTCTGACTGCAAATTCTGCTTGTTTTATTTGACTGAGCCAAGACGCGACCCTGATCTCGCACAACTCAACTTTTGGACGACAAGTAAAAATAAAATTGTCAATAAAAAATGAAAAACTGCATTGTTGACTCAGAAGAAGGACAGATAACTTTCGCTTATTCTCATATATTAAGGAATTAAAGTACATATATACAAAATTTATTACACACGTTACATAAATTTGTAACTTACAATGTTGCGGACTCCGACCCTCCAAATAATATATTTTCTTTTAGTTTCTTTGACCCATATTTCCACTTCCGTCTAGAGAAAAGATTCCGTCCCTTGGTCAATGAAACAACTTGGCAAATTTGTTGCCTTATACTTTTCGTCGCTATAGTTTCACCCTTACTTTAATCAAATTTAGTTTTATGAAGAATTCAGTCGTAATATTACTTGAAGATTAACTCGTCGATCAATCTATATTTGAACCTGTCGCAAATAAGTCCGTTACTCTCGTCTGCTCCATAAAAACTTTTTTTTCTAAAACGTTTTATTAATATTAATAATAATAATATGTCTTTATTTATTGAATTCTACAGAATACATTACAAACTGCTTGACAAGGGTGGCGAGATCTAGCATAGCTACTCAGCTAACCACCCAATAAAAAACTAAAAGTTAACATTAACGCTATGAAATAACATATACAAGGTTGAGAAAGTACACAGAATTGTAAAATGTTAGAACTAATCATGAATGTTTTAAAATAATTTTTAAAGGTCGCAACGTTGAGCATGGTTTTGTGACAGGAGGCAGAGAATTGAAGGCCTTGCCGGCGTTGTAGCTAAATGAACGGATAAACAAGGTAGTGTTGTGTCTAGGAACATTATATAGGCTCTTGTGACGTGTGCTTCTTGGATGAATGTCGGATCCTTTGACGAGTTTATTTTAGAGATAATTCAGTTGCTTTGGCTGATTTATTTTATATTATATACTAATGTGCATACGTGCATAAAAAACCGCTGCTCCAATTTAAACCACTCAGCTTCACGGTAATAGGATGAAACATAATCAAAGTACCTAAGTACCTAGCAAAATCTAATACAACTATTCTGAAGCTTCTGTAGGCTCTCCTTATCCTTACAGAACAAATCTGGCCAATAAACAACATCAAAATATGCAGGCAATGACAAGATGAAGGAATCACACAATTTCAGTTTTACGTTCACAAAAAGAAATTCCTTGAATATATAAAGAGTACGTAGTTTCGCATAACTTCTTTGAAGAACGTGCGATACATGATATTCAGAGCGCAGATTATTGTCAAAAAATACTCCTAAATTTTTGCAAACACAGGTAAAATTTAAATTTACGTTATTTATTTGTATATTAAAGTTATCACTACTCATAATGTCATACTTATTTTTACCAAAAATGATCATTTGTGTTTTAGCTTCATTTAGTTTAAGGCCATGAGAGTTTGAGATTTTGGAAATCTGATCCAAATCCTCGTTAATATATTTTTTGGCTGACTCTACATTTTCAAATTTAAAAGAATGGTAGATTTACATGTCATCTGCAACTGAATATTTTAAATGATTACTAAAGTCTGTAGTGTAAACTGAGAACAACAGTGGACCCAGTATACTTGGTTGTGGCACGCCTTTGGTTAAAATAGTAAAATCTGAAGTTACGTTGCCCAGTATTACTCTTTGTTGTCTGTTCATTATGTAGTTATTAATGAAATTCAAAGAAGAGTTGGTTAGTCCCAAATACTTAAGCTTAGCACATAGAATAACACGGTCAAGGGTATCGAAGGCCTTACTATAATCAAGCACAACAAGACATGTATTCTTACCTTCATCACAAGCCCTCACTATGTCATCACTAATCTGCAGCAATGCTGTAGCAGTACTGATTGAGTAACTGGTATGATATTATTTTTAGAGAAATGTAAGCTTAACTGTTCATACATAATTTTTTTTAAGACTTTTGAAAGAACGGGTAAAATACTTATAGGCCTAAAATGAAACAATTGACTTGGATTATTAGTTTTAGCAAAAGGAATGATATTAGCACATTTCCACCGTGTCGGAAATTCATTTGCCAATATACATGCATTTAAAATAAATCTGATATGAGAAGCAAGATATGGAATAAGAAAATAAATCATTTTAATATCAATTCCATCAACTCCTTTTGAGTTAGATCGAATTTCGGAAATTATTCTTTCCACCTTCCCTTCATTAACTACAGAAAAGCTAAATTCATTAGTAATATTAGGAAATATATTTCTATTGTAATATTCAAAGAACTCATTGTTGTTATGGTCGAGATCCGTTAAGATGGAATACTATCAGAAATATAATTCTTGAATTCGTCCGGATTACCCACTAGTTCAGGGTGACTTATAAATGTAGAATTAATATTTAGCCATTTTAAAATACGTCAAAAACTGACTTTGAATTGATGATTTAAATAAGCTCTTTTTTTATTCCTCACGGACATTGTAACAAAATTTCTGAGTTAATTATACTCATCCCAAGATGCCTCAGTTTTATTTTTTTTATATTTAGAAAGTGCTTTATCTCTAAGACGCATCATAAATATAATATTGTCGGTAATCCAAGGAGCAGGAGGTTTCGAGAAGCGGGCTGTTCTATAAGGTGCGTGTTTATCAAAAATTGCAGTTACGTTGTTGTTAAAAAAATATACCATGTCCTCTACATTGTTTAATGTATATAATACATCCCAATCAAGCCTATAAAGATCGGTTAAAGAATCATCACAGTTAAAGTTTAATAATAATGAAACAGTAAAAAATACATAATATACTGGTCATTAGATAAATATGTAGAGATGCTAGAATTCAGGGAATTTTCGGATTAAAATCAGTTTAATTTTAATGCAACTCGAGCAGGGACGATTTCAGTAAGAGAAAGAAAGTAATTATAATTTTTTATCTTATTAAGTAAGCGAGACAAATAGGTAAATTAATTAGTACAAAGAAAAAAGAATAAATTCAAAAATATTTATTTTGAGAGTGTCATCTATTTTTTACGTTGTCATCCCGCGAGTATTTTAAAAAACACGGTTTAACCCGCGATAAAACTAAAGAGGCAACAAAAAACAAACATCGAGAACAGTATAACAGAATTTATTATTAGTAAAAATAATGATTGTGCACAGGAAAATCTTCTTCTTCTACTTCTTAACAAATTTTATTCAATAATTAGGATATACATTGCCTCCCGGATCGAGATCCAGAGCCAACCCCACAACCACGTCGCGCAGCATCGTGGTGTTAGTGCGATTGGGCGGGTCGCGACCGGTTCGGCTCAATAAAATTAGTTAAAATAGACAAAACTATTGCCACCTTAAAATTATACATGTTTAAAACTTAAACTCTAAGGCACTATAAAACTAACACATTTTAATAATTTGATTATTCCACTGACGGAATTTTGATTGCAGAGACGGCAATAAACTCAATGGAAAAGATCCATTCGAGGCAATTGACCTCAACAGTCTGCTCGCCGTTGGGAAATTTTGGTAATTAGAAAGGAAGATTGAGTTTTAACCAAAGTTGGAATTTTTATAAAGTTTATCGGTCTAAAATAAATTTTTACAGACTAAAAAGAACAAAATAACAGAAATTACAAACGTACAAACAGATTACAAACAATAAGAAAGAGAAAGAGGATAGGTACAGAATAAAATTATGGTGGTGAAAAGTGTATGATAAATAGAAGTTTGGGTAGAATAGAGTTTGGCTGCAGATGTTGCTGAAAGATAGGCAACGCCTGGTATGGTAAGGGGTGTTTGATTTGGAAAGGAGCATTATGCATTCTGATTTGGGTAATGTTGCGTGTAAGCGGACTATCGCCCAGTCGAAAAGCGTAGAATTTCTAAGATGTGTCCCAGACGTAGTGTGCTAATGGTGTTATGTCGTTACAACGATCATATAAATCTCTGAGGGAGGTGTATCTACTCGAATCAGAGATGAGGCGCAGAAATTTATGCTCAAGAACTTGAAGCCTTTTCATTGTTGTGGCCGGGACGCTGCACTACACCGGAGCCGCGTAGGTGATGACCGGCCTGATCACTATCGTGTAATATAATTTTTTGTTGTTTCGATTCAGTCCGCTACCCCTTGCCAGGAGCGGATACAGACTCCTGGAAACGGAGTAGACCTTTCTGATAGTCTCGTTAATGTATATGTTAAAGGTCAGCCGTCTGTCCAGATGTACCCCCAGATACTTCACGCACCTTTAAATTGGAAAATCTTGACCCCTGATCGAATTTGGTGTTAAAATGCGGGCTTAGTGATCGGGAACTCCGGAAAGTCCGACACATACAGATTATGCAACTTTGGTGACAGGCACGACTCCTGAGGGACGCCCGCGCGAATGTCCCGTCCTGTTGAGAGTTTATTATTCACTCTGACCTGCAGCGACCTGTTTGTCAGGAAAAAGTGAATTAGTTTGGTTATGTGCATGGGAAAGTCCAATGCGTTAAGTTGCATAGGAAAACCAGTGCATTTACTACAACAGCTGTACTTTTTACACTGCACAGAACGCAGATTAACTATTTATGATTGTTAAGCAATTCCTCAGATATTAACTCGATTGAACACATTTAAAATATTCTCAGGTGGAGAAAATACATTTTACTGATCGATGTTTTGCTCAGATATAAAAATTGTTGATATCAAAAGTCCATAAAAAAATAAACAATCTAAAAACAATTTCATCTACACTAATTGGGTACCGAGATACGATACATTTACGCTTTCGACTTTATACACAAACTAGGTAACATAGTAACTTGAAATTCACAGTAAACATTAGCTTATTTTAGTCCAGCGAAAGTATTATAGTTCTTTTAGTCACATTAATTTTTGGAAAATTATCGAGTTGAAATTGCTTAACAACGCGCCGAAATGGTAATTAGGGCAAGATATCCTATGTATTTCAACAATACTATGAACTACTAAAATTTTCTATTTTTTCTTCATCGATCTTTTAATTTTATCTAAAATGCCTTCCATTAACATATAAACACCGAACCCTCGTGAAAAGCAAAGACCGTCTTGTTTATATAATAAGAAAAACTACCCAGAATGGCAACATTGTGACTACAGACCTAAACTTTACTTGCTAACCGCAGTCATTATTTGTAATGGAATAGGCAGCTGAAATCGAATTCTGAGGGCAACATATGTGCGATTCAATTTATTTTACTGATTAAAAAACAGGCCAAAGAAACCCTTTCAACAATGGAGCAACATTTTATACAAATGTTTGTTCCAAGGTTCTTTGTGTTGACCGTACAATTTACACATTGATTCTCTGTGTAGATTCGCTCTTTAAGATAAACAAAAGCAGCTATGCTACAGCTAATTTTTTTATACTCAATCTGGAGATAAGAATTACATGTTTTAACATACATCGTTGTAAGCAACACTTTAGCTGTTTTTTTAAAATATTTACAATTATATGTCTATATGTTTCCTCGATAATTCTAGTGGTTTTATACACAGGACCAATGAAACAAAATATCTGAGTTTTAGCCATTATCTGTCGCTGTTAGTCCTGAAGGATATTAGTAAAAAATTCCGCCTTGGTATTAAATATAATATTTCTCTTATCCCACATCTACGAAAAAAAAGCGATAAAGTTATCTACACAGAACTTCCCTCTTTATTTATACAGGGCGGTCCCTCTAAAAAATTATTAATAACGAAACGACATAAGAGAATAATAATCGGAATGCAGTTATCACTATTATTACAAAGAAATCCTGATAACTTTTGGTTAAGAAATATACAGAGGGACCATCCGCCAGCAAAAACTTGGAAAGCTTGCGCAAATACTGCTATGCTTTACGCCCCCTAGGGTTGATACACTCATGAGAAATAGCCAAAATTAAGTACCAATGGTAGGCGACCAGTAATGCAAGCCTGTAATACACGCCATCTCTGAGACACGTGTAGAAGTACGGCTTCTAGAAGTTTATGGAAAAGGAACGCTATTTCTACGTTATTCTAGAAAAATATGGAAGATTGCCAGAATGCTTCTAGATGTCTTGAATTTATAAGTCGACGTCCATGGCGGGAGAAGGAAAGTTTAAATGACAAGTGAGAGGTTAGAAATCCGAAATACAAAGTGAAAATATCAGTAAACATTGTTAAAGATTATTTTAGTCAGTAAAAGTGTATTTTAGTTTAATAAAAGTATTGTGTAGTTTCCAATAAGTTATTAAATAAAATGTTAGTGTTTATCCCTTGTTATAAATTATTTGGAATCCACTGTGTCCTGGAGGTGGAAAGAATTATTTCTTAAAATGACCGCCCTGTATATTTTTCACTAAAACTGTAATGTGTCTTCCTTGCCAATTGCGTTGACTATATACCAAATATTATTTCCATCTGTCACATTTTCAGTTGCATATCCACGTAGTGGAGTGGAAGTATATTAGTGATAAGAAATAGGTTTAGAATCTCATGAAATTTGGAAATTTTAAATATGAGTGAAAACATATTTTTCGTCAGCTATTCGCTTTAAACGGTCCACCCTGTATATTTTCCGGTGGAAATATAAAAATTTTTCACTGGCAGTAGCGTCAACTACCTACCAAATTTGACCGTTCTCAAACGTTGATTCAACTGAGAATTACTTACTTGAATCATCACGCTTCGTTTGAAAATGACAGTATTGAAACTGCAGTTATGCTTTTGAGCAAATATAGTGGTATAAAACATAGTAGGTAGTATTTTACTCAATTTTGTTAGAATTATGGATTACCACAGAATAACGGCTTCCTCAATCAATTTTTTAGAATTATTTTCTAACTTGACATTGGGGTACCCCATGGAAGTGTACTAGAACCGCTGCTGCCTCTACCGAATATTGATTATTTGAACTTGATATTGTTCATTTTCAGGGAGGAGGCTCTCAATTTGATCAGTCTATGTATATGTATTTTCATTTATGTTCGTTCAATCGTCACTCCAGGTTCGAACATATCATTAACCTACCTCTAAGATCCTACACTGGTCGTGATGATGAAATTTCATTTCATAATATTATAGTAACAGTCAGTTAATTTTTTTTCAAAAAATGTTTTAAACACTCCAGTAAAGGATTTAAGAGAATTATTTCAATACAAAAATATCTGATGGCTATTTATTTCAGCACCGCTTAGTGTTGTCATGTAAACCAATAATATCCACTTACAACAAATCCATCGTATTTATGTGGGTACCATCTCACATTGGGATACAAGGTAATGAACATGCCGATAGATCTGCACGAGATGCTACTTCAAGTGTAGACTCTATGGGTGTAACCACATCTTTACATACAGACTTAAAACAAGACATAAAGAAATTAGTACAGAAACAGTGGCAATATGAATGGGGACAGAAAAGAAAGAAGTTAAACAAAGTTAAAGCTTCAGTCAAACCATGGTCCCTAACCCCAGAGGTAGACGAAATCAAATAATCCTGACGCGGCTACGAATAGGCCACACCAGACTTACACATGAGTGCCTCATCAATCGTAGTGAAGAACCTAAGTGTGAAGTGTGCCAAACAAACGTGACAGTTAGGCATATTTTAGTGCAGTGTCCTAAATACCAATTCCAGAAATCAACCAAGTAAAGCCCGGAAGAACTAAACAAAATCTTAGCTGATGGTAGTGATTTAAAGAACCTGTTATTATTGTCTGATATTAATGTCATGTCAGTAATTTAATATCTTCATTGTAATTTGATATGCGTTTAAATGATTTATTTTTTACTGTACCTCGCTCATAACCTAAGAGGTTAATGCGATATTTGTTAAATAAAATAATAATAATGTATCACTTTAAATCTCATTACACGTTTGCTGCGAGTTCTCTGGATAGACCATCGCACCAACGGCTCAATTCTCCAAGAAATATGTTCTCCAGGTCGACTCCTCAGCATCGACTGCTCTCAAATCCTCCCATTTCTTGGCCATATCAACCGAAGATAGGACAATATAGAAAGGTTGAATATAGAGGGAAAACCAGACGGCAAGAGGTGAAGAGGAAGGCTACCAAAGCGTTGCACGGTGGGCTACAATCCCAAAATCCTAGTCAAAAATCGAAAAACCAAGTTCGTTATATTCTGTTTTAATTCGCATAATTTTGTAAAGCAGGGTTCCCTGCGTGTAAGTCTGAAACGACAGTTAATTATGTTTTATACCTGCCGTTCTACCTCACTTGGAACTTGATCACCTTCGAGTGCGTAGCGGTACGAGAATCGGTCCCGAACTGCTAAAATAATGGAGTCTACTGCTGTAGGTATGTAAAAAATTATCTGTGGATTGAAATTCAATTTTATTTATTTCTTATTGTGAAAAATAAATGTTAACTATACGATTGTAATACAGACGCGCGTGTTAAGGTCGCAAAACAAAAGTATGAAAGTAGTTTGTGTCTACAGAAATCAAGCTCTAATTCACAATTTAACATGTAGGAAATGTTTGTGGAATAAAAAAATCATGAAAATTGGCTGCTAGAAACTGCTCATTTCAATGAAATATGCAAAAGTAGAAGGGCGCGTCCAATAGAGCATACTCGGAGCAATTCTAATTGTGCCTGCGTCACAGCAGGTATTCATTCCCGATACAATAGTAAGTCCCAACCAAGGGGGAAAATGTATATACCTGGTGTACACTATTGACCAGTGAAAGGGAAATTATAGGGTGTCTCAATTTTTCCTAAAATATATTTCAAAATCAGGGAAGAGTGGATTCATCATAAAAAGCATAAGCCCATCTCATACACGCCACTCAGAACGAAGCAGGACGAGGTATTTTAAAAATATATTTTCCTCATAAACACCTAAGTGCAATCAACATGCACGCCAAGTTTGAAAGAAATCGTGCATTATTTATATTTTCAACCCTTATAAATCACCCCAAGGGCTTGATAATTTTTTTTCCTTATTTTTCTCATAGAAATTTAAGTATCAATAGTACGTAAACTGACTTTTAAAGATATCGAAGATTGTTTATATTTTCAACCCCTATATCTCACCCCCAGGGGGTGTAAATTTTTTAACTATTTTTCCCTTAATGACCAATGCACAATAAGTACATTTGCAGTGTTTCAGAATTTTGGCCAGAAATTTTGGATATGCATTGGGCCAATGTCATCATCTTTGAAGGGTTGATGGGAAGGAGCTTTCGTGGGACCGTGCACCTTGCGATAGATAGCGTGAAGATCTCGAACATGCCACACGGCACAGAAAGGCGAACATTCTAAGTTTTGAAACTTACTGACGAGATGTAAACATCGAAACACGTGTCTGGGAATGTTTTAAAGTTCAACACAACTGTTATTTCTTGGTAAGTATTTTTGTTTCAATTGTTCTTTGTTTTGCTAAAGTAACATTATTGTGACAGTCATGTTGTCAGTAATGTGCATATTTTCTATCTGTTAATCCAACGTAGTAATATAATTATTTTTTTTGTTTCAACAATATTGAAGGCGAAAACCTTATTCGTCTATGTACGTACGTTCTACGTATTCACATTAAAGTTAATTTAATTAAAATATTACGTATATTCACACATTTTATAAAACTTCTATCATTTTAGATACTTAAATCAAACGGATGAAATGTTGAAAAACCTCTTGGGAGCACCGCCACCTACTACTGAATATTTTATAATCACACAAAAGTTTATTTACTGACGCTGGTAAAATTAAATTGGCAGTGTAGGCCTACCTAATTTAATAAAACGCTATCAAAATGTTAATCGAATCAATGGAAAACTCATCCAATAAAAATAATACTTAGTTATCAAAACATTAATACTGGTGGTTTTCCATTATCCTTTTTGTTATTTTATGTAGTAAGCTATGTTTACATACGGTGCCCCTAAAATATCTGTTATTTAAAATGTGTAACAATTATTGAAAATACTAGTGCAAACAGGAGCTATGTATTCGAAATGTTTTATATTTTTTTTCTGAAAAATATGCACCGACAGATAATTTTTCTCCCCGGATAGATGTACTACAGGATTGGAAAAATATAATAATATTATACCTATTTCATGTAATCAAAGTATATTACAACCGGACAAAAATGTTTAATAATTCATCAGCACACGAAGAAATGAGATTCGGTATCAAATCTTTGGTTTTGAGGGTGCTGAAAAAGAATCGGACTCTAATTTTTAAAAGTTAGCCTTTAATTCACTAAAAACTGATTAAAAAAGTGGAAATATGGTTTTATATATTCTTGAGTAAGCCAGGATTAATTTTTTTTTCTGGAATCTGACAAAATTATAATTTCTTGAGAGAAAATTGATTTACACTTCTTTAAAAGACATAAATGAATCAAAAGTATGATGTGGCAAGTACATTTCGTATATTATTTTCTTCCGGCGTTTCTTCCTTAATTATTTTTTAGAGTGTTCACCCTGTATAATGTCTGTATGGGAAAATTCTCAAAATTCGACGTGGAAAAATAATATTTTGAATTTCATTGACTATTCATGAGACAAAAACCTGATCTACTTTTTAGTTTCAAAAATATACAGGGTGGTCATTAAATAGAAACAATGAATAAATAAAATATGGAAGTTCTGCGTAAATGTCTTTACAGACAATTCAATGTTTTTTCAAAAAATGTTTTAGAGTTATAGTTGTGGAAATCTTTTACAGAGATGTACATACAGCTTTCATCGCTAAAGTTAATAAACGTTATTATTATTATTATTATTATTATTATTACTATTCCTACTATTATTGACTACATAGGCATATGTAAAATTGAGTGAAGTTCCTCTCATATTTTTTATTGATCTTTTGATTTTGCTTTTTAGGTGGTTTTATTTATTTTAAACATTTTCACGGCATTAAGATTGTAAACTGTAATCCTATTAGTAACTTCTCTAGATTCTTCCAATTTAAATGGATTCTCCATCATCAAGAAATCCGGATCGTCATTTTCCACGCCTTCAAAGTAAAGCACCAAGAATCGTTAGAATACGTAATGGTGAGCACATTGTATGTTGAGGGGCAATTATCTAATGTTTGTTTTTATTAGTTTGCGACCGAAAAAGTAACATTTGCCGGAAGACCTTGTTCCTATAAAAAGGAAATTATAAAGGAAACATGACAGCGCCCTGATAGTTTTTACGGCAACATCAACCCTCTTCAGCGAATCTTTTTATTTTACTATTGTAATGGATATTAGAGCTGCAAGCCAGGGATTTTTAGCTCTAAAGTTACCTAATAGATATCCGAAAGCCAATTGAATTTGGGATTTTTACCTGAAAAAGAAGTTAATACAACGATTCACACGGAACTAAAACTTTTATAGGATATTGGAATCTATAAATGTTGATCGTTATTGTTTATAAGCCTTTTCCGGATTAACTTGAATTTTAATGCTTAATTTCTTGAATGTCTCCTATTATTTTCTTAAGTTTTATATTCTGTTACACAGTGGTAAAGTTTAAAATAGAAATCTGACGATATTTTTAAATACACATCTTTATCAAGTATTTCTAGTTTCCTTATTAGTCAAAGCAAATAAAGATAAATATGAAAAACATATATATTTTGGCAATATAATCTTAAAAGATTTAGCATGAAGAGTTCACATAAGTTCAGGAAAATTAGTCTCAACAGGGACCCGGCGCTAATGTTTTGCCTATACCTCTCCAACGCCTCATCCTATAATAAAGAAATTGCGTTTTTCATGTGCAAAAATAATACACATACCTTGTCAATATGGTGATACCAATACTTGGTAGAATATACACAATGCAACTCTTAGGACACCAAAACTATTCATTTGTGATTGCACAGGGTTGTTGTAAATGTCGAATACAGCATTGCATACAACCACAACATATAGTTTCTTGTTGGTTCGGTAGGAACGCTAATGTTTTCATATTTCTCTCTCAAATTTGCACGATTTCTCTATAAAGCGAATTGTTCACTTTATTCCACGGAATATTACCAGGACATCATCTTCACCAAATATTAAGTTACGTGTTGACTCTAGTCCACCTTAAGTATGCCAAGGATAACTTGTTTTGATACGTGATTTTCTTATTAAATTTAATTTCAAATTTATGTAGGTGTTGGAGTAGCGCAAAAAAATTGTGCTCCGATCGTCTTCTTCTTTTACCAATGCATTTAGCATGTCAAAAAAATACTTCACCTAAGTTTTCAGCTATTTTTATGCAAGTCGCCCAACTTTCTTTTGCGCTTCTACTGCAATTCTTCCATCTAGCTCCTCATAATGACATAAAAAAAAGCACAAATTATCCCCTCAAAGTCATTTCCTGTGTTTTCTTCCGGAGAACACGAGCCCGTTACTAGTTTTTATAAATATCACTTTCCCGTCGAAAAAACCGAAATAACTGACCAAATTTTGATTTTCTATTCCTTTCAAATACGCGATACGTGAAGAAATAAGGATTGAAATACTTTCTTTTTCTATATTCTCTGTATTTAATCAGTATTCCGTAATGAAATCCATATTCTTTTCGAATTTTTCCATTTTAAGACTAGCTTTTGAGCATTATTCGGGAAATGAAGCACTATGGCGCAAAACTAAATCACAGGTGCTTATTTCTCGGGAAGAAATGCAGAAAGAATGTATTTCAATCCTTATTTCTTCACCCACTTGAAACATATATAAAATCAGAATTTGATCAGTTTTTTTACTTTTTCGATATTTCTCGACGGGAAAGTGATATTTATAACTAGTAACATGATCGGATTCTCCGAAAGAAGGACATAGGAAATGATTTTGAGGGAATACTTCTTGTCTATTTTATGATAGGTGTCAGGGGCCAGATGGAGGAAACCGTAGTAAAAGTACAAAGGGCCTCTAAAACTGCATAAAAATGGTTTGAAATGTAGGTGATGTATTTATTTGACATTTCAAAGATCCTACTAAAAGGAGAAGATGATCGAAGGACGTTCTTTGGACCACCCTAAGAGGTATGCAGAAACATCGCAAATATACTTTAAAACACACCAATTTATCTATATTCTTGCTGTTTCCTCGAATTTTCTCAGAACCCGTATCTCAGCGAGCGGTTTGATAAACGTATTTTCTTTGTTGAATTGTATAGGGCTAGTCATGGATATTGTGAGTGAAGGTCGCATTTGCCTTGCCACTAGCTACTGTTTACTTCAGAGCACAGATGATTACTTGTAGGTACGCATCAAATTAGAATGGCGTTCAGTCAGCGGTAGAGATAGGAAAAGCGGTTCCAAGCGGAATTTGTAGATGTTCAGAAAATTCCCTACTTTTACATCTCTCTACTTAAAGTAATTACTTTTAAATACAAGTTAGTTTACAACATATCTTAATATTATTTCAAGAACAACCTAAAATTATAAAGTAAACTATTTTGCATCAAAAACAAAAAAAAATATAATTGAAATAATTTCGTCCTCCTAGAAATATAAAATTGTCCTTTAAGAGCTTACATTTATTTCACTACATTAATTTTTCATTTTTTCGTAGATTCACAAATCTTATTGAAAAAGTTACGTCTTTTTAAAATAATATTTAATATTTAACCCCCTTAAAAACCATTCCTTTGCTCCTTAGAATTTTTCTACTATTTTTTTCAGAATTTTAAAACTAAATAATTTTAAAACCCCCTCAAAGACCAGCCCTTAAGTGTCTAAATTTTTTCAATATTTTTTCGCTTTTCTAACGAATATGTTCTATTCATTAGCAAATTAGTAGAATTTTGATCCACTTAGAACTTGAAAATTGACCACTGTGCGTCACGTAAAAGTGCCTCGACAAAATAATAGTAAGAAAATAACGAACCATCTCCTGTCAGCAGCCTGTTGTAAACAGAGAATGATTAGGTATTTTGTTTATCTGCGTTTATCAAAGTGAAAACATTCTTACACATTATCTGAGTACACCCCTTATAAATGTGAACTGACGCTCTGAAATCCGAATCCTGTATATAATTTTTACACATATAAACGACTTTACCACCCTCCTTTGTATAGCGCAGTTGAGTATAAAATATAGACGAAGAGAGTTTCAATCGGTAATAAAATTCTACAAAAACAAAAATACTGCACAGTTTGCTGTCGTATAAATCGCTTATCAAGCTGGCATCATCGGGAGATGACGAAATCTAAAATATACTTAACATATTATCTTTACATGCAGTTATTACGTAATGCATGTTGTTACCAAGGTCTTGCAAAGACTTTACTCCTTTTATACCACAAGCTACAAAATGTCAAACATTTGGTCGATTTGTGAAAACATGTTTCCCCTTTATAATGCGTCGTTTGATTTAGTGCTTACCTGTAACTTACTATGAATTTTCATATTCTGCATTTATTGTTGAATAGCAATAAATTCACTTTAATTTCTGCAATAACTCAATTTTATTAAAGTTCTGTTTATTTACAGCTAACAAACGGGCGTACACTGTATTTACGTTCCTCATTAAGTAATACGATACTTGAGAGCCCTAAATGTAAATCTTGAAAGTTGCAAACTCAGAAGCAATAGCTTTTGAATTAATTAGCGATATTAAATCAGGACTTCCTGACTTGGTAAAACTCGCGAATAAATAATTGAAATTAAGATAAACAAATCATTTTTTACTAATGTTGTTTCGGCGCTGCTTTACATGAAATTTAAATAAATTAACTGGGTTACTTCTATCTTGAATGTCTAGGAAGATGTGCAAAATAAAACTGTAAGAACTACGTTCTGAGAAATAAATGCCGTGCAGACTTTCCAGGATTTTAATTAAAAGAATTCTTAAAATATTGCTTATAGTGTAGTCATTGAAGCAGTAAGAAGCAAAATCTCTGAATTCTCGAGCTATGCATGGATTCTCATCTTTCCTTCTGTAATAATATAGTTTCAAGACTATCTACACTAATGTTTAGAAACTCCCAATGTCAGTTTTTTTTGTTTTAGGGAAGTTTCCTACCTGGAAAAAAATTAAAAAGTGCTGCGTAAATAATCACTACTTCCGCATCCAGATTTTCCATTCAAGTATCTTTAAAGGAAAACGTCTTAACTATATTTGCACTTTAGTATGTGAAAATAAGCGGCCATGGAATTTTAGTAATATTAGGAGCAGATGTCATTTCTAGCATATAGGTACGCTAGAAATAAAGTTTCTCAACTCTTATTAACTTGCTCCACTTATTTTCCCCAATAACACCCCTCCTCCACCAATTCAACGAAATTGTCTCATTAAAACATCATTGCAATATTTACCAAATTTTAACTAAATATCTCAATTTTATTTTATCAACCCCTTTACTAACGGAGGGAGGTGGTGGGTGGTGTATTATAAAGAAATTGGAGACCTTAGCTTCTAGTATATAGACCAAATCTCAAGTTTCTGTACTCTTTCTAGCTTGCTTTACTCATTTTCCCCTATTTACCTCTACTTACACCCCCACCTATTCAACAGAATCATCTCAAAATATAACCTAGTTCCAGATATCGTTAAAATACATACGTGTATGAAATTTCAAGTGAATATCTCAATTTAATTTTAACAACCTCTTTAATAATGGAGTGGGGGTGGTGGAGAGGTTAAAAAATGTTATAAAAAAATGTGAGGCCTTTGCTTCTAGTATACATACCAAATCCCAAGTTTCTGTACTCTTATCAGCTTGATTTACTTATTTTCCCCTATTTAACCCCTAACCCTTTCTAACAAAAGTCAAATTAAGGGGGCCAAGTCCGGCCCTGTTGCATATAGAATCATAGTATCCTCTTATTTCCGATATCGGTAATATTTTAAGGGTCGAGACTTTAGTACAATAACGTGGAATGCTGGTCATAGAAACATCTGTTATATGTTGCAAACTGCAAACTTTATTTTAGAGCCCAGGAAACATGCTTTGTTAACTTTAGTCTTTATTAAGTAGTCGACGTTAGCCACTTGGAAGCAATAAATAACCATCTAAAATATTTTATGTCCAATTCACTTTTCTCACTTGAAGTTAAGGACCCGTCAAGCACTTGTTTAACTCACCGTGGGGTCTAGTTAAATTTTCAAGACTAAGGCAGTTGAGAGAGGATTTCAGAAAATATATGTAATACACAGTAAGGTAGATGGACCAAATAAGGCAGATTTTTCCCCCATACAAAAGCAAAGTAAGGAACAAAAGGGTTTTTTTCATCTGCTTTAGTGGTATAGAATGTTAGATAGGCCATATGATAAATACCATGGTCCGTTAGGTAATTTCAAATAGGGGTACGGTTTAAAGCAGAGAAGATTTTAACTGGTCGAAGGTTTAAAGTTTACTGCCCACTTTTGAGCCCCCTTATTTCGGTTGAGATAATATCGACACTTTTGGTTTAACGTCTGATCGGTCGTCATCTACCTACAGGGTATAGTAAATTCTCGTTTTGCGAACTTTTCCAACTTTAGAGTTTAAGTACATTTGTTCAGTATTCTGTCGGTTATAATAAGCATAAATTAATGTGTTGTAATTGAACTAAGAGTGTTCGGCCGCGATTCAGCTAAAGATTTGAACTTTCCGCCGACCATTTCATTTCTTGATATAGTGTAATTACTGTTTGTTAATTTCTGTAATCGTTAAATGTTTGTGATTCTCATTTTCTTCTGTAAATATAGTGGTTTAAGTGTTCTGAGAAATCACGTGTTTTATTTGCTTGTTATGTAATTGAGTTCATTCTATATTCAGTAAAGTTTGTTTGTGAAGTAACCTGGTTGAGGGACACCAAAAAGGATATAATCACCAAGAAGGAAAAGGGTAAGCAGAGTTTTGATTTCGATGAATATACTATAATATCGACAGAGTCTACAAAAGTAATTGGGACACTCCGTACTATACCAATGGTAATGTCTGATTAAATCATGTAATTAGGGGAATAAAACCCCAGTTATTACACCTTCAACGGAATCATCTCAAAATATAGTCTAATTACTAATGTCGTTATACTGTATACTAGAGCGAGAGCTGGTTGCAAAAAACCTAGCCCATCGGGCAACAGAATGAAATGTTTTTTAAATGTTAGTACTCACAATGACCATAAGAAAAATCATTGTGTGCCAGGGCAGAATTTGTTCACAAGTCTTGTATGTGGTGTCTTCGGAACAATTTTCCTACAGCAATCATACCAATGATTCATTACTGCACCTATCAAGTACTCAAGAACCAACCTCTGTCTGATCCGTTTGACGCAGAGGTTTTTTCATTGAAATTTTTAAATGTTTTTCAGTGGCAAAATACCCAATAAAAAGTAAGAAAATCTGAATATGCCACAAATAAACAATTACAGACAATATCTAGTAACAGTTTGAAACTAGAACCAAATTAAAGTTTAAACATTTCTATATTAGAAAAAACATGTGTGTCACGTCTGTGTCTGTTTGAACTACCTTGCACAAAACTTTCTGATGCCTTGGCACAAACTTTTTTTCATTTTTTTTTTGTTCGTTACTGTATCTATCAAGTAGCAGATTCAAATTACAACCAAATTAAAGTGTAAACATTTTTATATTAGGAAAAACATTTGTGCTACGTCTGTGCCTGTTAGAAATACCGGGCACAAAACTTCCTATTTCTCAAAATCTTATGGTGTTACTAACAGAACCTGTTACAGTAGTATTCGGGGATAAACAAATAATCATCCAATAAACAATCACAATGATTGCAAAAAAAGCAGTTTTCATTTATTTGGATATTTTATAAAGTTGTAGCGGCCCCTCTGCTCCTGATGTTAGTAGAAGAAGCAGTCGCCCTTTTCGGTGCACTCTGATTCCCCCCTATCTACAAGACAAGTCCCTGAAATAAACAGGCAACCGAAGAACCCCTACTCTTGGCTAGCTACTTGCTGTGAGTATGCCTGGGTTTGTCTTACCTTTTGTGTCGCTTACCTAATCACCGAAAGAAAGTACACTGTACAATTAACCAGTACCTGTCACACAATTTGTTCTGATGAAAGGAAGGTGTATAAACAAAAGATTTAATTGTTTGACGCCACCTGTAGCGGATGACAGATACTATCCATATGCAACCCCCTTTTTATCCGAACAAAACTCGTACAGGTAAATCCAGATCGGTAAAAGTTAATCGGAGGAATAAGAATGTGAAGTTATGAATAAATTTTATATTTCTCATAACTTCACATTCACTTTTAAAAGTTTTAAAATGTTTCAAATTTTCACGGGGTTTTGGCAGCTGTCAATTGGCATATATTACTTTAATTCTGAAACCAGCAGTTACCTCATAAAGTACCAGCTTTCTCTAACATTGTACGCCTAATTTCATCTAATTTAATTAAAAATTGACCGTGGCGCGTGAGCTAGAATTTTGAAAATGACAACTCATTGATTTCACACTGTGCGATGTGGGCTAAGGCCCAGTTGAATGTGACAACACGGTTAGCCACTGTGTACTGTTATAGACAATAAAAACTAATGAGACAAAAAAAATGAGATTTATTTTTCACATGTATAAATTGGAGACACTATTGAAAACTAAACCCCTTTTCCAAGTGTTAATCGGGAATTCACACCCTCGTCGCCCGCATCGAAGATCTGGACTGTAAAAATATTCCGCCCTGTACTTATTCCCGCATTTTATTAGAGTCGAATGGAATATATATGGATTTGGATTTATGTGTTTCGAAGTGCTCATATTTAGGTTGTAAAACCGCAAAATGGCGCGATCGTGGCATTCGCGGTCTTGTATTTCGATTACTCTCAAAGTTATACACTAAAACTTAAAAGTATTCGAACCCATCTAAGTGCACAAAACCACATCGACAAAACTTTGTTTGCTTTTCTTAAAATGAAGCAAACTGCAGAAGTTCGGTATTGCGTGATAAATAACTGTATTAAATTTTTTTTAAAGGTTGTTAGTTTGTGATTGAAAGGAAACACTGAATCGTTTCCTCTTCTTCGATAATATGGTCTTTTCTTTTATACTTTCTCAAATATGCATTATGCATATTTTACTGTTAGATTTTTGATGATTATGTGCATAAAAATAGCAATTAATATCAATAATCAGTCAGATCTAGATATACAGGACCTATATATTGAGTGTCCCAGGACCATGAGGCAATACTCTGGTAGCATATAGTTTCTATTAAAATGATACTATGTACTGGATGATATTTTTTCCCTGGGGATAAACTTTCGGAGCTACTCATCCTTAAAAGTTAAATTTTGAAAATGTATTTTGCTGATAGCTTGGAAACTACTTGATCGATTGTAATAGAATTGGGACAGTATAGTATAAATAGTAAGTATCTTTGATTTAGAAGTATGGAACTTTCGTGTTTTGTCTAGGAAGCCAGGGGCGAAACACCCATATTGCTCCTTGCCCCTAAATGTTAACATAAATTAATTTTTGAATATTTCAGTGACATTTTTCCTTCAAGTTTTCTAAAAAAAGGTACTCTTGTTTGGCATCCACAAAGCAGTCGTTTTCAACAAAAAAATATTTTACTGATAAAGGACCAAGGAATGCTAATACGCACTAAACATAGTTATTAAGTACATAGTGATAATTTTATTCATGACAATTGAGATGCCACCTTCCCGTCTTTTTTAGGTAATTTCGAGGGTAATATCTTTGTACAGTTTGTTCTTTCTTAATGTGTATTACAGTCATAGGCGGTTGAAGTTTATTATTTAAAATAGTTCTAATGTAGAATTCCATCTGTAGCCTTGAGGAAGTTTATGCCGAGTAAACGAAACGTTGGCGAAAGAATAGACTTGTTTTACTGTCCTAAACCAATGGTTTTTTTCTTTGCATTATCCTATTCAGGGATACAATTTTCTTATTGACAGTATCTACTATATTTCCAATATTATTTTCCGCCAATATTTCTTAATTATTTACTTTTTAGGGTGACCACCTTGCATATTTCTTTACAGGAGGAAAATAATAGCCAAGAAGGAAACCTGTTATACTTTTGGAAAAAATTATACGGAGTGGTCACTTTAAAAAAATATAGGAAACGATGGATGCCAAGAATATTTGGAACATAGTTGTCAGAAATGCCAAGAAAGAAATTTGCTATGCTTTTCGTGAACATTATATAGGGCGATCACTTTAAATATTAGGAAATGGCAGAGGACAATAACACTTGAAATATGGTTGCCGCGATTATCATAAAGATATACTTCCAGTAAAAATGTGCACAATAGAAAATAATTAAGTAAGAAACGACAGAGGAGAATAATAATCGGAATGTAGTTGCTACTATTGCTACAAAAGAAACTTGATAGCTATTAGTTAAGAAATATAGAAGGTGGTCATTCCCCAGTAAAAATAGATAATAAATAAATAATGCCAAACAGGAAAATTTTACGTAAATACCTTTACAATTTTTTTCTAGTTGAATAGGCTTGTTTCATGATATTGTTTTTATATGGTTTTTATACATTTTTATATAGTACTCAACATTCTCAATATGTTTTTAAAATTTCATATCATTAACTATTTTCGTTATCGAGATATATGGGGTTGAAACTAGTAATAGTTGCAAAAACAGTGCGCCTGTTTGTGACGCCACTATACGCAACTTTGAACTCGCAGATCTACCGCGACCATTAACAGCCGTTCAGTAGTAAGTAAATACGTGGAGTTGAAGGCCATTTTAGGTGTCTATGGAAAGAGGAAGACTGTCGTCTTGTTCTGATACTAAAATGAATGGGCAGAACTGGATATCCGGCTTGGTATGAGCGAACGAAAGATGGCTTTTCTGTTAAAAATTGAAAAACGCCGAATTTTGTAAAAATTCATAACTAAGGACTGGAAATTCATTTCTAGTTTCCTTTTCTAAAGTGAATTTAATAGAAGGTTCTTTATTATTTAAATCATCCAAAAAACTATCTAGTAACTCAATACCATGAGGCCAGATTGCAAAGATATCATCTACGTACCAGATAACCGGTTTGTATGCACAATTTTGAACATGCCTAGTCTCAAAATCCTCCATAAATATATTGCTTAAAATCGGTGACAATGGAGAACCCATTGCCATACCGAAATCCTGCTGATAGAGATCATTTTCTAATTGAAAATAAGTTGTTTTTATACACATAGTTAAAAGTTCCATTATGGTATTTACACTTTTTAAAGTTTTGTCTACTAAATACACATCTGATGGTTAGTTTTGACGTAATTAGTCTGTTCACTAACGTCCCAGTAGACAAAACTTTAAAAATAATCAAAGGCAAATTGTTAAATGAAAATAATTTGGAAGCTAGAACTAAATTGAGTGTAAATACCATAATGGAACTTTTAACTATGTGTATAAAAACAACTTATTTTCAATTATAAAATTATTTCTATCAGCAGGATTTCGGTATGGCAATGGGTTCTCCGTTGTCGCCGATTTTAAGCAATACATTTATGGAGGATTCTGAGACTAGGCATGTTCAAAATTGTGCATACAAACCGGTTGTCTGGCGAAGATACGTAGATGATATCTTTGCAATCTGGCCTCATGGTATTGAGTTACTAGATAATTTTTCGGATCATTTAAATAATTAAGGACTGAATGTCCGTTCTAGGTCTCTATGGAAAGAACAAGATTGGTGTGGTATTCCACATAATAAAAAACATTTTGGTCGATAATTATTTAATGTTGTTCTATATTCTGGAGATAAAGTTACTTTTAAAAGATGCTTTTTAGACCAAGATCAATATTTATAAATATGACAAATCAACATATTTTTGATACCCCAGTTACAAATTTAATTTTAGGGGATATAGTTTTTGTTAACATTATAGCACATAAGAGAAATAGTTAGGTAACTACACTATATATACTTCCTTTCAAAGAAAAGAAAATAATAAAAAAATCACTCAAATTCAATACGTACTTTTTTGTCACCAACGGAGCGGGATGATCCGTAACGTCAGCCAATAAATAAGCTGGTTTAATTCTGTCAATATGACACTCATTTTTTTCCTCGCTTAAGGATAGTGATAACTTTACCGTACGTGAAATCTTTTCGTAAGGACCTTCAAACAAGGGCGAGAAAAAGGTTTAACACGAGCATTACGAAGAAATACAAACTTGAAAGAATGTCTTTCTCCTGTTACCAAATTGTACAGGTAAATTCAGATATTCGGCTCTGCAAGAGTAAGAAAATAATGCCTTCTTTAGAATTATTAAGACGTAATAACCTAAAAAAATCAAAAAGATCAAATCTTTAAACGCTCATATATAAGTCATTACTTGTAGTGGAGGATCGATTTTGCTCTCTATTTTTAAAAAAAGATAGGCATTTTATCGACATCGTAAGTGTTACCGTTAAAATCGGAATTTCGGCTAGGTCTGTGCGAAAGAAAAATGGATATTTTCCTAAAAATCGAAAATTCGGCCCGACAGGAGCGAAGGCAAATCGTCATTTTTTCACATTTGGTAACATTTCGTCAAGTCATATATTCCATTGCAATCCCTCCACTGCCACTTCCAAAATTTAAGAGGCGAGAGAGATAGCCGACTTTTATAAGTTAACTATTCTAAAACCATTAAAAAGAACGCCTCCGAATTTGTCAACAATGTAGAGTTTATTCCCGAATCGAATGACACCGGCCGCTTCCCGAAAAACTACTCCCACGAAAAGTCTTTCATAGATTCGATCCACAGTTTTAGAGGGGCGCAGATCAACACGATAAGTATATAGATAATAAAAACTAAACAGCATCGAATCGACTGAGATCGCCGAGTCAATACGTATAGTGACGTATCTCCTGGCTACGCCCCATTTTCGTGAGGTGGAGGTTTGTAATTGTTTCTAAGACACTAAACGCGCGAATAAAATTCTGATTTTTTTCAGATCCATTATTTTATACTTGCACTTTTGATTTATGAAACTAAAAAAGAAATGCCGAACAAGGCCATTATTTCTTAGGATGACCACCCTTTTCGTAAAAAATATAATATAGGTGCCTTCTATGACAATTGTGTTGGCTGTATGCCAAATACGATTGCCGTTTGTCACATTTTTTTCATTGTTTATTCTCTTTGGGCCCCGTATATTTTCGAGTAAAGGTATATCCCATTTTTTCGTTGGCAGTAGCGTCCACTACATACCAAATATTATTATACTCCATCAAATCGTTTTTAAATATACCTCCACTGACAACAGACTAACAGACAGACATAGCGACTGACTGAATTGAAAGACCTTAATTTTCGTAATCTATATAGTTTGAAACGTAAAAATCTGAGGACATCTCGGAGAGGGATGGTTTCACTATAACAGTATTTCCCTTCGGTAGGGAAGTAAAAATTTCAAATGCAAGAAAAGTTAATATATTTTTTTAAAACCAGCAATAGTGCCTTTAAATGCCTAGGGTTTTAAAAAAATTATGTTTCTCTACGACTTGATGGCATAGTTAATTTTTGAAACAGCAAAGTTTCAAAACACCTGTAGTTTTGTGGCCGTTTAAATCAATATTTTGACCTGAAAATTTCTGAGACCTAAAATGACCTTGTCCGGGAGGAGGTTGCATATTTTAAGACAAGGGACATACACTCAGTATCCGAGTATACTAGATTCATTTTTTTCTCCGAAAAATTTCAATGAAACGAACGGCATCGGACCCCGACTCTAGAATGAGAGCCATAAGTGAGCTTACCTTTCGACCATGCAGCCACGTTTTAATGTGTCTAAAACATTTGTATGAAAGGCAACCGATCCAGAAGAGAGGAAATCCTCAGTAAAATATTACAACAATCTCGTAAAAAACACCTATGTTTCATGACAAAAAACAAATTTAGAATAAACTATATTAAATGTGACAACATTTTACGTAGTATCTTTCTCAAATCATATAATGTATATTCAATATTACTTGAACGATATTATATGATGATAAACGCGAATGAATAAGAATTCATTTTAGATGCAGGAGGATCCATCTAGCTCAATACATCAGCTTGACAAGTTCGCATTTATTTCCGATATTTTCCAGTTCGGCAGGTGTGGTGAGAAGGGTCGACCGTGCCATTTCCTATTATACACACAAGTGGACTAAAGATAGGGGAAACCGGAATAAGTTGTTGGATAACTTATAAATGTATGATTTGATTTTGAATACATCTTCGTTATCTCTGATTTCAATACAGTGCACATATCTCTTTTTTTATTTGATTAATAGATAGTTAGACTTTTGACAGTACAGAATAAGATAGACTGTAGGCTGTACTGTTCATGATGGGAACACCTAGACACTGATCAAAGTCGACAACACAAATTTCGATAAAATATAAAGTTGACAAAGGCGTTAGACAGAGCTGCGTTCGGTCACCAATTTTCTTTATCATCTGTAATAAACACTTGATATGGCGTGCAAATTATGACTATCAAGATGGAGTAGCTCTAATATAGGTATAAATAAGATTTCTAACTCGAGGATAAGCTCATACACCTACTGGGCAACTTTCAAACAATAGGCTTTAACTATAGGTGTAAATTCCAACAGAACAAATATTATGATCGAAGACTCAGCAAATAGAACCATCCAAACACGTTAAAGATATAGTAATTGGGAGATAGCAAATAAGTAAATAGGGTGCTATTGTAGATGAACTTAGTATCGCGCGCCTGAGAGACATGACAAAAATATATAATGGACAGGCGCCAGCCGTGCCTTCGCAACTATAACTATATTCACTCTCAAGGTGAATTCAAAGTAACTCATTAAGACTCCCCAAGACGAAAATGAAGATTATACATACTGCTATTGCTATAGTCTGCTTTCCGTCGTATTTTGTTGGCTAACGGTGCACTTCTGATCAGATCTTATAAACTAGCACTTGAGAAACACTTCTTAGACTATTAAGACTATCGATAGATTCTGTGAGTATTCGGATCGCTTCACAAACTTGACAGAATTGGAGTCAACCCGTGATAAGCAGTTATCCGATTCACGCCACAGAATCGCACGCAGGTCGTCAATCTTGGATCTAGTGGATGAAACGAATATACAACAGTATAGCTTTTTCAGTAGTCACTGCAACATTTTTTTCGTTGCATCTTGAATGACGATAGTTTACATCATTTTTGGGGGTGTTACTTAATGACATTGATAGGACATGAGTTTCAAACTCTAAGTGTACAACATGATTTTTTCCAATCATAGCATCCATAAAAATGTAAATCCGGTTAGTTTATCTCTGTTTTTCCAGCATCCTACAGATATAGAGGTGGCATCTCGCAACTCCGTGGGGGTGGTTTTCAAGCACATTGAACATAGTCTAGTCTAATCTTCTTTTTACCCAATTCCAGGGATGTCTTTTGGCTCTAGCTAATGATTTTTACGGGATCTTTGACGAGATGTTTCGAAATGCTGTTCAAGAGTTTTCCAGCTTGGAAATGCGTATTAACGGCATTGAACCCAAAGGTACCTTTTTTCCGTCGAGTCGCATTCGAGCGACCCCTACGGCGATGTCCGCATAAGCCTTTGTATGAAGTACTTTGGGTCCGACGGAATCGGTTCCTAGACTTTGAAATTTGAGACTATTTTTATTGGAAGTTCTAGTGGTTCAAACTCGGAGTATTCGTCACCACTTTCAGAATTAAAAAATTTGGTTAACGGTTTTTATTTGAAATACCGCCTCATTGACTTTTGGGTAAAATTTGCATTTTGAAATAGCTACTCCCTACATCCTGACTAGGTTTTCCACCCTTTGCAATATGCTTCGTGGTACTTTCGAAAAGCTGGAGCGACGGAGCGGATTTCGGGATTGGAAAAGTCCAGCTTTTGGTACTTTCGAAAATTATTTTGGACTAGGTTTTCCACCCTTCGTAACATACATGGTACTTTCGAAATCCCTTCATAGTACTCTCGAAATTCCTTCATGGTACTTTCGAAAAGTTGGAGCTACGAAGCGGATTTCGGAATTGGAAAAGTACAGCATTTGGTACTATCGAAAAGTATATTCGAACGACGATGCCCAAATACGGTTTTCCGTTGTTCGTTGTCTGAAAAAATTATTTTCAAGTGCATTTTTAGAAATTAACTTCATCGGGCTTTCAACGAATGACGGTGCCGAAGGGCATTTTCCGGTCTTCGTGAAGTAAGAAATTTTCTACGACTATTTTGGATGTTTTCGGTGAAATTCAATTTTTCTTTAAGATTGGTATCCTTTGAAATGGAGCATTTTACAGGGTTCATTAACAGTATACCATAGAGACCTTAATTGCCAATATAACATTCAACGAAGAATATAGATGGCAAGATTGGATTGGAAAAATATTACGGAATGCACAAAGATCAGGTTTGTTAATGCCCTAATTTTCTCTGGAAGTTGTATCCTCCAGAGGGTTTCCTGGAAAACACAGCGCATTATCTCATGGATATAATTTCTTTCGGTGAGGATGTGTATTAGTCTGCCCTGTGTCTATTCTATGTTAGACATGTAAATAATATCTGCTTTTCTTACGAGAAGAGGTTGGAGATAGCTCCTCAAATGGTATTTATGATTGGCCGACATTGCAATAATGATAAAAGGACGTCTCAGTCTCGGTTGTGTTAAGAAATGCTGATTGCCATTTTAAGAAATACCTGAACTAAATATTGAGAAAACTAATGTATTAAAATTTAGCTTAAAGAAGAGGTTACCACTTTTTATTAATTATAACAAACTTTGGAAATAACGAATTACACAAAAATTTTGTGATATCGCAACTGACCCACTGCGAAATTGGAAACATCATGTACAATACCTTGCTACAAAAATTTGCATATGCATATGTACCATAATGCCATAAATGAGGTAGAAGCTCTAGTCTATGTCAACTCCAACTAAAATGTGGGATCATCTCTTGTGGTCTGGTAACTCAGTAAAAGTTAGCAGAATACTCAGACTCTATTCTACTCTATTTGAAGTATTTATCATATTAAATAAACTGTAAGTGTAGAAAATATGTACTTTTTCTTAGGCTGAAGGACTTCGATCGATGGCTTTTTGGTTATTTATTTATTTTTTAATCAATAAAAAACATTATTATTATTATTATTAATTTTTTCATTTCTCTTTTTTTTTCTTATTTCGAGAATATGTGAGAATTTGCAGGTGTAAATATTGCAAACAGACCTTTTTTTCTGTCGAAATAGATACCGAGTATATTGGGAAGAAAATTTTTATTTGAATTTTTTTTTCTTTTTAAATTCCATGTGAAAAAATTTGACCAACGAACTAATATTATACGCATTACTCATATCATTTGTTGGATAAAACGACTCGCGGGTGCCTCACTTTTTAGTTATAAATTTTGAGTATATAATGTATTACATATTTTAATGGGATGAGTCTATTCTGTAATCTGTGACTTGTTCTACTCCTGTTTGGTATCATAGAATAAAGTTATTATTCATTACTATCACCTACATACAATGAAAGAGACAGAACTTTTATGTGTGTAAAAGAATTGATTTCCTGCTCCAGTTGTCCCCAAATCAGTAACGCAACCCTATTTCGCAAGTGGACAGCAGATATCCAAATCTCACAGAGACAAAACTCTTTTAAAAAATGTATGTTTGCAAGCAAGTTTTCGAATAACAAATGAAGCGTCACGAACTGTACGCTGGTTTCAGGAGTGAAGAAGACCCAATTTTGGGTTACAGAATGTGTTAGACCGCACGCTGGAATCTATTACAAAGTCAAACAAAGCCTTTTGTACCTATGTAACTACGAGGTATTAACTCCTTTACTTTAGATTATTGGTATATGCTAAATTTCCTTCTAAAATAATGTAGGCTTTATTAAGTGAATATTTTAAATAGATGATTACTTTCACATCCACGTAGTCTAGTGGAAGTATAGTAATCGTAAGAAAATTTTAAATATTATTTTAATTGAAATAGGCTTAGAATGTCATAAATCGTCGAGATGTTAAATTTGAGTAAAGAAAATGTGTGTGTTTCTGTCTGTCGGTCGGTCTGAAACTATTTTTGTGCGCACATTTTCTCAGGAACGGTTTAAGATATTGACTTAAAATCTGGTACACATATGTATCATGACGAGATCTGGAACTAAATCATATTTTGCGATAATTCTGATGAATGGTTGGGGGTTAAATAGGGGTAAATAGGGAAAATATGTAAAACAAGCTAGTAAGATTCATTCTCGTTCATGCTGCTGCTGTCCGAGTAAGACGTGCTGTGCTTCGCTCTGTAGAGAAACATTTTAAACAGCTGCAATAAACCGTGGTCATAAATTCTTCTGGTTATCCCTTAAAATAACGACCGAAAATATGTTTACCCGAGAACAACTAAGTGATATACAAGTGATAATTAAACAAACAATCGAACAACTGCTTAACGACAAGGCGTTTTTAAATACTTTTGTGGAAACAATAAGGGAGAAATTAGAAATAAATAAAATGCAAAAACAAATTGAACAACTAACTATGGATGTACAACACCTCAAAAAAGAAAATAGAGCAACAGAAGACAAACTGGAAAAGTTGGAACAGCACCGGAAGAGGAAGACAATAAGAATACACGGAGTGACCGAATCCAGAGGGGAAGAAGTACCTGAGAAAGTCCTAGACGTTCTGAAAGGTAAAATGAAACTGGACATTAAGAGAGAACATTTGGAAACCTATTTCAGAACAGGGACAATAAGGAACGAAAAAAGATCTATCTTAGTGAGTTTTACAAGGGACGACATTAAAAAAAGTGTAGTGAGAAATCGAGGAAAACTTAAAGGAACGGGTATCTCCATAACAGAGGACGTCACTCCCGGAAAATATGCCCTGTTTTTACAAGCCAAACAAAAGCTTGGCAAAGAAAATGTGTGGATACTTGGAGGGGAAATCCGAGCGCGAATTGACCAGAAGAGGATGCTAATAAAAAATAATGAAGATCTGGACCAACTACGATGACACTCATATCAGCAGGGCGGCAGCAATGTAGGTAATTAGTACTCTTTGTGCAATCTTAGAATACTGTTTAGACGTAGGAATAAATTAATAGCATAGGTAGTATAGGTTATACAGATAATAAAAAATAAAATATACAAGTATGGCGGGTATGAAGATAGCGATGAATATATTGGGAAATTACAACAACATTGAAACTAAAGAATGCAATGATTTTGACGAACTTAAAAATTTTTTTCCAAATGGTGTGAATAATTTTTCAGTAGTACATTATAACATAAGAAGTATTAGGGCAAATTTTGATGAACTGTGTGATGTGCTAGTATAGCTGAAATAAATAATGGCGACGGAAGTGTAGGGATAATTGTTTTATCGGAAACCTGGTCTATTTCGGATATAAATGACTTCTGTATAGAAGGCTATAAATCTTATTATAATGAAGCAAACTATAACAAGAATGATGGGGTTTTTATTTTTATAAGAAATGACCTGTGTGCAGATGTAAGGATTGTAAAGCTTACTGAGGTAACAATCCTAGAATGCAAACTTACCTATAATAAAATAAAAGCTATAGTCGCAGGTATCTACAGACCTCCTCCCACAAATATAAATATGTTTATTGACGATATTGAGGTTTATATAAAATCTGTGAACGATAATGATGTTATAATCCTGGTTGGCGACATAAATATTAATATCAAAGATTTAACAGACCTTTCTGCCCTAAGATATGCAAATATGTTGGAGCAGAATGGTTTTAGATCACAAATTAATGTGCCTACCAGGGAAACCGATATCAGTACCTCGATAATAGATCACATTTTTACTAAAATACAAGAACACAAATAAATTGTTTACCGGCGGTACTGCATAATAACATAACTGACCATTACCCAATCATTTTTAATTTGGAAATTGAAAATAATGAAAAACCTAAAAATCAATTAAGATTAAAGAAATACAAAAATTAGATGAAAAAAAACTGTTGAAAGGAGTCGATAAAATAAACTGGGATGAATTGTATAGAGAGAGTAATGTCAACAATGCAACTAATATCTTCTATAACAACTTAAATTTAAAAATAAATGAAGCAACAATAACAATTAAAATAACAAATAGAAACAATAAACTTAAACCTTGGATAACCCAAGGGATAATAAATTCCATTACAAAACGGGATAAACTTAAGCGAAAACTTATTAAAGACAGGGGAAATAGACAATTAAAAGAATACTATAATAATTATAGAAATACGGTAACAACTATAATTAGAGCAACAAAAAACGATTACTATAAAGAAAAAAATTCATGCCTCGGGAAATAATTTCAAAAAAATTTGGGACTGCATCAACGAAGTAACGGATCGTAAGAAAAAATGCACTGATATTATTGACAAAATCATTGATAACGATAAAGAAATAACCGATAAAAAAGAGATAGCTAATAATTTCAACAATTTTTTTATTGAAATCGGTGAACAAATCGCACGAGAAATACCCGGTCAAACGCAAAATCTGATAAATAACGAAAACGTAAACGAAAACCTTAATTCAATGTTCTTAGAGGACGTATACGATCATGAAATAGAGGAAATAATATCCAACCTGAAAAACAACGCCTCGCCAGGGAAAGACGGTATAACAACAAAAACCCTAAAACTCATATCTAAGCACATTAGTAAGCCTATTGCTTACCTTATTAATCTTATATTTAAAGACTCTATTATTCCTGAAATTTTTAAAGAAAGTGTTGTCGTACCAATATATAAAAATGGCAATAAAAATGATACGACGAACTATCGTCCAATATCTCTAATAAATAATATTTCAAAAATCTTCGAAAAGTGTTTAAATAATAGACTTCGGTCTTTCCTAGAAAAAAATAAAATAATATCAAAAAATCAATATGGATTTCAAAAGCACGTCGGTACTGAAGAACCTCTTCAACTACTAACACATACTATTTTAACTAATTTCGAATCAAACAAAAAAGTACTAGCCGTATTTTTAGATTTACAAAAAGCTTTCGACACAGTATCCCATAGTCATCTACTAAACAAGCTATACAAAATAGGCGTCAGAGGGAAAGTATATGACTTATTCAAAGAATACCTAGCCAATAGACCACAACAAGTTAAAATAGCTAACGCTCATAGCACAACAAAAATAATAAAAACTGGAGTTCCTCAAGGAACTATCTTAGGTCCCAGCTTATTCCTTATATATATAAATGATCTCTTACAGAAAAACTACGGATGCAGTATTATTTCATATGCAGATGATACGGTTCTAATTTGTGCGGAGGAGACCTGAGAATCCACAAGGCAAAGAGCTACTGCTGCAATTAGCAAAGTAAAGACTTGGCTAGATAACAATCTTCTTAAACTAAATATTACGAAAACTAAATTTATGTCATTTTACCCAACAAAATCTGGAATGTCCCGTGTATTAGAACCTATACTCATAAATGAATCGGTTAACAGCTGTGTACATAACACCCATACCATAAAATATTTAGGGCTGGCACTAGACCCGCACTTGAAATGGGGAAATCACATCGACTACTTAAATAGAAGAATACGTAAACTGATCTACAAATTTTATAAACTAAAAGGTATACTGAACAACAAAACTCTCTTAACCACTTATAACAGCTTAGTTGAATCCCTTATTAGATATGGTATCACAGTATGGGGTTCCGCCTATAAAGTAACTTTACGACCGTTGCAGATAACCCAGAACTATATCTTAAGAATAATCTTTAATAAGAAAAGCAGAGAAAGCTGCAGAAGCATCTTTACTGAGAATCAATTACTTGATGTGGTGGGTCTGTACATGCATGCGGCTGTAGTATATGCTTATAGCAAAAAAGAGACTATTGGTTCCATCGTTGAACACCAATATGAAACGAGGGCTAGGATAAACAGCGCGTACAAAGTACCATTTTTTAGTAAAAATGTCTCGCAAAAATGTATCAAATACAACGGGATCAAATTATTTAATGAACTTCCACCACACATAAAAATAATGAGGAAAAAGCGATTCAGACGAGAAACAAAAACATATCTGATTGACAACTACACTACACTTCTACCCATCTTAGCATAATTAAACACAAATTACCGATATTATTTGTTCACTATAGATAGAAATTTATATTTAAATATACAATAATTGCCATATTAATATTGTCTAATTAATCTACCGCTCACCAATACATTTTTATTATATTATAACATTTTTCTAATATTTTCATGACTCGCCTCTGTATATAAATCACTACAGTGAACCTAGACCACCTTAAATTGTTTGTATTTTTTTTCTCTTTTTCTTTTTTTCTTAACATATTCACTCGCATTTCCATACTCACTCTACTAGCTATTAATTATAGGCTTTATATTTTATTATGTTACAAACCACATAGATATTAGGTTAGATACTTAGTATAATAAAATAAGATACTTACTACAGCAATTCCTTTTGTTACTATTGTTATATTAATGAAACATACTCTTACGAGAATGTAAATACTGCTTGACACAATACGAGGTCTCCTCAGGTGTCGTTTTTTTTTCATTGTAAACTAGGTTAAGACTCTTTGTTTTGTTAATCTTGTTGCAGTAATAAATAAATAAATAAATAAATAAAATAAATAAAAAAAATAAGAGTACAGGAATTTGGAATTTGGTATTTATACTAGAAGCCTAGGCCTCAGATCTTTATAATATTTTACACCCCCTCCACCCCCACTTGATAAAATAGAATTGAGGTACTCGCTTGAAATTTGGTATACGACATATAGATCAAGATGACATTTTGAGATGATTCCGTTGAAGGGTTGGGGGTTAAATAGGCAAGCAAGCTGGTAAGAGTACAGAAACTTGGGATTTGGTGTATATACTAGAAGCCAAGACCATAGATTTTTTTATAATATTTTTGAACCACCCACCACCTCCACACCATTATAAGAAGCGTTGATAAAATCAAATTGATATACTCACTTAGAATTTGGTACATGTATGTATTATACTGACATCTGATTGAGATGATGAGGGGGAATAGGGGAAAATAAATAAAGCAAGCTAATAAAGTCCAGAACGTCTCAAATTTTTTAATGACATCTGCCTCTAATATCATATTAAAATTCTATGACCTATTATTTTCTCATACTAGAGTGCAAATATAGTCAAGATATTTTCCTTTAAATTGACTTAGATATGAAATCTGGATGTTGAAGTATTGATTTTTTTTACGTTTATGTCCAAACCCGCTTATTGCCAAGCATACCTCTGCCCGCCCGTCTATTCAGTTGGTCGCCCGTAACTTAATAAGAAACAGTTAAATCATATTTACAGTAAGACAGGTTATTTTTGAAGAAAATTGGTAAATACATAGTCATTAATAATTTGAAAATTAAAAAAATTTACATAAAGGGGGATGTACCTTTGATAACATTTTAGAAGTAAAACTCTTGCATGGTATACTGCCAAACCGGCATTATCATTAATTGTTTCTCTATTTGGGTTATTTTGTGGCAAGTATAACTTCGTCTATAAGAGACAATTAATACCAGAAGCACTATGTATATTTACCGTGAGCCGAATGTCGGATTATAATAAAACAATGCAATCCGGCTTACAAGAATCCTCGAACTAAAACTAGAACTATAATCAACAACTGTTTCTGGCATAAGTGTATTTACATAATATCTATCCGCTTGGATAACATAAAATACATTTTCATGTATCAAATTCATACTTGGTTCCATTATATACGTAATGATTTTTAATTCAATAGAATTCAAGCTAATTTAGAGCATTGTACTGCAGATAAGAAAACTCAATATTTATAGGAAATGTTATTTTCAATAATATTTTTCAGTAATTTTACTTCTGCACGTAGCAGAGTTGAAGTATAGTAATTGTAAAAAAAATTTCAAAGGACTTTTCTTATGGAAAGTGGCTTTCGGTCAAATTTACTCATATTGCAGGATTTTGTAGATCTTGGAATCCTGATCCAGAGTTCTCGTGGGCAGAAGGTCGGAAAATTGACAGTTTTCCAAATATCGGGGGTGCAAGGGGGTACTCATTTCATGCGGGAAGTGGCCCCCGCCCCGGTAAAATTCGCTGGAATCGATATATGTTATTCCTCTCGACCTCCTATTCAAACGTTCTCATGAGCACAAGGTCGTAAAATGCAAAGTTTCCCAGATATCGGGGGTTGCAAAGTCGACTTTGCACCCCAATATCTGAAAATAATTCATTTTCTGATCTTGTGCTCATGAAAACTTTTGATCAAGCGGTCGAGAGGTATAACATATATCGATTCCAGCGAATTTCACCGGGGGTCATTTCTATCATGTGGCCGATTTAGAGACTTTATTTTAAAACTCATACAAGTACACTAAGATCTAACTAGAAATTGTCTTATATTTTCACAATATCATACAGGACACTTTATTTTCACAGTCGAACATTTTACTTCAAACGTCCAAAAGTCATTTTTTCCAAATGGAGCCCCCTATATATTTTCACAGAATTTAATAGAATGTTGAATTCTGCATCGATTGATATTAGCATTCTCTATACCTATCTCTCTCGGTTTTAAAAAATATACCTGATGTTCCATTTGAAAAAGTAAAGTTGCATAATCTACCGCCTTTTTAAGGCACTTTGTACATTTATGCATCATTTTAAACAGAAAAACTTTTCCATTTAACATGTCTTTCTATGTCTCACTGTTTTCCAGATAATTCCTGTCTAACCATTTAGACAGGTCTATAGCTGTGACACCCTGTATATAACCCTACAACTTTTATACGGAACTTTTTGTTTATCTCCGATAACAGAAATAAAGGGGAGAGGTCAAAATATAATGAATATCCCTGTATACATGTATTTTTTATTTTTGTCATTAATTACTTACATTATATATTTCATATGCATCTCACGCATTTTACTAATTTATATTTAATAAAAATATATTAAACGCAACATTTATAATGTAACTATTTAAAGCAAACATTGAAACCAGCGACTACTATACCAATACTCTCATTCTCCTGTACTTGACGTGAAAATTGGTAAAGTGGTTTACTAGCTAAACAATATAAGTCGTACATCTCGCCCTTCGATTTGATGATAGATGGCTTGTCACACACTAGACCGGGCATGCTTTCAACTATCGGTATGAGCACTACTTCGTGCATGTCGTGCTCTAACTTTCATCCACAGATGTGGACAACATTGCACTTTCCAACAAGGGTTATACTTTCAAATTCCTCCACTATTTGTGATATTTATTTTACTGCCATTGAAAACTAAATATTACGTAGAAATTTTTATCTTGTCTAATAGTGAAGTAAATCTAACATTTTTAAGGTACTGTCTTACTATTTTTTTTTACTATAACTGCAAACAGTATACCAAATGTAGCAAGTAGTTTTGTATTAAATCCAAGTCCCGGAAATCGTTTTCCCTAACAAGAGAATGGTCACAATTTTTTTCTCCTCCGCAATCTTTCGTAACAATTAGGTATCTCTGGCTGTAGTTATGGCTTATTATATCACAATCTAGAAAAATATTAAATGTTCACAACAAAATTGTGAGGAAAACTAGATTTGGCTTGATCTTTTTAACCCCCGAAGCAAAAGGAAGGGATGTTGTAAGTTTGAAGCCTCTGTCTGTATGTGTGGCTGTCTGAGGCATTCTAGCTCCAAGACGTCTGGACCGGTTCATTCTGTTGGTGGAAATCGGGTATACTGTTTCCAAGATTTTCAGGTTTCTTGTAAAACGCTATGTAACGGACGTTGTATTCCAAAAAATGGCGAAGGATCCGGTGTTATTTCACATATTAAATTAACTGAAGTGTATTTAAGGTCGAGAGTTGACTAACGTCATGTATAGACGTATTGTAGGACTCTCCCGAAAAAGTGCTAAAAAAGCGGTAAAAACCCCGTTAAACTCGAAAAAATTTAAGCCAGCGGTAGATCAAGATATTCTGCGTGAAGTGAAGCGCCTTAATAGAAAAACAAAGTTCATATGGAATTAACAATTAGTAGGACAGTTTTTAGATAAAGCAAACAAGTGCAACTGCGGTGTCTCTACCTAAACCCAAGACGACCCAAGAAGACCCTTTTAAGCGATTTATTGCGATAGAGAAAGCTAGGCAATAAATAGTTAGTGTGAAAATGAGACACATGTGTTTACAAGGCAATATAGACATACTAGCTGTATTGTGACTTAAAATAACTTCGTGCAGTGGAAAGTGTTTTAAGTCAACGAAATAAACCCAAGAAACGAAAGAAAATAAAACAGCGATCACAAGGCCAGACGCTACAGAAAGATAAGCTATAAATTAATTTATTTTATTTTATTTGGTTTTATTCTATTCTATCTGATTACTTTAATAACTTTACCAACTTAATGTCTTTCAACTAAATTTATTAATTCAAAACATATTTTAAACAGTTTCTTATTAATCTCAAAAATAAACCTGTGCTAAACAGAAGGCAGGTAATAAAACAGAAAAACACACGGAATTGAATAATGAAAATTGAAAGTAATTAACACAAGAACAAACCAATATGCAGCATATAAAAAATATTCTCTGGCCACTCTCATTTGCAACTAGCTAGTGTATTAGTTTATTTCTTTATCAGAATTGAAAAAAAAATTAGAAGTGAAATTGAAAAGGTATTAAACATAGGTAATGAAATAGAAAAGTATCCGTAATTGGAAAGCAACATTGGCAGTTGAAACAACTACTACTACAAAAACAAACCAATATACAAGGTGTACAAAATATTTTCTCGGGCCTCTTTCTCATAACCCGCGGTAAAAATCTCTCATTTACCGCAAGACAGGGCTCTTACTTGCACTTCCACCGTAAGTAGATATTTAACTGTGGAAGGGTTAATAAATAAAAGCTTCTTGCTCTGAGCTAATGCATGTATGTCTTGGCAAACAAACGAAGTGGACGCACTGATGCAGGACGCTGAAACGAAAACACAGATTTCTGGGAAACATGAAACCATATATGGACGCAAGTGGGCAGAAAGAGGTGCACACTGCTAGATTCAGAAACATAAGAAACAGAAAACTTAGAAGAAGAATAAATAAAGCGACAATGATAGATGGAAACTAAGAAGAAGCATGGAAGCTTAATAAAAGCATCTCACAAACACCTAGACTTCCCATCCTATATTCCTACCCCATGCGTCATGTGGCTTTCGCTGCTGGTAACCAGCATGTCCTATGTCCAATCCAAGGTTTGATCTGGCACGCGATTTGGTCGTCCGCTGGGCGGTCAGGTGGAGCCGCCCAGCTATGGCATGAATATGCCACAGCGAGGGAAGGATGTAATAGTAGACGACTGGGCGACTGCATTTGGCCGTTCGGCGGGTGATCTAGCTGCGTGTTATAACGAACCTCCAGATTGGATGTCCGGAATCGGCAGCAATGCCCACCTTATGCTGACAAATCAATCAATCAATCAAATGTATTTAAACAGTTTTAAAAAATATCTCAAACTTGATAGATTTAAGTTAATCTTGTAATAAAAAATATTTGAAAATAAATTAAAAATTTTAAAACCTCCGACAGAAATGTGAAAAAAATTGAAATTGAAAATAAAAGTTCAAAAATTTTAGAAAACTCCGACGCAAAAAATAAACATTTAAAAAGGAACAAGTAGTTTATATTCACTCATTCATTTGCGTGGGGGACCACTGAAATGACACACTCTCATACTTACTAGAAGTAACATAATTCATAAAATCAAATATACTTATACCTATATTATGTAAAGTAAGTTTCTATCTGTGGATATGGACAGTAGCGGACCCCGACGTAGTTACGATTTTTTTTTTTTTTAATAATGATATCAGTGGTAAGACAAATAATGTACTACCTACCTACCTGACGGAAAGCTATTAATCTACGGTCCAACAATAAATTTACAGTAAAAAGAAATAGCCAGTGTTTCGAGCCAGTGAATACAAATTATTTTTTCCTTTTTAAAGTTTTTTTTTGTCGGGGGTTTTTAAAATGTTTAATTTAACTTTTATTGGCCTATTTGATAAATTGTAGGAAACAAAAACAATTGAAAGTGACCATTTGTTAATGATATAATTGTTGATAACTTAAATAATAAAGCACATATTGTAACGAAACTTTAGGAAAATACGGCCCTGAACTAATGGAGTTAATGTCATCATATCACTATATCTTTGTTATTTACAAACAATTGTTTTTTCTGGTAGATTATAACATCACTGCCAAGTTTGGAAACACTTTACTTCAACAACATGGTGAAAATTTCAATCTAAAAGAACAATGTTAAAAAAAGAGCTTCTTTGGCCCATCAGGTGGTAAAGTGTGGAAGCCATCTTATATTTTACTAATTTTGGGGTGTTGAAAGCGAGTAAATCACCCGTTTTGACGAAAAATCTCGGGAACAAATTAAAAAGCATTTGGGGGGTGATCTTGGAATTTTTATTAGAACTTGCCACTAGAATTAGAACTCAAAAGGTTGGGTGATTAGGGATTTCTTTTGCAATTAAAACCAATAGAAATTCTAAGAAGATAAAATGTACCACCTTAATTGGTGGGGATGGGTGTAAGAGTATTCAGAAGTAATCACATTATAACCTGATAATAGCCATTTAACGAGAATTTATGGTTTTTTAAAAATAAATAAATAACCATATAATCGATATTGATTATATTATAGTTCCTGTATAAATGGTGCAGTGCCTAAATATCGCCGAGAACAGAGCGCTCCCACTTACCCCCGTCTTGATGAGGTAGTTTTTTATCCCTTCCAGGTTTACACAATGTGTTTTCGTTACCAGGTGTTAATGGATATGAATGAATTATTAGACATGTTTTTAGTTCTGTTATTATACCCTTCGCAAATACAAAGCGAAGAGTATATTGCATTCGATCGGCACATTTCTAAAACCGTGTTGGTGATCGAATTCTGAACAACTTTCAGAATGTCCGTCCGTCTGTCTGTCCATCCGTCACGCTTCTTGTAAGCACGATAACTTAAGAACGAAAAGTCCGATTGTATTGAAATTTGGACAGTAAGTTAGTGGAAGAAATCGATCAATAAATAAAAAAGTTGTACATTTTTTAAATAAAAAAAAGTACATATTTTTTTGTTTGTTTTGTAATTAAATTAAAAACGTCTAAAACTAACATTATTTACAAAAAAAACTACGAAGAGTATCCTATAGAATGTGCAACAATTATATAAAAAGTGCAGTAAATCGGCGAAGAGTATAACGGTTAGCTTGTTTTTATATATAATAAATACTGAACATTGTTCGTAATAAAATATTAAACAAATATAGATATACAAGACCTCGATTGAAAACGTACTTAACCTCAAATAAATTAAATATCAAATACATAGCTTTGTAAATAATTTAATGTAGCTATAATAATAATGTACAGATATAATTGTGGAAAATTATGTTTCTTGTGGAAGTTACTCCCTTCAGAAAATTTCTGGTCAAAATATGTAAATAAACGGTCAAAAAATTTAAAAATTTCAGATATTTTGCTGCCTCATAAAAGCGTGCACACAAGGCATAGAGAAACATTCTAGGTGCCTAAAGGTACTTTTGATTTGTCGTAACGAAAAATTTGATTTGTTTATTTTAATATATTTTTTTAATATTTTAGTTTTTTTTATTTCTTTAAGCGTTTGTATTTTTGTAGCTTTCAATTAATATCAGAGGACATTTAGTTTTTGGAATTCTTATGTACTTTTTAACTGTCAAATGTTTTTTTAGTTAAAAAAAAAAAGCGAAAATACAGACGTTAAACCAATTTAAAAAGTGTAAATGGAGGAGAAAAGATAATGATAGGTACCTTTTAAATTTTGGAGTGAGAGGAATAATGTTTCTCTACGATTTGATGGCATACTTTTATTAGATAGCAAATTTTCAAATTTTTTGTTTTGCATTTTATTTTTTTTAAGCTGATGACAGAAAAGTTCCATAGGGTCTGTGTAATTTCTTTAGCGTTTCTGGCAAATACGATAAAATGTTTATTTATTATTTCAAATTTGTAACAAAAAATGTGAAATAACTTTGTTTTTAACTTCACCGTAATCCGAGTTAAATGTAATTATTTCTTGACAAAACCTCGTATTTACCTGTTTATAACTCTAAAACTACTTGAAGTATTTTAACAGAATTTGGCATAAACGTTTTAAAGGATGCCCTACAAGACATTGGAAATATTTTTTATGAAAAAATCCCTAACAGGATATGGAATAAATTAAATACAGGTATACAGGGTCAGGCAAATTGGATGCTCACCATAGTTGTATAATATCTTATTGAATAGTATGGCATGAAGAAATCCGAAATACTCCTGTGGGTTTTTGAGATACTGCGTGAACGGTATTCATCCTACGGAAAAGATGATTAGAACATTTTTTATGTAGAATTTAATTCGGAATATTTTTGTATAGAAGTATTTTCGCGAAAAAGTGGACAATTTAACAGATATACTCGCTAAACCGCATATGGGGGTAGTTCCTGCAATTTTAAGGAATTTTAAGAGATGACGACTACCACGGTAGGGGTGGGAACTTTTCGCCAATTAAAACTACACACCTTGAAGAAAATTTCTGCAAAGTTTTAAAACTTTACTAATTTTTTTTTTTATTATGGCCATTTTCGATCTAATGTTACTGGATTATTGCTTTTTCTGTTCGTTCTCTTAGCAAAGGAAATAAAAGTATTCTTTACATTTTTTTCACAAGTTCGATTAAACATTTTATATATTTATGCTTAAATATATATAGATCAGGTGGTAATAGTTCACTTCATATTTATACTGCACATAAAAAACTCAAAGCTGCCGACCGAGCTAAGAGGGAGACCGGGGCATGCTGAATTTTTCGAGACTAGATTAAATAATAAATATAAGGCGTTACTTAATAGATAAAACATCATTACTCTCATGTAAAATATGTTCGGGCAAGATTAAGCTAAGAAATAACGCCTCTTTTAATTGAGAATTCTAAATCTTACGCGAATCGCCCCTAATTAAAACGTTATACCTAAGGAACAGAGACACAGAGACGTATTTTGAACTTATGTGTCAATGTCGTGAGGGACGGGCAATGTGTCCACCAATGCATCAGATATTCCTATCTTGATGCAAAACAAAGCAAGATTTTTTAATTTGCCAGAAACGTCATTAAGTTTCTACCGAAAATGTGATTTTTAAACCTCTAATATAATATTCTGTTCATTCTAATTCGCAAAAATTTGTAATACGGCTCTTTTAGTACTTGTACTACTCCTGTAGTACCTTGTCGGCAGGTAATAACGCTGTCTTTGATATTTGAATGGCTAGTTTTTATTGCATTTTTTATGTGCAATGTGAAATGGAGACAACTATATGGACACATGCGTTTCGAATATATTTCAAATGCAATTCTTTTGATGGAATCTGTTCAGGAGACACTACCGATTACCAGACGGTAACCTGGTCTGATATTGTTTAAAACAATTTTGTTTGTATAAAAAGACAATATTACACTTTTTCAATCAAAGGAATTTTTTTGAGTACGATTTTTTTAGCTATTTAAAATCTCGACGTTTCATGACATTCAAAACTTATTTAAACAAAATAAAGTTTACGACATTATACTTTCACTCCACTACGTGGATGTGGAAGTAATATATTGCAAGTTCTGCTGAACATTTGACATTGATTGTAATTTTATAATGTATCGTATAAAACAGTTCATATTTTTCTAGTTGCATATTATAATTCTATGTATTTAGTCGTATAATAAACTAGCTGAGAGACCGCAGACGACATACTGTGAAAGCATTGCCAATTCTAGTGAGTTTAGTCCGGGCATTTCAGATCTCACGAGCTGTTGAAGGCATTTTTCTGAAGTTGCATGATAGACGATGCTGAAATCAAATAATAAATTCCTTATAAAGACGTATTTTCCACACCGTTGGACTTGTGTCATGCGTAATATAACCGCCAGGCTGTAAGAACTTAACCAGCATCACGGCTTATCTTTTTCCCGCAGGGTGATTCTTTAAAATACCTTTAACCTGATTGAATTTAGTTGTTTTGTGGTAGATGATATGTATGTGAATAAAGCATGAATTACAAATATTTTACTGTCATGCAGAACAGATGACAAAGCGTAAATAAATTATTACTTCCACATCCACGTAGTGGATTGAAGTATAGTAATCGAAAAAAAATTTTCAAAAATTTTTATTCGTGAAATAGGTTTAGAATGTCATGAAACGTCGAGATTTTAAATTTGAGCGAAAAAAAAATTTCTGTCTGTCAGTCTGTCTGTAACTTTTTTTGTCCGCGCGTTTTCTCCGGAACGGTTTAAGATATTGACTTGAAATTTTGTACACGTGTATATTATAACGAGATCTGAAACTGGATTGTTTTTTGAGAATATCCGGTGAAGGGTTGGGGGTTAAATAGGGGTAAATAGGGGAAAATAAGTAAAGCAAGCTTGTAAGAGTACAGACACTTGACATTCGGTGTATGTACTAGAAGTTAAGGCCTTGTATTTTTTTATAATATTTTTCAACCCCCCACCACCCGTACCCCATTAATGGGGTTGATAAAATAAAGTTGAGATATTCACTTGAAATTTCGTACACGTATGTATTATAACGACGTCTGGAATTAGATTATATTTTGAGATTATTCCGTTGAAGGGTTGGGGGTTAACTTGGGGTAAATAGGGGAATATAAGTAGAACAAGTTGGTAAGAGTACAGAAACTTGAAATTCGGTGTATGTACTAGAAGCCAAAGCGTCAGATTTTTTTTGTAATATTTTCCATTATTCAAGGGGTTGATAAAATGAAATTGAGATATTCACATGAAATTTAGTACGCATATGTATTATAACGACATTTGGAACTAGATTATATTTTGAGATGATTCCGTTGAAGGGTTGGGGGTTAAATAGGGGTATATAAGGAAAAATAAGTAAATGAAGCTGGTAAAAAAGTACAGAAATTTGGGATTTGGTGTATATACTAGAAGCGAAGGTCTCAGGTTTTTTTATTAGTATTTTCCATCTCCCTAGGGGGAAATAAGTAAAGCAAGCTAGTATGAGTACAGAAACTTGAAATTCGGTGTATGTACTAGAATCCAAGGCCTCAGATTTTCTAATAATATATTTCAGCCCCCCACCACCCCTACTCCATTATTCAAGGTGTTGATAAAATGAAATTGAGATATTCACATGAAATTTAGTACGCATATGTATTATAACGACATTTGGAACTAGATTATATTTTGAGATGATTCCGTTGAAGGGTTGGGGGTTAAATAGGGGTATATAAAGGAAAATAAGTAAATGAAGCTGGTAAAAGTGCAGAAATTTGGGATTTGGTGTATATACTAGAAGCGAAGGTCTCAGGTTTTTTTATTGGTATTTTTCATCTCCCCACCACCCCCATTCCCTTATTAAAAGAGTTGAAAAAATTAAATTTAAATTTTCACTTGAAATTTGGTACATTTATGTATTATAACTATATCTAAAACTGGGTTATATTTTGACATGATTGCGTTGAAGGAGTGGGGGCAAGTAGAGGTAAATAGGGAAAAATAAATAAAGCAAGCTGGTAAGAGTACTGCAACTTGAAATTCGGTGTATGTCCTAGAAGCTAAGGCCTCAGATTTTTTAATAATATTTTTCAACCCTTCCACTACCCTTACTACATTATTAGAGGGGTTGATAAAATAAAATTGAGATATTCACTTGTAATTTAGTAGACGTATGTATTATAACGACATCTGGAACTAGATTATATTTTGGGATGATTCCGTAGAAGGGTTGGGGTTAACAGGAGGACTAGGGGAAAATAAGTAAATCAAGCTGGTAAGAGTACAGAGATTTGGGATTCGGTGTATATACTAGAAACCAAGGCCTCAGATTTCTTTCTAATATTTTTCAAACTCCACCACCTCCGTTTCATTATTAATGAGATTGAAAACATCAAATTGAGATATTCACTTGAAAGTTAGTACACCTATGTATTGAAGTGACATCTGATTGAGATGACTGCACTGAAGGGGTATGAGGTGGAAGATTGTGAATAGTGGAAAATAAGTAGGATAAACTAGAAACTTCATTTTTAACGTATATGATAGAAACCAACTCCTCAAACTTTTCTATAACATCTGCCCCAAATATTAAAATTCTATGACCAATAATTTCCACATACTAGAGTGCAAATATAGTCAAGATGTTTCCTTTAAAGTGACTTGGATGAAGAATCTGGATGTGGAAGTAGTGATTCCTTAGGCAGCGGTTTTCTTTTTAGTGTATAGAGCAATACAATACGTTCTTAGCCAAAATAAACAATTTGCAGGTGGTATTTAGTATCAACGACAGCAAAATAAATAATATAATTAGTGCGGTAAACCTAAGATTTCAAGGGAATTGCCCTACTATGGTAATTTTCTTACGGAAACTTGTAAACAATACGAGAAATGTAGCAATGTTTAACTCTGAATCCTGAAAAGCTTCTACTTAAACAAAAGAGTGTTCAAAATTATATTTTTACGCAGTTTTCCTTAAATGTCTTTGGCTGTATAGCTCGCATGACATTGAAGAAAAAACAAATTACCCAACGAAATTACGAAGAAAAGTTAGAACTTTTTTGGTAAATTTGCTAAGTTAGTTTGATATTCTAACAGAGGTTTCTGTATACAGATAATTAAAACTCTCATATTGGATAAAAATCTTACTCGAATATTTATAAAGTATTGTTCAAAGAAGTTAAGAAGTCTTCTTAAGTTTTGTTTGACTCTAATAAACCGTTAATAATTCCTCATCAAATGTATGCGTTCGATATACTGAAGATCCATTATAGTAAATAAACAAAAAAAACTCTCTACCTAACAAAGTTTTATTCTTATAAAAGATTTAGCCATCTTGGTATTTTATATATTTATAAACTTTGGTAATTTGCATTAGTTATGCCCAAGACGGATCTTTAAATGGTGATTTGTGTTACGTTGTAGCAGAAAGGATTTACCTACAGTTAAAATAAATAATTTTCCATTTATTATTGTCATCATCGACGGCATACTGTGTATTAATGAACCCAGAAAAAACATCCAAAAACAAAGATTCCAAAAATTTCTCATAATGTAAATGGCGTGAAATGGCTTTATGCACCGTCTCTTGACAAAAAAGCACAAATGTTTTTCTCAAACTATACTAAAAATTAACTTTGAAAGTAGGTATACCAAAATTTTGTCATATTACCCAAAAAAATTCCTTACTTACTTTTTAGTCTTTACAAACAGAAAAATCGTTTCACTTGATACCCATATGTCAAGTGGGTTGTGAAGAAAAATGTGATCCGTCATCTCAGGACGTCCGCCATTTTGGATTTAGAATGACGTTACATAGTTTATTGTATTTTGCTCGTCAAACACTTTCATTTATTTACATTTTCATTTTACATATCAAGAGACTTGCGAAGAAAACGGCGATACGCTATCTTGAGACATTCGCCATAGTGGATTTAGAACGTTATTAAATATACTATATTGCTTGTCACCAGACTTATACATGTGTGTAAAATTTCAAAGCTCTAGCTTAGTCGAAATTTTGATTGCAAGATTTTACCTAAACATTGTAACTTGCAAACAGGTGAAGTTATAACGTGAAGAGATAATAGTCCCGTTAAAATGCGAGGCCCCCCCTCGGCGTGAAATTGGAAACCAAAACGAGCTTACCTTACCGGTACGTTTTTTGGGTCGCTGAATCCGAAAATCGGGGTCCCGAGGGCTGGACTCTGTCCGTTCACCCTTAATTTGCAAAATACACCCCTTTTTAGGGGGTTACTAACAAATTTATGTATTTGAGGTCTCAGATTACGTTTTTTGGGTTGCTGAATACAAATTTACGGGTCTCGAGTATTGCCAGCACCCTTAAATTAGCTAAAACTACCCTTAATTAGGGTATTTTTGCAAGATTCTTAGTATACTGTATTTCAACAAACTTTTACACGTAGGATACAGTTTACTAAGAATCTTGCAAAAATACCCTAATTAAGGGTAGTTTTTGCAAATTTAAGGGTGCTGGCAATACTCGAGACCAGTAAATTTGTATTCAGCAACCCAAAAAATGTAATCTGAGACCTCAAATACATGAATTTGTTAGTATTTATGACGTAAGTGCAGAATATTTCACAAAAACACCCTAAAAAGGGGTGTATTTTGCAAATTAAGGGTGAACGGACAGAGTCCAGCCATCGGGACCCCGATTTTCGGATTCAGCGACCCAAAAAACGTACCGGTAAGGTAAGCTCGTTTTGGTTTCCAATTTCACAGCAAAACTCGCATTTTAACTGGACTATAATTAAAAAGTGTAAATTCCATAGAACCCTCGGCTTGCCAGTCGTAGTAAGAGTGTAAATTCATAGTCATATCAATTGATTATCATATAAGAAAATAAATTAGAAGAACTTTTAGGTAATCTAAGGGATAACAAAGGAAACGAAAGGTTGGAATTTACGAATGTAACTATACAAAATATAATTTAAAATAAATATGTTGGCAAATGGAATGTTACATTATAACTATATAGAGTTAAGAAACATTTTACTAATCTTAAAAATGAAAGTACTAATGAGCTCAACACGCATTTATACTAATGTACGGAAACATATATATATGATTGCTACGTAGGAACAAATACACAATTTAAACACATGAATTCAAAAGTTAAATACCACATCTGTATTGTACATATTATTAAGATTTGCATATTTTAAGTCTAATTAGATTACCTTACTTCATCACTCGTTATCGTACAAGAGTTTATTTTTAAAGTAAGATAAGATACGTCAATCTGTTGGGATTTATTTAAATAACAAGAATAATCTTTAAAATCAACAAAAAAGAAATTAAAATTTTTTTTTTAATCCTTCCCTAAATCTTCCTTATATAATACCATCAATCTATTTTCTCATTTTAATTTAGACTCTTCAAGCTAAATTACTTCAAACTCAATGACTGGCCATTTATAGTTGATTTAATTTTTGCCCACGGGTGGGCTTGTAAGGATTGTAAGATGGACGCTACCATTTTAAGTGTGTGCAAGGTGCACGTCAGCACGTCGCGCGTGTTAAGAAAAAAAATATTTCCATCATCTTTTCTATAGTAGTGATTTAAAAAAAATCTTTTTTAATTTTCCAAAAAATTTTTCGAAAAAAATATAGGTTTAGAATGTCATAAAACGTGGAAATTTAACATTTAAGCGAAAAGAAAAGTTTTCCGTTATTTGTTATCTATTTCCTTCAGACGATCCATCCTGTATATTTTCCTGTGAAAGTCTAACCATTTCTTCGGTGGCAGTAACGTCAGCTACGTACCAAATTTGACTGTTCTCCGTCAAGTAGTTTTTTTACTTAATGCACCAACAGACAGACAGACAGAAAAACCAACTTAATTGAAAAACCTATATTTTCGTAATGTACATGATCTGAAACGTGAAAATCCAAAAAACATCTCTGAGGATGATTTTTTCTCGAATACAATACTTCACTTCGGTATGCGAGGGAAGTAAAAAGTTGTCGATTCCACGGACCAAACCAGTCATTTCCAGTCTATTTTAGCTTGCTGAATCCGAATGTAGTGTCAGTTTTACCCCAACATGTTACATTATTTTTCTTTCCTCAAAAAACAGTTAGAGAAATGCAATTTTTGCAATATAGTATTAGTCTCAAAAATGTCTCAATCCTCAACTTTACACTACACTTTTCGGAGATGCTTTGTTTAAACAAATTCTGTAGTATTTGTTAACAACAATTTCGAGAATAGTAACTTTAATCTAGAAAGAACAAGCTTTCGATTGATTCCAAAATCATTAATAAATATTAAATAATAAGACCGGAAACGAGGTGGAATCATGAAATCATCAATTTTCAGTGGTACAAAAAATATCGGATTATTTTTTTTGCAGAATTGCGCTCTCCACATTTAGATCCCAAAATTATTCCATATAAGGTACCTATTTTTTCAAAACTATATCTTCGAGTTCACACCCTATGATCGAATTTGAGGCTCCTGAATCCCGACTAACTGTGCGTGTGCCAATTTTATTTTTGTATTCACTAAGTGTCAAGTAACCGATATGAAAAATTCACTTGATACAAATACTTGTAACAATTGTAAAAAACATTTTAACTTAGTTTTTACCACTAAGAAAAGAAGGATGCCAATTTTGGACATATGTTTTTTGGCATGCTGATTACAAATATGACCTTCAATTTGCCGAAAATTGGGCGGTTTCAGAGATGGAGAGAGAAAACCATTTAAAAACGCTTTGTGCATTAAAAGTGTTTCTAAATCGTTTTCATTCTCTATTTCTGAAACCGCTAATTGGCAAATTGAAGGTCATGTCGTATATTCTCTTAGATTTAGACAAAGTCCAGAAGCTATTCGAGGTTACTGCTGTCAATGTAAAACCGGACGGTAGGATGTTGTGCGCACGTCATGGCAGTGATTCTGGTACTTAGAATATGTTCAATGCCAAGAATCAATAAGACTACCTGTTGAAGATTTATCGCTAGTACCAGTTTTACAAGAGTATTCTGATCGAGAAGTATAGTGGAAAAAGATGGGGTACCCACTAGAGCATTATTAACTGATATTTAACGTCTTGACACATACAGTGTAACCATCTAAGAATAAAGTACTTTTTTGAAATACTTGAAATATGCATGATAAGTAAGGCCAAAACTGAGGTCATATTCATTTCAGTGAGCCAAAATAAATGGGAATACAATGGTTTAGTTCGCTGAGCATGACTTTTTTCCATTTCTAAACCAATGTAATTTATGTACTTAAGCGGCTTCGCAAACTAATATCTTAGATATAGCTCAATTTTGGGGATTATGCCTATTGACTTTTTTGTTTGCAAGACCAAGTACAATAATTTCGTACACTTTACAAACTTGGGCGTATTGGGCCCAAAGTCCCATAAGACTTTGGCACCCTTCTTTCTGATATCACTTTCTTTTTCTGCCGTGCTTTAAGGAACAGAGTTAATAATATCTGTGACTACAAATATGACAGGTAATTGCACGCTGGCCTCTGGTACCATAATAGGTATATAATAAAATGCAATAAAATTCTCAATATGTACACACATTTTTAAAGGTTCATCTAATTCAGGTGGGGTGAAATACGAGTGCGGAAACCGAATCGTTCAAGCTGCAAATTCAGTCCGCCTGATCACACAACCATTTATGATGCACCGGTGGTGCACTTGAGGGATTAACACAAAACCACTTGAATGAAACGGCACTTCTTGACAATGTGATTGAGTTTAAATCAATAATGTGAAATTTATCATTCTACCATTACACCTGTTGTTAGTTTTATACTGTTCTCTGTGCTAAAATGAACATCCCAAAGCCTCAAAAGTGGTGTACTAAATCTTTTACTCCTGTGAAATCAGTCTCTCATCATCATATCCAAAGCCTCATCATTTGTTACTCTACCAACTTCAACAACGAAATAACCCGTAATTATCTGATGCAGAATTGAATTGTAAGTAAAAAGGGCACTAAACAATTTTTCATAAAAATGTATATTTTCCAAGTTATGAGGATATGAAAATTGCTATACTAGCATCGAAAAGTTGGTACCTTGAGACTGGTTTTCATAAATAACTCAAAATGTATTACATTTAAAGAGAAAGTGGAATAATAGTACAAAGCAGAATATTGTAAAATGGCAAATATTTTGTTTTCTTATTTCTGGACAATAAATAAATCTAAAAATAATAGCAGATTTAAATTTTGTATCCCAAGCCATCCCAAAGTTCATATACAGGGTGTCCCAGATTTAAAGTGACATAGACCGATGAGAGATAGAGCACACTTTTCTGAGTTCAAAACACCCCCATACTTACCCTTGAAAGTGAATGGTTTTCGAGATACAGGGTATTTTATGATTCTTGACTGAAACTAAAATTCACCATATATTTGGAATGGGTGGACGTATTTGGATTAAAGTTGGTACACATATAGTGCACTCCTAGTCCAATTAATAGCACAATTTAGTTTGTAAAAATTCCAGGACAGGACTTAATTTTTATTATTTTGCATTTAGGGTCAATTACATCACCCTGTATATCGGTTTTTTGTAAATGGCGGATAACTATTGAAATGTCTATGGATTATTGTGCAAAACACTGTCATAATATTCGATGGCACGTTTATGGTTACTTCCTAGTAAATTTTCAAAAATAATGGTGAATGATATTTAAATTCTACAAAATACGCAAACAACCAGTTAACGTCGCTATTTTATTAATTTTACTTAAACACTTGTTTAATAACTACTTAATGTATTATTGTTACTTAAATTTGATTCTAATTGCACTTAAAATTTGTTTAATACATAGTAATGTAAGTCACCTTTAGAAATTAAGTCTAAGTATTCAAAGAAGTCGTTTGAGTCATTAAAATAAGGTTTTATATTAACAAATCTACTATAATAATTTTAAGATGCCATTCCAATTTACAAATGAAGGATATGCAGATATGATTTATGTGTATGGTTTTTGCGACGGAAATGGAAGAGCTGCAGAGAGAGAATATGAAAGACGTTTTAGAAATCGTCGTACACCAAATCGTACAACATTTTCAGAGGTGTATCAATTTAGTAAGGCACATGGGCAATTTCCCTCACAGGCAAAACATGAACATGTTCTCAGAGATTTTCAACAGCGAGAGGAAGTATTACAGATTGTTCATTTGAATCCAACTGTAAGCGTTAGGAAAATGAGTCATCAATTAGAAATTCTCAGAACAAGAGTATGGCGAACTTTAAAAAAAGAAAATTTATATCCTTTTCATGTTCAAGTAGTTCAACAACTTGAAGACACAGCGTTCCGCATTTAACATTTTGTAGGTGGGTAGTTGCGCACAGACCAACAGTTTCTAGAATTCTGTTCACGGACGAAGCTCAATTCACGCGTGATGGAATAAGCAACACCAGAAATCAACATCGTTGGGCAACTGAAAATCCACATGCTACGCTTCAGAAAAATTCCCAACACAGATTCAATATAAATGTCTGGTGTGGAATATACAATAGTCATCTAATAGGGCCACACATTTTTGAAGGGAGACTAACGGGTGAAGTTTATTTAAATTTCTTAATAGATGTGTTACCAAATTTATTAGAAAACATTAATGTCAGAGGTATGTGATTTCAACACGATGGTGGTGGACCCCATTTTTCTGTACCGGTGAGGGAGTATCTTAATCAACGTTACACCAACAGATCGATTGGTAGAGGGGGTGCAGTTAAATGGCCACCGAGATCCCCTGATCTCACCCCCATGAATTATGGGGCCACCTAAAGTCACAGGTGTACAGTGAAAATATTAATACCCGTGAACAATTACAACAAAAAATGTTAATGTATGTGACAATATTGGACACAATCCGGCTATGATCGATAAATCGGTGAAAACACTTTTTAAACGTTCACAAAAATGTATTGACGGTGGTGTTGTTCATTTCGAAAATTTATTATAGTTTTAATTATTTGTACCAGTGTATAAAAAAATTAGTGTCTTTTTAAAAGTTGGTGCTGTAAATTATGATTAAGCAAACTGTTTTTCTTTATTTTTTCCTTTTTTCTGTTTTTCCTTTTTCTTTTTAAGTAACAATAATACATTAAATAATTATTAAACAAGTGTTTAAGTAAAATTAATAAAATAGCGACGTTAACTGGTTGTTTGCGTATTTTGTAGAATTTAAATATCAATCACCATCATTTTCGAAAATTTGCTAGAAAGTAACCATAAACGTGCCATCGAATATTATGACAGTGTTTTGTACAATAATCCATAGACGTTTCAATAGTTGTCCGCCATTTACAAAAAACTGATATACAGGGTAATGTAATTGACCCTAAATGCAAAATAATAAAAATTGAGTCCTGTCCTGGAATTTTTACAAACTACATTATGCTATTAATTGGACTAGGAGTGCACTATATGTGTACCAACTTTAATCCAAATACGTCTACCCATTCCAAATATATGGTGAATTTTAGTTTCAGTCAAGAATCATAAAACACCCTGTATCTCGAAAACCATTCACTGTCAAGGGTAAGTATGGGGGGGTTTTGAGCTCAGAAAAGTGTGCTCTATCTCTCATCGGTCTATGTCACTTTAAATCTGGGACACCCTGTATAGTCTAGTCAACGGAGCGCTAAAATGACCAAAATCTCTATAATGTGAGTACTAATGAATGAACTTTTATGAAACCTTGTGCAATATGTTTCTCATGACGTTAATAAAAAAGATAAAAAAAAGATTAGAGTAGGAAATGATCGGAAGGGGTAGAATATACCCCTTTTATCACGGGTTCCGTAACTTGAAATAACAATATGTTTCGAGAAATGTATATTTTTTGAGATAGGGCCACTCGAAAATTCCTAAAAGTAGGGAAATGTAAATGTAAAAATTGAAAAAGAAATCTGAAAAAAATCGGGTGAATGTATTGTCGCGTATTTCCACCCCTTTTGGGAAAGACCCTGTATAAATCCATCGGTTTCAAATAATTTTAAGAAGGGATAAACACCAACACTTTATTTAACAACTTACCGGAAACTAACAATACTTTCTTAGACTAAAATACACTTTGTATTTACTTTCGGATTTCTAACCTCACTTTTCGCTATCATACTTGACTTTAATAAAACTTCTTTTTACCGAACTTCGAACTACTTGCCAGGATTTCGCCTTATATGCTCTAAAGACGCTTCCAGAGTCATCTAGAACCAAATCGAGAATCTTCTTCCGCCACACTCCAGAAAACTCGATCTCCTTCTATACACTTCTAGAAAGCATACTGCCATCTCAGAGATGGCGTGCATGAATCCAAGCTTTGTGTATTACTGGTTGCCTATCCATTGGTACTTAATTTCAGCTAGTACAAGTCATGGGCGTAACAGTCTCCACTTCTTAGGGAGTGTAATACATAACAGTATCATCGAAATAGAAGACTTTTTTATTTGCAACTTTTTTAGAAATTTTATTTTCCGAAAGAAACTGAAAACTACACAATTATAGGGCTTAAAAAACATGTAATTCAAAAATTTGAAAATTCAGACGTATGCACTGATGCCTTCTAAACATTTTTTTTTTGTCTTGGAGTTCTTGTAACCTGCTAATTTTCCGAGGTACAGACAGTTTTTGACAATAAATAATGTACTACATTTTTTCACATTTGCAATTTAAAAATTATATTGAACCTTTAAAAATGGTATAACTACAGGTTCCATATTTTTTTATAGTAGTATATATAAATCGCGCTCATTTTTCGAATTTTCATTAATTTTGTAACTGAAGATGTGCAAAAAATGTAGTATATTATTTACCGTGAAAAACTGCCTGTAACTCGAAAAATTAGCAAGTAACAAAAAAGTTCCAACAGACAAAAAGAAAACCACAATGCATACGTCTGATTTTTCAAATTTTTAAATTACATATTTTTATAGCGCTACAATTTCATAGAAAGGGGTAGTTCTTCTTGTTTTACCGGAGAAACTCAGTGAAAACGCACAAAAAAGTTACAAATAAAAAAGTCTTCTATCTTGATGATAATCTCTGATTTTTTTCAGATTTTTATTTCAACTTTTACATTTCCCCTCCCCCATCTTCAGAAATTTTCGTGTGGCAACATCTCGAAAAATATGCATTTTTAGAAAAAAATCACAAGAGTAAAAACCTCTTATTTTGGGCCAAAAGAGGTAAACATATTGTTCTTTTTTAGTATTTGACCTAATTCTACAAGTTACGGAACCCGTGATAAAAGAGGTATTTTTTACCCGTACCGATAAAGATTAGATTAGGAAATGTCCTAATCTAATCTTTTTTTTTTCAACTTTTTTATCAAAGTAATTATAAACACATTGCACAAGGCTTCATCAAGATACATTCATTAGCACTCAAATTAAAGGTGAAACCCGTTGACTGGACTAACAATAGAAATTGTCTTGAAATTTCCTTTAATATGTTTTTTTCTATTTCGATAGTTTCAAAAATAACCAAGTTATGTGCGAAACAATGAGTATTTTGTATTTTTTCTAAAGAAAGGTTTAAGGTTTTCCTGCTGAGAAAGCTAAAGCAATATGCCACCAAAAACAGTAAACAAAAATGTTTGTTTCCATTAAAAAAAAATTATGATGGCGTCATAACTCAAAAACCAATGACGTCATAAATTTTGGTATAGTGACAAAATGTACCATTTACAAAACTAAAATCGATCTGTTCGAGAATTTTTTTGAAAAATGACATACCAAGGATACGAATTTTGTGCGTATCTTTAGTTCACACTGTACAATTATATGCATAAGAAAGGTGACCCTCCCAACTTCACAATTATTTCTTAGTTTTTTAATTTGTGCAAATTTTGTTTGTCTAAGCAAAGGGTTTTTCGCGCACCAAGTACTGCAAAACGCACGTTCGGGCGCGGGCAAGCAATATCTTCACTTCACTCCATTTTTTATGCCAAATCCGTGGCATTAGACGAAATTTATGTAGATACATTTTTGGTAAAAATGTATGCCCTTTCTAAACATATTTTTTATTTTTTCATACTTCGACACATTTTCGAAATTTTGAGAAAATATCGAAAAAATAAAATTCCTGAATTTTCTTTTAATGTTGCCTGTCTGGAAACTTGCTTACCATCCAAGAGCTGATGTTAAAAAGTCATTCTCCTCCGATCTGTCATTAAGAGGTAAATATCTCTAATATTGGGCTATAAGGCAAAGGATTGATCCTTGATCCAGTATAATTATGTTTAAAAGTGAATTATTATTTGTTTGCTTTTAATTGTATTGAAACATATTCTTTATAGAATTTTGCAAACAGCAGAGAAAATAACTATCTATGAGAACTAAAAGAAAAACTATGTGTAAAAATATTAATGAAATCTTTGCATTCTTTAAGCTAACAAATCAAAGTCCTAAAACGAATTTGCATAATTTCTTATTTGAAAATTCTCATTCAACAACTTGCATCCACAGAGTCCCCTACGGCCATGCAGATTAAGCTAGTATCTAAATAACCCCTACGGTCATGAAGATTCTGTTAGAAATGAGAACAAGGGCCTAAAATGAATTTATTTACCGGTTGGTAACATTATTAATGAAATCTTTGCATTCTTTCGATAACCTGAATTCTGATTATGCTAGCAAATCAAAATCCTAAAATGGGTTTGTATAATTCCTTATTTGAAAATTCTCACTCACTCTCAAGGCAAAAACCTTGTTTTAAAAATGTTTAAGACCAGGTTGGTAAATAAATTCATTTTAGGTCTTTGTTCTCATTTTTAACTGAATCTCCATGACCGTAGGGAGTTATGTAGATACTAGTTTAATCTGCACGGCCGTATGGAACTGTGTGGATGTTAGTTGTTGAGTGAAAATTTTCAAATAAGAAATTATACAAATTCATTTTAGGATTTTGATTTGCTAGCATAATCAGAATTCAGGTTATCGAAAGAATGCAAAGATTTCATTAATAATGTTACGTGTTTCCGCCCCTATGAAACACCCTGTATGAATCCGTGGGTTCTAAATAATTTTAACAAGGGATAAACCACTAACACTTTATTTAATAATTTACTGATTACACAAACTAACTTTTACAATGTTTATTTTTACACTTCGAATTTATATCCTCACTTTCGCTATTAAATTCACTTTAGTAAAACTTCTTCTCTTCCGCCGATAATCGCGTCTTACATACTCTGAAATTGCCTCTAGATCCATCCAGAACACAATCAAGAATCTTCTTCCACCACACTCTAGAAAACTCTATCTCTTTCTACAAGTTTCCAGTCACCCACTATTAAGCATAGGCGTATCAATGTCCAGTTTCAAGGGGGTGTAATTCATAACAATATTTTTACACATAGTTTTTCTCTTAGTTCTCATAGTTAGTTATTTTTTCTGCTGTTTTCAGAATCCTATAAACCGACAGTATTTAACAGAAAGATAAATATAATTGATATAACTGTGACAAAAATATTAATTTTTTGGAGACAAAAAATTCTGGTTACTATTTTTCATTGTATGTATTTTTCTAAATGATAACGCCTTGTTCCAAGAGGGCATTGAACTTCACTCATACTTGGTACGGAAACAAGCGCGAAGTCGAGAACAACTATTAATATCAAATATTTTTTAATACAATGCGTTAATCAGTCCTAATTGCCACGCTTAATTAAAACTGATTATTATAATTACCCAGACCTATAATCATATTTATTGTTTTCGATTTTTTTAAATTAACATAATATGTGATAATGTAAACTAAACTTGTTTGAATATATGTATATTTCAGGATATCAATAATTTGCTTGAGATAATTTTAAGTAAATGAAAATCATTTTAGTATTGCCGTCTCTTATTATATCAAGTAATTTTAGGTGCAAGAATAATCGTTATAAGGGCAATTATACTTATATATATATTTTTCTCACCCCCTAAAGTTCGACATCCTCAAAAAAATGTCTCCTCTGAAGGGCAAAATCAGTTAATATTGCCATTTGCCTCCAAGACCCTGAAGTTTCCCATGTATTTCTTATTGTGGTACCCAGAGGTGGGGGGGAAGAAAGGGGTACCTTTCTTTAATCCCGCCGCAGCCACCATTGTAGTGAACTAGGGCTAGGGGTAAGATGTAATCCCCTTTTATTCTTTCGCCCTTATGCCACCTCTGTAACATGCGAGGTGTGGTTATTAACCCTGCAAAATAATAACACACAAAAATAAAAATGAACACTCTCCGGATCACGGAGTTGACAAATTCACTGCTACCGCCCTGTTTTAACACGCAAAAGAATGTATAGATAGCGCCCTTCGGGGCGGTGATCCGTGCATGAGCCCTGCCGTAAGTAAATATTGATTATTTAATAAAATAAAAGAATATGATTCTTCTGGATCTACATGACTCTAACAATGATAAAAAAATGACGGTTATGCAGCAAAAGTTGATTGATTGATTTGCCAGCGTAAGGTGGGCATTGCTGCCAATTCCCGTGCATGGAGATTTGTTCCACCACGCAGCCCGATCGCCCGCGGAACGTCCATCTGCAGTCGCCCAGTCGTCTATTACATATTCATGCTGCTCCACCCGACCGACCAACGGATCATCCCACCGTGTACCGGAACAAAACCCCGGTACTTTTATATACCGCCGGACCGGCTGCATACGCTGGATTGGACATTGGACATGCTTGTTGTCAGCAGAGGGAGCCGCATGACGCATGGGGTAGGAGTATAGGATGGAGCGTGTAGGTGTTTGTGAGATGTTTCTTCTTGTTTTCCTTCTGTCTTCATCGGATGGAAAGTGTAGGCGTTTGTGAGATGCTTCTTTTAGGTTTTCGTGCTTCTTTTTACTTTCAGGTTTTTGTGAGATGCTTCTTTTTAGTTTCTGTCTGTGATCATCTTCTCTCCTATTCTACTTCTGAGTTTTCTGTTTCTGCTGTTTCTGAGTCTGGCAATGTGTATATCCTTGATATTTCTTTAATGTATATTCCGTTTTTCGTTGTGCCGATTTTTCCCAGTGTGTAAATAATTCATTGCGTATGATTCTATTCTTTTGATTATTGTTCTTCCCTCTAGTAATGTTGACGTTTTCTGCCGTTTTGTGGTTTTCTTGTTTTTGTTAGCTGGTGAATAATGTCCCTTTCAGTTCTTCTCAGGCTTCTTCTGTTGGTCTTTGTCGTTGCTGCGTTTTTGACTCCATATAACATCGTAGGCATTATGATGGTCGTGTATATCCTCAATGAAGGGTAGTAGAGCTCTTGTGACTCTGTAGGCTGTTTTGATTCTTTCCCTTACTGTTTCCCTCCTTTTTAGTTGATTCGTTAGGTACGTTTCTAGGTATTTCATTCTATTCGTGGTTCTCAGAGTGTAGTCTCCTATTTTGTATTTTTCCCCACTTGTTGGACTTGTTTTTGTCAATGGGTCTCAGACCATTATTAGGCTCTTCCTGAAGTTTATTTTCATTCCAGGGGAATCCGGATGTGGTGTCATGTTTCTCAGAAATTTAAAGATGTCTTGTTCTTCTCGGTGATGATATCGTCGGCGTATGCAAGTACGATGGGGGGCTTTATCGTTCCATCGTTTCCATTGAAATTCTGATTCTCCTTTATTGTGCTTGGTCCAGGACTGTGGTGAATAATCGGGGGGATAGGGGACACCCTTGTTTGACTCCTATATTCTTAATTTTTGATTCCGTCGTCTGTCCAAACCATTGTATTGCAGTGTTTTCGTGTCATTGTTGACTAATTTAGTTCCTTTCCTGTTAATTGTTTTTCTATCTCCGCCTGGTATTTCTTTTGATTTCTTCGTTCTGTAGCAGGGAGATGTTCCATGTGTCATTTGCTGCTTTGTTGTATCTGTTCTTTATTACTAGTGTTCCATATAATATTTTGTGATCTGTTTTGTCGTTTGTTGTTTGTTTTGCCTTAATGTTTTTAACCCTGTCCCTTATTTTTCTATCCACTAGGATATGGTCTATTTGAGAGTTGATGTTTCCTTTACTCCAGGTATTAAGGCAGGTTAGGTTCTTGCTCCATGTGTTTCTAACTGTTAGATCGAACAGATGTGCCAAGTTTTTTTAGCGAGCTTCCATTATCGTTTGTCCATGTGTGGAGTAAGGTTTTTCCTATGATATTCTTGTCTTCATGTGTTTGGTTGTCCTTTCCTATATGCGCGTTGAAGTCTCCTAGTATTATTATGTTAATTTTTCTATTCCTATTTCTTCTAGTCTCTTGGGTGATCTGTCTGAATACTCATCCTGCCCGTTTTTCGGAGGGCACATGTACTCCTAATGTGCATATGTTTTCCTTTCCAATTTGTAAGTCTGCCGTGGTTATGTTTTCGTTTACTTTTCTTGTCTTTATCTGGATAGGGGTGTTCCGTCTTATTGCCCATGCGACTCCTCTGCTGGTTTTTTCTTTGTCCCCTCCACTTAGATGCCATTTGTAGTTTTGAGTCACTGCGGTTCCGTCTATCATGTGTGTCTCTTGTATGCATGCAACGTGTATGTGTTCCATCATCGATTTTTCTCTCTCGTTATGCAGCCTCTGACATTCCATGTCGCCAGAATGATATCATCGTGTTGTAATTCTTGACTGTTGGCTTCTTCTGTTCTTTGCGATATTTGGTACATGTTTATGTGCGTTGCTTCCTCTAATTCTGGGCGGGGTGTTTTTGCCCCAGTTCGAGCGTATGTTTCTTCTGGTTGTTCTGCTTCATGTTTTTCTTGTGCAATAATCACGCTATCGTAGTGATTTCTTTCGTTTCCTCCCCCCCCCTCCAAATCCTTCTCTTCTCAGATCTCGAATGAACGTATTTACTTTTCCCGTATTAGAGTTGTATCTATTGTAACGGGGTGCTAGTTCATGGATGGATGGATGCATGAATGGCATGAAATGATCTAAGTGATTTTCGATATAATCAGCTACTTGTTTTCGTAGGGTTTTCGTTGCATTGGTATGTGCCTGTTATGTTATATTTTCTCCCTCCAGTTGGTGGCTTAATGCTCCATATAGGCAGTTTCCGCCGCCGTCGATTTTTTTTTGTACCAGTAATTGATGTGATATTAACTTGCTGTAAGAGAGTCTTTTTATTATGTTATCTGTATCACGGTTAAAAGCTTTTTACAGCGAGTTGCAAATGAGAAAGAGGCCCGAGAGAACCCCCGCACACCCTGCATATTGTTTTGATTTTTGTAGTGCGTAATTCAAACTGCCGTTTCCCAAATGGGAATAAAATAAGATATTATAAAAGTAAAGTAAAAATAATACTAAAAATAGACAGACAAACAGAAATAATAAATTATAAATCATGAATTAATTAAATAATTAATCAATCAATTATATATTAAATATATAGCTTATCTTTCTTGTGGATTGCTGGCATCTGGTGCATCTAATAAACTCCACTTCACACAAATTGTTTGTTTATTTACACTTTCCAAGAAAACATTGGGGTTTTATTCTGGTCCCTTTAACGTCTATAACTATTATTGTTTGACACTGAATATTTATTACCCTGGTCTTGAGCACTCAATCACTTTAAGGGCCTTTTGGGTACAGATAGGCCTGATCTTAACACACCACACTTGTTATATTATATTACTTGCTTACCTGCTTATTTTTTATATTACAAAGCCCTGTACTAGAAATTATCAAATATTAATTCCATATGAACTTTGTTATTTGACTATTTCACTTCACAACACGCAAAATTTCTTGACCTATCGATGACTTAAATTTTATATAAATTAGCGGTGTTTTAATCTATGTTTCTGAGCCTTTCTTCGAGAGCTTTCTTCGAAGTGTCTGTTAAAAGTTGTAAATAAAACAAATATGGAGTATTTAATAAAATAAAAGGACATGATTTGTCTGAATCTACTTGTCACTAACAATGATAAAAAATTTACGGTTATAATATAATACTGTACGGAGCAGCAGACAATCATAAAAATATCCAATAAAACAGAAGAATATTTAATGAAATACTTATCCGTAAAGTCAATGTGGAGAGCACTCTCCTTTGCAAATTATAAAGTGAGATTTGGCGATTGTCTAGTATAAGATGATTCAGATGAGAAAAAATCGGAGAATACTACTTTTCATTCGCCAATATCCGACGATATGGCGAAGGCGCCGCAGTGTGGCAGAATGGACAAAATTCGCTCTAAGAGTCAATTATTGAGCTATCGGCTTGAATTTTTTTTTTAAATACTGGGAAAGGAGTCTGAAATAGTGAGTCGCTGCGGCTTTTTTGAAATTTTTTGTTTTTTTTTTGCATATTCCATTCCATACGCACCCATGTATTTGTTGGCATCATTCAAAAGTGATGTTATACGAGCTGAAATTTTCAGGATTTTATTTTTTTGGTAAAAGGAACAACTTGATACCCATAGAGATTAAGAATAACGATATAAAAAAAATATATACATCTACTACGCGGACGTGGAAGTAATTAAATAACTAACTGATGAAATTAATAAAAGATGGAAATACAAATTTGGGGCCAAATGTAATTGTTTAAATAAACTATGATTGTTTAAACGATTTGATAAACATTAAAATATTAACACAAACCAGAATGGCAGTCACATAATAATAATTTTGTGCAAAAATAAAAATAATAATAAAATAAGCAATAATAAACGTCAAGAATACGGGATGCTCCACTTTTGTCCGATGAGGTCATTTTAGTGCCCTATAAGCTATAAATTAATAGGTCTCAATGAGGGTATAATTTAAAAAGGAATTGTTAGTTCGTATTCACGGTTTCGGACGCATGTTTCAATTTTACCCAATTTATTGCCCTAATTTGCAGATAATTTTTTAGGATTCGAGAAAGTAAGCCTGGAGGGTGAAAAAAAATGTTAAACTTGATTTTTTGAGCCACTCTATAATACCTATACCTCCAAATTGCTAAATTATGGACGTCGAGAATTATTGCCATCTATATATAATGGATATGGTCCATTTTTTTTTTTTTTTTCGGAACATACTATGAAAAGTATTATAGGTACCTATAAATTGTAAATAAAAAAGGTTTTTTTGGGACACGCTGTATAGGTACACTTAAATGTCGTGCGCCAGCGTAATTATTATCAATTCAAATAATTAGATAATTATTACCACTATTATTGTTGTTATGATATAAAGTACTAGTTTTACTCCTTTACCATGTTTGTTATTAAGTTGCAACATCGTTTTGTGTTTGATGTTTAAGTTTTATAGAAACAGTATAAATATTTTGTTCTTATATATACCGCTTATCTGTCCTATATTATTTATCTTCATCTAAATTTCGATTGTATAAGTACCTACCTACTTATACTTCCCTAAATTATCAACATAACAATATTAAGTACTTACCTTAAATTTTATAATTCTAACTATACCAAAGTGATTATAACTTTTTTTTTAAGTAACGAAACAACATGGAAATAGAACATTTTATAAATTATAAAAAAGTTTATTCAATAAATCATTTAAACCTTATCGCACAAGAATTCTGCAGGTTAAAGGGTAAGACATCTATTTAGCTACTTAAAAAAATTATTTAGTTTTTCAATAAACTGGTGATAAGCAATTTTTTAAATAACACCCTACCATATTTTCTTGAGTGATTTTACCTAACACGTTAGATGTTCTTGAACGACCGACTGACAATTAACCTTGAAAAACGTTGACAATTTTTGTTAGGTTAGCTTCTTGTTAATCTAACCTAACTAGAAATTAAAATTTTTAGAAAATTGTTATTTGGACCATGCTGGATCGACTTTATATTCAGAAAAACAGATACAGGATGTATTTTCCGACCTTTCTAACAACATTTACTCAAATCCCCATGCCAGGAATCTCATTAGCAAATCGACAGAAGATGGAATTGACATAGTACGCTACCAGTAAGATTGAACTGAACTTTATTGATATCAGATAATGTAATAGTTTATAATTTTTAGGATTCTAGATCATTTCAATACTAATAATGAGGAGTATTCTGTTATTTTTACATCTGGCGCAACAATGGCCTTAAAAATAATCGCAGAATGCTTTGATTATGGAGAGAATATGGGAACTTTTACTTATTTAGAAAATAATCATACCTCTGTTCTCGGAATGAGAAACTTTGCTAAAAATATAGCAGAGATAGAAAGCGAAACAGCTTTTCATACTTTATCAAAATGTAAGCCTGCTAACGAAGTCGATGAGGAAAAAGATCAAAGCAATAGCCTTTTTGTATATCCTGCCCAGTGTAATTTTTCTGGAACGAAATATCCTTTGACATGGATTGAGTCTGTTAAAAATGGTTGTTTAAATAACTTAATCAAAGAGAAGAGTAAAAATTGGTATGTCGTACTTGACTGTGCAAGTTATATTTCTACTAACACTTTAGATTTATCGAAATACAAGCCAGATTTTATCCCTATTTCTTTTTACAAAGTATTTGGCTACCCAACTGGTTTAGGAGCTCTTTTGGTCAGGAGGTCAAGTGAACAATTGCTGATTAAGAAGTATTTGGGAGGCGGTACTGTATTAATGGCTCTTAGTTCCAGAAATGTGATGGTACCTAGAATTAGTTTGCATGAAAGGTAAAGTATTTGTATATACTAAGCTAAGTGCTTGAGCTTAATTATATATAGGTATCTGGTTATGTTAATTCTAAACTCAATCCTAAACATGACTTTTTGACTGAAGAAGAATTATGTCGATAATGTTTTTGTATATGGTTTTGTAAGAACAGGATATGAATATCATCATAGATTTTCAAACTTCAGAGATGAATACATTGATAATGAGTAACGTCCACTCTGCTTTTGCCAGCACGATTCCCAGATTTATACCCATTGAATTTCTACCTCTAGTCCACATGAAACAGTTTATATAAGTACTAAGCAAAACTATTAATCATGGCCAGTTAATATAATTTGTTATAGCTAGTAGATCACCCATATAATATAGAGACTAGAAACAAATATGATCTTGCCGCCTTGCTTCCTCTTAATGCAACCATTTCATTTTACAGATTTGAAGATGGGACCTTGCCATTTTTGTCAATTTTAGCAGTCAAACATGGTTTTGATACAATAAAAAGACTGAATTTAAATTTTGACATCATCTCTCGACATACGTTTTCTCTTGCCCAATATGTGTACAGAAATTTATTAGTATTGCATCATTCCAATGGACAACCTGCTGCAATCTTATACCATGACACAGACTTTGAAAATAGAGCCCACCAAGGTGGCATCATCAATTTTAACTTGTTAAGGTCGAACGGAGAGTTCATTGGTTACTCAGAGGTACTTAATATTTTAATATTTACACAATCCACTAGTAATTATGGATTATGTTTGTATAAAGGAGTATAATTTTTACTTTTAGGTTTTACATATTTCAAATTTACATGGAATTCGTATAAGAACTGGATGTTTCTGTAACCCTGGAGCTTGTCAACGTTTTCTAAAATTAACACCAAGTGATGTTATAACACATTTTAACGTAAGTATTACACATATATTCTTTGTAACGAAAGATCTTTATTTTCAAAATTAGGGGAAATGATCTAGCGATAAAGCGTTAAAATAAAATTTAAACTTTGTCACCTTCGAATTGTTTTTAATATGTTTTTCTCGGCTTGACCTGTAACTTTATAACTTTGTATATGTAACAAAATTTTAGAACTCAATTTTCACCAGCTTCCAGGGGTTGTGTTGACTTGAAATTTTGCATGTGTGTATGGTTCACATGACAGTATAATTTGACAGAGAAATTTAAGATGGCGGATAGTTAATTATCATTTCATATCCGATTCCTAAAAATTGGTATCCAAGATTTTTGAAGTTGCAATTTATGAATATGTGGTCGAAACTCAAAAATTCAAAATGGCGACGTCAAATGATGGATAAATTTTATCTGTCAACTGATTCAACTGAAAATGGGAATCTGGGGATTATTGAGGTTGCAAATTATGCAAATCAAAATTTAATAATTCGAATTTGCGGCATCAATATGGTGAATAAATTTTGTAATTTATGGTCAAATTCATCTGAAATTCGGTGTCTGGGGATTTTCGATGTCACTGATTATAAATATTGATTGATTAATTGATTAATTTGCCAGCGTAAGGTGAGCATTACTGCCGATTCAGTCTGGAGGTTCTCTCCAACACGCAGCTTGGTCGTCTGCTCAACATCCCCAATGAATTGCCAAACCTCGGATGTTTTATATACCACCAGACCGGCTACATACGCAGGATTGGACATAAGACATGCTTGTTGTCAGCTGCGAGAGACGCGTGGGGTAGAAATATAGGATGGGACGTGTAGGTGTTTGTGAGATGCTTCTTTCCATGCTTTTAAGTTTCCATCTGTCATCATTGGTTGTGAAGTGTAGGCATTTGCGAGATGCTTCTTTTCAGTTTCCATGCTTCTTTATTCTCTCTTTATTTATTCTTCTAAGTTTTCTGTTTCTACTGTTTCACAGGTAAATATCCATTTACGGTGGAAGTGCTGGGAAGGGCCTTATCTCGCGGTAAAAAATAAAATAAGAGCTTTTTATAGCGAGTTTTGAGAGAAAGGCCCGAGGGAATAGTCTGTACACCCTGTATATTGTTTTTTTTTTAAGCAATCAGTTTTAATTTCCATTTTCTAATTCCGGGCCGCTTTTCAATTCCAGATATTTTTCTCTTTCATTACCTATGTTTAATATCTTTTCAATTTTACTTTTATTTTTTTCTCTGTTGTGTAATAAACTAAAAATTAATAAACCGGTAAAATTAATAGACTAGACTAGACTTATTTTTTGGTCGCTTTGTGTTCATGTTGGCAGCTTCCCTCTTTCTTCTGTAGTATTCCCATGCTACTTGCCTCGTTTTCATCCTTCTAGATGTTGTTAAGTAGGTACCATACCTACGGTGAAACTTCACTGAACCCTTGCTTTTCGATGCACTTTTAGCCACTATTACAGACCGAATTATTCAGATATTATTCACTGCACTTTATTTTGCTTGAGTTCAAAGTCATATTGCGTGAAGCAGAATTTTTTAGCCACAATACTGTATAAATTTTATTTTATTAGCTCAAAATTTGACCGGTCTTTATGTGATTTAAAGTGAGCGACTCGGCGCGCGTCTAGTCTCTCTCACGACTTTCGTATTTCTAGATTATAAATATTTAAACTAAATTAACAAATTCAAGATGACGAATGGTTTTTGTCATTTACAGATAGGAAATTTTATTAAGTGACACATCTAATTTATCTATTTGATTTGTCGTACTGCTTCCGAATCGACACCCTAGTCTAATTAGGACAAAATTGAAAAAAGGAAGATAAATAATTTTAAAAAATTTAAAAACTTTTAAAAACATGACTATAGTCTATCCAGCTTAAGATTGAATTATTCCTGTGACCAGTTAGTTACAATTTGAATTGGCCACTGTTCAAGTCGACTGATCCTCCGTCGCAAAACCTTCCTACTATGCCATACTTATATGTGGGTAGATATTGGATTAAATTTAAAAATGAATGACACTAATAAAATTTATAATCACACACAAATTGTATACAAGTATTTAAAACACCATAACACAGAACCAAGACCAGTCCAATTTGCAATAATTCGCAACAAGCAAGTTGTAGAAGACTGTAGTGTGAAGTTGCCTCACATTTTGGTCAATGAGAGCTTGTAAAATAGCTTCCTATCTAGAAATGATTCAGTCTTAAACTGAATGGACTTTAAATAGAAGAAAATAATGTGTAATTGGTTCTAATTAATAAACTTAAAAGCACGGGGCACTTAAAGTACTTAGAGAAACAGAAAATTTTACGCATTTGGGGTGCTCCGCGTTTTTACATTTATTAATAAAAATCAATTACATTATTTTGATATTTTTAGTGCATTTTGAACAGTTTTTAGTTGCTTTTCAAAAGTGTGTTTTTTATTTTATTTTATTTTTTTTATTATTTATTTATTAGTAGACAATCTGCACAATAACGTTAGTATTCAATAGTTAAACAGCCATATGGATAATAAAGCAATATGGTAAAGTTTGTAAATTATCATTTTATTTATTATCTATTCTGTTAATTCTAAACTTAAACTATAGGTACTAGACTTATTATGAATATGATGACGTTCATTTTTGTAATATTTTAGGCGGGCCACGTATGTGGAGACCAACATGACCTCGTCAATAACTATCCCACAGGATCTGTTAGAATTTCATTTGGATATATGTCCACACAGGAAGATGCAGATAAATTTTTAAACATGATAGAGTCATGTTTTCTTTCCAAACCAGTAATAAAAAGAGTGCCATCCAATTGGTATAATATACGAAAGAATTATGAAAAATTATTTAAAAATGTGTCTGACCCAACTGAAAACTTGTCTCAAACTAGTCATAACATAAATGTTAATACCGACAACTGCAGTGATCAATACATAACAGCTGACTCAATAGAGAACACAGATAGTGAAGATGATACAATAGGTACATTGAAACAGATTTTAGTTTATCCAGTAAAATCTTGTGGTGCTTTTTCGGTAACTGATAGTTGGGCTATTACTTCCACTGGTTTGAAATATGACAGAGAATGGATGATTACCACCCCGAATGGTGTATGTCTTACTCAAAAACATAACAAGAAGCTGTGTCTTATACAACCGGAAATTGATCTAAGAAGGAAAGTTCTAAAATTACAATTTAAAGGTAACATTTTTGCATTAAATAGATAATTTATTAGTTAATGTAAAAAAAACTCTGCCTAAGGAATCACTACTTCCACATCCAGATTTTCCAACCAAGTCTTTTTAAGAAAACATCTTGACTGTATTTACACTCTAGTATGTGGAAATAATTGGTTATAGAATTTTTATATTTGAGTCAGTTGTCGTAAAAAAATGTAAGGCATTGGTTTCTAGCATATGTGCCAATAATGAAGTTTCTAAACTCTTATTAGCTTGTTCTACTTATTCTCCTCAATTTACAACCCTTCAACCTCACCCCTTCGATGGAATCATCTCAATCAGATGCCATTACATATGTGTACCAAATTTGACGTGAATATCTGAATTTTATTTTATTGACCCCTTTAATAATGGAGTGAAGGTGGTAATGGGAAAAATATTATAAAGAAATCTGTGACCTTGGCCTCTAGTATCCCAAGTTTCTGTACTCTTATCAGCTTGCTTTACTCGTTTTCCCTTATTTACCTTTACTTGCCCCCACCCCTTCAACAGAATCATCTCAAAATATAATCTAGTTCCAGATGTCATTATAATACATACGTGAACCAAATTTCAAGTGAGTATCTCAATTTAATTTTATTAGCCACTTTAGTAATGGAGTGAAGGTGGTGATGGGGATGGAAAATATAAAAAAATCTGAGGCCTTAGCTTCTAATATGTATACACCAAATCCCAAATTTTTACTTTTACCACTTTGCTTTGTTTATTTTCCCCTATTTACCCTTCACTAGGTATATTAAAAAAACAATCCAGTTCCAGATCTCATTATAAAAACGTATGTGTAAAAAATTTCAAGTCAATATCTTAAACCATTTCGCAGAAAACCTGGGCACAAAAGAAGTTAAAGACAGACAACATTTTTTTTTTTTGCTAAAATTTAAAATCTGGACGTTTCATGACATTCTAAACCTTTTACAATAAGAAACATTTTTGACATTTTTTTTTTGCTATTACTATACTTCCGCTCCACTATGTGGATGTGGAAGTAATGGTACATTTCCCAGTGGGTGTTGAACAAAAACTTAAAAAGACAATAATATGATAGAAGCTAGTATACAAGCAAAAATAGAGGCGCCCTCTTTACCTACAGACTAGAACTAGGAAACTATAAAGATTGTATACCTACCATACTTTCACTAAAATAATGGTTGAAAAGGATATTACTAATGGAAATATTGGTCTTAAATGTATTTCTTTGTACCAAGGTGAAGCCGATATTGAAATAAGTTTAACTCGTCCATCAAACAATGACTGTTCAGCTTATATTTGCCAAAGTAAAGTTTGTGGGGACAGAATACAAGGATTGGATTGTGGTGATGCAGTTTCGGAATGGCTTTCAAGAAATTTAGATGTGCCGGGGTTACGTCTTTTGCGTCAATGCAGTTCTACTGCAGAAATGTTAGGTAGAATAACACGTGAAGGTAAGGTATTTTTATCATTCAAGTCCCACTAATACTTCATCAGTCTTCACTTAAAGTAAAAGTACTCTTCAAAAGTCAAATACTCTAGACAAAAGAACAGACACGTTTCTCTTAAGTTTGATTTTTACTGTTTATCTTTTTAACTTTGAAGAAGTACTAAAGTTAACCTAATAGAAAAAAAAATGTATTCAAAACATGAGTATTTGTTAAAGTGACATTGAGTCACTAGTGCAAGGGCAGTCAGTATCTCCTCAACCATTTGAAATTTGAAAAATGTCTCAGGTAATAATTGTCGAAGATAGAGACTGACATATTTTAAAATTATTTTATATAATTATATTTGACTCTTAGTTCTCTATCCAAGTATATATCACTTTGATACTTACACTGAAGCATTACCACATTAGTCCACTTTTTCCAATAAGAAATGCATGTGCAAAAAACGTATTTTCATAAATTTGTCCGTCATTTCACTTCGAATGTGAGTTAAGGCATCTTGGCATCCAAAGTCAAACCTAATTCTACAAGCTCTTCTCCATGATAATTAAAATTTTTACATTTTTAAACTGACAACACATTTTTTTCAAATCGAACATCCTATATTTTTTATTTAAAATATTTCAGCAAACAATTAATAATCTGTACACTGATACCTCACGGTTTTATTTTTTTAGACGATTCTTGAAAAATGAAGGTCGTAAAAAAAATAGTCACTAGGTCACCGATCGCTGAAAGATTTTAAGTAAAACCACACAGGGTGTTCCATTTGAAACAATTATGTTATGAAGTTTAAAGATGAAAAAATTTGAAATTTCGTGGAGAATACCCTGTAGAATTAAGTTCAACTTTGAGGTGCCTAGAAATTAGTACATGGCCCTGACTAGCATCCAAACTAAGACAACGGTCTAGTTTATGAAACATTTTTTTATATATGCATTTTTTATGGGTAATAGTGGATAATGTGGCAACACCACAGTGTAAGTCAAAAAATTATATAATGTCTTGCTAGAAAATTAGAAGTCAAATAAAATAAAATAGAATAAAAAATATTTATTGTCTTAAAAGAGCAAGTAAGGACAAAAGGGATTAGGTACAGTAAGAAGTAATATTTACGCCTAAAGCTAGGAGCTCTAAAAATACATGTATGCATACAAAAACATAAGTGAAAAATATTAAATGTATTTGAATTAGTGAGAACATTAAAATACTTAAGTTTTATAATTTATTTCTATATGCTGTTAAACATGGCCCTACTATGGAGTCACAATTATTTAAATTTGAGAGAACTAGTGATTCAATTAACATATTTCTTTGTCTTGGTATCTAAATCTGATTTAAAGGGAATACATATGTTAACTTATTAACCATGTCTTAGACTATTTTTCACATGTTCAGTGAACTATAATTTATTGTCTATTATCTTTAGCACAGTCGGCAGGTTCCAAATCTGAACCATTTCAAATAAATTGCTAGGTTGTGTCCATGTTGTGAAAAACAATGTGTTTGCATTTATTCTGATTTAATATTAATGAGTTCTGCTTATACCAGTTACTGATTTTTGATAAGTGAAAATTTATTTTGTTTAGTGTGTTTATGGCATCATGGACTGAAATACTGTAATATTTAATATTTTAATAATAGTTTTTGTAGATCACATGTGAATATACTGAAAAGGAGCGGCCGTAGAACTGAGCCTTGGGGTGTCCCGAATATTAGGTCTCTTGATTGTGAATGTAAATATATAATATATTGTGTGTTCCAGTATTAACTTTTATGTGAAACACATTGTAGATTTAAAAATATATCCCTCTCGATCTATAATAATTTTTATCTGAGACCTTTTTCAAATTTCAAACAGTTGAGTGGGTAGCACCCTCTTGTAAACTCTCTTATTTTTGACTTTGCGAGAAAAATGCTCTATAAAAAGTGTTGCTTGTTAGAAAAAATTGAATTGATTTTTAGAAAATTTGCCTTTTTAAAATTATTTTGTAAAGTATTTGTGTTTTTTAAAGTGTTTTCAGAACTTGAAAAGAGAGGTCAATTGTAAAGTAAGAAAATTCTCTTTTCAATAAATAATTCATTCACAAGCAAAAACGTTTTATTTAACTAAGTTGAGAATTATTCAACATGGGGACCTCCTACAAATACACATTTTTATAAGAATGGTCTGATTATTCATTATTTCTCTGCAATAAATATTAACCAATGTTAGCTGCTTATGTTAATAGACATTATATTTTAGATACGACCCGGCAGCTCTCTCTAGCAAATAAAGCACAATATTTATTGCTCAATTCGGCAAGTGTGGAGTGGTTAATGCAGAAAGTCCCAAATGATGATTTAAATGAGGACGCAGATTCAGTAATATTAAGGTTTCGCCCAAATTTTGTTGTAAACTTTACGCAACCATTCTATGAAAATCAATTTGATGTTTTCTTGTTTGATGACATTTTATTTAAGGTAAGAGTAATAACATTATCAGGATTGATAAAAGTCATGATTTTAAAAATAAATAAAAACTTGCCCATTTGTTTAATATCTTTTCTAAATAGTTCTACTTTGGATATCATTGTTCATTACAGTAAACAGACTTAACTAAAGTCTGTGGTTTTATGTCTGTGTTCATGAATATTGAATTGCAAATTATAAGTAATATAAAATATTAATGTTGCTCCCAGACTGTTTTGTCCACTATTCTTACTAACTTTTTGTATCGTGTTGTGTACAATTGCTTATGAAAAAAATCGGTAAAGGTATTTACACAGAACTTCCTTCTTCATTTGCCAGCCTAAAACTTGATAATTTTTAGTCAAAAAAAATATGCAGGTTCTAATCGTTTTTTTTTCAAGCTAGTATAATAATAGGACCTTTCAGTGACATCACCCTTATTAAAACTTGCTCTGAGTGAATCTTTGTATTCTCTTTATTTTAAATTTTTGAATTTTTTACTTTGAAATATAAATAATGTGTTACGATGAGTTCTTTTCAGACTATGAAGTATCCACTAGGTCGAACTAATGGTACTGATGCGATTGATTAGCTTTATTACAGCCATATTCACCATTTTCAACTTAACAGTTTGGTAACAAACAGAGAGATAAAGGTTAACAGCCTGACAGAGAAATATCCTATTCACCATCACATTTCAGACCACTGATAGTAAACAGGCAATTAAATGAAAGTTACCAGAAATATGTTGGTAGTTTTTGTTGTAGCTAATGTCTCCATTATTATGTAACCTAAAAAAGCTGTCACAATTCTCTCTTCTCGCTCGCAGTGCTCGGAAATGTTTATCTATAGTCGCAAATAAATAAATATAGTGTGTGCTCTTGTAACCAGATTATTAACCATTTTAAATAGTAAGTATAAATTTTTAGGACCTGCGATCTATAAGACAATTTATATTTCATTTTTATTATAGCAAAAAGATGTACATTTTATTGAATTAATATTTTATTGAAAAACTGTATTAATCAATAAATTCCTAACAGTACAATTTTCTTCATTTTCATTATTATTATAAACAATGCCCATATCATTTTCTAGGTCGTGTTCAATTTCGTTCAATATACTTTCTAATTCATCATTTTCATCTACACAAATATTATGTAGAACCGCAGAGGCTAAAATTACCTCACATATTGTTTCCATTTTCAGCCTCATGCCCTGAGATAAACACGGAAAACGTCTTTTCCATACCCCAAATAATCGTTCCGCTGGATTTCTCGTTCGAATTTGAGAATAATTGTAATGCTGTACTGCATCTCTTTTAGTTTGGCCTATTGATGTCAATAAGTAAGTTCTACAAGGATAACCACCATCTCCGACAAGGCAATACGGTACAAATTCACCAGTTTCAAATCGTGCCCTTACGTTCGAGTCATTGAATATGGTAGTATCATGAACGGACCCAGGCCAACGAGAAACTATATCAGTAATTTTTAATTTTGAATCACAGACAACTTGAACGTTTGTGCTAAAATACCCTTTTCTATTTCTAAATACTTCTGCCTGGTTTCCACCTGGCAACTGCATTTTTATGTGCGTGCGCGTGCAATTTCATAGAATCCTAAAACTGTTCGTCGTTTTTCTTGATCTGTTTCAGGCATTTTAATAAACTCGGGACGTAATCTTGCTATTTGTCTGGAACATTTCGCACAATCCGGGATACCGTTGACTGGGATACATTGAAAAGATCTCCAATATTAATTTGAAATGTTCCTGTTGCGTAGAACCGTAGGCAAATTAAAAGGTGATTCAACTTCGATACTGGGATATTTTTCTTGTCCAAAGGTTCAAGCACTCCATGCAACATGTTACAAATTCCTATTACAGTATCTTTGTTCATCCTAAATCTTTTTTTAAAGTCCAGGTCATCTAATTCGTTTATGAAATTATTATGTTGCTTTATAATTCTTGGCCGTCTGATTTGATCATCGCTGTCGTCTGAAGAGGAATTTAAAAGGTAATTGAATTCAACTATATTAATTCTTTCCATTTTTATGAAAGAATTTTTTTGATATAAACAAGGATTATTTGACAGTTGACGTTTCAATATCAGTCTGTTAGGGTTTAACAGCTCGAATTTCTCCTGTTAACTTATCAGAGGATTTAACTGACTGTTAAGCTCTAATCATCTATGGTGAATGCCGAATAGTAACTTTATCAGACTGTTGGAGACTTAACTCCCTGTTACTAATTTAACAGGCAATGGTGAATACGGCTGTTAGTATAATAGTGTAAGGTCAAGTGTGTATATAAAAATTAAATAATTTCTAACTGGTCATATTAAATAATAAATATTAGGTATATAAAACATATGTGATAAATCACCAAAAAACATTTATTGATATGTGATTCTTTATCTGAGAAATTTAAAAGTGGGACGAATTGCGATTAAATTAAAAGATATATACCAATTGTAAAATGAATCTATCCACTCGATCTTGATAATGTCTTACATACTTTAGAGAGATTTTACTTTTAAAGTGGTTTAAATTGGATGAATTTGTAGATATTCTCATTATGCCATTTATAGCACCTCTTCTGTTTTAAAAATCTCATGATTTACCGTCACTATATTTATTCTATGTTTTGCTTATCCAGTCTGATTTTAGTCCTCAGGTAAATGTACACGATGCCAAATGATTTGTATAAACCAGAAAACAGGAGAAATATCCAAAGAACCTCTACATTCATTATCGAGGGAATTTAAGGGCAAAGTAAATTTTGGAGTATATTTAAATCAGGATGCACCAAACAGAGAAATTACTCTATCTCTTGGAGGTAACGTTATTGGGAGGAATAAATGTGTGGAGTGAAAATTTTTATACTTATGTATGTAATTGTACCTCTATAGGAATACTTAGGGCCATCTTACCCACAAGGCCCACGAAGGGGCTCCAATGAGTACCTCAGTATATACACACATGTAAACAAAATACATTAGCATTAATTTAACTATTTTTGACACACTCCTGGTGAATAATAAATTCTTCTTAAATAGGTTCATGTCGCATATATAAATCGTGGTATTTTAATGCATTGAAGTTATATGAGAGTATAGAAAGAAATTCCTGTGTTGAAAATATGGAGAAGAAAATCTGAGGGGGCCTCAAACATATCATGGCTAAAAAAACAAGTAAAATGTACATTGCCAATACCTCAAGATTTTCACTAAAATATTTATCTTTTGACGGTGTCATTACAAATAACACTTCACATGGCAAAACAGATAAGATGATACAAGATAATAAAAGATTGCTAATATTTCATTATTGTTATATTGTTTAGTAATGTTTCATTAGGCGTTTATAATATAATATTACACATTTAAGAATATGTTGACATCAGATGTGTACATTATATTATTAATGTTATGCAAAAGCCTTCTTTGAACCTTATCGCTACTGGCTCTGTGTACAAGTTTAGTAATGGACTCAATTAGTGTGACGTCACATAATTATGCAACCCCTATATACTAATGTAATGACACACGGGTTGCCTGACAAGTATACTGAAATTTGACCCTTAATGCATATGTTTATAAGGCGACATTTTCGAGGATAGAACATAGCATAGAATCTTATTTTATTTTTCCCGTGTAAGAAATATTTAAGAGCTTTCAGTTATCATTTATCGCATGGACAAGGTATCTGTAAATATACACAAGTATAAAGTATTACAAAAACTGTAAACAAAAACTAAAATGAAGTTTTTATAACTCATACATGGATATATACATTTTAACGTATTTTTTGAATGTGAAATAGGTATTCGAAGTCTTTAAATATTTCTTCCACAGGAGAAATAAATAAAGTTCTATGCTATGTTTCTATCCTCGAAAATTTCGCCTTATAAACAGATGCAATAAGGCTCAAGTTCCAGTGAGTTTGGCAGGCAACCCGTGTGTCATGATGGTAGGATATAGAGGTTGCCTAACTTGTGACGTCACAACTAATCGAGTCCATTGATCAGTCTATAGTATCAACGACAAGTAACAACCAATGAGAAGGCTTGGGAGATTCTATGTTTTAAGAGTGAGCCAGGTGGGAAGATCAGCAGGAAACAAGGGGAACCAATTGAAGAGAGATCTCTCTAATAAGCTAATTTTAGCAAAAAATATTCTTCAAAAAACCTCTATAGTATACATTTAAGTACAACTTACACCTATTTTCAGTTAGGTAACATCACCCAATTTGCCAAAAACAGCTCATTATTAATCATAATTTTAGTACAATGTTGTTTTAGTAGATATAGTAGATGACCAATTCTATACGATTTAAAATTTAGGATGAGGCAACGAAGACCTGAAAACACAAATTTTTTAGTTGCCCGAATCTTTCTGAATATGCAACCTGGTAGGCTGTATTATATTGAGATCGAAAGATCAAATTTGGCGTTTTTGGCACATCGTAAATTGCATCCGTGAAATGATCATTTCGAGCCCAAACGAATGAAAGGAGGCATTTTTTGACGTTTAGTAAATTTCAGGCACGTGTACCGCAATGCAAATTACGAACTATAAACTAGATAACCACAGTAGTTGCTAGCGCCATCCAGGCGCAGAATTTAGGATTCATCTTGTCACCTTGCTCACTTTTAAGAAGCATGTGAAACCTTTTTTTATATTAAACGTTGTTGTTAAATGTTATAAAAAAAATTAAATATGCGCGATGACCCCATTTTGAGAGCCTATATTACATTAATGTACGTTGGGACACATGAATGGTTAAGATGGCACTGAGAATACTGTGAATTTTTCAAATATATAATATATTTTTTGCTAAAGTACTTTTGTTTTCTTTATTTCATTATGTATTGAAGTCATCAGCATGTGCATTTAGGTAAATTCTAATTAAATATTGAGTTAAATCTAAAGCCTGTGATCCCGATAGCAGCAAGTTCCAGTGTATCTTAGTGGTGACTTTTGATGTCTCAATAAGGTGCTCTATAAAACATTGACCAAATGTACGTTGACTGAGACTTGACAAGATGTCAAGAGGTGATATTATAGTAGGTATATTGTACTAGAGAAAGACACTTGGTGAACCTTCGGAAAAAGACATAGGTATAATGTTTTCACATGTATTAAGAGTGCATTATACTCTGATTGTCAAACAAATAGCAGTCACGAGCATATCATGCAGCCGAAAGCATGTTTATAAAATCAAAAATTCACTACTTAAGGTTGAACCACACCAGAGGTCCTCCAACACTACATCACTACTAGTCATTTTGTTCAGATGTCATAAACAAATTTGAGACCTTGGCTTCTAGTACATACACCAAATTCAAGTTTCTGGACTCTTACTAGCTCATTTATACTTATTTATCCCCAAACCTTGAAATAAGCTCAACATACATAAATAATATATTACAATAATGTAGTGAGGTACGGTACCGGTTTCAGTGGCGAGTTCTCGATTGGCGAAGTTAAGGCACGCCGAGTGAGTCCGTCACTTGGATGGGTGACCGTATCTTATTTCGTCATACTAGTTAAGTGGTGGAATAGCATTAACTAAACTTCTGCAGGACGTTAAAATAAATAACGCAATTAAATAAATAAATAATATATTTATAAGAAATTTGAAACCTTGGCTTCTAGTTAGGACAAAATCCCATGTATCTAGGTTGATTTACTTACTTACCGTTATTTACTCCCAATCCTTCAACAGAATAATCTGAAAATATATTCTAATTCCAGATCTTGTTAGATTTTCCCTGGCTAAAATTTAAAGTCTCCACATTTCATATAACATCCTAAACCTGTTTAAAAAAAAACATAATTTTTTTTTCACTATTACTATATATAGTATAGAAGCCAGCATATATGGCAGACAATAATAAGAAAAGTGCCCACTAAACATGAAACATAACTAAAATATTAAAAAACATTTTTTTAAAGTTACTTTGTCAATGTTTTTTTGTAATATTGTTTTTATGTAATTATAATTTTATTTTAATACATCCAAAAAACATTATTTATTAAAACAGCTATGTTACAAGAAATCAATATTATTTATGTGTTTAAAATATAACATACATGCCATATTGTTCATAAACACTCTGATAATATTATTGGAATGTAACATAATGCAATATTATTCTATAACAGCTCCATAATGTTATTATGTAATATTTATAAAATTATATTAACAACACCTGTTATTAACATTGTTGTTAAATTAAAGTTACATTTATAGGTTATAATGATAAATGTTATTAAATCAACATTCATCTATAGTCACGTGATACGCCTAAATGCTATTTATTGGCCATTCCGGACCGAACGCAACGGATGCATCCGAGACGGATAAACAAGAAGAAAAGGAGAATAGTCTCACACGCCATTTTGCCTCGAATTTGTTTGCAAAGATAGCATTATAATACTTAATAGTTAATAGTGTTCAGTATGTCCGAAATTGTTGAAGTCCTGTTCGCGAAGGCGACTTTATATAATAGTTTAGTCAAAGATTATCTTTGGTTATATAGTGTTCAATATGTCCGAAAACAATAAAGGGTAAGTAGATTAAGTGTTTATTGTACACGTACTTGATAGTTATTTATGCAACGAATGCGATACTTCTTTTCGCAAGTGGGAATTTCTGATAATCCAAGTGAAAAAAACTCATTACACTTATTAATATTAGATTTAAGAAAATATAATTTCATATATTCTGCTACAAAACTGTTGCCTTCATCCTAAAGATGTACTGTGCTGCACAGGGCTACTTTGTAATTAAGTTTCAGTAATATTTAACATTTTTTCGAAAGTTCGGTTTCCTTAAAAATCAAGCTCACATTGATAAATTACATTGAGAAGAGATGAAAAATACTTTGGTACTTACCTAGCTAACGGTTCACACTTATTGAAAATGTAAAAATGTGTTTTATGTATATTTGAAATTAATGAACTAATGTTTTAAATCCCTATTTTAGAAAGCAATTAATCTAGATCAAGCAACTCTTATATAAATTCCAACTCTTACTTGATGCAGCGGATCTTAGTCTTAGAAGCAGTAAATGAAAGTGGTGAAACTACTAAAAAGGACTTGTTGAAAGACGACAAAATTCGATGAATTTCTGCTAGTAAAAGAACTAAAAACAGATAATAACATGGAGAATCGGTAAGTGAAACTATATAGGATATTTAATGTTTAAAAATAAATTTTGAGATTATATATATACCTATACATGGAACAATCATTTTAAGTTTTTATATTGGAAAATTGTCGGTCAAAATAATTTTTTCTTGATTTTCTGCTTTCCCATTAGTTCTACTCTGAAATTAGTTATTACCAATATTGTAGGAAATAAAGGTTGCAACTTTTATTCAAGCATTTTTTTCTCTATTAATAATTTGAAATTTACAACGACTACAAAGGTGAAAATATGTGCTTCATTGTAGTTTTTTTTTCTTATGCTTCATTGCTCCTGCGTATAGTAATTAGTTCGGATCAACTGACAAATTGACTATTAATATTTACTAAAACAAATTAAATAAAAGTTTTTTGATTGCAAGAATGGTATTCCACATTTTTTTAATATACCTACCTACTCCATTAGTTCAGTATTATTATTGCATGGTTTAATTTTAAATATTCAATTTGTTACTAAGTATATGTCAAACTTATAGGTTGTGTTGTGATAAATTTGACATTTAAGAGACTATCCAAACAAAAACATGTTTGGAAAAAGCAACCCCTTCTCCCTTGTAACATTTATGGACCCCCCCCCCCCTAAACGAGCGTTCGTTTCTAAACTTCCTCCTTCCCATGACACCGAATTTAGAATGTTCCATCTACTATCAATAATTTTAACAATTTGCTCTGTTTTAATTTCAGATGCGGTTTAGAGTTGCTTCCCGAATACCACCAAAGAATGTTTCGAAATTTCGAGTGTCTACGATTTTCAAAGCAAAGAATGTCTACACAAAATATTTTATGCTATTTTCACACAATTTATAAATCGATGTTTATTTTTTGTATATTAAATAATGCACATTATCTCAAAATACACTATAATTAAAAACCAAATTGATTATGATAAAGTCCATCAGAAAAAATTTTGTGTGGTAAATATTATATCATCCGTACTAATAATTTAACCGGGTTTGAATAATAAAGAACATTTATACATTTCTGCTGGTTTTATTTATAAGCTGGTTCAGAACAGGTAATACACTATGTATAAACGCACAATTATTACACATAATTGTGCATTTTCAAATTTTTATTTTATTTTCCATACAAAAACCTCTAGATAATTCTGTTCAGTTGTCGCACAAGTGATCTCTAAGATGTTTCTAATACATGCACTTTAGTTGATTTTAAAATTCGAAATATAATTGTGATTATGTTTTATAAATTCTCAAATTAATTTTTATGATTCTATGATACAATTTTATATTTTATAATTATTTACAGGGTGGTCTTTGAATGATAGGTACAAGGTTCTTTCGCATATATAATACGTTTCTTCTGCTTTTTCACTTTTGTTTGGAAATGATTGAATAACACAATTCTAAAATGAAGGGATGAAAAGTGAAAATATAAGATCACATTTAAAAATCTAACAGCACAAAATGCAAGGAATATAATGGTGACTATACTGTACAGTAGCATATTATATTCCTTACATTTTGAGCTATTAGATTTTTAAATATGAGTCTACATTTCCACTTTTTATCCATTCAATTTTAGAGTTGTGTAAATGTCATTCAGTCATCTCCAAACCAAAAGTAAGAACATAGAGGCGAAGCATCATTAAAGAATCTTGTAGCTATCATTTAGAGATCACCCTGTAAATATTTATAAAATATAAAATTGTATAAATGTTAACAAACAGTACATCAAAAGAACATTATTTAAATATAATTTTCATAATTAAATTATGTTTCTTTTAATATCACTGAAATATTATTGTAGTAATCAAATTAAAACGTTTATTTTGTTACATTTAAAAAATGTAGCCATAATGTAGTATTTAAAATATAACATTAAAACATTAATGTAGATATGTTGAGAGGATATTGCTTTAATGTTGTGTTTTTAATAATATAACTTTGTAACATTGCTGACTGGGACATAATCTATAACATACTTGTTGTATAAACGTTAAAATTATCTATTGAATAATGTTACAAAGTAACGATGATACATTACTGTTTTATTTCGGTAATGTTTTCATGTTTAGTGGGTGGTATGACAATTTTTCAGTTAAATGCAAACCTAATTTTAGAAATGAAACTAATTAGTTAGAAATAATTAGCTTGACATTAACTAACTGTGGCTTAAAAGTAAACACCTTGCAGGTTCAGAATATCTGTCGCTGTACCTCCACTATTCGGGATGTCTGCCGCAGGACCTCCACTATGCCGATTATATTTTTATAATAACTAAGAGATAATTAATCGCTAAAAATTAGCTTAATAATTTTCCATGCCCAATGGCATTACTTGTAGGTTTAGATTGTTTGTCGCTGGACCTTCACTAATCGGGATATGATTGCAAATTGTATTTTCATACTTGCCAAGTGGCAATCAGCGATCTGAAAATACGAAATACTTGTAACAATTAAAGGTCATTTTGAGATGTTTAGTGAAGTTATTAGAATTAGAAAATCTCTCATATCTCTTTCTCTATCAAGCTCTGAGGCAAAGGATTAACCATGCCTCAAGCTGTTACAAATATAATAATAATGTTAAAAACAATACATAGCGTCAGGTAATTGCATGCTGGCTCCTATACCACGATACTTTTCACTTCAATAAGTGAATGTAGAAGTAATTAATCATTTCTTGAAATATACGACATAAGTTACGTGGACTATGAATGCTTATGTAAACTATGGCATATAGTATATGTCCTCTGAGGCCGCCTTAACTGAATAAACCATATATACAGTCTCTTAATACCTTAATTTTACATTTGACAAACTATTACTAAATCAGTAAATAATAGAATCAAATGGGAACTACTGAACATTCCATTAATGGAAAACAAACACTCCGAACAGCGGTTTGTAGAAGAAGCGCGAGCTACACAGCTATACTATATATTCCTGATAGCAATTTGTAGAAGAGGAAGAAGAATTTAGCGCGAACTACTAATCATTCCAAATATCAAATTGTAGAAGAAGAAGAAGTAGAATTCAGCGCGATCCACTTACACTCAACATTCCAAATAGCAATTTATACATAGAAAAAGAACAAGACGAAAGTTATAAGTATAAGAAGAAATATAAAATTTCGAAATTTTAGCTGACTTTCTCACTAGAATAAAATAAAACGAGTTTCAAATACATCTGTGGACGACCTATTTTCACATTTATATTCAAGAAAATAATGCAGATGCGTTAAAATGATCACAGCCTCAAATACTTAGAGATTATTTATCAGACAGAAAGCAGCTGATATCACAACGCGATATCAGTGTATAAAATTCACTGTGATAAAATCATGTAATCTGGGTATGCTTGATAGATATTTTAACAGCACTCAGCACTTCCTCCCGCACCCGCAGCAAAGACTGGAGAATTAACTTCTCTAATCTTTGCCTGCAGGTCATAAAAAAGTCCTCCAAATAGTTATTGAGTTGCAGAATGAATTCGATACAAAATAACAAGTGAGTGAAATAATGGACAAATAAATTTACCAAATTCCAAAACATTTGTTATTTAACACGTGTCATCTCATTCCAAATGTGACATTTAAATTCCCAGTTCTCATGTCACCCTTCGAGCACGTGTGCCGGAAGTGCTCACCAGAGGGCGAAAACTTTTTGAGAACACTGGGTAAAAGTATTTATTACTACTCTGTGGTAGAGATGTGAAAAGCGGTTCCACTTATGTAGCGTTGCAAGCGCGACCGCTCCAGAAAAATACCGCGACAAAAAAACGCTATTTTGGAGCGACATAAACTACATGATCCGACTAGCTCTGCAAACGGAACGAGAGTAAAAGCGATCGCGTTTGTCGCGTAGCGCTGTCCGATCTCAGGTATTTCAGAGGGTAATGTAACGTACTCTATTCAGTTCATTAGTCGCGTTGGCAATTTGTTAGTTCTACTAGTTCTAGTTATATATAGGTTAATTAGGTTCTTATATTTCTACAATAAATAGACACCAATAAGAATAACATACATGCCTATATTAATTTATGAAACCGCATACTTCTTTAAATACGGTGTGATATAAGCTAGGTGTGTTAACTTTTGTTTAAAATAAATATGAAGAATTATTTTATTTTTCTACTGTAGGTACTTATAAATTATGAAATAGGGCTCCAAATAAAACATTAAAAACAGCTACCATTTATAATTATTTTTCTGGAAAACAAAAGTTGTAAAAGTAGATATTATAGAAACTACTGAAAGTTGTAAAAGATCCGTTGCGTTGCAGCGACGAGGCAGATCCGTTGCACGCGCAGTCGTTGCTCAAAGCGAGTGATGGTGCTCGTTGCAGGTAACCGGTTATTTTAGCATTTTGTAGCGCGACGGTACGTTACATAAAAATACCGCGACAAAACAACGTTACACAAATAACGACCCATCTCTACTCTGTGGTAAAAGTGTGGTTATGATATTTGAACTTGAAAGTCAAAGTAGATTTACTATTCAAAAAGTGTCTTATAAGATTTTTTTAGATTCAAATCATTAGCAGGAAAATGCCGGATGAAAAACCTCTATTGCAATGTTATAATCGAGGCTGTGGACAGAAGTTTGATCCGGACAATAACAAAGAAGGTTAGTAAGGTTATATTATTTCTAGAAAATCTCGAACTTTCGACCCGTTCCATAGTTATTCATGATTTCAACTAAACATTGAATGAAAATGCATAATTGCCATTAACCATAATTTTCACGTAAATGAATTTCAGATTCCTGCCGTCATCACTCTGGACAACCCGTATTTCACGATGCTTATAAGGGATGGAGCTGCTGCAATAAGAAATGCACAGATTTTACAGAGTTTTTAAATATAAAGGGTTGTACATTGTCGAAACATTCAAATATAAAACCTCCTGAACCTGAGAAACCAGTAGCTAAAGAAATAAAAGATACTGAAATAATTAAGGTTAAACCAATAGTTCCTAAATCCTTGGAACGGCCACCTTCTGATACTCCATTGGTAAGTAAAATAAGTAAGTGAACTGCATCAACTGAACCTATGTGAACTGAAATGTCATGCTTGTAGAAGAATAATCATATATGCGGAATGGAGAGAATTGAGGAAGCAACATTGCTTCATTAATAAACCTACTATACCTGTTTTTTTTTCTGCCTAAACACTTTAATTTCTATGTGCTTATATTATCTCTCTAGTTGCATGTAGTATGTTACTTGTTCTGCCAACTAAATAAATTACAGTTTTATTTCTATTGTCGAAGATAGATAACAAGTGACGGATTATCTTAATTACTTTACTTCAAATTTTTCATGTTTTTAGGTTATAATGAAACCAGAGATAGCTCCATCGCTTAAAGAACAATTGAATAAGGGAGATGCAAAACAATTGGAAGTCAAGGATAATGATTCGGATGAAATTAGCATTGGAACACCATGTAAGAGTGGAGGATGTACTGTGACCTACGAAGGACCTAATACGAACAGTACAGTATGTACTTATCATCCTGGTGTACCGATATTTCATGAAGGTTTGAAGTATTGGTCATGCTGCCAGAGGAAAACAACAGATTTTAACACGTTTCTTAGTCAAGTTGGTTGTGAAAAAGGAAGTCACGTTTGGAAAAAAGATGTAAGATGATTAAATGAACACTGTTACATAACATGTTTACATTCAATTTTTAATGTTATTGCATTAATAACTACAGCCATGTGATGCAATTTATCTGTTTTAAATGTTACTAAAGCACCATAGATAGATTTATTTTAGAACAGAATATGTGTTGCCAAAGGTTGAAACAAGTCAAGAACAACAATTTTAGTCATTACTGGTTATATAGGTGTAAATAATTAAAAATAATTCAATAAATTTCAGACACACATAAGTTAAAACCTTATTATTATACATGAATTTAAAGACTTCTGTATAGATGATTTACACCTACTTACTTAGCATCATTTATCTAATAAATTAAAATCCAGATGTCATTATTTGCCTTTTTTTTTTTTTCAGTTTTGCATATATATACAGGGTGATTCACGTAGGCCATTCATTAGAAGTTTTTCAACTTGCAGTTGGATTAGAAATTTGAAATTTGGTATGCAGCCATAATCGATCATGTTCGTTCTATCTAAAATATTTTCAGTCCTCCAACTATACAGGGTGTGCCAAAAATTGGTACCAACTTTCTTATTTTAAATGGAAACCTATATTTTTCTTTACGTGGTTCGATTGGTCTTCTAATTCTGAGTTTAGAGAACCTAAGTTATGTTAACTTATCTATTACAATTTTTGACATATGTCCAATTTTTTGAAAAAAATTGCCGCTGTAGTAGTTTACGAACAAATTTGTATCTCGCAAACCTTTCAAAATTATGAAACCAAATTTGTCAAGCAGTTAGCTGGAAGTCCAGGCTAACTTTTGATGTCCCATCGGTGGTCCCATTTTGTACCATATGGGCGCAGTCAATTTTCAAATGTCGCAATCAAAAATTGTCAAAAAGTCAATTTTTTCAAATAGCACCTACTATTTTTTTTCACGCCATTCGAAAGAAAATTGAATTTTAGGGTGAGTTACTTAAGCATTCCCTATACCTAACTTCACCCCATATCGAGTTATTCAATAAAAATCAAGAAATACCTTATCTTGCCGAGAGATTCCTTACTTCATCAAGTATGCCATGGAAACAAAAGACAGTTGTAATAATTTTTAAAGAAAAATATGGATTCTTATTTAATTACACACAACACCAACAAATTATTATTAACGAACAAAAACAATGTTGACGAAATTCTGTCAGCGAAAACGGTGCACAAATTGAGCATTTGTATTGAAATAATTATTTTGGTAATCTGTTTATTTGTTGTTATTTTGTTGCTATTATTTATTATTGCAATACGATTTTTGAATAAAAATTAAAATGAAATGATTGTTTCCAGAGCCTACTACCCTTGAGAAAAAAAAAACAATATTTTTTTCAAATAATGCCAATAACTCAAAAACGACTGTAGATAGACATACACAATGTTAATAAAAGTGGCCCTAAAATTCAATTTTGCATTGATTTCTGGCGTCAGATATGGTAGGCGCAAAGATGTGCCACGCAATCTGTTGAAAGTAGAATAATAGAATATTTGAACAAAAATATGGTGGTCACATTGAACATTTACGTCAGAATTTCGTAAACATTGTTCTTGTTCGTTAATAATAATAATTTGTTGGTGTTGTGTGTAATTAAATAAGAATCCATATTTTTCTTTAAAAATTATTACAACTGTCTTTTGTTTCCATGGCATACTTGATGAAGTAAGGAATCTCTCGGCAAGATAAGGTATTTCTTGATTTTTATTGAATAACTCGATATGGGGTGAAGTTAGGTATAGGGAATGCTTAAGTAACTCACCCTAAAATTCAATTTTCTTTCGAATGGTGTGAAAAAAAATAGTAGGTGCCATTTGAAAAAATTGACTTTTTGACAATTTTTGATTGCGACATTTGAAAATTGACTGCGCCCATATGGTACAAAATGGGACCACCGATGGGACATCAAAAGTTAGCCTGGACTTCCAGCTAACTGCTTGACAAATTTGGTTTCATAATTTTGAAAGGTTTGCGAGATACAAATTTGTTCGTAAACTACTACAGCGGCAATTTTTTTCAAAAAATTGGACATGTCAAAAATTGTAATAGATAAGTTAACATAACTTAGGTTCTCTAAACTCAGAATTAGACGACCAATCGAACCATGTAAAGAAAAATATAGGTTTCCATTTAAAATAAGAAAGTTGGTACCAATTTTTGGCACACCCTGTATAGTTGGAGGACTGAAGATATTTTAGATAGAACGGGCATGATCGATTATGGCTGCATACCAAATTTCAAATTTCTAATCCAACTGCAAGTTGAAAAACTTCTAATGAATGGCCTACGTGAATCACCCTGTATATTCTTATTTTAGCTTTTTGGTTTTAGAAAACTGACAACACGACTATCCAATGTCGATGGGATTTCCATCAAACAGCCTCTCATGTAGTTGTAGCCATATATGCGAAACAATATTGCCCGACGCAGAGTGTCGTGAAGCTGAACCCCATTAGATTGTATGCTAGTCTCATATTTCCAGAGCAATCTAATGCTAGTTTTGTCTTGGACATCGAGTTAAGAGGAGTAAGATTTTTTAAATTAATTTACAACTTTTTGCATTAGACTACACCGTGAGCAACGGATATTCCTATCTCTATAATGATAGAAATGACTTGAATTGGACCTGTGGACCATAGAGGGTTTGACAGAGGTTAAGGAACATATAATATTGATCTTTTTACACCAAAAAGTAAGACAATTGAAAATAAGACTTTGCACAAAGTAAATAAAAATATGAAGGTTGTATATTCTCCTTACGAATATAGAATGATGAAACCCCCTGTTAGAGTCAAGAATATCGGTACAATATACTCCAATTTCTGTCAAATTCCCTACATATGCATGTTCCCTATTAAGTTCGCATCAATTTTAATAAGAGATAAGGGTCTGTGATGAGAGCAGATGATGTTGCTAACTTCTATAAAGAGTTGAGTGGACTATTAACTCTGCATTTTTGAATTTTGTAAATGACATTAGATTATGATGTAGGTATTAGGTATCAAAATCAGCATGGTGCATATGGCCACAGAATAACTCAAAATGTAAATTGTTTGATATTTGTCTCTCATATTTCAAAAATAAACTGTGTAGGGATGCCATTTCTTTATTACTGTAAAACTATATCAGCAACCCTATCAAATAGAAAATAATGATTCAATTCAACTCTTACTTCATGATCAGTGACGATATGAAAAATACCAACTTTCATTTTCTTTTAATCAAAATAATTTGTTAACTATGCTGTTATTTTTTTATAACCTTTAATCAAGAAGATATTAATTAGCATTGCATTATTTAAAAATAACATATTTAACTTCACCGAATAGTTTAAGATGGGGATGCCCCAGGTACACAGTATGCCGGATACCCAGCCAATTTTAAGTTAACAAAATTGTATCCAACTGGGTAGTAAAGAAAACAAATCTTTTTTTTTTTCAACATTCTATTTATAAATTTAAAACAAAAGGCATAAGCCTACCCAAATACACAGAGAAAAATGTGTGTGATATTTTACCACAATTGTAAAAAATTGTACTCCAAATTGGTCTTAAAATGGTCACAGGAACAATTTGTGCAAATAAATAATACATTTTTGGGGCAATGATTTTGTACAGTTTATGCATTAACATTGTTTGAAATTGTTTTACAAACTTAAAAATCACATAAATCGAATACAACTTTGAATTATGGTTGCATAAAAATACATAATTTTATTCCACTTGTGGAACAAATCTCTGAATAGATTAAGTTAGTTTCTACAATTTGTGTGAAATTTTTAAATATATTCTGAACAGTCACATCTAAACCTCTTCATTTGTAAAACATATTTACAAAAAATTGTGCTCTTAAGTGACACAATGTTTATAGTTTTTTAAGAGAATGTGCTTTTAGTTTTCCACAATTTCTAACTGAGAAATCCACAAATTGTATGTTTATTTTTTCAATTTTGTAACTCATTTTGCACAATATATACACTTAATTCAAAAAAGCTGTTCAGTAATGTATGAACTGGGGTTAGTTTTGCACAATTTATTACTCTTATAATCTCCAAATTATGTATATATTTATTGGTTCACCGTGCACTCATTTCACACACTATATATATCCAGTTCATTTTAATTGTATTATTCTGTAACACAGATTGTAAAATATTATTTCCAAAATTGGAGGTATTCCTAAAGCATTTTAATAAAAAAAATTAAAGAATAGAAATTTTATTTTAACAGAACAACAATACATAATAGAGCATGCATTTATATATTATCATATGGTAAATGAAAACATTTCTATTTTTTTAAATACAAATAAATTTTATATGCATAAATTTCTAGTTGAAAAGAAGTAGGTGACTTACATTTATGATTAAAATATATCCATTTAATAATTCTAATTTGGAAGGCTTCCAGTGCTTCTTCTTTTTAGCTTCTATTGACTCAGTTTGTAGTAATAAAGCTTATGTCGTAGTCACGTCATATTCTTAAAAAAAATAACATTTATCAGTTCATCACCAAAATCAAATGTATTGCTTACCATCAGAAGTGTTATCTTCGTTTTGAAGCAGTTCTTTTACAAGTTTGCCTTTTGGGATTAGTAGTTTAGGAACGGCTTTCTGTCGCTTCACATAAGAAAACAAAATTACTCTCAAGCTGTAAACGAAATCAAGTATTAGAAGATAGGTATCATGCATTCTTCGCATATAAACAATAAACCATTTTTATATTTATATGTTAACAAAGTTACAATGAAATTTCATGAAAGTTTCATGAAACTTAATATTTAATTTTATATCTTAGAAATTTTATAAATTTCAGATGAATTTCGAAACTCACACAAATGTCATTGAAATTTCACAAATTTTAAGTTTCATGAAATTTTGCATCTCTTAACGTTATACAGAACTTAGGTTTCATCATTTTGTGAAATATTTCAATGAAATTTCACTTAACGTTCATAATATTAGGAAACTATTTCATTAAATTTCATAAAATGAAAGTTTCATTGAAATTTCACGAAAGTTTCATTGTGCTTAATGTTTAATTTTATATTTCAGAAATTTCATAAATTTCAGATGAATTTCGAAACTTTCACAAAAATGTCATTGAAAATTTCGAAAATTTTAAGTTTCATGAAATTTTGCATCACTGATACTGAGTACAAAAAAGTTTACCTTTTAAAAATCGCTGCTTTTTACTTGGGGGTGGTTCCCACTTCCTCTAGAGGGGTGAGCAAAAAAGTAAAATAGTAACTACCGAACGTGATATACAATCATATTGTGAGAGGAACAGGTAGTATACAATTCTTCATGCCAATTTATATTTTCCAAGTTATAACGATTTGAATATTACGATTCTAGCTTTAAAAAATTGGTACCTTGAGACTGTTTTTCGTAAATAACTCAAAAGTGTTACATTTACGGAAAAGGTGGTACATATGGTGCAAAAAATAATACATAAATATTTTATTTTTGGTTTATTTCTGTGCGATGAATGGTTCTAAAATATGATAGTTTAAAAATGGTGCTCGAACGTTTATCAGTCGAGATATAATGTTTAAATCTCAAATATGTCAGAAACAATCGGTATGATGTTAAAGATTAGAAGAAATTAAAGGACTTGAAGTACTCTTTGATAGGATTTCTTTCTATGCATACAGCTTGAAAAATAACGGTGTTATGTTCAATACAATGAGTGCTTTGTAATTTTTTTAAATAAAAAAATTATGATTTTTCTGCTGTAATTGACCATAGAATAGAAATTCAAAAAATCTGCACCAGTTTTTATTAATATATCATATTACCAACATGCTCTAATTTTAAGAGCTTCAATTTCTCAAAAGTTTTCAAGAAATATGATATTTAAATATTTTTCTTTGCCACTAAAAGTTCAAGCACCACATTTGTACTGTTATATTTCTGAAACTATTAATTCTACAAATATTTTAAAAAACAACTTAATATATCACTTTTTATTTTATTTTTCTATATTGTCATATTTTCCTTTAATGCAATCGTTTTGGAGTTAGTTACAAAAAGAAGGAATTTTTTCAACAAAGTCGTAAAATTTTTCTTAATTTAAAGTATATTTTTGAAAACGAGGCTGCTTTAAAAATTCAAAAAAAATTGAGCATGTTAGTAATGCATGTATTAATAGAAACCAATACAGATTTTTTTAATTTCCATTATATGGCCAATGGCAGCAAGAAAATCCTAAATTTCTCTTTAAAAAAAATTGCAAAACACTCATTGTTTTGCACATAACATTGTTATCTTTCAAGATGTACACATAGAAAAAAATCCTATTAGAGAGTACTTTAGGCCCTTTAATTTCTATTATATATATTTTTAACATCACACTGATTGTTTCTGACATGTTTGAGATTTAAACATTATATCTCGATTGGTAATAAACGTTCAAACACCATTTTTAAACTATTGTATTTTTAAACTATTCAACGTACAGAAATAAACTAAAAATAAAATACTTGTAATTTCATAATGTTATTTTTTGTACCATACCACTTTTTCCATAAATGTAAGACTTGAGTTATTTATGAAAAACTCATTAGAAACTCAATACAAAAAGTTTAATGAGAATCGATTCACTATAGACATGTTCCGAGGTAAAAACCTAATTGCACTCAACTAAATGTTTTATGACAGATTTGAATAATTTGGTTTTTATTTGATTGCCCTTTTAAGTATCCAAAATAAATTTTTTTAAACTTTTTTTTGTTGAAAATGTTTAGTTCTTTTTAATTTAACATGAAAAATTAATGTGGATCTTTAAGACAAATTTCTTAGGTACTTTTTTTCCTTTAAAATGAATAATTATGCATTATCGAAACATGAATTTTAGTAAACAAATTTTTATTAAGAAACATAAACTTGTAAGCAGTAAATATATAAATACATATAAGTATATTTATTCTATTCTACTTTTCTCAATTTCAAAATCATTATTTTGTTATTTGCCGATATCCTCAGTCTCTTGCTATATCTGGTTAATATTTTCCTACTTCTAATACATATTTATGCTTTAAGAACCACTATACACATCAAATGCAAATAAGACACAAGATATGTAGTTTAAAAATAGTTAAGAAGAACCATGCGACAAACATGAACCGCTGTAATGCTCTGAAACATAAAAGGAACCAGCTGTCGTTTATAGACTCTTCTAGGAAAATCTCTATTTCGGTATTTGTCGCGTGGTTCAACAACAAATAGAGGACGATAGACATTTTCTATCGCTTGGCACCTTCTTTATTGTATAAAATATGTATTATTTTTGTACATTCTTCGGTAAGAATTCGCAACAAATTAATGAAATTGAAGCTTCAGGAAGGCACCGGGGCTTTCCTGTTAACATAGTTATGATTAATTACTTTTTTAGATTATTAATGTAGAAGCTAGTGAGGTATCCATGTTTGGGACCAAAGTCGAAATAAAATTAAAGAAAGCAGAGCCAGGTAGTTGGACCAAATTAGGTGACCCAGTTGTTCAGCCTGTTGTTCCCGCTAAAAAGCCAATGACCGTGGAGAAATTAACCCCAAAAGTAGATGCTGTAGACCTTGATGATTTATGAACATAATGCTTTAAAATGAATTTCATTTAATTGTGTGCGAGTGACTAATACTTTATAATTGGATTTTTCCTTATATTTAGAAATAAAAATTTTTATTTTGTAGTTTTCGTATTTTCTTTAAATTGTCCCATTTATCTTTGTGCTGCCCAAATGTTGATATATAAGAAAAGAACATTTCTACACTTCAATATTTTCAATATATTTGCATAATATAGTACTGATACAAAATCTGACAGGGGATATGGATTATGGCCAATAGTCCAGGAACTAACATGCAATTACCTGACACATTTGTATCATCTGGAGACATTGCTTTAGAGGATGCGGTAGACAGCGAAACTGATGAGAATTTTTCTCTTCAGTAGAAACTTCACTAGAAATTTCATGGCACTTGAAATGATTATATGGTTGGTGCAAATATTTGTATCAAGCTGATATTTCTTCCATCGCTCTCTTCGATCGATCATGTAATAATTACAAAAACATATTTGACAAGCGCTTTGGTTAAATGGGGCAGAAATGCTGAACCTGCAAGCTATTTCGCTGGACATGACAAATAGGTCAATCTAATTTTTATTTTATCAGTTAATTGTCACTTAACGATTACAAAAATGCAATTGGCATACATCTTGTTTAGTGGAGGTCCAGAGGCAGAAATTCTAAACTTGCCGAGCTATTTTACTATATAAGACAGAAATGTATGCCATTTGCTTAGAAATGTAGGTCATAGTTCTATCTGACACCTACCGATCAATTTCATTAATTTGAGTCCACTAGTAGGCATGATTGGACCGTGGGAATTCCAGATTTCACTATTTTTCTCCGAGATATACTGGTCAGTTTAACTAATTTGTGTGCCGTGATAGACATATCATTAATAATCATCCTAGGGTCGGAAGTCACATTTAACTATTTTTTTTCTAGTTGAACTAACTGCAGGTGACTAAACATGTCAGAACTGTGGGAACCTCCACATTTAATTTTTTTCCCAGACCTGCAACCAATGAGGATTCACGACTCAAGCAGCACATAGTCTGAAGAAAGTTTTTATAACTATGATAAACGTTTCTACAACTTATGTTATTTGAAACTGTAAAACTAAAAAGTTAACGAGGGTTAAACGTCATTCAAAGCTTTTGTAACCAGACTGCGCTACTAGGGGGTAGACATGTAATAAATAAACATGCTGAGATCGTTGGGAAAACACATTAATTTTTTTTTTTTTTTTTTCGAGATCTATCGATCTCAGAAATAAACATGTCGGGACCGTTGGAGACTCCACATTTAACTATATCAATTGGAGACCTACTGGTTAATTGAATTAATTTGGGCCTACTGGTGTGCATAGGGTAAATATGTTAGGACTGTGGGAGAATTCAAATTGAACTATTTTTTTCCAAAATCTACAGGTCAGTTTGAACTAATTTGTGTTCACTGGTAGGCACATGATAAATAAACATGCCAGGATCATGGGAAATCACATTTAATAATTTCTCTTTTCAGAACCTACCGGTTAATTAAACTAATTAAAGTCCACTGGTAAGTATGAGGTAAGTAGACATGTCAAGGTCGTGGGAAACTCCACAGTTAACCTTCTTTTTAGATACCTGCTGGTCAATTGCTCTAATTTGGGTTCACAGTAGGCATGTGATAAATAAACATGCCAGGATCATTCGAAACCATGTTTAAATTTTTTTTCCCAAGACTCGCCACTCAGTTGAATTAATTTGATATCGCAGTAGGGATGTGATTAATAAACATGTCAGGATCAATATTTTTCCCGATACCTACCAGTCAAATGAACTACTTGGGGTCCACTAGTAAAAAATTAATAACGAGGTTAAGTTGATGTAAATATTGGACATTATTAGTTTCAACAATGAACATTTCTTATTCAGCCATTTTTTAGGATGACAATTTTTCACTAAAAGTATAGCAGATTCCTTCCTTAATTATTAACAGTGGTTTTAATTACGTGCCAAATGTTATCGTGTCGTGTAATATTTTTTCATTATTCTTTTAGCGTGTCCACTATATTTTTTAACAGAGTTTATTCCATTTTTCTCGTTGGCAATAATGTCAGCTACATACCAATTATTTTTCTCAGTCAAATAGTTTTGTAGATACAGCGGCAACATACAGACGAAATTTAAATTATTTTAGTTTTCGTAATCTGCTTATACCTAGTTTAAAACGTGGAGATCCGAAGAAATTTTTGGAAAATTATTTTTTCAGGATTACGATAATACTACCTAAAATACTTCCCGTCGGAAAGCGAAAGAGGTAAATACAATAATAAATACGGTTTGTAATATTTATAATCGATTATTGTGATTGTTTATATACTCATTTAGTTATTGCATAATATATTGAAATATATTTTTTTTATTTCACAAAATTAAGTTCGTGCTTACGTTTCATCAAACAGATCTTTAAGATAAATATTATTACTTCTCTCGCATACCTAAGGGAAGTATTGTATTCGAGAAAAAATCACCCTCCGAGATTTTTACGGATTTTCACGTTTCAGATCACGTAGATTACGAAAATATAGGTTTTTCAATTCCTTCAGTCTGTTTGTCTATCTGTCTGTCTGTTGATGCATTAACTGAAAAACTACTTGACGGAGAACAGTCAAATTTGGTAGGTAGCTGACGCTACTGTCAGCGAAGAAATGGTTAAACTTTCACTGGAAAATATGCAGGGTGGACCTAAAAAGGAAATAAATAATGAAAAAAATGTTTTTTTGCTCAAATTTCCACGATTCATGGCATTCTAAATAACCTATTTCGGAAAAAAAGAAAATTGAAAATTTTTTTTACCAACATTTTTGAAAAAATTTTTACCACTAGAATAGATGGAAAAATTTTTATTTTGCTCAAATTTAAAATTTCCACGTCTCATGGCATTCTAAACCTATTTAAAAAAAAAAAAAAATGAAAATTTTTACCACTTGAATAGATGGAAAAAAAAATGTGTGCTCAAATTCAAAATTTCCACGTTTCATATGGCATTCTAAACTTATTTCAAAAAAAAAATAAAAATTCCATTTTTGAAAAATTTCTACCACTACAGTAGATGGTAAAAACGTTTTTTTGCTCAAATTTAAAATTTCCACATTTCGTGACATTCTAAATTTAATTAAAAAAAAATTGAAAATTTATTCGAACAAATTTGTGATCTTTTTTACCACTATTGAATAGATGGAAAAGTTTGTTTTGCCCAAATTTAAAACTTCCACGCCATGGCATTCTATGCCTATTTTAGAAGAAAAACATTTTCCAAAATTTTTTTACCAGTATTTTTTAAAAACTTTTTTCCACTAGAATAGATGAAAATATTTTTTTTTACTCAAATTTAAAATTTCCGCGTTTCAAGGCATTCTAAAACTATTTCAAATAAAATTCTAAAAAAACAAATAAAAAAAATATATTGTTGAAAATATTTTAATCACTACTATAGAATAGATAATGAAAAATTTTTTTATCACTAGATTACATAAAAAAAAATATTTTGTTTGCTCAAATTTAAAAGTTCCGCAATTCATAACATTCTAAACCTATTAAAAAAATAATAATATTTTTTTTTAACCTCACGTATACTTCCACTCCACTACGTGAATGTGGAACTAAAAATGTCACAGAAGGCAGTAATATATTTGGCATATGCATCTATTACAGTTTTATTGAAAAATATACCCATACAGCACAAGGACATCCTCAGAACATACTGGCGGGGACAACTTTTCAGGACATATGGGACATCCTGGGAAGATCCCATTATCACCTTAGGATGTCCGTAGGATATCCAAATGGGACAGTTCGGGCTTTCTGATGACGTCCTCGGGACATCAGTACGGGTGTGTACAGGACATCATCAGCTCTTATACGGGTTATGCCTGGGCTTTACTATGAACAACCTGAGGACATTGACATTACTTTTAAACTGAGCCAATAAGCGAAGACAGGAATACAAGTTTATAAAACGACTAATAAAAAAGTAATACATATATGTACAACTCCATACACATATTTGTATCTGTCAATTGGCATATATCGCTTTAAAAGTAAATCTACCAAACTAATAGAGTTTATATATAGTCCAATGAAATTGGTCTTCAAATCAAAATTTTAAGATAAATACTTGAATTTTTAATATATTACTTTGAAGTATTTTAACACGATTAATGAAAGAAATTTGTTTTCAACCTCGAGAAGGGGTGAAAAAAATATAAGTGTTTTTTCAAAATTACTCAAAATGTGTAAAAGATAGTAAAAAAAGTTTCAAATAAAAATTGTGAGAACATGAAATATTATATAAAAATGATCTCTTGCGTTTTTTTGGTATTATTAAAATCAATAGAGTTTAGGGTGGTTAGAAGTTATAAGGGATGATATGTACAGCTTTAAAAAATCATAAAGCGTGCTCAAATAATAGATAATAGGACGACTCTAGGACTTGCCCAGGATATTCCTACAGTGGATATTTTATTATGCTTTTAATATCTTTGCAGGATATTATCAGGACATCCTGCCAGGATTTGTCTAGGACATCCCCATTTGGGATATTCTCAGGTTGTAATGTTTTATTGGGATATCCTAAAGATATCCTGAGGAATGTTGTCCTCGATTGGGATATACGGGACCATATGAGGATATCCTAGGGATGTCATGTGCTGTGTGGGTACAGGGTGGTCATCCCAAGAAATAATTTAACCATAGTGGACTTTTGTAAAGGTATTTGCGCAAGCCTTCCATATTTGGCACCTGTTATTTAGTATAGAATTTTTGCTGTCAGATGTCCATTCTGTATATTTTTTTGACCAAAAGTTATCTTGTTTTCTTTGTAATAATAGTTATAGTGATAACTATATTCCGATTATTATTCTCAATGTCATTTCGTAATTAATACATTTTTAGAGTGACCGCCATGCACAAATAAAGAGGGAAGTTTTGTATAAATACCTTACCGATTTTTTTTAAAGCTTTCGTCTAACTTGCCATGTTAGTGTGTTAGTTTGTTTAGGTCAAAGCTTGCAAGCTGAATTAGAACCACTTCCTCTTATCCTACGGAGTTGAAATTTTACACTTTGATTCAGTTTCGATGACAATGCATTTTTATGATAGACATGACCTGATTCTATATCTAAGATATACAGTGTGGTCGATTATGTGTGCAACAAATGGAATTTTTTTTTTTAGTTTCACAGCCAAAGTTTAAATAGGTACTGCCAGATGTTATTGCATGTCCGATAATCATTTCAGGAGCTCTTAGAATGGCTTCAAGTTAAATAGTATACAGGATAGGGTAACAAATATAAAAATCGTTCAAAAGTAAAGTGCGCTTATGTCTTTTATGTGAAGTTTTCGCAATTCACAACTATTCATTCAATATCAGCTGTTTTCCAATTTTTGTTACAGTCGACCAGAATAACAGTAGCGTGACATTTTTAAACTTTTTTAAAGTGCTTCTTTTTCATTTTTTCTTTGCGCTATTATATTTATCTGGACCCGTTGTATATCCCCTTAAATTTTTCCGGATAAGTTCTGAATCACCCTGTATACATAAAAAAATATTTTTAAGACAATGCTTTTATTTAAAAAGCTGTACTTTATTTTTTAGTACAAATTATTGTTTCTTAAAATAAAAAAAAGTTCCTTTAACAAATTTGGCGAAGTTGAGTTTATTGCAAAAAACGAAAAAATTTGAATTTTGCCACCCTATATCTTTTTCCACAGCAACATTTTACTGAAGCATATTTGGTTATATCCTCATATTTTGACCCAAAGAATCCACGCCTGCACTATGGCCTATGATTAATGCTATTACCCACATAACAAAATGATATGCAATGTACATACACTGCATCTTCAATCTATGGATATGTATATCCACAAGATGGAGAAAGTATATCTAATGTACATCTAATGGATGTGGAATTAACATTCCCAGCAGATACGTTTGTCGCCGACTTCCATATCTATTTTATATCCAGTGAATGTACATAAACATATGCAATGTACATTCATTGGATATGAAACACACATCATATACAGAGTCGTATATTTTATGAATATACATTACATATCTCTGAAGTAGTTTCCACGGACATCAAAACACTTATTGAATACTGCACCCGACGCGTGTTGCCCCAGTCATGTTGGCATCATCAGGAGATGATTAAAACGAACAGTTTTAATCATCTCGATGATACCAACACGATTGGAGCAGCACGCATCGAATGAAAGTGTTCGAGTGTTTTGATGTTCGTGGGAACTACTTCAGAGGTATCCAATAGTATCCATATAAGAGGTAATAAAATACAGATAGCTTAATAAGAAATATATTTTATATAACTATTTTAAACATACACAAACTTTACAAAATAACGTAATATTACACAATATTTAAAATTTTCAATATTAGTTAGTAAGTTATATAATATGAACGTATGTAATTTTTATTCACTATATTTATAAAATACATACCCAATATGACATATAACAGTAAATTTTTAGGCCTCTGTCACTTTCCGCCATCTTAACTAAACACACACCTGCCACAATCAGTTAAATATGAAACTTGCAAATTTTCTAACCCTAAAAGAGTATGTACGTGTTTACAAATCTAAAGAATTGCATTATAATAAATATACTCTTACATCATGGGAGCTTCATGCAAATGTAACAGCATACATAGCAATAAGCAAATATAAAATCCAGAGAATGAGAAAGAGTTAACTTCCATCACACATAAATATTATGCACACAACACTACAGGGCTTAATCGCTTAATAGCTGCTGGCGCCGGCTGTTACGAACTACAATCTGTAAACAAATGATGCCTGTGCGCTGATGACGTAGCATGCCATAAATTAGTAGCGCATGCGCATCAGATAATGAGATAAAATTCGTGTACGCGTATAATTTAATTATACCTTAATGGACATGTTATGTATAAATCATTATGTATAAACCTCCAGCAATATACAATGTATATGACGCCGATGGATATCTGTACCCTAATAGCACATGGACGTCCCGAAAACGTCCCAAGAACGTACTCACAGGACATGAAAACGTCCCGAGGACGTACTCTACCGACGTAAGACGTACCGAGGACGTTTGAGGGACGTTCCGTGTCAGCAAAACGGGGTATCCCGAGGACGTCCCACCCAGGACGTATGTGGGACGAATGTAGGTCTAGAGAGGACGTCCTGAAAACGTTGTTGGTACATACTATGCAAACCATATAGGTACCTCCCCCTCCACCACTTTTAAGGTGTATTCACAGCAGAGGGTATTTATGTTCCTTTTTGGGTTTTCTAACCACATGCATTTCTTTCGAAATAGAATCCAGTGATTGGATTCTATTTCGAAGGGAATAAATGTGGTTAGAAAAGCCAAAAAGATAAAAAAATGACAATATATAATTACCATGTAGAAAAATTATTCAAATAGATTGATTTTAATACTTAGTATTTTTATTTATCAACACCAAATTGACAAATTTATGCGAACATTTTATTTCTATTGTGCTATTGAAAAATAAGTTATGGCATTTGTATTTTTTTAAAATTAACTTCTTACTCTACAAATTCAAGTGTCAAGTGTCAAAAATACAATTTTTATGGGATTTAAAAGTTATATAATACCTAGTACAGTAAAATATAGTTATATATACATTAAGTCATATTGAATATTATAAGAAATAAGCCAAGTGTGCAATAAAACGTAAGATAAATGTATATCTCACCTTCTCTTAACGTTTTGCACACTTCGTCTTTTTATAATTATCTTAGTTTATATTATTTTCTAATATTCTCTCTTTTTTGACACCCTCTCTGTTCTTTTTTTGCCCTCTTCAATCACGATGCAATAGCCATTTCGATGTCCTTCCAACACTTTGAAGCGTTAGCGACTTTCAGCTGCCCCTGTGCGAATAAAAGAAAAATTAACATTTCAGATGAAATCTTGGCAAAAAACATTAATACTAATATATGCCACTTGATGGCAAGCTTATATTTAAAATAAATTGTTATAATTTTCTTGGTGTCCTATTAAAAAAAAAAAAAATCAGTTTAAATGTGAACATTTTTTTGTTTAACTGACTTTTGCATTTGAATGGTTCCCTTGCTCATTTAAAAATTTTAAGAACACCTCTTTCTATGAATGATCGATTCTACAAATAACACCAAAGACCGAGAGAAGCGGAAATATATGTTGTGACTAATGCTACCAGATTAATAACATTATTATAAGTTTGTTATATTTTTTGCCAATATTATTACAGAATTCAGGTAAAGAAAATGGCTATGGGTTAAGATGCATTAGGATATTTACGGTTAGAAGCAGGTTTATTAGGTTGAACATTGATGATGTATAAAAGTTTTTGTACGTACGTACAGCATAATTTCAGAAAAAATATAACGAATAGGGCATATAAGTTACAATAAATTTGTAAATTTTCCTCAAAAAGTACCTTTGTTAGTGTTTTCCTTATATTAATTTACTGAAATCCCTAGATATACTTTACAAGTTTGTTGATGTTTTCTGGCAAATGTTTTTATTACTCGATGTATCAAACCTTACCTATTAAAAGTTTCATCACCTCCACTTGTTCATCAGAGATGTCGAACCATATATAACACTTCGTTTAACACAGTGAGTAGGTACTTCTTTTCAATTTTTACTTCCCTCGCATACCGAAGGGAAGTATTGTATTTATAATGTTTAACCAACAATCTTCTTTTATGTGAAAAAGTTCGCTCCATGATAAACAACTAAAAACTACATATACCCAGGTTCACAGGTGATCTCCCATAGAATTTTAACAGAGCGGGGGTGGTAGCAGGCTAGGTATAACCTACAAATAAGCAGCACCAAATTTATCTAGAATAAAATATCGATCTAAATACTTATATATTAATAAATCAATTAAATAGACTTACCTATTTTTGGTACTTTCTTTTGTAGCCGTTAAAAGTGACTAGTGGCAGTGTGCGGAAAAAATAAAAATGATGCAAATACAATAACCATAAGGCTGCCAAATTGAATTCCCCATAATTTGACAGCAACTGAGCAACTAAACTAAGCGAAACTCCCGTTTGGCGGGAATTCTTAAATAAAAGAGCTTTATAGGAACTTATTAACATATTTTTAATTGTTATTCATTCCAGTAGGTATTTCCATTTATTCTCATTGCGATATTTTCATACTAAATGATAGTAGCACACTAATATAGAGGATAGTACATAGTATATAATAACTACACTGTACTGTCAAAAAGTACAAATTTAATATGATTTCGCAAGATGAAAAAAATAGTTGAAACGGATAGGTATAAGATTTCTGAAATCAGAAAAATCAAATTGACAAAATTTAAATGGACCATGAAATATGAAAATATTTTGTTATCAAAAGAAATTTTGTTAGTAAAACTTTTTAAGGATTTTAATTTCATTCTTACAGTTTTTAATTTCTTTTTTTAATCATATCCTCATCTGCTCAAAAGAAACATCACTCCTAGAGGTTATTTCACAAATGTGTTTAGGTTTGTCTTGACTAGACTCTAGCAGGATGTCCTTAAAACGTTTTGTTCAGAACGTTTTGGGGACGATAGCAAACGGACGTCCTTGGGACGTACCACACAAACCCGGGACGTTCAGACCTAACGAGGACACCTAAGTGAACGTCCTGGGGACGTTTGTTGTTATCAGGGTAGCTGAATATACATTTCATATCATATGTATATTTAACAATACATATTCAAATTCCAACACCTAATGCATATGCTATGGATGTACATATCCATGAGATGTTATATGGGTAATGGTCCACCCTGTATATTGTATATTTACGTACTTTTTACTAGGTACACAATTATAATCTATAAATATTGATTTTAGGTAATCGAAATACAGTGAAAAACTCATATTTAGCATAAATTAGGGACAAAATTTTATTTTAAAAGTATCTATAGGCGTTGCGCCGCGCCGCGCCGGTCAATGTTGACTGGATTTTGATTCTTGTTGAATAGACGTAGGACGAGCTGAGGCGTGGAGAAAAATAAAGATGGGAAACAAATTAGATTCTTGTACGCCGTCGTTTGCACTTTTGTGTTTGTGTTCTACATAAGTGTAGTGTCAGCTGTTTTACGAACTAAATGGGCGTATTTAGTCAAAAATGAAGGTATATAACTCCTCTACACTTGTCAGGTAATCATATAAACTATTAATATTTACGTTTTGGCTTTGTGTTCCCAAATTGCGACCTTCCAAATCCTCGCATAGACTAATCGATTCCGTCCTTCCATTTTTACCCTGTGTACTCGATGTTTGCGATCTATTGCAAGCCTTTAGAAGTAGGTATTCCTTATTTTATTTTAATTGTTGCAATACTATACTTATACCACTTGTAATGCGGTAACTATCGCATTTTTATTTATACGACAATTTTATGTCGGCGTTGTTTTGTATGGATAGTGGATCTAGTTACAGCTACAGTGTAGCCGCGAAAATAGCAACAAATTGTACGTCAAATGCTAGTAAAAATATAGATAGATAGGTAATTTTTAACACCTACAAACAAATGTCATCAGGTATCAGGTACCTGTATAATTAGTAGTTTGTAACTTTCTATTTTGTCAATTAAAATTTTGTTTTAAATAGATACCTACCTTATTTATTTTTATTTATTCCATATGCCCATTCTAATAGATAATTAGTGCCGTCGTAATGAATCGGTTGATAAACATTAGTATGATCAGTAAGCGCAGATCGTTGTCTTGTTTGTGATTTGTCCTATGATTCATAGGAAATAAGAACCTCAAGTTGATAAAAAATTACAATATCTTTACCGTCGGAAAACGTGTCTTAAATAATCAGGTTCATTATCATAACATAAATATAAAAGGTTACCTATATAAAAATATAAGTACCTATATTTGTAGTGTCTAATAGGTAGCTAAGTAAAGTAATGGTTAAAATTCTTGTGTGTACCTATATAACACCATATGATATTATTTAAGATAATGCATGCTATACTAGGGAATGTGTAGGTATAGGTAAAATGTATATTTTTTCTAATAAGCAATAATTGAGTAATTATTCGCTACAGTGTGTCCTCGAATCACTGACTATGGAGAGGATTTTTAATTTTTCTAAATAAGTTTGGCTGGTTGGATGTTATAGTTGCCTACACATATTTAATGCAAATAAAACAGACCATAAAAGCAGGTCATTAAAATATCAAAGTCGGTATTTTTGCCTGCCGAGACGGTCCTGCAGAACCGTACTTCATATTTTTGAGTATTAGAATAAACAAAATAATACTAAGGAATTAAGAACCGTGTTTTCGGCACAAATTTAGTAACGTTTCTGGTAAATTAAAAAATCTTACTCTGTTTTGTGTCAAGATAGGATATCTTACGCATTGGTATAGTGTATTCACGGAAGGCTGACCGTAATAAATATGCGTGATTGCCTCGTGATCGCGACGTGTTCCATCCTCAGGTTGCATTTTTCAGGAGATTGCCAACGATTTTCTGGAAGTTCTTGAAGTTTATGGTAGTGTATTGTCAAGTTTAAAAGAACAATATCCTACAATTTCATTAATATTCAATCGTTCTAAAATCGATCAGGAAGCTTCTTGTGTTTTTAATCATTTTCCGCATGGCTCTGGTGAACTAAGCCCTCGCGAACAGCGCGTGACAGCTCTCAGAGCTCGGTGAATATACTTTAGACGTATTGCCCGTCCTTCGCGATATTGGTAGATACATTCAAAGTACGGCTCTGCTTATCTATTCGTTGGGTGTATGACGTTCTAGTTATATAAGGGTGATCAGCGCAACTATATTTCAGAAGTTGGAAATTTTAATTAAAAGAGGCTTGTTTTCGATTATTTCTTATTTTAATTATGCCAGAACATACTTGAGAACAATGTTGTTGTTCTATGTATTCTAAGTAATACATTATACAGGGTGTAATTAGTTTCATGTTATTAAATAAACTGGTAATAGGGACCGACTAGACAAACAAAAAACCTATGACTTTTTTCTCTAGGGGCACTTTGAAAAAACTGACCTAGGTTTAACATATTAATGTTGAGGTAGGAAACATTTGAGAACCACTGGTTTTCGGGGTCAATGGATGTTATGGTTCCGAATATTAGAAATAATAAAAAACTGTAATACCCGACTTGTGTTCCCGCCGGAAGAAGTGCGGCACTTTGATGGGATTACTTGTACCGAACTTTTTATAACACTAATTATTAAAATGTAAATAATTCGTTCTATTTCGGCACAACGCAAGCATAGCATGACCGCAAAGGGGTTTAAATAGGATTTGTTTACATGTGTTTTTTAATTTGGAACAAAGTTATTGTAGCTTTTATTGTCGTTTATAAGAATTTCTAAAATTTAAAAGTGGTTTATTAACATTTGTAACATTGTGTTAAAAGCTTAAAAAATTAGTAATTATTTTATGAAATTGGAAAACGAACGGTTAGACGTCCGAGATACGACAACAGAAAATAGTTGTGTGTTTTAAGTTAGGAAAAAATCTGATTTTTTTAACGAATTGAGCGCATAATTCAGGTATCGAAAACTAAAAATCGAGTCTTTGGTCTCTATGAAAATCAATGTAAACAATAATAAACAGATCAAAACAAGACAGCGAATACTAATAATAATAATCATACCTTTAATGCCCAATAGGTAACACCCAATAACTAAACAAGTCTTTTGAATATTCGACAAAAATTGTTCGAAATGACCTCCATCTCCACGTATACACATTTCGGCACGTCGAACTAAGGACATACGCACTCCGTTCAACACATTTGGTAAATTAAGATAATTTTTTATGGTTTCTATGCACATTAAAATACGTTGTTGCAATTGTTCTAAAACTCCTCCGCACCAGCTGCATTTCCACCACTTTCTCCAGTAATCTCCCATAATGTCAAAAATCTGCGTTTTAAAACACCACACCAAACTGTGAGTTAACGTTATCAATAACGAAAATAAAAAGAAAAACTTCGTCCAAAATCCAAAAAGTAACACAAAAAGCACGAACGAGAAGTAGTGTCTTACGTAACCAAGTACTAACGACTTGAACGATAAGTCAATAAAATAAATCTTAACATAAGTGGCACAAAATTCAAAAAGAACGAAAGCAACAGACAAAACCAAGGAACGGATAGGTCGCGTCGTGTGTACGTTGTTTACGAAGTAAGGACACACACTGAAATTATTACTTGAGAATATTACAAGGGAGAGTATATAGCACTCGTAATAAGATAATTTGGCCGCGAAGAAGCAAAAAACATGGCGGTGTCCTCTGTCGGTCGCTTTTAACTGCTTTGTCGGCATACTTATTTGCAGGAATGTCAGAGTATCATGTGCGACAAGACGCGAGGCAATAAAACCTACCCCAATGTGCCAGCAGTTCTCAAACTATGTTATTAAGTATTTTGGAAATTTTTGTTTATTTTTTTTCTCCAAAACTATGAGCTTTAGACCCCATGTTATATAAGGTTTTTTTGTTTGTCTTGTCGTTCCCTACCAGCAGTTTTTTTAACGACACGAAACTAAGTACCCCTTTATTTATGATTTAATATTTTCTACCAAACTTGAACATACATTGCTCTCCCATCTATACCTAATTAATCTGCCAGTTTGATACGTGAAGCGTATGGATATAGTTAACTACATATTTAAACATAAAGAACTCAAAGCTGCCGACCGAGCTAAAATAAAGGGAGATCGTGGCACGCTTTATTTTTCTATAGTTCGTTAAATAATAAATATAGTATATTATTTAATAAATAAAACATCATTACTCTTGTGTAAAGTATGTTCTGGCATGATTAAGGTAAGAAATAAACGGAAACACGCATCTTTTAATTAAGATTTCTAATTCAGTCAATGTCGCGAAGGACGGGCAGTGCGTCCACCAATTCATGAGATATTCCAATCTTGACGAGTAAAATTTTTTAATTTACAAGATGCTATTAAATTTCTTCCTAAAACACGATTTTGAAATCTGTATTATTTTGTTCATTCTAATATGTAAACACTCGAAGTACGACTCTGTGGTATTTTGTTAGCGCCGACTTTGATTTTTTGATGACCGGTTTCTATGGTCTTTTTTATGTGCACTAAACAAATTAAGACAAGTATACCTTTGTGCTAACGCCAAATTTAACCGACAGATACTTGTGTTCCGACTCAAAAGTGACAAACGGAATCCTTATACCTACAACAACTCGTTTGTTGTAGGTATAAGGAAAAAGCAAGAAGTTTTTATAAAGAATGGCAAACTTAAATATAAATAGTTTTCCCTCTTCCAAACTCAATCCGCGCAGACACTGTATATAAAGGGTATTATTTTTCATATTAAATACCTATTAGTTATTGAGTATGTGCAAATTACCTGATAAATACTCAAAATAGTATTTTTCAATAACTTTGTTGCGGAATTCGCTTTAAAAAAACTATAAGGTAAAATATTGTGTCATACATGCATGAAAATCTTTAGGCGCTGATACATCACCTAAAGCCAACTCTGGTTTTGATGGCACGAACAGGGCCGTGGGGAGAAAATACGAATCGGGAAGTCCAACTTGCGGGCCCCTTATTTTTAAAACGTCCCTCTATACATAAAGCTTAGTCTTCAAGCTGTCTATACATTTTTAAGAAGAAAAAAATATAAATACTATCAATCCCCCCCCCCCCCTCTCGTCAGGTCAGGTCAGGAACAAGGGAATTCTGGACTCTAGATGTGTGAATTTGAATTTTGTGATTTCAAGGGACTCCCGCGGGTTCTCATTGTTAAGTACTAGGAGCCCTAGATAAGGTGCAGTTGTGATTAATGATTATATTCTGAATGCTGCCTTTTAAAATACTCGAACGTTTTATTTCATGGTTTAATTTGTCATTAAAAAACCGACCGCGAACTTTGATGTAGTTCATGGAAATTTGACAATTCACTGATTGTGCTTATTGTAAATGTTTATATTTACTTTACAACACGTTTAATTTGCCACTGTTGATATGCTTGTTTTAGCACGCAATCTAAAATAATAAAATCGTGCACCTACGCATAAATAACCTCGCGGTACAGGGTGAATAGGGTGATCTAATTCTGATGCGGTTAAGAAAAAAAGAAATAAATACTTTTAGAAAATTAAAAAACACCTTTTGAAAAACCAACTGAAACTGTTTAAAAATGAATTAAAAAGAACATTGTAATTGATTCTAATTAATAAACGTTTATTAATTAAAACCAATTACACATTATTTTCTTCTTTTTAGTAGCATTTCGTTAACAGTTTCAGTTGGTTTTTAAAAGGGCGTTTTTTAATTTTTTAAAACTATATGTCTTTTTAGTATGGTCCCAATTAAACTAGTGTGTTTGTTCGATACGGAAGCGTACCACAGATTAAATACATACAGTATGACCCACTTAAGATCGCAACTAACACCCCTGTATACACGTTAATTGATGCTTGACTAACTTCAAACTTTGGTGGTAAGAAAAGATCGATAGGATGATTCCTTGAACTTAGTAATATGTGATACATGTCAGTAGTGTGCGATTTTAAGGGGATTTGAAAAGCCGATTTTTCAAAAAATAGTAGAGATTTTTTTAGAAAATATAACTACTAAGGTATTATTAATCAGCACCTTTAGAAACTCCTTTGTACCAAATTACATTGTAGTGGGTTGAAAGGTGTTTAAGATAGTGGCCATCAGACAATTTTTTGAGCTAAAAATAATTTTTATTTGTAAAACGGATACCCAAATGAAAAAAATGTATTCTTCATTCTATGTTGGGAATAATGCATTGTACTAAACTTAATTGATTTTACAACAAAATAAGTTTAAAAAAATAATAATAAAAATAAAAAATTGACACTTGGCAATCATTGTTGTTTTCATGGCTTACTTAGGTCTTTATTAAAGATTATTTGTATGAACTAGAATGTTTGCCCTATTAAATAAATAATTACTTTGTTGTAAAATCACTTCAAACTATACAATACAATATTCTGAACAGAAAATAGAGGATACATTTTTTTTTACTTGAGAATACGTTTTACGGATAAAAATTACTTTTAGTTCAAGAAATTGTTTTTTTCACGGCCATTTACTCAAATACTTTTGAACGCACTACGATGTAATCTTGTACAAAGGGGTTTCTAATGGTGCTGACTAATAATACCTTACTAGTTTTTTTCTAAAAAATTCGCTAATACTTCTTTTTTTTTAAAACTACTTTTCAAACCTCCGTAAAATCGCATGCTAGTGACATGTCACATATTACTGAATTCAAAGAATCACCTATCGGTCTTTTCTTACCACCAAAGTTTGAAGGTAATCAAGCTTCAATTAACGGGTATACGGTGAATGTTGCAATCTTAGTGGGTCACATTGTATATCACACGTGTCACTTAATAAAATTTTCTTCCCATAAATGACAAAAAGATAACGAATAGGTCGTCATTTTGAAGCAGCCATTTTGAATTTTTAAATTTCGACAGAATATTGTCGCGTATTTTCACCCCTGAAGCCAGCCTTCAGCATCCATGGGTTCCAAAATAATTTAACAAGGGATGAACACTTTATTTAATAATTTACTTTACACAATATTTTTAAAATAATGTTTATTACTTCGGATTTTTAACCTCACTTTTCGCTACCAAACTTTGATAAAACTTTTTAGGGAGTGGCTACGTGGACGCCGCGGCGGACATCTATCATTTCTTAGCTGTCCGCCGTATAGATACTATTTATTCTGTGCTATAGCGGTGTTCTTGACGTGGATCGCTGGCCTATGCGTAATGTTATCGCGTCGTGGAGCGACGTGGTTGTGCGGTTGATTCTGGATCTCGATCCGGGGAGGCAATGCTTTGTATTTTTAATTCCATATTAAATTTGTTATGATGATGATGATGGAGCGACAGGTCCCGGGTCCAAATACTGCTCACTTGACTTTTTATTTTTAATATTTTGTAACGATTAATATCCTTTTTCACAAATTCTGGTTGGATTTGACGACAGAAATGTTCTTTTTTTTTATATAATAATTTATCTCTTTCATGTGATGGTAGTCGGGTTAGTTATAGGTTGATTTATATTTTGCTAAATAATTGTTAATAAATTATCAGCGCCGCAGGCAGCATTAGCGTCGCAGACAAAAACGGGGGGTGCGAGGGGTGTCCCCCCGCCTTCTTTTTCAGAAAATTGCATAAAATATTCCAATTTCTCTGTGTGGCGGTTCAATAAGTCGTGCAAAAGCGAATGCGCATGCGCGGCGGACAGCTAAGAAATTATATATATATATATATATATATATATATGTCCGCCGCAGCGTCCACGTAGCAACTCCCAACTTTTTAACTTCCCCTCCTCCGCCGTGAATCGCGCCTTATATATCCAAAAGGAATACATCTAGAAAAATCTAGCATATGCCTTTTCGTGAATGTACATCTAGAACTCTTCTCGGCGGCAATGCCAGAACATTGTAGAAAGTCACTATTATAGTCATGGGCGTATCAGCATCCAGTTTCAAAAATACCAGATGCCCGGGGGAAAGCAAGTTCAATACTCGTAAACAGCAGACAAGCGACCTAAACTCCAGGGGGACAGCGAGTTCCAGACTAGCAAAACCATAGCCTACTAATTATAATTACACATTACTTTTGTGTGGCACGTCTATGATCATATAGTATACTTTAAGGTCTAATGGGTTTAAGGTTTCTATTCTAGGCAAACGGTTTGCTTAGGATGTTTTATTAATTAAAATACTGAACCAAAAAACGATGACTGATGTTCGCTCGTCTTCTGTCACGTGCCGTATGAGATGGACTCCTCCCAGCCCTCCATATGTCATTTTGCAATAATTGTATGAGCCCTCTTCCCATCTTAATTAATCATGTAAAATTTGTCTGCCATGCCACTTTTAGGAAGTCGTTTGATACACCTTTCACAAACTTCCATTCTCCACAAAATTTAAAAAAATATGCATAAAATAATCAATATAAAAACTCGCCATTAACGTTAGACCATTTCTTGTCCTCGGGATCCGTTAGAAAACACACATTCATGTATGCATGTAAATACTTACGCGATGACACATCAGCTAGAGCCGTCCCTGATTCACTGACGATCATCCGCCATTAATTTCGTGCCGACTCGTGCGCGCGTTCGTCTTTTCTGGGGTCACCGCGCGGAAATTCAAATTTCAAATGTTCAACTAAAATACTAATACAGGATAAACTAAAATTTATGAATAATAATGAGAACCCCTAGGCCACCACATGTATTAGAATATCACGATTTATATGTACGGAATGATCTTATTTTAATTGAGATATTTATAATTTGTTTACTTAATACATTGTCATCATATATATATATGTATTATTCTTAGGTGTCAGTAAGCCCTGAACATGAATATTATGAGAAAATTAAGAGGTGGGGGTGCGAGTGTATCCTCCGCCTCTTCCTCAGACATATCCGACTCTGCCCCCTCATCACCACACACTCAACTGGGTCTAATGCATCTGAAAAAACTCTTTTCGGAATATACTCATCCAACGCATCCTTTAACGGACCAGGAGAGAGATGACAAGTTATATAACATGCTTCCCCTCTTTTGCAAGGTTAGTAGTAGTAGTAGTATTTCTTATTACGTAACACAAAAATTATGCTATTTTTAACAAGTTTTTTATTTACTGGCAACAATATCAAGCAGATAAATTAGTTTTGTATCTCAAGCATAAACAGAGATTATTACTAGTTTGAGATGTACATTTTTTTATAATACTGAAAAAAATGTAAAAATAAAATACTTTCAACAAAAAAATTAAACTACGAACTCTCAACAGGTATACTTCGGCGTCCCCCAAAGCCCCCAGATTTAACACCAGTGTGGACTTTTGTATGTGGAGTAGAATGAAAAAACTTATCTACATTACATATACTTATCTATAGTTTTTTATTTTTATATGTATTTAAAAATATTCTGGATTGTATTTTCATTTTTATAATTTTTCTAGTCTGCTAGTTTATTTAGTCAAGCAACTAGGCTCTTGTTCCTTTTTTGCTTTATAATATTGAATAGCCATTAGATTTAATTGTATATGAACAATGACTGATACATCTGATACTGAATATTGATTCGTTAGTTAATTGTTAATTTAGTTATGTTGATGTATTTAAATATCTTTGTTTTGTTCAGTTGATTTTGTCCATTACTACTGATTTTATTTGCAAGAATGTAAATGAACAATTTTGTCCCTTCAGACCAATTTAATCTACCCTGTTGTCTAATATATGTGATGGGTTTATATAGTTGCACCTAAATTTTTCGAAAAATCATGGTTGCCATCACCTTTTACAAACATTATACAGGTTGTGAATACATTGAGTTGCAGGGGGTTAAAATTTTATATTGATATGATTTTCTCAAAAAATTAAGAAAATCATGATGCATAGAAACTGAACATTTTGCACAAAATTAATAGCCCTATTGAAACTTTTTTTATCAAAGTTTTGTTCTGTTTTCATTTACTTTTGAACAATTACTTCGGTTTAAGTGTTGTTTTGTAATTAAATTAAATGAGAATAAAAAGTAAGAAAATAAATGGTATCAAGGTTAGTTGCATTATTTTTTAAAGTAAAAATTTCAATGTGACCGTACGAAGCAGTCACTTAGAACTTGAACTGTGCATTTGTATTAAATACAACTTGTTAAATTCTAACATTATTTTTTTAATATACGAGGTATTTAAACTGTGATTAGTTATGGCTGAATCAATTTGTCTTCAGTTTTTGTTTGTTGGTGAATTGAAATGACTTTCTAGTTTGCCATGCTCACATTACATTTATTTTTCTTGAAGAACCAAATACAAAACTCAGTAAAATTAATGTAAAATTATACAATGGAAGAGTATAGTAGGTTCCATATGAAATCCAGCGATACAAAAAAGCCTAAAGGAGGCCGACCACTTCTAGATCGCTATATTTCAACAAATCGGTAGGTAGTACAAGTTTCAACCAATTATATTCAGTGGGATTGGTCCACATGCATTCTTAACTCAGGAAATATTTATGACAATTTTTTGTGATGATAATGAAAGAAGCTGAACACCTTTATGACCTTTTTTGTACATAAATTGAAAACTAATTGCGGCCGGTCTCCTTTAAACTTTTTTGGAGTTTTTCATATGGCTGAATTATATACAGAACCTACTATACCATTGAATTACATCTTAAACAGGATCAGAGTTGGACTTAGGGTTATGAGCGCCCCTGGCAAGATTTGAATTTTGTGCCCCTTAAGACTTATTTTCTAGGACAAGCAACACAATAACTTTGAAAGTGTAATTAAGTTATGTATACGTTTAAGCAAAGTGTGCCTCCTGAGGGTTACGCCCGTCCTAAAGTAGTTTTTTGAATAAACAATTTTTTTTATGGTGAAGAGTATAACATCAATATGGACAATATACTTTGACTTTTTTTGTCATAGGCTTTAATAATAATAATAATAATTCTGTTTATTTTTCCGGTATAAAGTATTAATATATTTTGTCTTAGGTGTTTGGTTCAAGCCCCACATGTGACATGAATGAAAAATTTTGGGACATACTTGCTTTCTGTCACCAAGTATCTATGCTGATGGTGTCTGAAATTAGAAAAAGGGCTTCGAACCAGAGCACAGAGGCAGCTAGTTGTGCTATCGCGAAATTCTTGGAAATTGAAAATTGCGAGGAGTCTAGTAACGGATGGATGTTGTTGTCAACTTTAAACTTGTTAGCTGCTGGAGACTCTACTCTAGTTCAGGTGAAAATTCATTAACTATATAATGGAGTAAAAGACTGTTTTATGTTTTTTTTCGTTTTCACATATATTACATTCTTTAAAATTTATAAACAGCTTCCCCCGGGCCCGTATATTCTCTGTACGGCCCTGTATATTCTACACAACTCATATCTCTTGTCTTATAGGTTATGTCGGAAGTGTCTGTTCCATCAACATTGGTAAAGTGTTTATATCTCTTTTTTGACTTACCAGAACTTTCGGAGAAAGAAGCGAACAGTAAAGATTCTAATAGCGATTTTACACCAAGAGAAAGGCGAATTCTGCTACAAAAAATATTTGTACAGGTAAGTTTATTAAGAAACGGATTACTTGATGCAATAATGTTTTAACCATTGCATTATAGCTTTTGGTGAGACTATGCAGTCATCGAATTCCAGCAGAAGAACTGGCGAGGAAAGATGATTTGACTCTATTATTTTCTGCCATTACGTCTTGGTGCCCATCTCATAATGTTATGTGGCGAAAAAGTGCAGCGGAGGTATTAATGACGCTATCGAGACATGGACTCACTCCCCCTGTTGTTGGTTATATTCATTGTAAGTAGATGATTTTATTAATGGTTGTCATTTTAGTGTAGTGATCTACTAACTTGTTTAATGTTTGTTTTTCAGCAAAATCATGTGTGTCACTGTGCATAGAGAATATGAAAAAAGTGCCAGAATTGGCCCCCTTGGAGCTAGTAGAAATGTTTGTGACTGTTTTTTGCTTCTTAAAAGACTCCAGTGAAGTGTCCTCGACATTATTAGATGATTTTAGGCAAGCACAAGGTTATCCATTTTTATCTGACTTCCTATTAAAGTAAGTAAATAAAAACAAAGTTGTTATTAACTCACTTTCTGTCTTTATCTGCAATCAGCTATTATATTTAATCTTTATTTGATATTGTCTATTCAATTTAATTCATTTGAGATCTTTTATGGGTATTGATCGGTAAATATTTCATTAACTTCAGTATAATTATAATAATTTCCAGATCCAGTATCATTCCATCGTTGACCTGATTTTATTTCATTCTTAGAATTGTTTTACCCAAAAGATAAAAGTAGTTTCTTTGAAAAATAAATATTGTAAATATGCTCAAAGTAATCAATCACTGAATTAGTATAGTAGTTGCTACACGATTAATTAAGCAGCCATTCAAGAAATATGTTCGCAAATGGGTTATTTCTAATATCCTGAATTTTTTTCTTCTTCACCTTTTGTTAACGCCCTATCCCCATGTTCTTCTTTGTCGCATTTTCGGTCACACAACCTGATAATAAAATTTCTTAATTTCAATATTGCCGAATGGGAGTATGCAGGCCCCATGCTCAAGACAGATCTACAGTCCAGCCTTGACAAACAAATTCAAGTCAGTATGGGAGTATGCTGACTCCATACTATAGGACAGTTCTAAAGTCCAGCCTTGCAACACACTTTCAATACACTATGGGAGTATGCTGACTCCATACTAGATGAATTCTACTATACTACTAATATTACAAGACAGTTCTAAAGTCCAGTCCAGTAAAATAAATAGTTTTCAAGATCAATAGGTAGCAATCTCATATAATTTTGAGATTCATTCTATCTCCTTATTGATACGTGTCCTTGTCAGTAAAAATCATGAGACTCAAAAATTCAAATGCTGCCAAACCAATTCAATCTTCCACAAAATGCTCGGCCAATCTTATTTATTCAGCTCTCAATTCAGATCAAGTTCATAATGATGCTCATATTCTGCTTAACTTCTCCATTGGCTATAGTACATCAGGAGTTAAAAAATTCTACTGAATGTGCCATCCATCTAAAAATGTACAAATGGACATAATTTGTCTCACTAATCATAACAATAAGTTTTCAAGTATCAAAACAAAACTTACTGTGTTCAGTCGATCATGTTAATCATCTATGTGGAGTAAGAAGAACATGTCTTTTATCGTTTTGCATTTAATTCATAAAAATCAGCGTAAACAATGCAAGTTTTCTTCTTTTTAACAAGTAACACAGGACTAGTTTATCTCTTAGAGTAATTTGCACAGATGTATTATTTGCCAGATGTACGACATAAGCAGCTTCCTAAACTCATCAAATTACAAAACAACCTACTAATAACATGTGTACCATCACAATCTGTGACATCGACAAGACACTTATCTGTATATGAATTATTCGCAAAATCTCTTGACTTCGGATGATGCTGGGGCTTTTACAGGATGAACTGCTAACAATATTACTATTATATTAACACAACACTGTTTCGAAAAGCCATCCTTCTGAATTGATTCATCATCATTTCACCAGAGAAACAGATAGAGTTCACGGGAAGCAAGCAGCATTGCCAACTGAAATTACTTTTATCTAAATATCTGAAATTACACTCTATTTTATCTAAATATACAAAATTACACACTTTTCCGCCTTGTTAGAATTTGACACACTGTCTATCGAAATTACACGCATTTCCTGTAATTATGCACTTATTGGCAGCACTGTGCCAAATATAGTTAGTCAGCTGTTAACATCGAGCAATTTTATCGTTAGAATTTAAACTTAAATCTTCCCATATAAAATTCACAATAAAATATAGTTTGTAAATTATGGTATTGGGCAGAGCAAAAATAGTGGATTTTTCTGTTCTGATTTTCCTACTGCATCCCTTTTACTTTCTAAATTCGTTTGATTATGGCAAGAATATTAATTATATTTAAAGAAAAAAATGAAGGTTTATTTATTTCTCCTCACTTTTCATCTTATGCAATCTAGATTTAATTTTTCATAGGGTAAATTTAGGCCAATGGCTTATGATATGCAGGATGTATACAAAATAGAGATAGAAACCTTGGGGTCGATTTTCCTGTTGAGATATTAAATATAAACCAGTTTTTGGGGATACCTTCGAAGAACCATAGCGCGTGCCCTTAGGAAATATTTGCGAGAACACCTTTAAAAAAACTTTTTCATATTTTTGAAAATGGAATAAGCTCCCGAGGTTTATCCAACTATTTTGTGTCCATCCTCTATATAAAAAGACAAAATTGACTTTGTTAAATTTTATTTAAAGATTAGAAAGTGAAAAATCCAGTGAGGCACAAGAATCAGTAAGGAATTTGGTGTTGATGGTGACATCATTATGTATGTGTGGTTATATAGAACTGAAACCGTCACAAGCCTCGACTGGCTCCTTGTTTCAGATGCAAGGATTTATTTTACCACAGCCTTCTGGTCGTGGCACTAGTGTTAGGAATATTCAGGCATTTCACGTAAGTCAATGTTGAATTAAACAAATATTTTTTTAATTGTATCCGTAATTTTAGGTACTTCAAAGCACATTTCTGAAGTCAAATTCCCCTCTTGTATGTTCTACAATCTTAGATGCCATATCTAGCATATACCATTCTGACAATGCCAATTATTTTATACTCGAAAACCAGAATACCTTAAGCCAATTTACAGAAAAGATCCATCACAAACCTGCAGAAATTCAGCAGAAACTCTTCGAAATGATTGAGTTCCTCGTCTTTCAACTAAACTTTGTACCTTGTAAAGAACTAATATCGATGTCAATTTTTCTAAAAACGCATAGTTTAAATTACGTAGATTGCAGTATTCTGTGTATGCATACCTTGTTAAATATTTTGAAGCACAACGTAATTTTTAAAGATGTTTATAGAGAAGTCGGTATGTTGGAGGTTTTTGTGACGTGTTTGAACAGATATGCGAAGATATTAGAAGATAAGAAAGCGGCACAGGACAAAGCAAAAGATTACAAAGTTCCGACGGGCCAGGATAAGCTTGGAGGATTAGTAGTAGATGCCTTAACAATATTATTAGCTGGAAATGCAGCTAATGCAACAGTATTGAGAGAATGTGGTGGAGCTAAATGTGTCCATGGACTTGTCCAGTATTCTGAGTGCCGTTATCCAGCCTTAGGTATGATATTCTAACCGGTCACTGCCGACTTAATAGACATCTGAGTCTAATGGGTCTGGCAGTGGATGCAACATGTAGATTCTGCCAAGAGGCAGAGGAAACCTCAGTCTATGTATTGTGCTATTGTGAAGGCCTTGCTAGACTGAGATTCCAACTACTTGGTGAAGAAAAGCCAAGCGCTGATAGCTACTATGGGGCTCTTATCAAGGCTGTGGAGTCTGATACAAAGGACAAAGCTAGATAAGGAGCTCTAAGGAAAACAAACAGGAGCACCACGATAGATCCATGGGGGTCGCGGTGGTCAAGGCCAATCAGCCAGCTCCTCTTCGTAAATATAATCTCTAATCTAGGTATGATACTTATCTAAATATTTCCGTAATAATAATAATAATTAATAATATTATTAAACTACGAGAAACCCCCTAAACCGAACTTCTAGTCTCTGTAATTCAGAGATTGTTGAGAAAAGTTATAAACTATTTATGTTTTTAATAGATTTTGTCGAAATCTGCAAGTTTTATGATTTTTTTTTGTTGTTAAATTCAATTTGCGAAGGTCCAAATACGGAAAAACTGATTTTTGAAAATTCTGGCACCCTCTATCCGTTTGAAAACTAACTACGGAGAGTACAGGCTGACAAAAAGTATTGCAAATGTTGAGCGCTACAGTTTTTGCTCTTATACTTTTTTTCCTCCTAACAACAGGAAACGAGATAAATCGATTTCAAGATGCCGGCTATTCCGAAACAGGGGGATATGGTAACTTGGAATTTTACCTTTTCTACCACCAGAAACAACATATTAACCTTTCAGTGGTCGTGTGAACTTTTTCTAATTTAGCGGTCGCACACGGTCTCAGACACCAGCTTAAAAAAATACGTTCAAAGGTCAAAATTCAGATATAATTTTGAAGGGTCCTCAAAGCTGTATATATGTGATTAATAGATGTTAAGTATTTTCGAAATATTTATTTAACTAAACCTTAATTTTTCAATGTACAAAAAAAATAAGCAAAATACTGCCTCACCCTATATAAACTTAAATAACAGAAATAAAAATTCTCATAAAACCTTTGCTAAAGTAAACTTATCTTCTAGAAACATAAGGGAATCTAGTTTTGTACATATAAAAGTCTTTGGGTTCGTTCTAAAAAAAAAGCATGTAGGTTATAAAAATCTTAAAAATATTTTTAATTTTCCTTGTTCTTACATTTTTGGGTGGACAATGTTTGCTCCATTTCGTTTTTTTCTCTTCCCATAAAATATGGTGCACTTCCGTTCATTTCCTCACCTTCATTTTCATCAAATTCCTGTTCTGTGTCGCTATCTTCTAATCTTTCATAAATGTTGTCTTCCTCCCCGTTTCTTCTTCGTCATTATATTCTTCTCCGCTGGGTACTTCGAACAACCTCAATAGCCTTTTTTGCTCTTTGTTATAGTCAATATTTATATAAAGTTAGGATAATAGAAGGTAAATACTAACCGAAATATATTTTTTTTAATGAATAACCCAAAACAAATGACATAAATTTTATATCACTAGTGGTCGCACCCGGTCTAAGACACCGTGTGTGCGTTTGCAGCAGTTATAGGGACATACGGCATAATAATAACTGCAGCAATGTATAGACGAGAATCTTTATGAAAGGTACACCAACGGAAATGGATGAGTTAATCCAATTATTTGAAATATTACAGATTAACCGTTGCGCCGGTCTCCTACACCATGCGCGACCACTGAAAGGTTAAAAATTTATCCTACCCATAATTTTTTCAATCACAGATAATGACATATTGGTTGTACAAATTAGAAATATTTTTTTTGGCATTTCAGATGGTGTAAAAATATACAGGGTGATCCCATTGAAGAAAAAACTATATCTTCGAAATGCGACTCTCATGTTTTTTTGACATGATTCTCGGAAAATATATTTAATTAAATGAATGAATATTAAATGATGTTAAATGAAATTTATTCACCTATAATGGATACACATTTGGTACTGGAACATATTTATAGGATTTTGCAAACAGCAGAAAAAATAACTATCTATGAGAACTAAAAGAAAAACTATGTGTAAAAATATTAATGAAATCTTTGCATTCTTTCGATAACCTGAATTCTGGTTGTGCTAGCAAATTAAAATCCTAAAATGAATTTGTATAATTTCTCATTTGAAAATTCTCATTTAACAACTAGCATCCACACAGTCCCCTACGGCCATGCAGATTAAACTAGTAACTACGGTCATGAAGATTCAGTTAAGAACGAGAACAAAGACCTAAAATGAATTTATTTACGTACCTTGTCTTAAAAATTATTCGTTCTAATGGATTACAAATAATAATAATAATAAAAGTTCTTTATTGAATATATAAGAGAAAAATTACATATTCAAACGGCTATCGACCGGGGTCCTTCAGCCTGTGTTTCCTGCTTTTTTATTGATATTACAATATTCTTTGTATAGTTTTAAGATAAATACAATTTATTTTGTTGTAAAAAAAAAAAAAAAACAAACAAACAAGTTTAGATTAGTTTAGAGTTAGCGAAGATATTTTTTCCATCAGTGTCATCTCGGGGTGCTTGAATTTTGATGTGTTGGGGCTTCTTGTCCGGCAGAGAGGTCGCATCAATTGTATGTTGTGTGGTCGATTGGCAAATTTAACTGTTAACATTTGGAGTCTGGTCAGGATTGGTGTTATTCTGGTTTTTTCATATAGTAGATTATTTGGCGGGTTATGGAGGTTGTTGTTTGGGTGCCGAATTTTAGTTATAGTGCGCAGCGAAGCGGTTTCAGCAACTTTTATGTTGTTTAGGGCCGGTTTTTGGCAGTTGATATATAGATTGTGTCCATATTCAAGTATGGGTCGGCATATTGATGTGTAAATTTTTGTAGCTGTTTTTGTTGATATCCCTTCGTTTTTATATGTGAGTGCTTTGAAGTGTTTTGCTCGGCTTTTTATTCTGGATTTAATAATTGATGTGTGTTGATTAAAATTCAGTTTTTGATCCATGGTAATTCCCAAATATTTGGCCGTGAGAGTTGGCTTTACATTATGGTTTGCAATGCTTATTGAAGGGGAGGATGGAGAGGGAGCGTGGTTAAATATAACGAATTGTGATTTGCTGGGATTTAGAAGCAGACGCCATTTGTTGAACCACAATTGTATCTCGTTCATCTTATCCTGCATCTTGGGGATTAACCTCTGTAGTGATTTGTCATGTCCCACCAGAGTTGTGTCATCAGCATATTGTAGTATGTATGTTGTGTCTTCCAATGGATTTTGTGGGGTGGCGATGTCATAACTGTATAAGTTGTATAATAGAGGTGAAAGTGGCGATCCTTGTGGGACCCCCTGCTCCATCATAAATTCTTCAGAAGTTGCGTTTCCAACCTTTGCATGTAGTGTTCTGTTTTCCAGGTAGTTTCTTAACAGGTGTATCAGATAATCAGGCGTACCTACTTTTTTTAATTTGTATAATAGCCCTTTGTGCCAAACGCTATCAAATGCCTTTTTGATATCCAGATATATTGCTGCCGATTTTAAATTGTCGAGTTTGGCAGACTGGACGTTTGAAGTGAGAATCGTTAGTGGATGCAAGGTTGCACATTTTTCTCTGAAACCAAACTGATGATTAGGAATTATGTTCATAGTGTTATCATGTAATTTGTTTCTTATAATTTTTTCGAATAGTTTTCCAAGTGCTGGTAGTAGAGTAATTGGTCGGTAATTGTTAATTTTTTTGTGATTGGTATTCGGTTTTGGTATGTTTATTATCTCCCCTCTTTTCCAGTCTTCGGGAAATACCTGGTGATTTAGACAATATTTGAAGATTTTTAGAATGTAATGGTGAACACGGTAATTTAGTTGTTTGATTATTGACCATGATATTCTGTCCACTCCTGGTGATGTGTTCTTTTGCCCATGTAAAATGTTGAAGTATAGTTCTTCCTCAATTTCTATAGAGTTGTTAGGAATTTCTGTGTTAAAGTATTCGTGGTACCATCTGTTTACTTCTACATATTTATTTTGATCAAACACTGGATTTTGCCCCTCTGCAAATTGTTGCTTGTAATATTTTGCGAATAGTGTAGCCTTGTCTTCATCTTTATTAAATATTTGCCCATTCTCTTCAATTTCTGGAGTGTTGTGTTTGGGTTTGTATTTTGATAACTTTTTAATTTTCTGGTAAAATAGCCGTCCATTTGATTCCTCGATTTCCTGACACGTCTGCAGCCAACAATGTGTCTTGTACTGAAGTATCATTTTGTGCACGATTTTGTTGTATTCGTTTATTTTTCGTTTTATGCTGGGGTCAGGGCTTGTATAGTATTCCCGTAACATTTTTCTTTTGGTTTTTATCATTTTAATTATATATGGTGGGAGTTGATGGGAATAGTATTGTGTTATGAAAGTTGGAGTTTTGTTTTGTATTTCCTCTGTTAATTTCGCATTGAATTGTTTTATATCTTCTATTCTTTCAATCTTGTCTTCCCTGCTTTCTATGTACGAACACATGGCCTCATTTAATTTGTCGATGTTGCATTTCTTAAAGTTGTAAATTTCTTTGGGTGGCCACGCCGATGGGGGTTCATTTGTTTCGAAGCTGATTTTCATTGCCAGGTGATCCGAACCAAGGTCTGGGAATAGTTCTATTTTTTTGAAGTTTTTCTCTATATTTTTTGTGTGTAGGATAACATCTGGTGTTGTATCTCGGTTGTTTGGCATTAGAAACGTTGGTGGTGTATCTAATTTTACAAAATCACTGTTGTCTAAAAATTTTTTTAAACATTTCTGTTTTCTTTGGTTGATGTTGAAATCACCTATGATAATTGAATATTTGTATAGAGATGCTTTAATAATGGATTACATTTTCATGAAATCTGTCATTCTGTTTTGGAAATGTTTAGCCTTTGAAACGTTTTTTGCCCTTATTCTGAAGCTCATCAGAAAGGCACAAAGCCACTCATAAAGATAAATAACAAAATATATGTCATTGGCCCTAGATGGGCAATGCCAATGAAAATATAACAAATAGTAAAAGATTTAAAAAAAAACAGACAAACCAGTTAATAGAAACAAGCCTTAATGATTATCTTGTTTGTTCAGAAAATCAGTAATTATTGTATAGAAGCCATCTCTTAGTAGATTTCTTTTTATTTCCTTTTTAAATATGTTCGGCGGAAGGTCTCTTATGTTATGTGGCAGACTATTAAATAATATAACACAATGGGCCTTTTCAGCATATTTTTTTTATTGCGAAATCATAAATTTTATGAAAAATTAAAATACCCGTATTTTTTCAATTTCTATTTTGATGCAGATTAGAGCCAGAAAAAAACAATTAAAATCACCTATTTACAAGTCCAATTTAAACGATTATCCGTAACGTGCCATTAATACGTCAGCAATCCCAAGCCAATAGTGTAAAAGGCGACTCGGCAACGTTGTACAAAATCAGCATTCAATTGACGTTTGTAGTGATGGGCGATATCGCGATTTTCCAATCACTCCTTAACGGCGACTTATATTTTTCACTTCTGGTGGTTTTAAACTAACGCCATCACAATCTGCAAGCTGATATGTTTACCGTTCGCCGTAATTTGTTTGTGTGAATGTATGGCTGCATTAAGCAGCACTGGACAAGTATGAATTGAAAGTAAAACGATGTAAATTACACTTTATATTAATATTTTATATAATCACGGTGATTTAATCACCGGCAGTGACATATCGCTCATGACTAGACGTTTGACAGCTTGTTGATGTTAACATTTTGGTTTTGAGGTTAGCGTAAATTGAAAGCTTCCGATTTCGATTAAAATGTCTAGCAAGCAGTGTTTTGTTCCATTCTGTGAAAATACGACCGAAAATGCCCCAGAAAAGACGACAGCTCAAATGAAAGTTTAAGGTTATCCGCTATCCGCACGCTCGGTGATCGCAGTGTTGCCGGTTTGCAAGTTCTTCTGTTGTGTCCTCGATGATGATTGGTGGGATTACGTGTGCAACCAAGGCGCGTGAAACTCGAGCGTTTGAAATACCCCGTGAAAGTTGTTGTATTTCGCTAATTTATTTCTCAGAGATTGCTGTTCTAAGACGCCTCATTTTTAGATAAAAAATTATTTTATTTTCCCCAAATGACACTCAAAATATTTAAATGTCAAAATTCGAATGTACTGTAAAGGCCCATTATAATACGGTGAATTTTTAAAAGTTATTTTAATAATTGTTTACAACTTCTGTTTTTGAACTTCTTTACGTAACTCCAAAAATAAAGAAGTTAAATGAGGTTCTAATGTTCATGTGATCGCCCTATACATATGAAGAAAAATTGTTTTTCATTTATATCAAAAACTGTGGAAATATTTAAAGAATTTAAAACATGTGCCACATCTGAACATTTTAAAATGCAGATGTATTCAAAAATTTTTATTCAACTTCTAGGCATAATTAAAGAATTGGTGCTAACCACTGGTGGTGACGAGGACATGGCACAATTATTAACTACTTTGCATTCGGCGCCAAGAACCGAACTGCAGCTAAAAATTGACATATTGGAAGCTTTAAAAATTTGCTTAAAAGAATCCCACAGAACTCGTACCGTATTCAGAAAAGTGAGTAAAAATGTTAGTTTTAATAATTTTCTATTAATTTTATTAATACAGGTTAATGGTTTTGTTTATGTAACCAGCGTGCTAGTGGCATTAGAGGGCCGATTAAATAAAACCGAAACCAATCCAGAAGTTTTACATTTACTAACTTTGGTGTTTCAAACAATTTGTACAGCAATGAGATTTGAGCCAGCCAATGCCAAGTTTTTTTACCATGAAATTTGTAAAACCAGCCTTTGTGACACTTTACGATTGCTGGGTTGTTTCACATTGGAAAAAATCACCACACTTGGGGAAACTGATGAGGAAACCCCCCAAAACAGCTATCAAGAACAATATCATGATTTATTCGTAGGTTCTACAACCAATCCTGTGTATGTAAATTACACCACCAGCTGCTAGTTTCGTTTCTCATTATATTTTTGCTTGCAGGTTTAGTGATGAGATACCGCCTTCTTTAGCGTACACCACTATAATATACAGATTACTGTATGAATTAGCATTGGATTTGTTCGATAAACCAAATATCAATTCAAACATATTCTCATTAAAATCTCCTCCTCTGTCTCGAGAATCAAGCATACAGGTACTTCACTTCCCTTTTCCAAAAATGCAATAGCTCTAAAACTACTTTTACAGGGAGATAACTGCAACGGGAAAAGGTCAAATGTCAATTCCTTAAATTTAAGTCCACCTGCTCCTGATCCAATTATAGTCCATCCTGGAGTTGTAGTTTGTATGTTGCAACTTTTACCATGCATTCAAGTAAGTTAACATATAACATAAGAACTACTTAATGAGTAAGAATTTTTTTTCAGCAAGAACATTTTAAAACATATTTAGGCCTACAACTATTTATATCTGAAATCATAAAATCTCTTGTAAGAAGCGAACGCAACCAACAAGTAATGTGTGACAAAGCTTTTGCAGGCTATATTCTCTCCATCGGATCAGCATCTTTACAAAATGAGAATCATCCATTGCATGGGCCCCTACAATATATGCTTGAAAGGGTGGCAGCCCAGGCCTTAGAACCGACAGATTTGAGGCAATTTCTAAGACTAGGTAATCCCCTGTGCTGCCTACCTCTCGGTTCCAAAGAACCAGGTGGAGGCCCGGTACCTCTGACAAGAATTAAAACATTGGTGTCAATGACGACACCAAAAGACTTTCGCGCACAGTCCTCCTACACACTACCACCCTTTGTTGAATTTGATATGTCTGCCGAGGGTTTCGGATCTCTTTACTTGCCAAGTATTGCACCACAATCTCCTTCAGCACCTAGTGTGGTCTCGGCAGTAGACAGTAGTGTGTTAGGGGGAATAGGAGCAGGCGATAGGATGTTTCCTCCTCAAACTGGACTGAGTTATTCAACATGGATATGCGTTGACAAGTTTTCTGATCCAAGATCTGATCCACATTGTGTACGCTTACTAACTCTAGTCAGGAACTTCAATGGCATCCGTGAGGATCATTTGGTTTGCTTATCCATTGTTCTGTCTGCCAGGGATAAAGCTATCATAGTATCTACTCAAGAAACGCATATTCCGAATAGTAGGTATCTTGTATTTTTATCAACAACTTTTTGCATTTCTTTATATTATAGATATTGGAGATTGGGAGCCTGAAGGTTCCGGTGAACATGGAGCTAGAGTGTGGTGCCCGGACATTCTTCAGGAGGGCCAGTGGCATCACATCGTGGTAGTGTTGAATAGGGCAGTATTAAAAAATTCTTCATTTTCTCTATATCTGGATGGCCAACAAATCCATGCTCAGAAGATGCATTATATTTCTCAAAATCCAGGTGGAGGTTCTGCAAATTTAACAGTGGCAACGTCTGTGTATGGATTTATCGGAACACCACCTGCTTGGAGGCGATATTCACGCCTATGTTGGAAACAAGGACCCTGCCATTTATTTGAGGAGGTAGTTATATACATTTATTGTGTAACTTTTCTATCCATGCGTACTATGCTTCTTACAACACTTATTACGTAATGCACAATCATTTAAAAAAATCTACAAACATTTAGACAGATGATAAAAAATATGTCAAGATATCAAAAGTACAAAAATTTTCATACTATGGTAAATAACGTAACACATCAAGAAACCGAATTGAACTACTTCCTAATGGCTTGCTGCAACACAACTATAAACTGCCACATATAATGACAATGTTACCATAATCTTTCTTAATATAGAATTGTTTACAACATTGGCAAAAATAAAATGGTATGTTAAAATAGTTTTATATGTCCATACAATAATGAAATCTTAAAATAAATATTTGCATTGTGATGTAAATTATTGAGGGTTTTAATTATTATTTACCAGTGGGGGTAATTACATGGTATCTAGATCAATATAAAAGATGAAAAATGGGATTTTCCAATACATTTGTTAATAAACCTCTAGTACTAACACACTGAATAATTATATTCACTTTATAAATTATGGTTTCTGCAACATCAGGTTTAGACACAAGTGCTAAAAATTTACTATGCACTCATCAAAGTTGTATATAGAAATAATTTCTATTTAAATTTAAGGTATAAACTTGTAGACGAAAAAGAAGTGAAACTTGGTAAAATTGTCATGATACTTCATTAAGTATTCTACATTTAGGATACAATGAATTTATTGAAAACAATATTTGTTAATCCAGACATCCCATTGATAGCCTCGCGGTTTTACTTTTTTATGCATTGTTCTAGGTATTAACACCCGCAACAGTCAGTCAAATGTACCACCTTGGACCACATTACATGGGCTCATTTTTGGCTCCTAATTTGAATAGTCCAGAAACAACACAGCTCGTTACAGAAGAAAAAGTTGTATTCGGCTTAAACGCTAAAGCAGTATCACAACTGACATTAAATAAAATTAGGAAAGTATATAGCAGAACTGACAACAAGTCTATTGCGAAACAATTGGGTATGTCTAGTCATGAAAGTGCCACCCCCATTAGGATTCTGCATAACTCTGCAGGGCATTTAGCTGGCTCTGCAAGAACATTGGGTGGTGTCGTTATAGGATATTTAGGTAATATTTTTGTAATTTTAACATGTTTTACATTCTTTGTACAAAATTGTGAACTGTACCATAACTTTATATCTAAATAATTTGATATGTTTATTATTTTTAGGAGTGAGAGTGTTTTGTCCTAGACCTGTAGCGACAACTATAGATACTGTGGGTGGCTGTGCTGTTCTCTTGGGACTTATTGCTATGGCACAAGATGTAGAAAGCTTATATGCTGGCGTAAAAGCATTAGTTTGTGTAGTAAGAAGCAATAAGGTGTCTCAGGCAGAAATGGACCGAAAGAGAGGTTACCAAACCTTGGCAATGTTACTTAGGAGAAAAAGGCTGTTGTTGAACTCTCACATTCTCCACTTAGCTTTTAGTCTCGTCGGAACGGTTGATAGTGGGAGAGAATCATCAGCTATACCAAATCGAACCGCCTTTCAAGTAAGTTAAACAGATTTATGTTAATACTGGTTTATGCCCGCAGCTAATCTCATGTGAATCCATATTTTTCACAGCAACTCCTCCACCTTCTCTCTATCTTCCAATACTTTCCCATCACATTTACCACTTTTTCACCACATTTCCTCATTTTCCCAACACTTTTCCATCATCTTTCCTATTTTTCTATATTGTTCGTAGAGACCGGGAACACTAGGAGAACCGAGAAGTCAGGGATTTTAAAATATCTATTAAGAGTCAGGGAGAGGGTAATTATCTGGAAATTTCAGAGAAATTGCCTATACATACTAATTTTTGTCTAGTATCAGTTGCGCAGTGTAACAAATTTACTTATTATATTATGTATGCTTATGGAAGAAATTAAATATAGATGTCGGTTGACACATTCTCAAATTGGTATTAAACCTAATTGTGTATTTACTTAGGATTAATTTTGAATTTTCTGTAAACCTAGAGTGATAACTTCATTTTAAAATACAAGCCCTGTCCCATCAGTTTTACCACTTTCTTCCTTTACTGTTCCCATCTTCCCTCACTTTTGACAATCTTCTCATCTCACCTTCTCACATTTTCGTACACTTTCACATTTCCATTTTTTTATGCAATATTCAAGTGTTCCCTTGTTTTTTTTTTAGGATCTCTTATGTGATTTAGAGGTTTGGCATGAGGCTCCTGGTGAATTATTAAGGTCTCACTTAGAACACCTTTATGAATTAGCAGCAGAATCTAATGAAAAACGCAACAACACATGGATCATGAGGGATTTGCAGCTAGTAGAGAAGCTTCTCCACATTACCCCAGATGTCAGACATCCAGCTACACGACAAGTATTATTCTCTTTGTTAAGCGTATTATTAAGTGGTCAACCTAGACAAAATGATCTCTTGTTATTTGGTCAATTTATTGCGTCTACTCTACCTCAGTCTTCTACCCCTACAGAAAAGAACTTAGAATTACGTGAAGGTGATTGTGATAAAGAAGGCGAAGGAGAAAATATTTTATTGAGAAATAGGTGTTTGGGGCTTTTACATACGATGATATTTGCAAGCAGAAATCAAATCGGCGATGAAATTGCCAGGACCCTAGGTTTCGATTGGTTGTTGCTGTTTATGCAGCCACATTTACATTCCACAACAGTCGTTTGGGCCCTCAGAATGTTGGTTGCTATTTGTTCTAGTCCTTCCTTACACTCACGGTAAGTAAATTGTAAATGTGAATTGTAAAAAAAGTAAAATAATTCCTTTCTAGTTTTCGAGAAGGTAGTAGTAATGGTGGATGGCTTCGTTATACAGAACAGGTGACTCACAATAAAATGGCTGTAGTTTTGGGATGTCAGATGAACAGTACCCAGTGCAATGATATAAAATCCGAGGCCTTACATATCCCAGGTTTTCAATACCTCAGTTGGCTGCTTCCATATCACTTAGAAATTCCTGAGATTTACTTTTTGCTGACTGCACTGATGATGGGCCAACCTGCGAAACTATTGCCAGCAGAAACCAAATTTGAATTGGATACTGTTTGGGCTTTCCTCTGGGGTAGTTCTATAAGTAATCAACCAATTAACAGTGTGGTTCCTCGAATAAATTTATGTCCGGAAGCGGTAGTTGTTTTGCTAGGAATGACTAGAACGATGCTTCATACTGATCAGAACACCTTGCCCGAGTGGTTACGAAGTCATACCATTTCAATAGTACAAGTAAGAGCAATTTTAATATTAACCCTTTCATAATGGCAGCAGTATTATAGCGCAAATCGAAAGCCAATGAAATTTGAAACCACATTATCGCGAGATGCACTGAAATACATTCAGATGGGCAAGAGCCCGTTTTTGGTCATGTATTGTGGGTGTTTTCTAAGTCAAGTAATATAATTTGCAACTAAGAGGCTACGAAAATCGAGCGCGGCTGCAGCGCCAGCATGCCATGACGTCACAGCGCCGTTCTCTCTCGGTTGTCTTTCGTATTCATTAATTGATACTTTCCCAATGAGGAATTGATCAAAATGGATCGATAAAAACATAAGAGTGGCATATCTCGGCTCCCATTGGTCCTAGAAAAACTTTTTTTAATTTCATGTTTTTTTAAACTCAATTCACGGAGATACAGTAATTTTTTCTTTTTTGTAAATAAATAATTAATTTAGTAATAAAAGAATCTGAATTTCAGTACATTCGAAGATACTGGTAAATTCAACAGAGTCCAATTGGTTTCATGTCAATCTGTTTTTTTTTTTGTTTTTTTTTTTGTCGAAAAGACGGCACTTCCAATTTTCAACTTTGAAGATTTGCGATAGGCCGCCATTTTGAATCAGAGGGTCTATACTGAGTGCACTATTTAGGCATCCCAAGAGCTATCCTCTCCCAAAATTTCACCGAGTTTCGATGACAATTACTTTAGTTTTTGCAATTTGAAAATCTTTCATTTTTTTCACCTTTGTTGCTAATTTGACAATAGTAAACAAGTTTTTCGAATTTTCGCAATAGCCTATTAGTTTTCAATATATTATCTTTGTTTCATTAGACTTCGATGTGCTTATATCATTTCTATCAAGAAATTTTTCAGTTTCGGGAAAAAATACAAAGAAAAAATATAATAAATGTTACTAGGTACAATTTGAGGATTATTATTTTATTTAGTAGCAAAACAACCTATAAAGCAGAAGGAGGAAAAGTAATCAACAATTCCAAGTTCTTAAAGGTTTGGCCATGGCAGCCGTAAATGCTACAATATTGTAATGAAAGAAATATAAGATTATGTTTTATCTGTGTTAAAAATGTACCTAAAGCCAAAATCTTTTTATAAAATGTTTATTATTCATGAAGAAACTATTGCCTTTGGGCTTTTTTCATATTTTTATTTTATTTTCTTTTGCATAGGTGCTGTTTCAATTATACCACAACATGCCTGAATTCATGCCATACTTTATGTCTTCCGAAGTATTAGGAGCTCTGGCAGGCGTGCTATTCCCCACTCAATCTACGTTGATAGAAAGTACAGATAGCAGTGGGGCTTCAACTCCCGCAGGTGAAGAAACAGATTCCCTAATAATTATACCTCGAACACCATCAGAGGAGGAACCGTTAACTACCCACCCAGCAAGACAATTTATTGTCGATTTCATTCGAGTGATAGTTGTAGACTCTTTAAGTTTGTCAATTACTGGAAAAAGTTCACCTGTGATAGATTTGGTGTTAGACGCTTATCCAGAAAAATCTACCGCTTCCCAACAAATTTGTTACCAGACTGAAATTTTAGTTACATTAATGAACCATTTGTTAGCAGCCGATATGTTGGTAGGTGATCAGGCCGCTATACCTATAGTGCCATTAGCGAATGCACACATTCAACATGTAGCACCAAATGTTTTTTATTTAACTGCGAGGATTGTTGATAAACTGTGGCAGGGCTCACTCACAAAAGACCCACATGAAGTGTTTGATTTCATCGTCAAGTTGATTGGACAAGCAAAAAGAAGAACAGGAAACATATCCTTGGAATGTCTATACCATTGCTTGAATAGGTGCATCTTGTTTTTACTTTCAAGACCGACAGATTCTATTGCGGATCAAATGTCAGTTTTAGAAGCTCTTCACAAGCTAACAACCAATAGGTAAGTAGCACGATACAAACATGATTGTAGCCTATCACGAGGTTAATTTATGCATTGTTAGATTTTTAATTGGATTTTTTTTTGTTCAAATTTTTTATACCATTTTTGTAGATTCGCTAATGTCAAATCGAAGTTGTCAAAGGTTTTCTATTTGAGCTATAATTTACGGTTTTTGTATAATTAATTTTGCTTCATAATTACTCAGCTGCCGAGCCAACCGATTAAGACTAATCAAGGTCCGTCCGTCTGTCACAGGCATTTTTCTCAGAGACTGTTTGGCATAGAGAATTAAAATTCGGCACAATTGTAGGAAGTTGTGGTGATATTTATAATAAACGTATAATATATTTCAAAATATTTTATCGTTTAGTCTTTGTAAAAAAAAGTTAATATACAGGGTGTTCCAGAGCTTATGATCAAACTAAATTTCACTTATGCAGAAAAATCCTCTGAGTAATAATCTATAAAGCAACATGTTTCTATTATTATCTATTTTTAGGTTAATTGTGTTTGGAGCAGGCAACCATGAATTAGATTTCATTGGCTGCTTAACATATTGCCTCCTACAGCTAACGGCAGACATGAAAATTATATTAGAAGCTAATATGAGAACAACCTGGCACGTGAACCCAAGCAGTGACCTAGAATCACGTGATGAACAGTTAAATTCCCACCAAGGTCGCAACCTAATGGCTGGAGCAGCATTACGGGTGTGGGAGGAGTTATACGTTTGTAAGAAACCTGCTATAGAGGAAGTTTTCAAAGTAACCCTTGCCATACCCAATCAAAATGCGAAAGCCCCCGATCTGACCATCGTTCGGGAACAGGTATTTGAGGCGGCAGCTAAATTGTGGTTGAATTATGTGGAGGCTGAAAGGAAGGCTACGTATAGAGTCCCGTGGGAGCTACATAATCAGATTCAGTCTAAAATTCATAAAGTTACAGGTGGATTGACGAGGTTAGCAAGCAGAACCAAGGTTAGAAAAGATGACACGTTGAGGATTAGAATACGAATGGGTAAAAAACAGGCGTTTGCGTGGATGTTAAGCCATATCAATTTACTAAAGTAAGTGTACAAAGGAATTATAATGACTAAATCATCTTAAACATATTTTAGTTCCTTAAATTATATATTTTCAAATTGTCTTACGATAGCCAGAACAGATTCGTCTTACTTAATTTGTAAATGAAAAAAATTTGACTATCTAGACTGTTATAAAATTATTATATTTTAAATGTACTGTACGAATATAATTATTTTTAATTTCTATTTTTCATTCAAAAAAAATATGTACTGATTTTTTTTATGACTATTTTGATAGTAATTAGTAATGTATCCAAACATCAAATTATTTCTCTTTTTTTTAAACTTTGTTCATTTTCCAATTTTTTAAAATTTATTTGTAAAAATGTTCTCAACATTTTTGTTAGTAATCTATTTTGTGCTGGATACAGTTGGTGACAAGAATGTGTTTTGTATAGTTTCAATGATGTATTGACACTAGATTACATGTTTTCAAACAATTGTTCCGAAGAAAGGTTATATCCAATGGTACAACAATTAACTAATATTGTTATGCTATATGTAAAAATCAAAAAACTGGTAACAATTTCAGAAAAATTTAGAAAATATATGCAAACCGTTGTATCTCATATATGAATCGAAACAGTTGGAAAACTTTCCCACTACCCAGTTTCGAAATTGAGTCTAAAAATGCTGCTTGGGTTAATATCAATAGCAGAGTCATTAGGAACGTGCCCTATCCTTTTTTGTTATAAACAATCATTACATTTATTTTCAGGGAGCTGGTCGAAATGAGACGTCAACAACATCAAAACACAACTCAGCATACCCAACGGTATGTCCACCAAGAATGGCTACAAACTGAAAATGAATTAACTAGAGAAAGGGGACTATGGGGTCCACCAGAGCCTTGCTATCTGGATAAGTGGATGTTGGATATGACGGAAGGACCCCATCGAATGAGAAAAAAGACTATGAAAAACGATCTGTTTTATTTACATTATCCATACAGGCCAGAGCATGAAAAGGGCATCTTAAAGTACAAGGTAATGTCTGTCTTAGTTTAACAATAATAATAATAACTTTATCGCAGTATCATGTTATAAAAATAACGTCTTTAATTCATTTTCTCAAAAATTTTTGAAAACTTCATTAAATCAGTTAAAGATTTGTAATATTCAAGGAACCGTTAAAGATAGAAATAAGGAAGACTCATTCATTTCAGTTCTCTTGAATCGGTAGCATATATTAGCCATTTGTTGCTGTCATTTACATTTAAACAAAATCTACAATGAGCAACATGCATGAATTTTAGAAATGCAATAATTTATTATTTTTTCGTTATATATGTTATAGAAGTTGAGAAAGTAATGAAGAAAAGGTTTTAAAAAAATGTGTAGCCTAAATAAACGACTTTGAAATTCAAAATTTTATGGGAACATATCCACGTGAATGAAAACACCACGCTATTGGTCTGACGTCATTCGGCATAATGTCTAATGGTCGTCTATCTGCCAAGGGGTTAAATCGTAAATTGTTTTGTGTTTTGTAAATGTGTATTGATATGTTCATAAAAGAAATCATTCATTTATTTTAATTATTAAGTGGTAAAAATGACGGACAGTGGGTTTTTACGGGGCCAGAGTGACAATTTGCCTGTTGTTGATGTGTTTATGATGACAAACTTTTTTGCTACTAATACTGATTTTATTAGTGCAGAAATTGGAGGTACTAAAGCAACAAGGTATGTGTCATTCATTATTCTAAACATTAATTCAATTGTGCCCATTTTTATTCTTTTACTGTAGTTAAATATAACAAATTATTTATGTACCTAACCTCAAAATAGGTAAACAAGGTAATGTTTTAATGTTATATTAATTAATATTTTTCATCTTAGAATGCTTTACTTTTTTATATAATAAATACCTCCCGTCACTTACTAAGTACATACTTTTAGGTAGGTAGGTACATTAATAGTAAAAATAACATACATAGGTATATATAAATATATAACCGGATAATATGTAGAATGTCGAGAAGTTACAATCAGTTTGTTCATTTGTGTTGATTTATAGCAACTTTGAAGCACGTTATCTCTCTCACACTCACGTTACTTGTGATAGCACTATCTTTCCTGTATAACCAAGCGATATAGGATCCGTGGACTATATAGATTAATATATAATCTATAACGATTTCTCGATAAAGATTTGAACTATATAGCGTATTTATAGTACAACTAAATATTTCCTGTATAGATATATATCTATTTAATCTGTACAGAGAATATAAAGCATTATCTGTATATATATTTCCTGTATAGAATATATGATTTACATTTATAGCAGATATAAAGTATCGTTATATTATCGATAACTCATTAATATAGGTCCTGTAAAGTTCTCCAATAAAAACATTACTGTTAGGGAAAATGTATTACAACTTTGTTAAGTTTATATGTCATCTATAGATATTCTATACTAAATAGATATCAAGTCTTTACATAATCGATACTAATTTTTCCTCATTTATCGCACATCTTGAGTAACATTAAATTATAGACATCAACCAAAATAACCTCAAAATCTGTGTATGTTTACAATGTAATTTTGATGTGCCTCTATTGTTATTTGGATATAATCAAGTATGTAACAATATTTTAACAAGTTTAAAGAAGTAGGGAAGTACTTCTCGACATATGTTTCTAAAGCAAAGTATTTTTTTATTATACAACGTGGATCCGAGTTCCTATTATGCAGAGCTCGATGAAGTGCATCAAGGAAGATATTTATAAAACATATCTTTATTGACAATGGATCCGTATGTGATTATAATTTAGAACAATATTCTACAGACCTATCAGATTTTACTAAGATATGTATCCAGATATAATAAAGTATCTGTGCACAATGGTGGAACCCCTGTAAATATAATTTTATTTGTAGTTTTTAATTGATGTTAAGGATATTTTACTTGTCGTATAAACTAAAATAGAAAAAATAAATCCAAAAATACATTATTTTATTATTTATCTAGTTATTTATTAATAGGTTCACATAATATATAACAAAAATTCTATGTGGCACAATAAATCATAAATTTCTTTATTAGCATTCTGTCACACAAACTGTAAATTCTCAACTCTGCGATTCTTCAATGTCCTTATAACATGATTGAAACTTTTCTCCATCTGTAATAATAGATTATTATACCTACCTTATAAAAAAAATTCCCTTTAAACCCTAAAATTAAAAATTAAATTCTCCATGTCGCATACAAATTTCGTTTCAAAGTTCCTGCGCTGCGGACTTTCAAATCTGTCTGTCATTTGGTACCCTTTCAGCTCATCTTTTTCCTCTTCGAAATCTTCCTGACTATTGAGATTATAAAGAGCTTGTAATATAAGTGTAGCCCACATTTTTTTTATAGAATCCAAATGGAATTTTTATTGTCGGTTAATGATGCTGGATTTCTTAAATTTAATACAATGACATGTCTCTTTAACATATGCATATATTGAATTCAATTAATGAACAATACTTGAACTAAAATGTTTGAAACACATTCTAGCATGCTTTATTTTCCTTCTGGTAAATCTTCTCTTTTGACGGAATTTATCTACAATGGTCTTCTTTCAAAGAATTCATTATTTTTTATATTTGGGCCATGCATAGAAGGAACTCTGCAATTGAGTTACTGCTTAAATTAATTAATAATTTAATTAATTGACAATTATTTTACCAGAATAATCTAATCCCTTGATCCCTGGCTGCATTACTACAACAATTTACCACTGCACAAAAATAAGGCATGTCTGCATTTATTTTAAGAACTTCTACTTATAACAGCGTGCAATATCACAATTAATGTTTTATTATATCACTTTTAATATTTAAAGTCAGAAGTTTTTCTACACTCAAAATTGTTTAATTCGTTTTTGAAAATGTGAGGTTATTATAAATATGTATATACAATAAGCTAGATTTGATCACAAGGCCAGGTAGCGCAGAGAGCAAAGACACTAGTGCACTGAAATTGTAGATATGCGTCGTAGGTTCGCGTCCCACCAGGATCCCAGGTAAGTGAAATGATATCTGAAGGTTTCTAAATAAGTTTATAAGTACAGTAGAAATTATAAAGTAATATGTGCCACAAATTCCCGAAAAATACATACAGAACAATTATTTTTTTCATTTAATTATTATTTTATTTGCATTTTATGTGCTTAAATACACCAAAGGTATATTGACGTATACATGACTAATAATCTACGCGTTGTCTAAACTCAAAATATATCGTGACGATATCGAATCGATAAATGCCTACTTTATTCAATCTATATCCAGAATGTATTCAAACCCGCATCGTCGCTGTACCAAAAGAATATAGGCTATCTTTATCGAGTAAAGGTTTTCATATAGACCCGATACAGGTTCTATACAGTTTGGTTATACGGGTTATTTAACTGCTTGAAGCTGCTTTAAATCAACACAAATGAACAAACCTATTATTCCCACCGTTCTTATACATTTGTACATTTTAATTCAAGGTTCCTATTAACAGAAGTTAGTAAACTTTTGTATTCCTATAAATAGGAAAGTGACCAAATTCACCATGATATGTAAACAAACTATCACAATAATATTAGGGTTAGGTACATATTTTCATAATATTATTATAAAATAATTAGTTTTAATAAGTAAATTTACATCAAAATGATCCTGGCAGCAATATAATCTTGAGGATGACGATAATTCTGCATTTCAGTCGTTTCGTCTCATAGCTCTGCACCATTTCTTCCTAACTTTATCTCGTCTAGGCACATTAAAAAATAACTTTTCGGGAGTCTTATTGTAGTATTTGTACATTTGGGCACAATACAATATTTATAGCTACTTTTCTTTGTATTTTCCATAACACAACATAAATAATGTGTACACATTCGCAATACAATACGTTTTCCGTCGGTGCGATATGTGCCCTATGACGTCACACACAATTAGCGCGGAAACTTCTCCATTTAAACGCAGTTAAATTGACAGCTGCAGTAAATAATTTTTTTAACATTTAATTAGAACATAAAACAGAAATAAAATACTGGAAAAATAATGTTTTTTAGTGGTCTATTCATCTGTGATGTTTAAAAAAATTATGCATTTTGCTCATTGTGATGTATACAGTATTATTAACAAATTTTGTGCAAAAAGATACAATACAAGTAGTATTTTCAGGTAGCTACAAGTTACCATAGCAAAGAATACTATAATGCAATTCAACTGAGGAAACACAGTGGAGTTAGTGGCATTACAGAACCTGAAAGATCCGACAGTATAATTGAGGAACCTTCCCCTGTGCCATTTGCACCTGCTCTTCCACAACTTGCAAGATTAAAATCTGATCCCGAGGACCAACAAGAAGATGCTGACACAGAAGAAGAACCCTCACCTCAACCAGACAATCAAACGCTACTGAGATTACTTGAAGAAAATGAGAAGGTATAAGAACAGCAAAATTATCTTAGCATAAAGAAATGTATATGTTTTTTGTTTTAGATTACATACATGTTCAGGTGTGCAAGGATACAAGGCTTAGATACAACTGAAGGTCTGTTGTTGTTCGGCCAAGAACACTGTTACGTTGTTGACGGTTTCACGTTATTGAAAAATAGAGAAATCCGTGATATCGAAAGTGTGCCACATAACACCAATGAGTACGAACCGATTTTACCTAATCCAGGTTCACCAAGGAGGTCGAGAGCTATGAGGCAATGCTCTCGCTTTTCCTACGATGATATCAGGTTAGTTCGTACTAGCCTGATTCACTAAGAAAACAACTAATAATTCAAATTTTCAGGGAAGTGCACAAAAGAAGATATCTTCTTCAGCCAATGGCCCTAGAAGTATTTTCTGGTGATGGGAGAAATTATTTATTAGCTTTCCCAAGGAAAGTGCGAAATAAAGTTTACCAGAGATTCAACGCCACCGCCACTGGTATAGCTGATAGTGCTCAACAGTCTGTTGCAGGTCAAAAACGCACTGCCAATGTGGAGCAAGCAACCAGTTTATTAAGTAACCTTATTGGGGAAACTAGCGTCACACAAAGATGGGTGGTAAGTGGAAAAAAATTATTTTTGGTACCTTATGTTGATTTTTTTTTCATTGCCTATGCACAATATAAAGTCTGTTCACTGATATAGTCCCGGTGTGACATCACGAATGTCTGAACTATGCCGTAGGCTCGTTGCTGTTTTCGAATGCACAGTGGTGTTGCTTTGTTTTATATTTTACTTGATGTATTTAATTAGATTTATTTAAAGGAAATTGAATTATAAGCATATATAATACATCCATTATAAATTTACAGTAATTTAAGTTAAATGAATAAATTATAATATTGAATTGTTTTGGTTTCAAGTAAAAAATATGCTAGAGAAAATATACAAAATAAATACACTTAAATAGTTGCAGCTAAATCTTTGTTATTCATTAATAGAATTTTGTCAAATAAGTATATGTAATCTTAAAATAAAAATGTATACTTAATACTAATTATTCCGAACCCTACATAAAACAAATACAGCAATAAAATACAAATACCTAGTATAAGATAAATAAAAAAAAAATTGTTTTCTTCGTCAGTGTCTGATTCTTCCGTATCCTCATCGTCGCTTTCATTATTAACACTTATAATGAGTGACATAACTTCTTCGATATGAACCTCTCTATCATATGTCACTAAAATCAATTTATTTGTGTGATTTCTAAAAAGAGCTAAAAAAATGTATAACAATAATTTAATTACTGATACAAAAAATAAATCAAAAATGGCATGGAATATAATCAAGCCAAACAACAATAAATATAAAAATGAACTTGTTTCAGACATAAATAATATTCTCATAGATGATAATTATATTGTAGGTAATCATCTAAACAAATATTTCAATGAAGTACCTAATTTATTGCTTCCTAATTCACCGCAACAAAATTTACGTGAAATTCGTATGAAACAAAATCCATTTTCATTTTATTTTGAACCCGCAACTGAGTACGAAGTGTTGAGTATTGTGCAAAATATGAAAAATTCATATTCCTCAGGTGTGGACAACATTAGAACAAATTTACTAAAAAAGGTATTCCAATTTTGAAACCATTAACAGAAATATTAAACTGTTCACTTAGTGAAGGAATTTTTCCAGATAAACTGAAAGTTACCAACATAGTACCTCTATTTAAGTCAGGTTGTAATTTAAAGGAAAGATGGAGAATTGTCGACCAATATCAATATCAATATTTTCAAAAAATACCTCCTGTATCGCTGAACAGGTAATTTATGACAAGCATAAATCAAACAATAATACAAAAGATGCTGGTATTTATTTATTACATCAAAATATACAATCCCTGAGACACAAAATACTTGAACTTGAAATAATTATAAACACCCTCGAACGGCCTCTTGATATAATATGTCTCACAGAGCACTGGTTATTACCAAACGAAATCCACACAGTATCGATGGAAAAATATAAAATGATATCTTCATATGCAAGGGAGTCTACTATCCATGGTGGGTCCTGTATATTTGTAACAAAAACCTCTGACTACGTAGAAGACATCGGCTTAAAACAACAAAATGTAGAAGGTCATGTAGAATCTTCAAATGCTGTGAGTAAGGCCAATAAAATAGTAATAATATGTGTATATAGGCCACCAACAGGTAACATTAATACTTTTTTTAACTCAATAAACTACATGTTAAATTATTTCTCAAATAACTACAGTACTTATAAATTGATATTATGTGGCGATTTTAATATTAATCTACTAATTTCCAATAATTATACAAAAACATTTCACGACATACTCTTATCATTTAATCTAGATCAGACTATTTTTCTACCAACTAGAGTTGCAAAAAATTCAGGTACCCTCTTAGACAACATATTTGTAAACTTTAACTCACCTTTTGCCAGTGACATTTTGCAAACAGCTATTTCTGACCACTATGCTCAAACTATATACGTTAAAACATCTCTAAATAAAAGTTGTAATCATAAAATATTTAGAAGAGTATTTTCAGATACAAAAATGCTAAGCTTTAAACATGAACTAATAACCGAAAATTGGGTTGAAGTTTTTAACTCAAACGATTCAAACGAAGCTTACAATACATTTGCTAATAAACTGGTTAATTTAATGTCAATAATATTTAATAAAAAAGTTGTCAAGAATAAAAGACCAAACAGTTGGATTACAAAAGGGATTAAAATATCTAGTAAAAGAAAACGATACCTATTCAAACTAAAAAATCAAGGCTTAGTTACTTGCAACTATTACAACCTATACTGCAGCATTCTCAAGAGAACGGTTAAAGAGGCAAAGAAGCTCTCCAACATGAATTATATACAAAATGCACAGAATAAAAGTAAAGCGGTGTGGACACTGGTAAAAAATTATACAGGTAAACATATAACTGATAGAAATTCAATTCTCACTAATTTAGAAGACGAACATAAAGACCAAAAAGAAATTCTCAACGATGTAAATACTTTTTTCTGCAATCAATGCCCAGATCTAAATGCCAGAAATGAAAATTATGCACTACACAATATTCAAAGAAATGTCAACTCATTGATTTTATTCCACACTGATTATAACGAAGTATACAATGCAATTATGTCACTAAAAAATACCAATTCAGTTGGTGAGGATGAAATACCTGTGAAACTCCTTAAAGTAGTAGCCTCTGAAATAACTCCACCTCTAGTGCACATTATAAATCTAACCCTTGATAACGGATATTTTCCAGACAGATTAAAAGTAGCAGAAATAATTGCTTTGTATAAAAAAGGAGATAAAAACTTGATTTCAAATTACAGACCAATTACATTACTATCAAATATTAGTAAAATATTTGAAAAGATTATTTACAGCAGGTTAATATGTTTCTTCGATCGCTTCAACGTCATATCCACGTCGCAAAATGGATTTAGGAAAAATAGGTCAACAACTACTGCCATATATCAAGCACTGTGCAAGATCATTAACTCACAAAATGAACGCCTACCTACATTTCTTATGTGTCTGGATCTGTCAAAAGCATTTGATAGTGTAGATCATTCAATACTACTAAATAAACTTGAATATTACGGGGTAAGGGGGGTGTCACTGCGGCTGATGGGATCATATCTTCAAAATAGAGTGCAGAGAGTGGTTGAACGAGATAAGAATGGAGAAATATTAAAATCAGAAATTATCACTGCTAAAAGGGGCGTTCCTCAAGGTTCTGTGCTGGGCCCGCTCCTTTATCTTATCTACACCAATAATCTCGCATGCACTATTGACGAGGATGTAATTCAGTTTGCTGATGACACTTCTCTAATCTTTAGTGATCCATCAACTGTAAATCTCACTACAAATATTTTTTCTACACTCGAAACCTTAGAAAATTGGTTTGCTGCAAATAATCTTTTACTCAACACAAATAAAACTCAATTAATAAAATTTGATTATAGTCAAAAAAATAATGAGTTGACAGTCACTAATAGAACTAAACAAATTACAACTGTAAACAGTGTGAAATTCTTGGGGATTCAAATTGATTCCCGTCTTGATTGGCGATGCCATGTTGGGATGCTTGCAAGCTGCCTAGCACGATACTGCTATGCCTTGAAAGTGATTTCAAGCATGGTTAATGCCAGATCAGCCCTAATTGCTTACCATTCATACATACAATCCAGAATAAGATATGGAATTATCTTTTGGGCTAATTCTCCAGAGATGTTCCGTATCTTTGTATTACAAAAAAGATGTATAAGAAACATCTATCAATTACAGAACCACGAATCATGTAAAAATTATTTTATCAATAATAAAATACTTACTCTGCCGTGCATTTATATCTATGAATCGGTAAATTTCATCTGCAATAACAGGGATCTCCTTGAGAACTGCAATAGGCAGCACAGCCACAATACTAGAAATAGATCTGATCTGATTACTGATAGAGTAAATTTTACGTATATTCAAAAAAATGTGAAATACTCCATAATAAAAATTTATAATACATTACCAATCTCAATCCGGAATCATCCGGTAAAAAAGATAAAAACAATGTTACATAATATCCTAGTACAGAAGGCCTACTACAGCATTGGAGAATTTTATAATGACCCTAATTTCTGTCCCAATTAAATATGTTTTTATAATCAATGTTATACTTATTATATTACCTGTTATACTACTGTAATTAACTTTTTAACGTGTTTGTTTGTTCTATTTATTTAATGTACATTTAAAGTTTGTTTTTAGACATGTAACTACATTTTATTTATTAACTTTGTAATTTTTTGACATGTTCTACACCATAAAGGTATTTTTGAGAACCAATAAAGATGATCTATCTATCTATCTATCTAAGTTCGTTCTCTAAAATATTTGAAAAATATGTGGCACATGAAATTACAAAATTCTTTGAAAAGCATAAGTTGTTCAATAAAAATCAATTAGGATTTCGTGCTGGTCTCTCTACGACAACTATCAGACACTTCTTGAATAATCTATATGAGAACTTAGATAAAGATAAGAAAAGTGTAGGTATTTTTCTTGACCTGAGTAAGGCGTTCGATCTTGTATGCCATGCTAGCCTTATAAGAAAACTTGAGAGCTATAGTATAAGAGGCGAACCACTAAATTGGTTTAAAAGCTATCTGTGTGGCAGAGCACACTTTGTTCAAATCAATAACTGCAAGTCTGACGTCCTTGAAACTTCAACAGGAGTACCACAAGGGTCAGTTTTAGGTCCCTTACTATACATTATTTATGTGAATGATTTTATCATGGACAACTATTTTATTCGCTGATGATTCATCTCTTAATATCGGAATGTAATATAAAGCAAACTGTGGACAAATCTAATGTAAGGCTCTCGCAAGCTCAAGGATGGTTTTTGGAAAATAGGCTTATTCTAAATAATAAAAGATCTTTAAGATTTTTAAGGTTTAGCAACTTAAAGAAAAATTATGAGGAAAGTTTTTTAATAAAGACGAATGGTGGTACTATTAGGCAAGAATAAACTGTTAAATTCCTGGGCTTACATATATCAGACAACTGTTCATGGTCTATACACATTGTCAACATTTGCACGCGAATTGCTCCAGCTTGCTATTGTATTAATCAGTTACGGAATGTTGTTGACAGGTCGGTCTTGATTATCTACTATCATGCGCAGTTTCATTCTATAATCTCTTATGCCATAATTGCCTGGGGAACTGCGAGCAATAGTATCAGAGTCTTCAAATTACAAAAAAGAGCTGTGAGATTTATTGTCGGATTAAATAAGCGCGATAGCTGTAGGACTGTGTTTAAGGAATTGGGAATATTAACATTACCCTGCACTTTGCTATTGAATCTATTAATATGTGCTAAAACAGAACTAAGTTTGAATACTCTAAATAATTATCACTCTCATAACACAAGAAATAACACAACACTGAAAATACCAATGCATAGATTAACAAAATACGAACAAAGTCCAAAATATCTGGCAATAAAAGCATATAATCATTTACCTGTTAGGTATAAAAATATGCAAATAAAATAATTCCTTAAGGGCGCCATGTTCGCAAAAGAGAACAACCTCGACAACGTCATAGAAAAGGGTAGTCGTTAACCATCCGTTAAGTGGTGGTACCTAGCGGGTAGCGGATGAATCATTTACTATAGATGTTTATTCGTGAAAATTCAATAAAGAATCCTATAAACTAATCCAGTTGTAAACATTACTTCGCTTGAGCAATCCAAATAACAAGTGTTCCAAATCGAAATAATGTAAACAACAAAAACATCTATCTACCTGCTTTTAACCGCATGCCGATCCCCTTTCCCCCCTTCCATATCGAAACCCTTGGGTCGAAATATATTTCTCATTATTTTACTGGATTTTAATTAATAGGTCAACGGTACATTTGAATGTTATTCTTTATCCAGAAGAGCTTTCATGTGAAATATTGGCATTTATAATTATTATATTATTACATATATCTATTATATTACAATTTATTTATAATATCTACTGTAATAAGACTCGAACAAAAATATACAGGGTGGACCGTCTAAAGGGAATAGATAATGAAAAAAAATTTTTTTCGCTCAAATTTAAAATTTACACGTTTCATGTCATTGTAAAAAAAGAGAAACTAACAATTTTCCACTACTATACTTCCACTCCACTACGTGCATGTACAACTAAAAATGTGACAGATGGCAATAATATTTGGCATATAGTTAACAGAATTGTCACCTTTTATTTAATATTGAATTTTTGCTGTCGGATGAGTACTCTGTATATTTTCTTGGCCAAAAGTTATCAGGTTTCCTTTGTAATAATAGTGATACCTATATTCCGATTATTATTCTCATATGTCGTTTCGTAGTTAATAATTTTTTAGAACGACCGCCCTGTATAAATAAAGTTTTTTTTCCTTAAAAAATCCCCTTGGAAATCATTAAAAAAATTTAAAATGTAAAAAAATATATACTGAAAGAAACGCCAAAGTATTTCAAACATATTCATTGGACTACGGTTTAGAGCAATTATTTGTATGAAATCTAATAAGATGGCGATGGTCAAGAGAGGGACATTCCATACATAAATATTTATTATTTTTGGCAATAACTTTTTTACTTGTTAACGTATATTTAAAAAAGAACTATAATATTACCTAAGTATAAAAATAACCAGTTGAGTGAAGTGAATGAAAAATCATAGTAATATTCTTATGTTTTTTTTAAATATACGTAGTACGAAAGAATGTTATGGCCAAAAATGATTTCCCCATCCCATGTCCCTTTATTTGGCCACCTATTGAGAAGCCAGTATATATTTTGTTCAAATTTGGTGAAAATGGGTTTTTGATGGTAGTGAATACAAATCTAAAATAAGAATTTCTATAAAAAAGTCGATAATATTTGTTCTTCAAATTTCCCTTAAAGTAACGCCACACTGTAATGAGCGATATCAAAGTTCACTACTTCAATGCAATCACATTTTCAGTCTGCACGTACCGCCTAAATTTGAAATAAATCCCGCTCCTAATTCGTGAAATATATACTCATGAAAAGCGGATGACAGTGTAATTTTTTCAAACATCTCTATTGAAAACTCCCTAAAAAAATATCGGTCGCCTCTATGGGATAGTACTAAGATAGAAACTCTTTCAAGCCACTTTAATTTTTACAAACTAATATGTTCATAGCCTGTACAATAGATAAAGATAAACGCAAAAAATCAGTAATATTGACATTTGACCATAAATTCAAGGTAAAAAATTAAGATAATAAAATGAAGACATAACACATCTTAGTACTTCATTTAAGGTGGCCATTCCCTAGAAAGCGACATCCGATAGGGATATATCTATTATTTTTGCTCATAACTTTTATATCTTTATTTTATTTTATTTATATTTTAAAAAACTATAAGAGTACCTAAGTAAAACTATAACAAGACTATTACTATGAATATTCACTCAATAATTTCAGTGGTTTGCAAAATAGCTAGATTCAAAACTACGAAATAGGGAGATTGACATAATTCTTAAATTTAAATCTAGCTATTTTGCAAACCGCGGAAATTATTGAGTGAAAATTCATAGTAACAGTCTTGTTATGGTTCTACTTAGGTGCTCTTATAATTTTAATAAATATACGTACTAAGAAAAAAAAGTTATGGCCAAAAATAATAAATATTTCCCTATTGGAGGTCTCTTTCTAGGGAATGGCCACCTTAAGCTTAATTTAAGTATGTTTCCAATACAAGTTACTACACTATATAGTATTTGTAAATTTATTTGAATAATAAATATTATGAAAATTTCATAAATTATATAATGTAAACAAGGTGCACATACTTTAATGGGGAAGATGCATACATTTTAAAAATGGTTTAATTATTTTGCCATAATAGTATTATACCACCTTATAAACTTTTTAAATTTTTATCCAATTTGAAAAAAATTTCTAAATAATAAACTGAAAAAACTGAAAAAAAAATTAAATGAAAATTGTTTAGAACTACACAAAATGATTAAATCCAAAGTTTCATGAAATTTAAGATATTGATTGCAGAATTTTCAGAATACACAAAAAGCAAAAATAAATTTACAAACTACTTCTCAATTACTTGACAGTTCAGGTTACATTAGTAAAATTTACGAATAAAAGATGCTTAATATGCTTTTTTCATTTTTTTAGTACATATAGTCATAAGTAGATCTAACATGTTGTATCTTTGAGTAAAATTTGATTCAAATCGGGAAAAATTAAAGTTAAGTTTTACACTATAATAAAAAAAAGTCACAAAAGAGGATTCTTAAATATATGAAATTTGAATTTTTATGTAACGAAAACCATGTGACTGAGAACAGTACAATGTTGACCTATATTATGGATGACTGACGTCATTTAGATGCACAGAGCTTCAATTACTTGTTCTACGGCTACCTCAAAAACATGATTTTGTACAGAGTTTATTGTTAATAACGCTTGTACCACAACTCGTAAGAAATTTGCATTATTCTGCACTTTCGCACAATATGCTATATATTCTAAATAATTATTATAACCCATCACTTTTGACAAAACATAAAAAAAAAGAAGATACGATTGAGCATATTGTTGTTTTCGTCGATCAATCTGTCATCTGTGAAATCGTGCTTGTCACTGAATAATAAAACCTTTTGTTCTGTACTGAAGATGTGTGAGGGCCGATTTATCAATGCGTGGATAAGTAGTGTCATCCTATAGTGAAATAATAGTTTAATAATATAGTAGGACACTTCCCCTACCGAGTTAGTTCACGCGTCGATAGCAGGAGTGAGGCTATCACTGTCAGAGGAAGTGACCCTACCGTATTATTACAAACTGTGCTTTAACTATAGGATAACTTGTTATCCTCGCATTGATAAAGCGGCCCTTGCTTATTTTCTTCTGTGATATTAGTGATACCGTTATTATTTCATTTCATTAATATTATCAGTACCTACCTAGTACGTCATATATACTTTGTATCCTAGTAAGATATTCTATAAATATGTACAGATAATATAATATTGTATAATATATTTGGCACTTTTTACTTATTAATTATTCTGGAGATTATTATTTTCTTCTTTTACCACATTGTATACTTTATCTAATTTTAAAGTTATAACAGGTTCTCTTTCTTAAAGAGCGTCAACTATATTCCACTTACGTATACTCATTATGCTTCCCTGTCACATTTCTTTTATGTTTTGGTGTCCACCCTGTGTATAAAGTATTATTTGGTTTGATTCTTGTCAGTTATTATAACGAAATGTCATGTTTTTTCATAAAATAGTTTTATAAATATAACAGATCGACATAATTGAAATATATTAATTCTTGTAATCGATATAATCTGAAATATGAAAAATCGAATAAATGCCGGAGCGAATGCTTGTTTCACGAATACAACAAGTATAGTTAGTTACCTTCGGTAACATTAAGTCAGTAAAGAAATGGGATCTCACGACTCTACCACACAAGGTTTTTAGCTCATCAGATTTTTTTACTTCTCGAACATTTACCAAAACAATTTATCCTAATAGCGGTTGTATTCAATATAAGTATAAAAAAACAACCGTTTTTTGTCCATGTTAAAATAATATATTTTTACCGTAATTCATCCAAAACAAAGAAATTTACGTTAGTGCACGAAAACATAAACAGTATGTCATTATTGTAGGTATTATTAAACATCGGAAGTTTCCTAAAGAGCCTATACATTTTCAAATTTCACATTTGTAAATGCAGAACAGCTACAAACCTTTAAAACTTAATAAATGTTTAAAACCAAGAATAAATGTGAAATTTGACTTTTTTAGAGCAGATGTTTTAAAAAAATAACTGTGAGAATAATGATTATTAACGATTAATTTTATTGATTTTTTTTGTCCACCCTATATAAAAATATAAAATTCAGATAATTCCCTTTTTCTGTTGCGTCATCTATGAGACAGTGACCGAACTAAGACAACAACTTTTAGCTGAAGAAATCTTATAAAATTCCATTCTATTAAAAATAAATATGTCAGAATATCAGTAAACATGTGAAAAGTGCACCGCAAAATTTAATTCGAGCTTTCTAGTACATGAAGGGTCTAATGAGACTTTTTCTTGTTTCATAATATGGGTGAATGTTTAAGTTAGGACTTGTCTGTATTGGTTTTCCCTATTTTTGATTTTAACTAGTGCAAAATAATTATTGAAGTGGCGAGCTGACATCGTTTCTAAGGTACATGTTAAGCATTTTTTTTATCTATGAAAATATTACTTTTTAACAATATAAAAGCACACGTTTCCTAAGTTAAAGTTTCTAGTTTCCGTTTATGTGCAACTTTTATAAATATGACCTATACTTTTTAAAATAGCTCGCTTTAAAATCATGTGATTATACCCACAATTTAGCACATAAATATGGCCACCTTAAATGAATACTATAATGATAGAAGTCTGTGATTATATGTTTTTTTCTCTATTTTTTTTTTTGTGTTCGTATCTTTAACCATTATTTAATACATGTTTTATGCATATTTGTATAATTTTAATTTGATATCTACATAGTTTGACTTAGTTTATTTATGTATAATATACTGCCTATATTTCTATGTACCCACATTTGACATATCCTATATCATGTATTTGTGATCGACAGGACCAATAAATTATTATGATTTATTTTTTTTATTTTTAATTTAAATTTGTGCGAAAAAAAAAAATTCTGTCTGTCGGTCTGTCTGTAACTTTTTTTGTCCGCACGCTTTCTCCGGAACGGTTTAAGATATTGACTTGAAATTTTGTACACGTATATATTGTGAGATCTGGAACTGGATTGTTTTTTGAAGATATCCGGTGAAGCCAAGGTCTCAGATTATTTATATTATTTTTCAACCCCCACCACCCCTACTCCATTATTAAAGGGGTTAATAAAATAAAATTGAAATATTCACTTGAAATTTAGTACACGTATGTATTATAACGACATCTGGAACTAGATTATATTTTGAGATGATTTGGTTGCAGAGTTGGAGGTTAAATAGGGGTAAATAGGGGAAAATAAGTAAAGCAAGCTGGTAAGAGTACAAAAACTTGAATATCGGTGTATGTACTAGAAGCCAAGGTCTCAGATTATTTATATTATTTTTCAACCCCCACCACCCCTACTCCATTATTAAAGGGGTTGATAACATGAAATTGAAATATTCACTTGAAATTTGGTACACGTATATATCATTATGATATCTGGAACTAGATTATATTTTGAGATGATTCCGTTGAAGAGTTGGGGGTTAAATAGGGAAAAATAAGTAAAGCAAGCTGGTATAAGTACAGAAACTTGAAATTCAGTGTATGCACTAGAAGTTAGACTCAATTTTTTTTTTAATAGTTTTCAACCTACAACCTACACCAACAAGTGTAGTAAATCGGCGAAGAGTATAGATTAGAGATAGATTAGATTAGTCTTTATTAGTTCAATGTATAAATAATTACAAAATACCCAGTGGGTGTTGAACATGTCATATGTTTACCTATTACTAAATTACTAAATAACTAAGTTACTAAAAATTTAATACAGACAATGTATAAAGCAAAAACACTTAAATAAAACATAATACAATTTGCACAGACAAACAGAATTAAAATAATTGGGAATTGATATAAATATATAATGGTAAGCTTGTTTTAGAGTGCCATACATCAGAAAAATTTTTAGTTGGTAGTCGTCTCAATCGGCCGTATGAGTGCTGCACAGTGAATTACAGTACTTAATATTATTTAATTCATTTCAGAGGGGAGAAATATCCAACTTCCAATACCTGATGTATTTAAATACTTTAGCTGGCAGATCTTACAATGATTTAATGCAATACCCAGTTTTTCCTTGGATTCTTGCCGATTACGATTCAGAGGAATTAGATTTGACAGATCCATCATCATTTAGGGACTTTACCAAACCGATGGGTGCTCAAAGTCCCGATAGGTTGGAGCAATTTAAGAAACGGTTTAAGGTAACTTTGAATCAGAATTATCATTTTTTCATTTCTTGATATTAATAGATTTTGTTTGCTAGGAGTGGGACGATCCTCATGGAGAAACTCCTCCATATCATTATGGAACCCATTATTCCAGTGCAATGATCGTTTGTTCCTATTTGGTTCGTCTGGAGCCATTTACACAGCATTTCCTACGACTACAAGGGGGCCACTTTGACTTAGCTGACCGAATGTTCCATTCAGTTAAAGAGGCATGGTTATCCGCTTCAAAACACAATATGGCTGACGTTAAAGAACTGATACCTGAATTCTTCTATTTACCCGAGTTTTTAATTAATTCGAACAAATTCGACTTAGGTAAGTTTTGATGTAACGTGAAACGATAATAAGTAAAAACTATATTTTCCTGATTAGGTATCAAGCAAAGTGGTATTGGTCTTGGAGATGTGGTGCTTCCACCCTGGGCCAAACAAGATACCAGAGAATTTATACGAGTTCACAGAATGGCACTAGAATGTGATTTTGTTTCACAGAATCTACACAACTGGATAGATTTGATATTCGGGTACAAGCAACATGGGCAGACGGCTGTTGAAGCTGTTAATGTTTTTCACCATCTTTTTTATGAAGGAAATGTGGATATTTACAAGTAAGTAAAACTGCGAGTGAAATAACAATATATAGTGCTTATTTGTATGTGTCTAAACTATATCCCTCATTTATTACATTTACTTGAAAAGCAGGTGATAAAATCTAAATTGGACTTCTGCCAACATTGAAACACTTAGAAACCATGAATTTTATATTCCCAGATGAAAGCCAATTTTTTGAGTAAAGCTAAAATTATACCCTTTTATTTAAATAACACTTTTTAGTATCGACGATCCTTTGAAGAAAAACGCCACCATTGGATTTATCAACAATTTTGGTCAAATACCAAAACAGCTCTTTAAGAAACCACATCCTTGCAAGAAAATGGGCATTGGAAATAACAGGACGTCTGTTATCGATACTGGCTCTTTAGTACAAGCTTTTAGCCTACCGCAACCTGAAAAATTATTCTTCCACCACCTAGATAATTTAAGACCATCATTACAACCGATTAAAGGTATAGCTTTAAAAAAGTGTAGGAGAGAAATTAAGTTTAACTTTTATTTTAGAAGTAAAAAGCCCAGTAGGTCAAATACTCCATGTGGATAAGACAGTGCTAGCTGTCGAACAGAACAAAGTGCTAATGCCACCCTCATTTAATAGATATGTTGCATGGGGCTTTGCTGACCATTCCCTAAGGATAGGAAACTACGATAGTGATAAAGCTGTCTTCGTTTCCGAGAGCGTCATACAAAACAATGGAGAATTGTTGTCTTGTGTGTGTCCTTCTCCAAAGTTGATAGTTACTGCAGGAACAAGTTCGGTGAGTTTTGTGACAATTCTTTGTATTCATTTAATTCCACAATATACAAGATGCTGCGGACTGTCTACCAAGATTCTTAAGGCTGATACCCTGAAGTAAGGGTTTTGTATAAACTTTTTCACTTTCTTTCAGGACCCAACCTTTGGGGGCCAGATTTTACCGTTTTTCTCAAGTATGTCAAAAAGAAAAGAGAAATACTTCAAAAGATCTTTGACAAAATTTCCATTCATAGTATAAGTATTGCTTCACACACAACTATTTATTTTTAGACCTTTTTTGCAAGTTTCACTATTTTTAAACCTGTAATTGAAATATATTGATGTTGTAGGTACCATTTAAACAATAATATATTAAACTTTAGTGTGAAGATTTCAATGTATTATTTGTCAACCAAGTAGACAATAAAAACTAACTCCAGTTTTAATCATCTGATATGATTGACGTATCTTAATGGTACTCGAGTTGAGTGTAATGTTCAAATATTTTAGTGTTTGTGAAATCTATTTCAGAGGCAGCATTACACTGAATTAAGTTATTTAACAAGCTCCCATTTTGCTTCTTCTTTTTTTTTTTTTTTTTTCGAAAATTCCTTTTAGAAAACTATATACCACAAACTTCACATCGAAAAAACAATAAAAATATATTCATTTTAATGTTATTCTTTTAAATAAGCTTTATAACTTATAGATAGAGTTTTTGATGTAGGACGCAGTTTATGGGTTAAATGCGAAAGTAGAGTGTAAAATTTTGAACACTTTATAGCCTCAAAGAAGGCTATAAGTTAAAAATGCTGTAACTCAGCCAATTTTTATTGAAAGTGGTTGTAACCAGTCAGAAATTGACGTAAACTTAATAAAATGTAAGAAAAAATCTCTCAATATATTTCCCTGCAACGGTTATTTTTTTAAGAATTTGCAAAAAAGTTATTTCAGCCCCATACCTGTCCCTCGAAAAAATATGGCCCCTTATTCTGGAGTAGTCTGATTGGTTCCTGAAAGAATAGGTAAAAATGAGCATCTCTAAAAAATATTTTATCCATTTGTACAGGTAGTCACCGTTTGGGATTATGAAGCTAGAAAGAAGTCTCTTGGTATAAAACATAGCCTTTATGCCCACACCGACGCTGTCACCTGTCTTGCTGCCAGCCCAGCGTACAATGTGATAGTATCCGGTTCCAGGGATTGCACGGCAATCATATGGGACCTGTCTCGTGGAGTTTTTGTCAGACAACTACGAGGTCATGCTGGTCCAGTTGCAGCTGTGGCAGTTAATGATTTAACGGGAGATATCGCAACATGTGCTGCTACATGGTTACATGTTTGGAGTATAAATGGAGACGAACTAGCCAATGTAAACACGTGTGTAGGAAGAGCAGATCGGATGCAACAGATTTTGTGTGTTGCATTTTCGCAGACCCACGAATGGGATCATCTCAATGTTATCATGACTGGATCGACAGATGGTGTTACGCGGGTAAGTATAAAATGCCTTGTAGTCAAAAATTCATTGCTTTAGTTAGACCTTCAAATTTGTTAGGAAAAAGAAAATGTAGAAGACAATGTAATTTTTTCTCAGTTCCTTTATATTTTCCTTTGTGTGTGTGTGTTCTAAAAATTTTAATGCTCGAGTGTTATATTTATGATTAATTAATAATTTTTGATAAGGATGAAAATTTGCAAAATTTGTTTTTGAGTTAAAAAGTAGATTATTTCCGCAATACCATCAGACAAATGCGTTAAAGAGCTGAATGAACCAGTCTTAATGTTATTGTTTCTATGGTGCAGTCCATATTTGTGATGTAGCTACATAGTTTCCTATCCTCCTCTATTAAAAGTATATTCTGTACTGCCTCATGCTAGTTGTTTCCACTCAATTTTGTATGGTTATCCAGTTGTATGTTATATATTTTTTATTTCAGATGTGGTCCATAGACTATGTGCAAGTGCCAGATGAAGACAGTACAGTTACCTTAACACACAAATCTCCTATGGAACCAAGATCTCCTAAGTCGCCAAAACCCACTAATGAACCTATCGTTAAGCCCATGCCTATACACCATCGGCTCGTGAAACAAATTAATGTTTCTAATGAAGCTTCGGTGATATGTCTCATGAAATCGGGCTCTGAAAGTAGCTTATCAGAAGACAACACGCGATCATCCATAGATATACCAAGATGTGAGGAGGGGAGCAGCAAAGAGTGGAGAAGTGAACTACAAGATGAAAAGGAAACTTGTAGTGATACTGAAGAAGCTCCAGCTCCGATTGCCCCCGCCAGGCGGAGAAGATCACGGATACACGTGTCTTTTAGAAAAAGTGAAGGTAGATCATAGAATTGTCTTCTAATTCCTTGACAATTTCGGGTAGTTGATACTTTAAAAAATTGATAAAAAATATTTTTGCTTTAAATTATTTATTCTGTGGTCACACAAATCGAAAATTATTTTGTGCTTATTCGGAGTTACCATCTACTGTGTTTACAATTAATTTGTTCTCTATCAATAACTTTATATTAATTTTATTTGTTCTTATAGCAATATTTATTTCAGGAGGAAATAGTGCAGAATGTACGAGTTTAGATGTGGACGATGGCTCGGGGATGAGAACTAGCAAATCGGACACGAGTCTCACTGATTCATTTGTTATGATCTCAGAAGCAAAGAAAAAGACTGTTAATCCTATGAATACTTTGAGACCTGGTAATTTATACCCAAACATTGTTTTAAAGCAAATATTATTTCATGTTTGTCTTTTCCAGGATTTAAATGGCAAAGACAGCTTGTATTTAGAAGTAAGTTAACTATGCATACAGCTTATGACAGAAAAGATAATGCCGAACCTGCATCGGTAACAGCATTAGCAGTATCAAAGTGAGTATGAATAATAGTAATGTTCCAGTGCAATTTTCCCAATAAGTTTTATTTTTGATAATTTCTTACTTGTTTATTATGACAACCCTTAACTTAAAAATGTATTTTCTCAATAACTATTTGAGATGGGACAAAAATGAAACTATAGGAACGTAATAGCTCTACATTTTGTATTTTTTTTCGTATATTTTTCTTGATTAGAAGAGTTGGAATAAAGTAGAGAGAAAATCCATTTTTTAAGTTACATGTTGTCATCTCAATATTTTCATTACTAGAGAGAGTAGAGACTTAAAATTATTCATATTAGTCCTTTAGGTAAAGAGCAACATTCAGTGGAGAGAAAACTTAAAAATGACGCTGGTGCACTTTTCATATATCCTGCTAGACCCTTTCCCCTGCACGCAATTTCGCAAACATTCCCTAAACAACAGATTGTCCCATTTATTCTATGGAATACTATATCCAGCCATCAATTTCACTGAATCTAAGTAAAATATTGACTGTTTAGTCAAAGAAATGAAGCATTTAACCCGAACATGAGACTCCGCACCACGTGATTTTTATGTGAGATGGTGCAAATTGTTCCTAATGATGTATAGAACAAAGTCAGGGTCATGGGAACTGGTGCTTTTTCGATTTCCGGTCGTAAACTGGGACAGAAGTTCGCTATTTCCGGCCACCAACAATTTTTTTTAAGTTGAAAAAGAACCATTGGATTTTATATTTTGGACAATTCTAAGCATTTTTTGACTCTTGACATTTTTTACCTAACCTCACTTTTCTCGAGATTAAAGTGTTTAACAAGAACGTTCGAACATTTGTATTTAGGTTTTCTTTTTTCAAAAAACTAATATTTTTGGTGCTTGTTATAAACTAAAACATGTGGACTTTAGACCTTAGACTTTAGACTAGACTAGGACAGTTCTAATCATTTTTTGACACTTGACATTTTTTACCTAACCTCACTCTTCTCTAGATATAAGCGTTTTAAAAAAACTTGTATTTAGGCTTTTTTTCAAATAATTAGTATATCGGGAGTTTATCATGAACTAAAACTTGTGAACTTTATATTATGGACAATTCTAAGCATTTTTTGACTCTTGACATTTTTTACCTAACCTCACTCTTTTCGAGATATAAGCGTTTAAAAAAAGAAAATGTATTTAGGTTTTTTTTAAACTAGCATTTTAGGCGCTTATTATGAACCAAAGCATGTGGACTTTATGGATCCCATATTTTGGACAATTCTAAGCATTTTTTGACTCCTGACATTTTTTACCTAACCTCACCTTTTTTTTTTCAAAAAACTAGTATCTACGATAATTTATGGGCGTTATTTAATTCCTATATTTTCTAAAAACTAATATTTTTGATCATTAACATGGATTAAAATGTGGACTTTATATTTCTAAGCATTTTTTGACTCTTGATATTGTACAAAATATAAAATCCAATGGTTCTTTTTCAACTAAAAAAAAAATTTGTTGGTGACTGGAAATAGCGAACTTCTGTCCCGGTTTATGACAGGAAATCGAAAAAGCACAAGTTCCCATGACTTTGTTCTGTACATCTTTAAGAACATTTTACAATATATCATACATAAATATCAGGTGGAGCGGAGTCTCATGTCAGAGTTTAGGCCTTTTTCCTGCTTCATTTCCTCGACGAGTTGTTTATTTTACGTGTACCTCAGATAACAAGTTTTGTTACGTGATTTTTTTAACAGTTAGTTACAAATTTATCTATCAATTAATTTAGGTATGGATGAACATAACATGTATACTTTAGAATGAATATATTTGTCAATTTTCTTGCTCTTTCTACATATGACTTCCATTTATTTTAACCAAAATCAATAAAATATCAAATTTTTGTAAAAATGTTGAATCATTTCTATGTGACGTGAGATATTCAGAAATGCAATAAGTTTGCAGTAAAATATACCGAGTGTTCTTTGTAAGCAAATAAGTCTCCGCTGTATTATATGAAACTGCAAGTAGTTGCAGATAATTTCGCTCTTATTCAGAATAGTTTCGTGAAAGAAAAGCGTGAAGATATCAACTAGTGCAGCTTTGTCTTACTAGGTAATCAAGGTTTGGACTGAAAGTTATTTTTATTTTTAAGGGATCACCGTAGTGTCTATGTAGGCGATACAAGGGGTCGGGTCTTTTCCTGGAGTGTCTGCGACATTCCGGGCCGAGCAGCAGATCATTGGCTAAAGGATGAAGGAGCAGATTATTGTGCTGCTTGTAACATCAGGTTTACGATATACGAACGAAAGCATCATTGTAGAAACTGTGGGCAAGTGTTTTGTTCCAAATGTAGTAAGTTCGAGAGTGAAATATCCCGATTACGAATCCTGAAACCTGTTAGAGTGTGTCAAAATTGTTACGCAGCATTAAAAGCTGATCGATAAAGATTAGAACCCCTTGTAATTGTTAACCGTACCACATCATATATTAGAAAAATGTTTACAAAAAGTGTGTATAGATACCACTGTAAATTTCTAGTTTAGGAGACAAAGATAACGTTCTATTAATTTATACTTTATCATTGTTATTGTTTTAAACTTTTTTAAATTATCGTTAAGTGTGTATTATTAGATTTTATTGTTTTTATATTTATTATGATTTTATTTATTTTAATTGTTTTAATTTAACAAAACTCGATTGACATATTTTATATATAATTTTGTACAAAGAGGATTAAATAGAGTGGAAACGTCCCATAAAACTATAATATGTATTTTTCCGTGCAAGAATTTCAACACTCACAAATTTAAACTCAATGGTATTAAGCTAGTGCTCCCTGCAAGTCGGATATGGAACTAAATTCACCCATTACTACCTTGACCAGGAAATTTAAACTCAGGAGGCGTCGAGTCTGTGCCACTAATTTTTTAAAATGTGAATAAAAAGGGAACAAACAAAAAAATATACTTTATTTTACGAAATTTACATTTTATATTGACTTTATTACTGTACAAATATTACTATAATATACAATATTCATATACTCAATTTTACTTCAAAGTCATGCATTTGTAGAAGACTACCATATTAATTTTTTTGCACTAAAAGTTTAATTGTAACCTCACAAATCTTATTTCATGTCTCCGATTCGCATCGGCTAGCGACCAGTGACAGATTAACCAAGTACATGGATCATCTTCTAATCTTAACTTCTGGTCGTAAATCGAGGATATTTTATAAAAATTAACATTATCTCAGATTGCCACACTTCCACAAATATTAACACAACAGAAACTTGACATTTAATGTAGGCGAGCTATATAGGTTTTACCCTCAGACTAACTGCAACCTCAGCCAAAAAAACACTCGCATGTAGTTTGCGATATCTGGAAGAAGACGATATTATTTTGGAAAGAAAACCTTTGGTGGAATTTGCAAAGAAAATTGCGAAAGGTCGCGAAAAACGCTTTTTCACCTTACAAAGAAAAAGTTGAATACGAAAAAAAGTGTGCAATAAAATGACAAACAAAATGAGCCCCAGTGGAAGTCCATCGGCCCAGTGGTTCCCTCACAAATTGCAAAAAACCACTAAATTTTCACGCTTTTTCAAAAATTCATAACACCGGTTCTAATACATATAAAAGGCTGAAATGCCTGAAATTTGCACTTGTTGGAGTTTTAGTAATCCTTAACCTACCCTCAAAATTTCAATTGAAAATACTGTGTAGTTTTTGCAAACCGTTGCTTTTTGCACAGCGCCACGAAAGTCCTGTGGCGGTCGGACTGATATTTAACCAATGCGGTTGTATTCTTTGAGATTTACTCTACGTATTTTTTTTTGTTTCGCCAAAAGTCTATTGGAATCGTGCGAAAAACGCCATCGAAAACCGTTAATTCCAGCGCTATGAAAGGTGCAAAGAATACAACTGCTTGGTTAAATATAAGTCCAACCGCCACAGGGCTTTCACGGCGTTGTGCAAAAAAGTGCCTTTGTTTGCAGAAGCAACGGTTTGCAAAATCTACCTGGTGTTTTCGATTGAAATTTTGAGGGTAGGTTAATAATAATAATAATCTTTATTTGAAGTAAGTAAGTAAGTTTTATTCCGTTTCATTGGACAGATGTATAAAACAGGTCAGTTAAACAAACTTAGCTCATAACTAATAAAATGTAAATATAAAAAAACACATAAAATGTAAGTGTAAAAACATATAAAACACAAAATTTCGGACAAGCAGAGAAACACATAAATAAGTATATAAAAAAATACACAACCTATAAGTAAAGAACATTACATTACAATTTAAAATTAAAAAATTCTTGAATGGAGTAAGGCTCAATATCACATATATACTTGAAAGCTTGCTTCTTGAAACTGTTGAGATGAAAATTATCTTTGAGGCTTGTAGGGAGTCTATTAAAAAATTTTATTGCTGCGTAGTAGGGTCCCTTCTCAGTCAGAGTTAGACGGTGTTTAGGATATGTATACATATTTTCTTTATTTCTGGTTTCATAAAAATGACTAAATTGAGATGGTTTAAAGTCGGGTTTGTTTGTTTTTAAATACATTAAGCAGGAATAAATATATATGCCTGGAACTGTGAGCATGGCATTTTCTTTGAAACACCCCCTACAGGACTCATTAAACTTTTTCTTGAAAATTATTCGTATAGCTCTTTTTTGCACTATATGAATTTTGTACACATCGGTGGAGCCGCCCCAAATTTCGATTCCATACTTGACAGTTGAGTAAAAGTTGGCATAATACACTGTTTTGAGAGTTTGAGAGTTGAGAAATAGGACAACCTAATACATGTCTTCGACACATTCTACGTAATATAATAATTTATAATGACATTCTTACATTTAACAGCACTAACAAAATATAAAAACTAGTAAAAAGTATGAAAGAGAATAAAATAGTAAAAATAATAACGTACATGGGTGCCATGTTATAAACTTTTAATATGTTCTAATAACCCTTGTTTAGATGCAATCAAGTTAGTACTTTCTTTGATTCTATTTGGTAACATATTATATTCCCGACAACCATCAGAAAACAATGTGTACATATGTTTGGTACACCATTGAAAATCTTATGTATAAAAATTGAAGTAAAATATTTTAAACGTTTCAAACTTAACATTGTTCTAACAGGTGTTAAGTCTGTTGCATCTTAATATAATTCGCATTCCTCTGTTCTGCAGTTTCTGTAACACAGCAATGCTGTTATCAAGAATATTTAGGATACTCGCACAATAATCGAAGTGAGGCTGTATTATTGTTTTAAAAACTGTTATACTTGTTACTATTATTAAATATTTAGAAATTCTGGATAAGAAAAACAATTTTTTCGATATTTTCTTTTGTACATGCACAAAATGTGTTTTTAAACATCATGAAGCCTAAATATTTGATTTCTGTTACCAATTCTAATTTGTTGTAACCAAAGACTATATATTAACATTATTTATATTTAATTTAGAGTAATTATATTTTTTAATACAAATCATTGCTTTGGTTATATTTATATTTAATTTTAATTTATTAGTGTTTAGATATCCTGACAGTTTATTTAATTCGATATTCATTTTATCAATGGCAATGTTAACATCACTATGTGTAATTGCAATCAAGGTATCATCAGCAAACAAGTTAATGAAGTCACAATTAATAGCGAATCATTAAGATATATAATAAACAGGAGTGGTCCAAGTACACTGCCTTGGGGTACACCAACATTAATTTGCATTGTACTTGATATCTTGTTGACTTTTGTATGTTGTAACCTATTAGACAAGTAACTTTTACACCATTTTAACACAGTTCCACCTATGCCATAATATTTAAGTTTATTTATTAAAATATTTCTATCAATTGTTTCGAATGCTCTTTTAAAACCCAAGAATACTGCCATCACATATTTATTGTCATCAATTTCATCATTCCAGTGTGCAATCATCAATTGAAGTGCAGTTTTGCATGAATGATTAGCTCTAAAACCAGATTGGTTACCTACGAACAGATTATTATTACTAAAATAGGCTGATAATTGATGATAAACGGCAAATTCCAATTTTTTTTATTTTTTTTTTTTCGAGGTAAAGTATTAATCAGTCTAAAGTCAAATGCTTCATTTGAGTTCTCTATTTTTAGAATAGGAATAACTGCTAGTTTTCAGTGCTTCAGGAAATTTAACTTTGGATAAACTAATATTAATACAATGTAAAATAACATGTCCTATAACTTGAAAAATACGTTTTAAAGTTCTTGAATTTAAGAACTACAGAAACTCTAATGTGTGCAAATGTCAGGCTTTAATATGTATTTGAACTGGAGCGAGATATGAATTTTTGAAAATACGTGCAATTTTAGTGGTTTTTTGCATTTTGTGAGGGAACCACTAGGCCAATTGGCCAATAGAGTTCCACCGTGGCTCATTTTGTTCTGTATTTATTTTATTGAGCATGTTTTTAACCTGAACAATTTCTTTCGTATAAATTCAACTTTTCCTTTAAAATGTGAAAAACCGCTATTGCGACATTTCGCAATTTTTTTGCAAATTCCACCAGATTCTTTTTCCCAAATAATATCTTCTTCCAGACATCGCAAATTACATGTGAATATTTTTTTTTTGCTGAAGTTGCAGTTTGTCTGAGATCTGGGTCCCTGATGAGCTAGCTCGCCCACACTAATAATGCTCATAAAAACACAAATATGGAAAATTCAATCTCGCTATTTAACACTTAAGGAATTTTCATCTGTTTTCCCTAAGGTCCAAGATTTGTCAAACATTGTGATGTCACGCAGCCATGTTTTTCAAGATGTGTCATAGTTAGACTTTAGCAGGTAAATATGTATTTGAGTGTTTCACATCTGACCTGACAGATAGCGCGGTCGCCTATTAGAGCCCCTTCTGCTCTATCGAATCCTCTTTCATCTTGTGATATTGTAATTTTTAGGCATTTATATATATTTTTAATTTATATTCAATTTAAACGTGATTAATTGAACACTTCTCAAAATATTTAACGTTTTATAATGTTTTTATGACGTTTTACCATAATTTAGCTTTTAGAAAAAAATGGACATCCTTTTTGATATCGTTAACAATATAATGTTTACCTAATTTGTTATTAATTTATTTATTTATTGTGATATTATTGTCATATCTATAACGTGTAATACCTAATTGTGAATATAAAACTATTTTGAGTTGTGGAAATAAATATGTTTTAATTAGCTTATGCTAAGAGTATTAATTTGTCACAGAGCAATATATCTTTAGAACAATAATACCTGTTGCCTGTAAAATATTGTGTTATATTTTGTGTACAAAACTAGACGCTTGTGCAAAGACAAGGAAATCCAACTCCATTAATTGATATTATTTTTGTATCCAATCAAGGGCCGAATTTGTTAGAAATTAGTGAAAAGGTAAAAGATGTGCACAAGCATCTGTAGACAATATACATGTGCATTATTGTGCATTCCAAAGTATATTTCCGTATATTTGATAAATGTATGTGATATTGTAGATTCTCTAGTTTACAGAGGGTGTAAATATGCCATGTCCTTATTAATTATTGTATAAATAAAAGTTATAACTCCTGTATGCCCTTCTTTTATTACTCTTTTTAATTCTCCTTATAAGGAAAATACAAGGAGTTTAACAGTCAGACAATCCATCTTTATAAATTAAATGAATGGTTTATAATTCGAGGACCAAATTTACGTCTTCAAAATGTCAACATCGGGGTTGGTTATGTGTTAGCGCATAGAGATTTTCATGCACATATGACGCAATAATAATAATAAGCTTTATTATCCATAGACCACACTATATCTATGGTATCGGACTCGTCAAACGATTACTTACAGAGAATGAATGCACAAATACTAAAGTACCAAAATAAAATAAAGGTACATAAATATAAACGAGAACAATTAGAGACAATCAGGCCAGAGTTTCCGCGACTATATTGCTGAACATATGTAATAATCATATATCTCAAAACTGCGTTTCAAGAATCAAGATCTTCTCTTATGTTATAATACACATTATTTAAAAGTAATTTTCTAACTTTCCTTTTTAAAAGATGTTGTACGGTTTAATTCTTTTACTGTTTGCGGCAGCTTGTACAGTTTGATACTCATATATCGTGGACTTTTTTCGAAAACAGATAATGTATGTACTGGTATTGATAAATTGTTTTTCCTTCTAGTTTCATAGGCATGGTTATAATTATTATTACATAAAAACTCATGTAAATTCTACTTAACAAATGACAATTTCATGAATAAATGTGCTTTTAGGTTCCTAAAAACGTTTCTGCAAGATACAGTCTTGTTTATCCCTTTTATATTTCTTACTGCCATTTTTTGTATTTTAAATATTTAAGTTTTCTTAATCTAAGTAAAACAAAACATGTTGAAGAGAGCTTTTTGTACAAATGGTCAATATGTATTTCCCAGTTTAGGGCATTGTCAAGGTAAATACCTAAAAATCGTGTATGCTGAACTTGTTCTAGCGATTTATCATTAACTTTCATTAAACTGCATACAGGGCCGGTTTTAAGCAATTTTTATGGGGGGGGGGGTGTGAAATTGTTATAATGCCGAATGACTCCTTGTCATCTGGTCCTCTGTTTTATTTATATATGAAGGTCATTTAATTTTTGGGATACAAAAAAATGTAAATCTGATTGAAGAAAAAACCTTTATTTTAAAACAAAATGCAAAATATAAAAGAAAACGGTTATTCCTTATGTTTGTTGGATATTTTACCACTGTGAAAATATGTAAAAATATTGATGCAAAAAACATCTGCGCCAAAAGGATCAGACAGGGAGTGGATGGTTCTTAATATTTTTAGTACAAAATGTCTCACACCAGTCACACCTAAAAATATATAAAATGAAAGAAAATTGTTAAATGATAATGAAGTAAATGAAATCGAAGGCTGTTAACGTTTCGGAAACTATTCCTTTTTCCGTTATCAAAACTTTCACTTGTGTGACATTTTGTGCTAGACTGATTAAAAACCAGCCTCTCTCTCTCTCTGATCCTTTTGGCGCAGAGGTTTTTTTCATCAAAATTTTTACATATTTTTACAGTAGCAACATACTCAACAAACAATAAATGAACATTGCCACAAATTAATTATAAATAAAACGGATATATTATTATACAACTTGATTTTTTTTAAGCAACTTTAACTCTTCTTTCTTTTAAAATGGCCCATCGACCAACTAAAATGTTGAAAGATATTTGTTCCAGAATATCCCTCTCTGATGATAAGATTAATAATGAGTCTAAACGTGAATCGGTCATTGCTGTTCTAACAAAATTTTTTATGAGTTTTAGTTTGCTGAAACTCCTTTAATTTGAAACCACACTCACCGGCACCGTTTGAAGTAAAGTACATAATTTGTAACACAATAGTAGAATGATCTTTAGTTCATAAGCTTAATATTTCTAATTCAGCCTGAAGGCCCTCTAAGTCTACATGGTTATCTGGAAGTAACTTTACTGCCACCTCTACAAGTTCTAAACTGCAAGGGAACTTTAAAGATTTGGTAAAGTGGCTGTACAATCTCCAAACATTTTTTTAATTATCTTTCATTGGGTTGATAAGGGCATCTAGTACCATTTTAAATTGCTACCACATTTTACACACTGAATTTTAACACGTTTTCTATGTTTTTCGGTAGTGTCAGCCATTTATGTATCTATCAAAAATTAGTGGAAAATCGAAAATACAATTATTTCTATAATATTAGAAACATACACTTCTGCTATTGAGTCATATACAGATGATCACAGGCTGTTACTTGTTATTCTATTGACGAAAAACTATAGGTACTAAGTCCTAGTGTGGATGTGCAATTTCCGCGGAAACTCGCGGTGTTGTACTTTTGATGAATCGAAGTGTCCTGTTCTCCTGTTTATTATATTATTACATTTCCAGCAATTTTGACAGGGGTCTATAGATGCACATATACTCGTGATCAACGCTAGAGGCTAGAACAAGCAGATTTGGCCTCGCTGTTGCGAGCTGCTGTGTTTAGAGGATGATTTTAAGTCAAATACAAGATACAAGATAGGGGTTGTTCGACAGGTAATAATTATTTATGACATTGAGTTTCTATTGTTTTGAGTTTTTCTGTGATTTTATGTACATAATTGCCGAATGGTAAACGATTTGCCGAATTGGCTTCAAACTTGGGGGGGTGTGACACCCCCCCATACCCCCCCTATATCCGGCCCTGACTGCATATGTTGTAATTTGATAATCTAGGTGTAAAATGGATGAATACAGTCTTTGATGCATTTAAAAGTAATTTGTTTTAAAAAAACCAGGATGTGAAGGTATTAATTCTGTTTTGTGAAACATCAATTAGACTAGTCATGTTCGGACTAGTACACAAATATGAATTGTCATCTGCAAAAATTATCAAATTACCATTATCAACAGTGCCTGGTAAATCGTTAATAAATAATACATGGTCGAAGAACGGAACCCTGTGGAACGCCACAGGACACATTTAGTACGCCTGATTTTATGTTATTTAGCTCAACAATTTGATTTCGGTCTGAAAGATACGACTGCAGCCAGCTATTAATTTTTCCTCTAAATCCATATCTGGATAGTTTTTCAATAAGCAAGCCATGATCCATTAGATCAAATGCCTTGCTTAAGTCCATGAAAATTCCAAAACATTTATTATTTTTATTTATGGCATCAAGTAGCTTATCGAGGAATTGCATAACAGCCGACTGCATGGACCTTCCTGTTCGAAATTCATGCTGATCATCAGACATTATGTGGAACTTATTAATAAAGTTAAACATATGAGAATACACTACTCTTTCTATTATTTTTGAGATAGTTGATAACAAAGAAACTGGACCATAGTTATCAATTATTGCTGTAGACCCTTTCTTGTGTAAAGGTATTACTTTAGCTAGCTTCAAGTTATTAGGGAATACTTCCTCAGATAAAGATCTATTTATTAGGAAAGTCAAAGGCTCCACAACATAACTGACAATTACCTTCAACAGCTTTTAACTAATATTATCCACTCCAGAGGAGTTCGATTGTTTAAGATTTATTATTATATCCAGAATTTCAGTTTCTGAAACAGGTCTAATAAACATTGTGTGGTATTGCACTTTTATAGAGGGAGATGTAGAGTTTGCATTATCAAATTTTTACCTCAATACTGGTAAATTTATGAAGTATTGGTTAAATGCATTAACTATATTTTACCTACATGACTTTCCATGTTATCATCTATTTCAATCTCCTTTATAGGATTATCCTTTCTTTTTTGACCCCAAATCTTCAATTATGATTGACCAAGCCGCTTAGGATTTGTTACCAGCCCAATTATAAAACTGGTCATTACAAAGACGCTTGGCTGCTATGACTACTTTCTTATAATTTTGTCCTAATAACTTTATTGAAAGTAGGCAAGCCTAATGTACATATAACATTTACATATTAAAAAGATCTTCATAACAGATTTGGTATGTCAAATCACTATTATAATAAAATACTAAATAAAAACATGAACTTTGAATTTGAAACATTTGATATTTTTATATGAACCTAATTTTTACTTAATGATTGTTTTTTTTTTTAAATAGGTACAACCTAATTCATATTACATTTACTTACATTAATAACGCACTTATAATTATATAGAAAGTAGCTAATAATAATTAAAAACGTACATAAAGACAATACATGTATAAATAAAATATCTAATGTGCATACAGAAAAAAGAAACAAATACAATTTATATATATTTAAAAAATGTTAAGTAAGATTTTTTTTAAATTACTTTTAAAAGATTTTAGCGACTTTGAGCTTTTAACTTCAGTTGGAAGACTGTTATATTCATTTAATCCTTTAAAGAACAGACAATTCATTGATTTCTTAGTATTGGTTCTACTGATATGCATATTATCCCTACTTCTGGTGAGGTAGTCAGGAACTTCATTATTAAAGGTAATGTTTACATATAGGTATGATGGTAGGAGTTTATTTAAAATTTTATACACAAAGACCATAGTTAAGTATTTAGCTCTTAACTCTACTGAGAACCATTCAAGGCATTTCAGCATCATATTAATGGGAGTATATCGGTTGCAATTAAGTATTATTCTCATTCCCCTATAATAACTAATGTGGTCAGGATTGTCAGATGTCTTGCCTTGTACTTTTTTCAGTAAATTTCATATCATTCAATGTTGATAAGGTGCAATTAACACTAAACTAATGCCCAATTAGCACAGATTGCTTTATACTGTACAAATCTCGAATTTTGTCGTTCATGTCATCATCTTTTAATTTCCAAATCAAATCGACTCAAGGTCACACAGAATGGCACGCATGGTTTTCTGTAACATAACAATTATTACGTTCAGAGTACATATTATAAATTGTATCCCTCACATCCACCTTCCTTGCCTCCACTAAGTTCTTAGTTTCATTTTTCTTTCCGTGTCCATATTTTGCCACAGTAGCATTTGTGGCATCCTGCACCTCGCGGGTTTACTTACAAATCCGTGGCACCATCCGCATACAAATACCCAATGCATTAGAAGTATGGTAAAGAAGAATTTACTTTATAAACATCTGCATTATTTAATTTTGCTGATTAATCTTATGGACTGCTTGCAGTGGTAAAAGAGGATCTCCGTTGCATTTTTTTCTGATTGACGTACTTAACTAATTTCTCCATCATGTCTCTGGCTATACTGTATTCAGTCTTTTGCCGGACATTTTGAGATTAGTTTCTTTACAAACAGTAAAACTAAAGCACTCACAAACTATTTACACAACAATAATAATAATAATTACAGGAAAATTAAAACACCACAGTAAAAAAACATTACAAACTTTTATAAATAATGAGAGGAAATAGAAACTCATTAAATTTGACAAATGCATCATCTGCACGCTACTGATCTGACAGAATGCTGAACGTTGGTTGCGGCTACAATAAACTGTTGTATTATTTATCTCTAAAACGCATCTTTACGCTTGAAACTTCTGCCGTAGCCCCATCAGACGTGACATTCTGTTACAACATTTATGATTTGGACTTTAGCGCAGATTGCTTATAGGTATTGTAAGAAATCTTTTTAGGAGTAATAGCTACCAATTTTGTTGTTTTTTACACCATATTGGCCTTGACAACAATGAAAAAGCAGACCAACTGGCCAAAGAAAGTACATCTTCAGGAATATCTATCTATATTCTGTAGTCGCTACATAGGATGAGGCTGCTTGAGTTCTAGCTGAACCCCTCCTAAACATATAAAAACACCAGTTGCAGCAAACATGGGCGGTTACGCAGAAACCAAATACATGCGCACACAGGTGTCGCATATAAGTTTTGGTCAATGGAGTAGTGACACAGTTTTAGAAAGAATGGATGGTACTTAATCTGCGCCAGGTGGCGTCTTCCTACTTGGCGACTATAGTATAACGCATCATGATTGCATTATAAGTATTATAAGAAACAGTGGCGTAATTCCAACATTTTTATTGGGCAGGCAGGGATTTCTCGCAGATAATCCAATAGATGGAAGCAAAGCGAACCCTGTAATTCTTAAACTATAACCTTATAAACCCAAATGACCGAAGTAAAGCGACTGCTGCAAAAAGTTAACCATAGACAGGAAATCCTAAACCCAAGTGACCGAGAGAAAGCGAGTAATATTAAGGTAATATTAAACTCAAAGAAGGAAAGCAAGTGGTGTAAAAGAACAATTTGGTAAATAAAGCTCGCACAAAAAAGACTTGGTGATCGTTCACCAAGTTCAACAGTTATGCGAACGTTCCCCAGATGATTGTCGTTCTCTTATGTTCACTGATATGTTGGCAAGTGTTTGCTGATGTGTACAATTTGAATTTTTTGAGATAACTATATACGTGAGCATTCGTAATTGTAAATTGTAAATAATACGATTTTCGATTCCAAACTACTTCTATCATAAAGTATGAGTCAAAAAAGGGAAAAAATCATGCATGTTATGCCAAAAAGGCTTATGTTTAAAAAGTTGTTAATGTATAAACATTGAAAAAATGCGTTTTTTAGCCTTTTTACCTTTAATAACTTTGGAAAGGAGACATTTTTAGAATCTGAAAGTGTAAGGCTTTAACTTCAAAACACCGAAGAAATTATAAAAATACATCAATATAAAAGTTACACCGATTTCAAAATTTTAAATATTTTTGCGGAATCTAAACATTTCTTTCCATTAAAGTTATAAAAGGTCAAAGAGACTAAAAATTGCATTACTTCAATGTTTAAACGTTAACAACTTTTAAACAATAAATCTTTCTGACATGCCATATAAGACTTTTTTCTTGTATTAACCCATACTCATACTCTACGATAGAAGTGTTTTAGAATCGAAAATCGTGTTATTTATGACTTCTTTATAAAATTATTAAAAAATGGGTTCCCATGGGACGGTTTCGCTAAAAACTTAAATTTAAACTAGGTTTTAGAAACTGGTATAAAAATTAGTAAAACACCCTAAGCAAACCGTTCGCCTAGAAAAGACACTCTAAATCCACTAGTATTGAAAACCTTTGACTCGATTGGCGTAATTGTCATACTTATTTTTTCCTGAAGAATTTTAGAATCCGCCAGATTTGTCTTAAACAATTTCATGCTCTTTCAAAATATTGGGTGGGCAGTTGCCTACCCTTGCCCGCCCCCAATTACCCCTATGATAAGAAATCTTTTAAAGAGTAATAGCTACTAATTTAGTTTTTTTTACATCATATTGGCCTTGACAACAATGAAAAAGTAGACCACCCAGCCAATGTGGGAATATCTATCTATATACTGTAGTCGCCACATAGGAAGAAGCTGTTCGAGTTGTAGCCGTACCCCTTCTAAACATATAAACACCAATTGCAGCAAATATGGGCGGTTACGCAGAAAATAAATGCATGCGCGCACACATTGCATATTCATTCTGATCAGTAGTGCCACGGCGAGTCTTGGAAAGAACAGGTGGGACTTAATATGCGCATGGCGGCTTCTTCCTATACTGCGACTACAATAAAGATATAAATCAGCTTTTTTTCATATTTTAACTCATGCTTTATTTGAAGCTTTATTGTTTATGTGCGCTACATATTAAAATTTTTCCGTTTCTTTTGACATTGTCAGGCTTTATATAATGTAACAAAAGCATATAAGTAGTGGAAAGACTTGTTATAAGGAAGCCAGTACATTTAGTATGCAGTTTATTAATCAGAAGCTACAAAATGTTACATAATATTAATTCTTTCTATTATAGACTATTAATAATTCAACACTTTCTAAATAATTTCTCTACAAACTTTAACATCTTCAACACTGCTCCTGTAGAAGACATTAGTTTTACTGCATGGGTTTCTATATCTGCTGAAGCAGCAATTCTAAACGTGGCAGCATTACCCTTGAGAGCTAACATAGCATCCTCGTCAGTTGTGTCATCACCAGCAAATATTACCTTAACATTTTCAGCCCACTTTTCGCCAAATTCTTTATTTAATATTAATAGAGCTACTTTGCCTTTATTCCAATCTACTTTGGGTCTCGCTTCAAGAGCACAATGGGCTTTCCCAACTTTAAAATTTGCATCCTCTATAATTTTATGTGCTGCTTGTTCCATTGCTTCTCTTAAATTTTCCGGTACTGCTCTAAAGTGGAAAGTTAACGAAGCTCCTTTGTTTTCTATCCAAGCACCATCTCTAACAACGCTTCCCTCCAGCTTAGTAATTAATTCCTTGACTTGGTCATTAAATTCTGTGGGTAATTGATGAACATATGTAGTTCCATCGGGGTACGAAACTTCTAATCCATGATTACCCGCGTAAGTAATATTTTCAATTCCAACCATCTCTTTAACGTTGTTTACATTTCTCCCAGAAATGATAGCAATAAAGACCCCTGGAATCTGACATAATCTTTGCAAAACACATTTAGTATCAGGTGGTATTGTGGCCAGGTCGGGATGGGCAACGATGGGCGTTAAAGTACCATCATAATCTAGTAGTACAGCTAATTTTGATGAATTGCTAAGGTAATTTTTTAAATATTCTTCGTAGTTATCAAAGGCCGGTTTTAAGCCATCACATTTACCAGTGCACGACATTTGTACAAGTGGATAGCCCTAAAACTGTTTCTATATAGGAGTTTAAAGTATATAACATTAAATTTCCACATATAAGTAAATAGGTATACTATAGGCACTTAAGAATTTTGCAATAGAGTTGTTATGATAATATGGACAATGTCCATATATAATAACTAAATAAATCAATGTCGAAAAGGTTATCGGCGTTATATCATACCACAGAAAAAAACCGTTATCAAAACGTCTAGTTTTTATTGCAAATAGTAAATATTTAAGAAATACAGTGTACTCAGAATAAACTAACTTGCATAAAATAAATTGATAACAAATACCTTCTTCATACATAAAACATTAGTATTAGTAGATTATAATCATAGTATCGTAGATCATTTTGAATATAAAGGCGGCTACAGACTTAACTGCATACTTGAACGATTGCATGCGCATTGCGCATGCACACCGTTCAAGTTCAATTGTGCAGTTACGTCTGTAGCCGCCTTAAAGTTTCTGTCTGTGCCTGTCTTCTGTGATAAGATATAGAATCAAGTGGAAGCTACTAAACATTCCAATTTACAGAAGTTGTTCTTCATCTTTTTCTTAAAGTGTGAAAGAAACAAGGAGTAGAATCCAGTGCGAAATACTAAAAATTTTATGTAGCAATTTATAGTAGAAGTAGAATCCACCACATTCTAAAAGGAAATTTGTAGAAGACGTAGAATATTCAGCGTGAACTACTAAACATTACAAATAGCAATTTATAGAAGTAGAATTCTTCACTAACTACTACATTCCTAGTAGTTATTAAGATACATGTTTGTACCATGCAATTTAGTAGATTATTCAGAAGTGGTTGAATATCGTAACATGACGCGCGTATAAAATGGTGTAATTTGGGCAAATGTTAAAGAATAAAAGAATTTTCTAATCTTGGATTAAGGTCACATTTAAGGTGTGCTTGATGGATATTTTTACATTTTGTTATTGGCACTGTTGGCAGCACTGCCTGTTACCTCACTTCTCACTGCCCACGGTCGAAGAATATTTTAGGTTATGTGAGGTCGTTCTACATTTCATTCTTATCGAATTAAAATGAGAGCAAATTTTATTCAAATACGAAGTATAAGTTACAAAAATGTGAGGACTTGGTATGCTAATCTTGTCAAACCAAAGAAGAGCGAAGCTCCTTATAAACATATAATTCAAATTGGAGATCCTAGGTTAAGAAATGTTTCAGATAAAGTGCCTGTAGATTTAGTAACATCCCCAGAAATTAAATTCTTAATTGCCTTAATGAAACAAGTATTTAATAAATATAAGTGCGTGGGACTTTCAGCTACGCAAATAGGCATGCCTTTACAAATTTTCATAATGGAATTTAATAAAAATCATGCCAATATGTACAGTAAAGAAGAGTACAAAAATAAGGATATGACAATACATCCTCTAAGAGTAGGTATACCTATGGCTACCGATTAAGGTGATCATATGTCCTGCAAAAACTTTCGATTTATTTAGTGATATTAGAAATCGACGGGTAACGACTGCTCCTAAAGTGGCTTCACAGCTATGTGATCAAGATCATCATTGCTTCAATCAATATATTTACTATTTGAAAATCACATAAACACGGATCAGATCCTTTTAGTTTAACCAAGTTCTTATTGTTATTATAGTTGATTTCATCAGTCACGATCACATCACGCTTTAAAATCATTGAAACCAAAAAACCAGTAATAATTCATGGTTATTGAAAAATCATAATTGTCTCTTCTTGTTCTTGTGCAACTCTGCTTGAGCAAGACATAAGATTTAGGCTAGGATATTTTGAAAATACACCTTATAGAGGGCGATAGTAGATTTATCAATATTGTTTGATTCCCTCATATGTCAGAAAAGTTCTTTCAGCTTATTATTATTGCATTTTTTACACACTGAATATATATTTTTGTTACCTTTGTAGAATATATAATTTAATACCTACAAATTTAAGAAATCATCTAGTATTATTATTTGGAAATGTCCTGCAGTTTACTTTCTCTGACCTTCTCTGATTGATAATTATACAGATTCAGAAATTGTAGTTCGCAATATAGGGAATAAATGCCCTGCCCCATAATTCGTGAACGCAGGTTCTGAAAGTAATCGAATCGACAATTAATTTAGTACACCGTATGAACTGAGGAAGGATACGTCGCTAATAATTTCTACACGGAATGAGATTGTCTCATCAAAAGTTAGTTAAAATTTATTTGTCACATTTTTGACAAATGATTTTTTCTATTGAAAATATTTCTGCAGATTCTCTTTTAGCCATAAAAGCTATGGGAATAAAATAATAATTCTTATTAAAAACAAAATAAAAATAGAGCGTTAAAATAAAATTAAATAATTCTCAGAAATCGAAATCAACTAAGAATTATTAAAAAATAATTTAATCTTATTAAAAATTAAATGAAAGTAGAGCATTATAAAATAAAATTAAATAACTCTCAGAAATTAAAATCAACTAATAATTATCACAAATAAATTAACGAAGTGAGGGGATTGGTCTGTCTTGAAATGCCACAGTAAATAAATTTATTGTGGAATGGCCCCCAAAGTACCACTTCACAATTTGCACTTTTTCAGCAGTTGTATAAACAGCCGGCATTTTAACGAAATTGAGATTAATTTATTTTATTCCCACATCTTTACGGCTAGGCTACTGAAAGCAGAAGTTGATCCCCGCGCAGGGGGATCAACGACGAGGCCAAGCGGTGGTGCTATGAATGAATACCAATCTCCTGCGTTCATCTATGGCAAGGCGTGGTTTACCTACGCAGATACGTGTTTACATATTGCCAACTACAATTTCCGAATATATACAGTGTGTTTCACTTCTCGTGAAGACACCCCTGTATCTTCTTTATTTGTGGCCGAATTAATTTCAAAATTTTATGAGGTATACAACTCTGTAAGGCGACTTTAATCAACACATAAATGTCGTTTAGATATAAAACCTCGGCTTACTGCGATAAAAAGAAAATCGCAATTTTCGAGAAATCATAGTAGGCTTAGATATAGACGAAAATTTTGTTAATAAAAGTTGTCCAGAATCACTAGATATGCCACCCTATAAAATTTGGTGAAAATTGGAATACGTTGAAAAAAAATTTTTTTGTTTCACTTCTCGTGAAGACACCCCTGTATCTTCTTTATTTATAGCCGAATTAATTTCAAATTTTTATGAGGTATACAACTCTATAATGCCACTTTAATCAACACATAAATGTCGTTTAGATATAAAACCTCGGCTTACTGCGATAAAAAGAAAATCGCAATTTTCCAGAAATCATAGTAGGCTTAGATATAGACGAAAATTTTGTTAATAATAGTTGTTCAGAATCACTAGATATGCCACCCTATAAAATTTGGTGAAAATTGGAATATGTTGAAAAAAAAATTTTTGTTTCACTTCTCGTGAAAACACGTATCTTTTTTATTTGTTACAGAATTTCAAGACTAATTTATTTTAAAAAAATTATCAGTTACACAGCGATATTGTCCAAACATACGGAGAGAACTTTTTCCAACAAATGAGTCGTGCACAATTATTATTAAAATTATTTATTAAATAAAAGGTAATGAAACAGTATTTACAGTGAATGACTAAAATGCCACTTATTATACTATTATATTCGGCCCCTTTCTACTAACCCACCCTCAAGTGTAATACACTTCTCAATCCGCTTTCTGTTATTTATTACAACTCTTCGCAGTTCTTGAGCCGTAACTTCTAAACACGCGTGCCTTATCCTCACACAAAGCTGCTCCACATTTTGAGGTCTGGTCTTATAAACTTTATTTTTAATATGACCCCAAAAATAAAAATCCATGGGAGTGAGATCAGGAGATCTGGGTGGCCAATGTATTAGAGGGCTATTTCGTCCTATCCATCTTTGGGGAAAATGTTCGTTCATCCATGCTCTTACTACTACGGAATTATGGATAGATGCTCCGTCGAGTTGGAAATACAATTGTTCCAAAGGAAAATCGACTATTGCATTCCACAGATCATTATTTAAAAATTGTAGCATATGTAACGCATTTATATTTTGAAAAAAGAAGAACGGCCCTATTATTGTTTCATTAAAAATTCCACACCACACATTTACCTTCTGGGAATATTGCCTTTTACAATTTATTATCCAATCAGGATTTTCTACTGCCCAGTATCTAGAATTTTGTGATGATACTACCCCGTTGGTGGAGAAAGTTGCTTCGTCCGTGAAAATTACTTTCTTCAAGAAGTCTCTATTATTTAAATAATTACCTTGGATCCATAAACAATATTCTAGTCTTCTCTCTTCATCACCTTCCTCCAAGGTATGTACAAATTTTGGTTTAAACGGTTGTAACTTATGGCGTTTTAAACATCTCCAAATTTTTGACGCCGACAAATTGAGGTCACGAGCCATATTTCTAAGGCTGGTAGTGGGATTGGCGTTAAACGCCGCTAATATAACGTCATCCTCTCCATGTCTTCGACTGAGATGTACTCTCGGTTTAAGCACATTACCAGTTGTATTGAACAAGTGACATATTCTTGCAACGGTACCATGGTGTATTGGTCGTCTTAGAGGATGTCTTAAATTAAATTCTTCTGCAGCTTCTCTTGAAGACCGTACATTTTCACCGACTATCTTTATTATTTCTACTTTTTCATCAGTGGTTAAAAGAATTCTAACCATTATGATTAAAAAAATTAAATAAGTAAACTTACGAACTGAACAATAAATAACAATAATCACTTCTGTCATAAAAGTAAGAATGGAGAAATAAACAAAATAGTTATTGACAGTTAATTTCACGGCACTCTTAACATTTAAAACAAAAAATCAAAAAACCCCTAATGTTCCTAAAATTCTGAGTCGATAAGAAGGATATGATGGAAAGTTACTCCTCAAGAACATTGACAACGAAAAAAACAAAAAAAAAGGAACAGTGTTACAACTTGATATGTAATAAAAAGTGGCCCTTTTAGCGTTTTATTGAATCATGATTTTTGTTCACGACTTTCGTTTGTTGGAAAAAGTTCTCTCTGTGGGTTGGATAAAGTCATTTTATAGAGTTGTATAATTGATACATTTTTTAAAATAAATTAGTCTTAAAATTCGATCACAAATAAAAAAAAGATGGGGTGTCTTCACGAGTAGAAAAAAAAATTTTTTTTCAAAGTTTTCCGATTTTCACCAAATTTTATAGGGGGGCATATCTAGTGATTCTGAACAACTATTATTAACAAAATTTTCGTCTATATCTAAGCCTACTATGATTTCTCGAAAATTGCGATTTTCTTTTTATCGCAGTAAGTCGAGGTTTTATATCTAAACGACATTCATGTGTTGATTAAAGTCGCCTTACAGAGTTGTATACCTCATAAAAATTTGAAATTAATTCGGCCACAAATAAAGAAGATACAGGGGTGTCTTCACGAGAAGTGAAACAAAAATTTTTTTTTCAAAGTATTCCGATTTTCACCAAATTTTATAGGGGGGCATATCTAGTGATTCTGAACAACTTTTATTAATACAATTTTCGTCTATATCTAAGCCTACTATGATTTCTCGAAAATCTCGATTTTCTTTTTATCGCAGTAAGCCGAGGTTTTATATCTAAACGACATTTATGTGTTGATTAAAGTCGCCTTACAGAGTTGTATACCTCATAAAAATTTGAAATTAATTGGGCCACAAATAAAGAAGATACAGGGGTGTCTTCACGAGAAGTGAAACACACTGTATATAAATATATACTGCGAAAGACGCGACTTAAATTTAATTTATAATTATGTTTAGATAATATCAAGGATAATATTTAGTGGTGCATAATAGTAAACCTTGCTCAAAATTTGCATAGGTGTCAGATGTGCAATAACAATATTAATAAGCATGTTTAGTTCCATATAATGAATCTGGTAGGAAATGTATTTTCATAATTTCATTGTTGAAGTTTAATAATAATGTATGGTTTTGTGAACCTTGTATATGTTTTGAAGAGAAGAAACAGCTATGCTAGTTGAATGGTGTAGTTCACATAGGAACTATCTAAATGTTCTGAATATTATCCCTGTCACTTGTATTGCATGAATTCATAAAAATTTCACTGTTGCTGTCTCAATTTTCATTTTATTGAAATATTAAAATATCTAATTTTAATAGTTTTAGGTTGTAATAAATCCAGAAATAAAAATTCTCGATTATACTAAAATAGTATTCCCAGAAGGATGTGAAAGCATTAGAGGTTTCTATGCGGATGTTCCTCGATATCGTGCTTTGGAACTAAAAGGTAACAGTAGCATACATTATGATTTAATCTAATAACATGAAATATTTAGGACTGGATGAAAATGGTAAAGAGTTTTCACTGAATGCTAGGGGCTGGTATGCAAGAATTATTCAACATGAAATAGATCATCTCAATGGAAAAATATACACGGATATTATGGACAGAAAAACCTTAACGTGTAGCTGTTGGGATATCATAAATGAAAGAGGTGGGAGAGTGCAATTGCCATATGGAGCCGACTGATAAGAAGGAAACAGCTAGTTTATTGTACAATTTTTTTTATTTGAATATTATATTTTCACTTTTTTTTTTCCTCCAATTTGAAGTGTATAAAAGGAAATATGCAATAAATATTCGAATGCTCCCATTGTTTTTAATCCTTTTATCCTCCCCACCCATAAAAATGGGAAAGCACAGAGCACTCTTTTTAAATTTAACTAAAAAGTCACTAATACATTTAACCAGTCAGGAATCAAAATTTTAAATACATGAAACGTAAAAGAGCAAGACATGTAGAATGGTTCATACAGTCGACTGATAGAAACTAAAAACTTTATCGAAATATTAATAGGAAAATTCAGGTGAAGAATTTCTGAAATAGAAGTCTGCAAATACACTTTGACTTGTAAATTTGAAGTTTCTCCAGTCCAAGAAATGTCATGCATTTTCACACTTATGTATTGTTTGTAATAATTGTAACTTGGAATTTCTGATTTAAAATCTGGAAAGTTTCTGACAATTTTAATTTTTCACATTTGTAGCTTAGAATTTCTGATGAAGTTGCAAAACTGCAAAAATATTTTTATGCCAGAGGCTATACTAATTTTGATATAAATAGATTTGCCTCAGACGCGATATCAGTAAACTGGAACCTTATAAATAAGGAGGAAGATTTAAATATTCAGATAGAATTGCTCCATAATAATATAATAGCGTTATTTGATGTTCATGTGCCTTTAAGGTTAATCAAGCCAAATAGTAGATCCAAAACTTATATAACTTTCAATATGAAAGAAACGATAAAATTAAAAAACAAAGCTCATAAAAAATACCTAAAAAGGAGAATATAAGTGGATAGAGATTACTATAGACACTAAAAATTATGTTAATTCACCCAGTAAAAGGTAGAAAGTGGCCTATATGAAGTTTCAACTAAAAGGTATCAAACAAGGATTCAAAAGAACTATGGAATAATCTCAAAAAATGGGGCATACATAATTCCGGTACAAACAGATTGAATAAAACCAGTCGACAGTATTGATCGAGTTAATGATTACTTCACAAATATCAATGGGGAATCTAAAATAAATAATGTACTAGTAACATATTTTCGTAATAGAAGGTTCGTAGATAATAAAAACGTACAGTTTAGGTTTAAGAAAATCAATGAAAATGATATCTATGCACAACTAAAACAAATTAAAAATAATGCTCTTAGTGTTGATGGCATATTTCTGACCCTTCCTTTAATGATATAGACCGTACTGGCCATGCTACCTATGCAAATGTATTTACAATGCCTATGACAAAGAACAAAACTATAGTTTTAATGTTAGTAAAGATGTCACACTAACAGATTCTCTTTTTACATTAGTGTAAATTTGTTGGTGTAGCATTCGTGGTGACTTCACTTTGTCTAACATTAAAAACAGTTTTGTTCTTGCTTTATACATTATAGAGACATTTGAATAGACAGCATGTATCATTTGTGGCTTCAAATGCTACATATGCTTAGGATTCTCTACTTATAGATTGTAGTGTGCCTACCAATTCACAATTTTTCTTCTTAAGCGGTACTCATAAGTGAATTATTATATGTGAGGCAGAAGGACCTTAGTCAATAGCCTGTTGAATCCATTTTGGTACAATAAATTCATTTATTATTATAATTGTATGTAGTGCAAGTTAACTGCGATGAAATATTTTTATGCAGACACTTCACGAATCAAGATTGCAAGCGCACTTCAAGCGCTCTCTGTATAAATGAGTTGAGGGCTACTGCATGTTAATTTTTGCTGCAAACACAAAGGGAATCACGGCAGACTTATTGACACCATATATCCTCGTTAATGATGTAGTCCAGTGTTTGACGGTAATTGGACAGTAAGTAGGGAATGGCTCAAGGAACAAAAGTTATATAGTGCCGATGGGCGCTCTTACCCTGGGGGTGAATGCCACCCCTTCTCGGGGGTAGAAATTAGTTCACTCAAAATAACCACAGAAATCGATAGGGGGATGAATTCTGAGCAAAAAAAGTCTATGAAGTTTTTTCAATAAATCGATATTTTTCGAGTTATTCGCGATTGAAAATGTTGATTTTTCATCTAAAAAATGCATGTTTCACAGCGATTTTTCACGAATAACTAGAAAACCTTCAATTTCATCAAAAAAATCATCGGGAGCAAAAATAAAGTTTATAAAATAGTAAATCGATTGGCTTTTTCTTTATTTCTGCAGATGTAATACGAAACGAGTTATGACTCGTTGAAGGCGACTGTTCGCCAAAAAATAAATTCGTTGAAAGGTTCGAATTCAGTTTTCTGAGAACAAACAGTCACTTTCAACGAGCCATAATTCGGTTCGTATTGCATCTACAGAAATAAAAATCGATTTGTTATAAGCTTCATTTTTGCTTCTGGTGATTTTTTTGATAAAATGTAAGGTTTCCAAGTTGTTCGTGAAAAATCGCTCTGAAACATGCATTTTTTACATGACAAATCAAGATTTTCAATCGTGAATAACTCGAAAAATATTGTTTTTATCGAAAAAACTTCTAAGAGATTTTTTTGCTTAGGTTATTGATTTCCATGGTTATTTTGAGTGAACTAATTTCCACTCCCGAGAAGGGGTGGCAGCCAGCCCCAGGGTAAAAGTGCACATCGGCACTATACCGGGTGTAATAGAATCATGGTATACCTCCCTTTTCTCCTTTAGTTTTGAAGATAATTGATTGAAATTTAGGATATTCTACATACTTACATAATAAGTAGCACTTTTTGACATACAATTGATTTTTTTTTCACTTCCGGTTTCGCTGGAAGTGACACTAACTCTCGATTTTTAAAGGGAACACCCTGTATATTATTGAATTCTGCATATTTTTCTGAATCCAACGATGCCAAATAAGTGACATTTCAAACATCAATTTTTTTATAATATAATTTTTAGTTTTCCATTTAAGTATGCCATGACGGTTCCGATTTATTCTAAAATACCCGTGTAATGCTACAAAAATCCAAATCCCGTTAAAAACACTAAATTGCATGATTTATAAGGAAATAAAATTCACCAAAATTGTTTTTGGGGTAACTCATTTTTTTCAAATGGACCATATTGGTACCGTGGTACCATTTATTAGTACTATTAATAAGGAATTCATTCATAAAATGGATAAATACAAACAAAATTACAGCTAAAAGAAAATAAGAAAATACAATTTTGTTCTTATTAAATGTTAAGGAGTAACTAAGGTGGCTTTGAAAACAATGAAATATTTAGCTTGCCAAGCATTTGTTGGTTTAACAGTGTTTTTATTGTGTCTTTAAAAATTGTTTAAAAGTGTTCAAAATGCCGCAAATTTATACAAGAGATGAAAAAGTAGACATGTTAATTATTTATGGGGAAAGTAAAAAAAATGTAATTACAGCTATGGATTTTTATGGCCAACGATATTCTGATAGACAATGTCCAGCGAAAAATTATTTTAAACGTGTTGAAAACCAATTCCGAAGAGGGCCCAACAATGATCCCGAAGAAAACTTCCATTATTGATGAAGGAACGGAAATTAATGTTTTGGCTCGAATAGAATAAGTTGATAAGACTGTTTCTTTAAGGCAAGTTGGGTTTGAATTGTACATCAGTCAGCAAACAGTAAGCCGAATTTTGCACAAATACCACTATAAATCTTTTAAATACCAATTGCACCAGCATTTGTACGAAAGTGATTATGAACGTACAATGGAATATTGCAATTGGATTTTGTATAATAGCGTGCAGGCAAACAATGATTTTTTCGAACTGATTTTATTTTCGGATGAATCCAGGTTTACAAATTTGGGATTATTTAACCGACAAAATACAAAATGTTGGTCACAAGAAAATCAGAATTTATTACGGGAAGGTAACGTTCAAGTGCGGTTCTGTTTCGGTGTTTGGCTTGGAATAATCGGTAGTAGAATCATTGGTCAAATAATATTTGAACGACCTCTGACTAGTGCCAGATACTTGAAATTCCTAGAAAATGAGATCGAGGACATTTTAGATGAGTTAGCTTGAGATTTAGGACAGGGAATGTATTTCCAACAAGATGGCAGTCCGCCCCATAATTCAACGATAGTTAGTTATTGATTACCTTCAACGGAGATTCACTCCCCTTGATTTCTTTGTTTGGGGTCATTTAAAAAATATTGTCTATGCAACCGCCATTACAACCCATGAAGACCTGGAGCTACGAGTAAGACGAGCCATTAATAGCATAACGGCCCAGCAATTAGCGAACATTCTTCGAGAAACAGCTATGTGAGTTCAGAAGTGCATTGACGTTAATCAACAGCATGTTGAACAACTGTTGTAATTTGTGTTAATTTTTTCCAAAACCACCTTATGTGTAACAAGGTAATTAGAATAAAATTGCGTTTTCTTATTTTCTTTCAGCTGTAATTTTATCGCACATTTTAATACGACATATGAATAAATTTCTCATTAATGGTACTAATAAATGATACCATGGTACCGATATGGTTCCATTTGAAAAAATTGAGTTTTGCCCCAAAAACAATTTTGGTCAATTTTATTTGCTCATAAATCACGTAATATAGTGTTTTTAACGGGATTTCGATTTTTGTAGCATTACATGGGTCATTTAAAATAAATCGAAACCGTCATGGCACACTTAAATGGAAAACTAAAAATTATATTATAAAAATAATTGATGTTTGAAATGTCACTTATTTGACATCTTTGGATTCAGAAAATTATGCAGAATTCAAAAATGCAATAACATATAGGGTGTTCCATTTAAAAATCGAAAGTTAGTGTCACTTCCGGCAAAACCGGAAGTGAAAAAGAAATCAATTGTATGTAAAAATGTGCCGCTTATTATGTATGTAGCATATCCTAAATTTCAATCAATTATCTTCAAAACTAAAGGAGAAAAGGGAGTATACCATGATCCTGCTACACCCGGTATAACTGTTTTTTCATGAGCCATTCCCTACTTACTGTCCAAGTTTCACGTCAATCAGTTTTATCCAAAAGAATTCTGAGCGAAAAACTGTCAAACACTAGACTAATGTATCTGTGGAGTTGGAAGATATAGCTGCGTATTTTCCCTGCGAACTCACCATCAGCTCTGATGAAGCCAGTCGCTTGCAATTACACAATAATTATGGATGTGGTGTCCATCTTAAGAAAAGGTTCGTTAATAAGTACCCGGCTTTAAATCTATCTAATATCTGCAGTTTGATAAAAAAAAACAACTGTTTATATAAAAGTCTTATATTAATTAAAACACTACGAAATAGAACAATAAAAATTACACAATTGAACTTAGCAAATTTTAGGCTTAGAGTATCGAATCCTTTCACTATGAGTTTTAAACTATATCGTCATATTTAACAATAATATACAGATGCTGACATACCAAAAACATGGGATGAAAATCAACATTATAAAAAAAGTTGTATAAAAATACTGTTTAGCATAATTGCTACCTGACAGTTTCCATGTAGTTGCATAAATATTACATATATTTGGTTTGGAACTAATATACAGGATGTCCCGATATTTCGTGTGCATATCGAACAGTTTTTGTAAAAGAACAATCGCCTAAAAGTTTCTATAAACTAGAATACATTATTTAGTTTTTGTTTGAAATGAAATACTTAAGTCTGGTTTGAAATGAAAACACATTAGTGATGTTGTAATGAAATAATTATTACAAAAGTATTACAAATACAAAACTTTCCATAATAAAAAAAATGGCAAACTGTTTATGATGGTGTGCCATATTTCAATATTTTAAAGCTCATTTTAAAGTCATTTGGCAATAACTAAAAATTTGTTGTCAAAATCTCTAGCATCTAAACGAGGCAACATAGAATTGAGTTAAATTTAGTTAACCCTTTCATTGTAGGACAGGGTTAAATTCGGACCGCTGTGCATAAACCACATATTTATGCAATGCTGGGCATGGTTAATTGTGAGAAACGAATGGTAACGCGTATTGTATTATGTTCATAGAGTATTAAACTTCGAATTATTACAATAGTTTGAACTGCTAGATGGCAGCATATACAACCATTAAGGAAGCTTACAAGTAGCATTCAATTTGTCAATGTTATTCTGCTTCCTTAAAAGAATAGTGTTTAAAATGACCAGTAAAGGGTTCAGTGAGCAAGAAGTTTACGACTTGTTAATAAACACTGAAGAAGAGTCTGAAGATTTCCCAGTAGACCAAATCGACAATTGGAACATGTTTGATATTAAACGAAAATGAAGCTAATGTAAATGAAAATATAATAAATGTGCAAAATATGCCATAAAACAAAAAAATTAAGATTTTTGAAGACCTTTGATGTCGCAGAAATAGTCTGGAATTGCACAACATATAGTCAGCTGAATCCGATGCCGCAATAAAAGGGTTAAATCAACTTATTTTGATCGCAAAAACCTATGGTAGCTTCATGTACAGGGAATATTGGGACACCCTGTATACATTTTTAATTAATGATTACTGAAGCCTTACCGAAATCGTACCTATGATGTAAGGGTACATTTATCTTATCTAAAGAAACACTTCCTGTTCTATGCATATGCGAATTTTGCCTCTCAAAATCAATATTGATACTACCTTTCTCTTTGTTACTACATAATTCATTTTCCATATGTAATTCATGCTCCAGCTCAGTTTTGATGAAATCAGCACAGTCAATATAACCTGGTTCAATTTTTATAACTGTTTCTTCATCAGTATTTGATTCAATAATTTCTGTTTTTGGTATATCATCTATCAAGGATTCCTTTAGGGTAAAAGGTCCATCACTTTCTTCAGCACTGTCAATACAGTTTGGTTCAGTTTTTATTATAGTTTCCCCATCAATATTATTTGGATCAATAATTTCTCTTTCCGATATATCACGCATGGAAGATCTATCACCCTCACCAGCTTCAATTTTAATATTTGTAATCTCTTTGTTTGAACTAGTCTGCAAATTCTTTTCTTGAGATTCATGATCACGAGAGATTTTTTGTCTCTTTGCAATTGCATTATCTTCATATGAATATTTTCTTCTTGTTTGTTGAGCACTATTCCTGGAGTCTTTTGGAATGCTTGGAGTAGGAACTTCTGTTTGGATATGGGAGAAATTGTCACCATCTTGAAGCGTAAATTCTGTTTCAATCATCTCGGTGATGCTAACAATTCTCTCATTGGGACTGTATATATCTGCATATTTTTCAACAAGCCGTTGACTTTTCAAGCACTCTTTGGAAAAATTGTAACACATTTTTAATCTCCTTACGCAAATAGAACAGATGATTGGATCAAATGTTAGTAATTCCTAGGAAAGAAAAAAATGTTCAGTTAGATCAGAATAATGTATTAGATTATGCAGTATAAGTTTTTCTGTCAGACTATGACTGGGTAAAGTTGAAAAGTCGGTTCTAAAGTAACTTTCTGAAAAATTGGGAAGTTTTTCTATTAAAGAATGTTGCGGGTATACTAGGGATAAAATTGTATTAAAAACTTTTCTGGGAAAATATGAACCCTTTAAAAAAATGTTCACTAAAAAATAATTAAATAAAATTTCACCACCATTCAGTTAATGGGCTTGTTACCGATAATTCTTTTTTCGTTATTTTTTAATGGCATTCAATAGAGTATTCGACCATCTAGATAAGCTGTTAAAATTGCAGCTTCATAAGTATATCCAATTCTTAGATATTCAAATTAAAGATTGGGTTTCAGTAGAATAAAATTGCTTAGGTAAAATATCCCTTTTAGAGGAATCCTAAATTGATGGTATATACTTGCCTAAATTTAATTTATATTTCACTATTAAAAAAGAGCATATCTAATCCGATTAGGCATACTAATCCTAAACATAATTTCAATATGTAAAAATGTGTTAACCTCAAAGTAAAAAATTAAAGAATCTCGACTGTCACCCGCTCAGCTTATGCAAACTGACGTAATGCGAAGCTCCGCCCCATTTTCACGCGATCCAACTTTAGTAATTTATTTAAGGGCTTAAAGGTTCGAATAAAAGCCTAAAAATTTGTAAATTATCTTAAAAAGTGTTCTACTTTCGATTTCTAAAGTAAAAAAAAAAAAAATGCTGAACGGGCCCATTGAATACTATTACTTAACCCTTAGAGGATGGGGATTTTTTTCCTTGAAATCGATTTTTTTTTTCAGTGAAAAGTTTTCCAAAAATCGAATGTATGCTTTGTAAGGAATCGCCAAGTGTTTGGGTGGCGACAAAAGTAGCCAATCCTATCCAGAAGGTAAAGACAAAATACTGCAATTTTAAAAATTATAATAAAAGCATTTTTGATTTTGATGTTGCCATTAGATAATAATTAAGATTCAATTAACCAAACGATGGTGAAATTTTATTTAATAATTTTTGGTGGCTGTTTTTTAAAAGCGGTTGAAATCTCTTATGCCTAAGTACTTGTTGCTTAAAATTGGATACTTACAAAAAATGGCAAACAGAACTTGAGCATTTTAACTATTTCCTTCACTTTTTCTAATTTTTTCCTCTCAGTAGTATCCCTTTTCCGAGAGTAATTGAAATAACTTAAGCACAAAGGTAATGCATTTTTCTTTGTACGTTTCAAGCAAAGTCTGCAATAAATCCTCTCCTCTGTATTTTTATATGTAGATTCTCTTCGCTTTAACATTTCACTGTTTGATTGGTAATTTATAGTAGAGGGAAGATCACTTTGAAATGTTGAAGTTTCCTCAGAAACATCTGGTGATAGTGATACCTCTTTATCCAACCAGCTACTGTATTTACTCAGAAATTTATCCTTCATTCTGTGACACTTCTCCCATCTACTAGTAATATGGTTACAAATGGCATAAATGATTTGTTTTCTCTTATTTATAACATCTTCAGAATCACTTTCGGATGCACACTTCTGCAAAACACAATTTTGCACATGCTTGACTTTGGCTCTTCGGTCCCCCAAACCTGCATACCACATTGCGAAAATCTGCCTTCTCGTTAAACTTTCCAACATATTGACAATCGTGTTCCTACAAGACAAATGAAAACATAATTTCCAACTTATATCTTTACAATATTTTATGTAAAAGTTAATGGTGTAGAAAATATCAGATGGCAATATTTTCTTCAAAAGTATAAAATGTTAACATCAAAACAACACTGAATTCTTGGGCAGTGAATTTAAAATCCCCATATTCCATGCAGAGCAGTGGAGAAAATATGGGCCTCAGGGGGAAAAGAGAAGGTACAACCTACGGGCTCCTTATTGTTGAAACGTGCCTCTAAACATAAAGCTTAGTCTTCAAACCCTTTATACATTTTAATAAAAATTCAGTATATAATAAAATATCATGATTATCCAATTTTCTTACAAAAGGATAGAGTGCTTCTCATAAAAAATTCCACTATTTAACACTTTCCGCTATATTGATTTCTCCTGCATCATTTCGAATCTATGTACACAGCATAAATTCATTCACAGCATACATTATTCGTTCGGCATTGTTTTTTATTTCATAAATTGAAAGTGCAAGTATAAAATAATATATCTGAAAAAAAACAGAATTTTATTCGCACGTTTAGTGTCTTAAAAACAATTACAAACCTCCACCTCGTGAAAATGGGGCGTGACCAGGCGCTACGTCACTGTAGCAATAACTCGGTCTCGATCTCAGTTGACTCGATGATTTTTAGTTGTTATAATTATAGGTGTTTTCGGAGCATTGTTTGTGTTACACACTACTTGTTTGATTCAATATGAGTTCAAAGAAAAAGAATGTTAAGTACTGTATAACTCCAAAATGCGCAAATACAAGTAGAAATGCTCCAGAAAATTATTTAATTGTTTACCATCCAACCAAAAGCTAAGAAGAGGATGGCAATGTGGCTTTTCAAGGAGTCTGTTTTTCGGAACGGGAGTTAATTTCGATTGTGCAACAACTAAATTGAGTGACCAAACAAACCTATAAATTCATGATCAGTTATGTTATCCGAGGTTTTACTTCCTCATCGCAAATGCTTTTTGTAAGTTTACTTTGACATTTAATTGGGATATCCTGGGTTATTGTTAGATTCACTGAAGGTACAGCCTCTGGTTTCAGTTTCCATTTATGCATGGTGTGGCAAATTTAATATCTATTCCTTCAAACGGTAATCATCCTTAAAATGTTCAAAGCATATTCTTCCCGTTTTAATATCGAATTTATGCTGTCGATAGCACTTATGTACCCATTTATCACATACCGATTTTTCCTTTGGAAAGGAAAAATAACGAATCTATATCACCATCATCACTCTTTTTGTTCTTATTACTTGAACAACTCGCTACCGTGCAAGATACCATTTTTAGATTTTTAAATTAATATATCTACAAATATTCAAACGTACGTAACAACTATCTTATAATTACTTAATAATAATAAATTTGTACATACTTTTTAAATTAAAATGCCGGTCCTTTATACGTTTTCTTTTGGTCAAGTTGAGGATGAAGACGATGGTTGTGCCGTTATGTTAGTGGTGCTGCTAGGGTCATCTAAAATAAAAAAATGATTATAAATAAAAACTATATAACTGTTACAGAGAGAATACTATTATAAAGTTTATTTACTTTCCACAAATTGAAATGTTATCCCTATAGATGGCTTCTTAACATCTTTTTATCCTATGAATATAATATCACAGTAGAGAGAAGAATAATATTAATATTGTACTCGCATAATTTGTAAATTCGGTCAGGTTATCCTTTATTCTTCATTAAAGGCAGTGTTGCCACTTGAGGTTGTAGCTCTGGCAGTGTTGCGAACTATCGTATATTATCGTACACTTTCGCCGATTGACAACAGTAGCGGTGCATGGGGTGCGCGTTTGGCGTTTATTATTATATACCTAATTTAAAAAATATAGAGCACCGTCTTTCCTCGTCCGAACTCGAACTACATATTGTAAAATGGCAAAATAAAATCTGAAAACTAAGTAACTGATACAACACACATACTTTGCATCAGCCCATCGCTCTGTTTCCTTTAACTTTTAAAGTGCTCGCACGCCGCTGAGCTCAGTATGAATTCCGCCTATCAAAAAAACTTTTCAAAGCCGATTGGCCACTGACGAGGGCTAATACTGCCCCTTTCATACAATAATACGAATGCAAGGAATGTAGAGGACAGGGAATTTTGATACTATATGTACAATGTTATTGTTATTACCAACTGAATTTACCAAAAAGACGACCTAATCTGTGAATGCTTGAAATTATCGTATAAATCATTATCGTACAGGTACTATCGTATATCGTACAAGGGAGATTTTAGGCCACTTAAATTTGCCAATACGTTAAACGTAAAACGTTATACTGCATATGCGCATTAGCTGGAAAATAGGGGATTTCGTCATTAAGGTTTTGACACCTTTTGAGCTTTTGAAACCATCTTTGTTCACGTTAAGTGACGTACCTAATATATAACCTCACTCTTTGTTTACTTTGAAATATTTCGTGTTACTTTTGTTAATTTATCTGAAGGTTGTGTTATTGTGGCAGGATCGGACAACTACGAATATTTCTTTTGAAGCATTTAGATATAATAACAAGCAAATATGAAAAAGTCAGGTTACGTATACACCCTGTGACAAAAATGGCAACGTTGCCAAGGATTGATTTACATGCAGTCATTTTATTACATTTTATGAACACAATTAAAAAAAATATATAAAAAGTGTACTAAATAGGGCCGGGGGTTATATATTTTAAATATAAATATTAAGATTCATAAATTATATGTATAAATAGATGTGAATGTTCTCTACCGGGCAACCCTGTAAAACATTAAACGTTATTAAGCGTACCTTATTCTTACGCAAATAAGGTAAAACTTTATCGGTTAATAACGTATTCCCTTATTTTTGAACA